>OY998169.1:43036571-44236571 GCA_963921995.1 Oxystoma pomonae | reverse complement strand
AATCGAGTACAGTGGCGCACAAAAAATTTTGGCGGAAGGTGTTAAAAATGGGAAAATTTAAAAATCATGCGCCATCTTGGATTTTAAAGAAATGTCAATTTTGACAAAAGCGTCATATAGTCTGAAGCTTTAGCTTTTCGTAGAAGCTAAAAATCACAAAAATCAAACTTACGGTAGCAAAACTGCAGCCGAAATAAAAATGTACGGTTTTTTTTTGGCCCACCTTACGTAATAGTCCAAGGCGCGCAAAATGTGTAGCAATAATAACTGTAAGCCAAAGAATCTACTGCGCTTGCCTGACACAGTCTGCTCACGCACAGAAGAGTTTTTGACTCTGCATTTTTTTCAAGGCTAACTTGATTAGGTGAGTTATTATCGCTACGGATTTTTTTCAGGGCTCACCATGCTCACCATGGAGATCTCCTAAACGGTAGGAGATACGAAAATGTTTAAATTAAGGCAAAGTTGCGCTTTGCTCAAAACCAAAAAAAAAGTTTACAAATTCCGGGTAGTTCCGGAGATAGGCGAAAAAAACCGAAATCTTTATTTTTAGTTTTTATTTTTCTGCGCCCTTATTCTTAAAGCTGTCAAAAAACGCTTAAAACTTTCTACAGGCCCTTTTTTAAGATCTACCTAATGAGAGGTTTGTTTTCAAGATTTGACATTTCAGTGTGACAGGAACACTGTCAAGTTCATTTTTTCACATGGACACATGCTTTTTTTCTCCTGACGTTTGGTTCATAAGGATGACAGATATTTTACAACCTAATTTTGACCAATACCTGACGTTTTGAGTTAATTGACAAAAAACAAAGGAAAACACGTATTTTTAAAATATTAACTTATTTTGTTATAACAAAATGTCAAAAAAAACTGTAATTTTTAAAATATTAAAAAAAGTACTGCAATCGGGTTTCCAAAATATCTTCAGTAAGTTGAAAGCAAAAGTTAAATTTGGGCTGATGATGGTCAACAAACCCAAAACATCAGCTGACTTGTCAAAATAAGGTTGCAAAATGTTATCTGTCATCCTTTATTAACCCAACGGCAGGAGAAAAAGGGATGGGTCCATAAGAAAAAATGAACTTGACAGTGCTCCTGTCACACTGAAATGTCAAGTCTCAAAAAAGGACCTCTCACTAGGTAGATCTTAAAAAAGTGCCTGTAGAAAGTTTTCAGTATTTTTTGACAGCTTTAAGAATAAGGGCGCAGAAACTAAAAACTAAAAATGTAAATTTCGTTTTTTTCCTCCTATCTCCGGAACTAGAAGGAATTTGTTACTTTTTTTTTAGTTTTGGGCAAAGCATAAAATTGCGCAACTTTGCCCTAACTTAAATCTTTTCGTATCTCTTACCGTTTAGGAGATCCCCATGGTGAGCATCGAATTTGAAACACCCTGTATATGACCGTCTAATGACAAAGGTAACATATTATATATTTTTGGAATCAGGAAGAGAAGACCTTTCTTAATTTTAAAATAAAATATACAGGGTATTTCATTAAAAAAGGACCTCACGACCACCCTGCATGTACCAGGTAATTTAAAAAAAATATTAAACAGTGGTAGAAATCTACATAATTTAACAGCTTTCAAGCAACAGGCTCCCCAACGGGCTGAACAAAACTTATAAATACGTCCCTACTTATATATTTTGAAAATTATTTTTAGAAACAGTTTCCTAGAATAACTTTTGTCGCAATATGTACAAAATAATGCAAAAACATATGACAATATTTCCCTACATACATTTTTTTTACCTAGGTTTTTATATTTTTAGTTCAACATCAATCAAAGGTAATACTTTACCTCGGCGAATAAAAGAAAGCCCAAATAATTTTTTTTTTAAAGAACTCAAAAACTTGCTGCATACTCATGTATTTTATAATATTAGTGAATTTTTTGAATATTCGTTTTGATCCTTAATTTGATCTTTTTTTATTATTGTTTGTTTTTTTTGTTTCTGTAACTAATTATGTATTACCGTCTTAAGTAGGTAACTGATATTTCTTAAATATCTGTTTTCCATACAGCTTTTCTAAGCTTTTGTGTATAATTATTATTATTGCACTTGGAAATGAAAAATCTATCTATCTATCAATAAAAAAGGTACAAAGACTTTTAATACAATACATACAAACCGAGCTATAAACTCGGCCAGCCTATAAAAGACCCTAAGAAATTAACCTATTAACTAACCTCCGGTGTTAATTTAAACCAATTAAAAGTCAATTCGAACTTTTCTATGGCTTCAATTTATTTATCAACAACAGGCGCTATTTTAAAATCTCACAACACATTTTTCTGCAACCTTGCCAATAACTTTGTTGTGTTGTGTTCTTATTGTTATAATTACAAAGCTATTTTTGTCTGGATCATATACTTTCAAAATTAAACTTTGCTTGTGTAATTGAGTCTTCCTCTCTTCAAGACTGATGAAAGTAAAAAACTATCTAGTTCATGAGGGTAGTTGCAAAGACTTTCTATCTAGGGGCAAGGTCAAGGCAAAAATTTAGGTTTTTATGTAATTTGTGAATTTTCACTGATATCCATCCGTTTTGCTTAATATTACTTCCCTCGCTAAGGGAAGTAATGTAATCATCCCAAATTCGCACTTCTAGATTTTCATGATCCTCGACGAATCCAGACGCCGTCGCTCTGTCTCTCGGTCGGTCTGTCTGTCGCCTACTTTGTAGCCACTCTAACTCAAAAACCCCTACACCAACCATAACAGAATTTTACATAGGGATTACTTGTGTCGAACCGCAGACCCCTATTGTTTTTGAATATTCTGCTATTACACTCTTCTGAGCCACCTCCAGAAAACTTCATCGCTAAAGTTTTTTTTTTCTCAGCGTGTGATACCATTGGAAAGCTTATAAAAATCTTATTTCAATGGCACCAAAATTTTTGCAGGGTGTTCCAAATTCGATGCTCACCATGGGGATCTACTAAACGGTAGGAGATACGAAAAGGTTTAAATTAGGGCAAAGTTGCGCAATTTGACGCTTTGCTCAAAACCAAAAAAAAAAGTTTGCAAATTCCGGGTAGTTCCGGCGAAAAAACCGAAATCTTTATTTTTAGTTTTTATTTTTCTGCGCCCTTATTCTTAAAGCTGTCAAAAAACGCTTAAAACTTTCTACGGGCACTTTTTCAAGATCTACCTAACGAGAGGTCCGTTTTTGAGATTTGACATTTCAGTTTGACAGAAGCACTGTCAAGTTAATTTTTTCTTATGGACACACGCTTTTTTTGCTCCTGCCGTTCGGTTCATAAAGGATGACAGATATTTTAACACCTCATTTTGACAAGTACCTGACGTTTTGAGTTAATTGACAATCATCAGTCCACATTCAAATATTAAAAAACAAAGAAAAAAAACGTATTTTTAAAATATTAGGTAGTTATTTTGTTATAACAAGCTGTCATTTTCAAAATGTTAAAAAAAGTACTGCAATCGGATTTCCAAAATATAAAGTAAGTTAAGTTGAGTGCAAAAAAGTGTAGTTTTGGTTTGTGGAAAACAATCATAACTTTGTTATAAATCTCTTAATTTAAAAATTGAGGTACAACAAAAATTACAACAAAAATTACGTCCGCCATCTTGCATTAAATGTTGCACATCTAAGTCGGCCATTTTAAATAGGAAGATAACCCAATTTCTTGTATTTCTAGTAGGGCCCTTAACAACATACTAGAAATACAGCTTTCTAAGTGCTAAGGGGCGGGCGCCATTTTTAAAAAACTGTCAGTTTTTCATAATACAGTTACAAAAATAATGAAAGGACAGAATTTTTTATAAAAAAAAGTTATAATAACATATGTACAAGCCAATATAATTTACTTTTACTCCTACCCCTCTCAGTCCCCCCTAATGATGAACTTTTTCTAAAATGACTTTTCGTTTAAATTATTATAAACATCAATTGTCCTTAAAATATGCTTTTTAAAAATACTCCACACTGTAGACCTATTTTTTATATTTTCTGAGATACGGGCTGTCAAAACTGTCAGAATTCAACTTAACAATTTTGAAAATAAAACATTGAGAAGCATTTTTTAAGGACATTAAAAACACTATGCACTTAGAATTTACTCCCTCCCCCACTCCCTTTTTTTTTCATATTGTCCAATTTTTTGTTAGTTTATTTGTATTATTTTCAATGTGGCAAGAACCTTTGGTATATTTTCATGTACTAAAAATGTTATATTTTTTGGAATTTTTAACAAAAGAGGAACTTGAACCACAGTTTAATTAAAAAAGATAATGATAAAAAAATAAATTATTGTGGGGTTTGAATAAGTTGGCTTTGACAATATTTTACTTAGCAGCTAAACAAAGTTGGCTATTATTATAAGTTTTTGTTGAAAATTTAATTACACATTTAAATGTGAAAATTGTATGTCACTAGTTGGTACGGGTCGTGAGTTGATATTTTTGTAAAATTTTAACCCCGTTTTTACACTCTTCACAAACTTTTTCCCAGATCAAATCCGAATTAGCTCATCGCATGGTGCCAGAAAAGTGTCACAAGTTGTACCTCCTCATGAAAAAAATGTCGGTAGGCCCTGGGCCTTCACTAAGGGACCCAAAATGGGCCGCCAATAATGTCCTTGTGACAAGCGTCAAAAAAAAAACTAGTGCGTTAGGTTTCTTTTTTTTTAAAAAGCTTTCCAAAAAGGTGCGACAAGTGGTACCTTCTAATTAAAAAAAAAAATACTTGGTAAGTAGGCCCTGGGCCTCCAGTTGTGGGCCCCAAATTTTTGTTTTCAGGAATTACGTAAAGAATCATTAAAGATTCACTTTTAGCTTTTTTAAAAACCTCTTCCCTAAAGCTTCTAAAGCACCATTCCATTTAAAGAATCCACCCTGTATATATAGCACATATAAAATGTATTGAAACAGTCTGTCTACTCAAAAGAAATTCTGGATACACCCTGGAAAAGTCTGGATAAACCCTGGAAATGCCAACATAAATCCTGGAAAAGTTTGTATACACCCAGGAAAACTCTAGATAGATACACCCTGGAAAATTCTAGATACATACTAAAAAAGGCTCAATACACCCTGGAAAAATCTGAAGCACCCCATAAAGGTCTTGATACACCCTGGAAAGTCTGAATACACCCAGGAAAGTCTGAATACGCCCTGGAAAAGTCTGGAAACACCCAGGAAGTCACGATATACTCTGAAAAAGTCTGGAAAGACCCTGGAAGTCTGAAAACACCCTGGAAAGTCTTGATACATCGAGGAAAAGTATGGATACACCCTAGAAAAGTCTGGATATACCCTGGATAAGTCTGAAAACACCTTGGAAGTCTGGATACATCCAGAAAAAGTCTGGATGCATTCTGGAGAAGTCTGGATACACCCAGAAAGTCTGATTTTGGAAAAGTCTGGATATACCCTGGATATACCACCTTGGAAAGATCTGGAAAGACCCGGGAAAGTCTGGATACACCCAGAAAAAGATTGGATACATCCTGGAAAAGTCTGGATACACCCAGGAAAACTCTGGATACATACATACACTCTGGAAGTCTGGCTACACTCTGGAAAAGTCTGAATACACCTCCGAACAGTGTAGATACACCCAAGAAAAGTTTGGATATACCCTGGAAAAGTGACCCAATCTAACACATGTGTATATGAGTAGTGGGTTTTTATATATATCCTTGATATTTGTGTCTTAATTAGATACATGTTAATTATTATCAGATTTATTATCTTATTTAATTTATTACATTCAAATTACCCTACATATACAACTAATCAATTTTTTTACTCACAATTAAAATATTTGTAAATCTCAAAAGTTAATGAGATTTTTTCTTTACTTATTATCACAAACAAAATATTTACCAAATAATGATGTCACACATTTTGGAATAACAATTAGTAGGACAGGAGGGAGCAATAAATAAAACATTGAAAAAGCTAAATAATAGCCTTTGACCTATTTTAATCCTTCAATTTTCTATACCTTTTTTCTTTTACATATCTGAATGATGTGGGCATTGAAGAATTTTTTTATATATGAGGGTTTGTTTGGCTATAATTTTTTTTTTTTTTTTTTAAATTTTAATTTTACCTTTATCATTTTTCACACCGTTACTTATTCCATTAGTATTCAAATTAATTGTTTAAAATTTTTAATTTTAAATTTTTGGTAAACTTAAATGCAATTTTGTTTATGTTTAATTGCATTAATTTTTTTTTTGAAATTCATTTAATTTTATTCATTAAAAGATAATCACATATTTGTCCAAGAAAAGTGACCCTGTTCTAAATTCTTAACAGCCCTAAAAATTAAGAATAGACTCAAATTTTTTTTGGTAAAAGAAGTTGAGAGGCACATTGCACATATTGCATTATTACTTGCACCTGACAAATTTAAGTTAAAATATACCCAAACCAACCTCTTTTGGGACATGCAAATAATTAGATTGCTTTCACGACAAACACCTTTTCAAAACATGGTTAAAGACCTTCCATCTTTTTTTCTCTTAAACTTGAATGATACTGAGTTCAAATTTATTTGAACTACCTAATAGCACAAAACCACTGACAACTAAAATACTTACCTAAAGTCTTGACAACGTGCCGATCCAATTATAGTGCCCCCCTTATGAATAATACAGCTCACTGATGACCAGTTTGCCTCAATAATGTGTTCACCGCCATCTACCATTCCTTGGTAACCCTCTCGGATAAAGTAGACCTTGCAGCCAAGGTAGATACCCATACGGACTACAGCTCTTACTGCAGCATTCATCCCCTACAAAAATATACAAAAACTAGGCACATTGATCTTTTTAGAGTTAAGTATTTAATTAAGCTTTTGTAAGTTAAATACAAAAGGAAAAACATATAAAACTGAAAATATAGACTCCAAACACATTTCATCTGAGCAAAAATAAAAAGGCCTACCTACCTGAGAATCACCCCCGCTGGTAAAAACAGCAATGCCCTTTCCCTTGTGGGCTCCACGCTCAATGAATTTTGCCCCTGCTTTTTCTGTCATGATGTTGGCCTAAAAATTAAAAAAAAATGGAACTCACAAACTGAGTTTTGCCATAATATTGACACATATTGACATAAGGAAATGTTTATTTTGAGCATCAATGTCTAAGCAGGACATGGCCCTGGTACCATATTTTCATTACGAAAAGGGCAGTAAAAAAAAACCTAGTTTCCAAATTTAAAAATAAAAACCAAATTAAAACAAGTTTAGGGTTAAATTGTTGTTCTTATTAAACAAAATGAAACAAAACATTTAAAAAAAATAAAGGAATATAAACTCACCAATCTTTTTGTTTTCTTTTCACAAAGTGGCCAAAATTTTTTAAAAAAGCCGACAAATAGCCAAAATAATAAATTTTTAGATCCCAAGGTGACCTCTGGACATGTATAACCAAACCATAGATAAGAAACACGGCCTTTTTATATGGAAATTTATTCTGAATCCCTACAACTTTCGTCTCACTTTAACTCTTACAGTTAGACCAGGGGATCAGAGGCACAGCTGATGCACATTAGTTTGGACAGTTGCACAAGTTCATGAAATTTTCATATTGGAATCTACCTCCCTTTTACAGGTAAAAGTTATGAAATACGTGTGTATTGGGAACGTAGAAAAAATACATGAATGGCAAACTGGCAAAAGAGATGGATGATTCAGGTCACGTTCGCAATACTTCGCAAGATGCAACGTTTTGCAATGCTGGGAATGCCAAGATGTCTCTAAGGGAGGGCCGTATTCTTATTTCTCCCTTGAAGGAAGCCGCCGCGGAGGCCTAATTCTTGAATCTCGAGAGCAGGAACGATCTAGAGATGGGGAAATCGGTCATTTTGCTGAACGAATCGATCGACAGTAATTCGTTTCTAAAATGATCGAATCTTTTGAATCGATCATTGAATGACCAAAAAAAAAGGTCTATGCAGGATGCAGCTTAATACGAAATATAAGGACGAAACGGCGTCGTCCTAGGTTCCATCCTATGTGTGAGCAATCGAAATCCAAAAGTTCATTTTGTACTGAAGTACAAAAAACTCTTGTTTTCTCGTTACGGTGCCACAGCCATCTTCCACTTGTTTTTTTAATACGAAATACTCTGCTGACCAAAAAACCCCGCACGCAGGAATTCGAATCAAAGGAACGAAACGATCGACCTATTTCCAACTGATTCAGTGTATCGCCACAGTGGGTCAGTCAGTCAGATTCACTCGTTTGATTCATTCTGTTTTCGTCGGTCATTTGACTCATTTGACTGATTAAATCATATCGAGTAGACATGATTCGATCATTCAATACTCGCAAGTGATTCGATCATAGTGAACGAATCGTTCACGAATCACATATCTCATCCCATCCCTCGAAAAAAAGATGCTTTTCCTTGAAACCTCTTCGAAATTTTAGATTGAAAATTATACATTTTACGCGCATGCTTGCCTGAGATATGGGACCGATCCCTGGCTTTGGATTCGGGGAGCACGAACACTCCTATTAATGGAATGAGCGATCACCGCTCAAGAATACGAAATGCGTTCGACGTGGGATCATTCGACAAAAATCTATGTCGTTCCCTCCACTTCCCTACTCATAAATTAGGGGGTTTCCTAGCCGTGACCGAAAGCAACTTTCAAGGAAGAATGGTCGCGCTAGTTCGCCTTGAGGTAGCAGGCCTCTTTCAGGGCCGTATTCATAGTTTTTCCTTTTCCGTTTTTTTGAGTAAAATTAAAGATATCTTCACAATATTTTAAATGGCGACATTATTTTAGAGCCGCTGTCAAAATAATGTCAACCAAGAGTGCATTCACAATTAACGCCGGGCTCGCCGGGCGTGCGTCGGATGTTTGTTCATGATCTGGTTGTTGCGAGCAGTGTTGCCAATTAAAATTTATTAGATTGCACGGTGAAGTGTTCTAAACGCACGGTTTTGCACGGTCTTAGGAATCGAAACGCACAATTTTCGCAGGCAGTTTTAATCTAATAGTTTAATGTTTAATTTTTTATTTACACGGTACCATTCACTATTAAAGGCCTATAAAGTCTTAAGACCTTCACACAGAAAAATACGCAAGGGTCCGTAAGACGTAACGTCTTTTCTTTCATCGAATCACGTGACCAAAGGGGGCAATTTTATTGAGATTACGTAAGAAGCCTCCGTAAAAAGTTCAACTCTACGAACTTTTCTTACGGACATCCATTATGGCATCCGCAGTTCGAGCGTTTATAGGTTATGAATCCATACGTAACGTGTTACAGAGCCATGCGTTATTGCGGCCCCAAAAAGTTCTGCCACCTATGCGTGCTCATCTTGCTTCAAAAAACGGATCACGTGACGGAACATGGATTTGCAGTTGCTTTAAATGTTCAAATTCTAATCCAGTAAAAAAACTACTTTTTTATTGGTTTATTTTACTATATAATGAACATCAGTGAGTATATTTTAAAGTTATAGTACATAATATATACATTTTTAGGTAGTTATATAACTAAAAAAATAGAGTCGAGTATTAACTGAAATAATATACCACAAAAAACATAATCCTAAAAAAAATCTTCTTTAATACTAAGAATCTCATAAAACATATTATTAAGGAAATCTGCAGCAATAATAATAAACATTGTATTTGTACAGAAAAAAAAATAGGTATTATAAATACAAATGTCAAAATAGAAATAAATATTTTTATTTCCAAATATTTACATCTAGCATTTTTTTGATTGGTTTAAATTGTATACATCCTCCTTGTTGGTTTATACCTTCTTTGGTAACAACTA
The DNA here is from genome assembly GCA_963921995.1 of Oxystoma pomonae. NCBI lineage: Eukaryota > Metazoa > Arthropoda > Insecta > Coleoptera > Brentidae > Oxystoma > Oxystoma pomonae. The sequence continues at coordinate 44,226,785 of OY998169.1, read as the reverse complement.
AAGCTCGAATTGTTTCTGTGTTCAACAAATTTCTTTTATCCGTTTTGATATTAAAAAGATCAGTAAATACCCATTCCACACTTGCATTGCAAAATGGCAGAACTAGCAATAAAGACATTACAACAACAAACTTCTGCCCAATATATTTCAGGGTCATCCACTGGTATATAAAGTTTCTCAAAATCTCAAAGTGCGTGTTGTCTAAAGATTGTGAATCTTTAAAACAAGAATTCTGGTAATTATTTTTTGTAAACTTGTCTCTTGCAACTAATGGATCAACGATTTCGACGTAACCAAAAAGCTTATCCTCAAAAGTAAAGCTTTCTTTAATTTGACCCACAAGCTCTATATAAAACTCTAAAACAGTTTTTAGAAAATGTTCTACATCATTTTTGGTAGTTGAGTTTTTTGATATTTGGAGTATTGTCTCGGTCGCTTCTAAACCCAAGTAAATTTTTTCCAATGGAACAAAATTTTTTGGGTTTAAGTGATTTAACTGAAAAATATTTATACATTTTCTTATAATGTTCATTTCCATATAGTTACTGCCAACGAGGATATAAGCTAAGTATCCTCGTTGGTCAAGGGCAAACTTTTATTTTCCCACATTAAAATCAATAATTCGAATAAATCGATTGCGGTGCTACCCTTGGCCTCTATCAAGTCAAAAAATTGAGTAACGATTTTGTTCTTCTCAATGTCAAAGTGGATGACGCTCAGAGCGCATTGTTTTTTTGTTGAAATGTCCGTGGTTTCGTCTAATATTAGGGAAAAAGACAATCAGGTCGCCTGAGCTTGTCATTGAGCTCCTCAAAAAATATTTTCCTAGACTTTCAGTAACAACTGCCGTAGCTTTTGTTCCGTGGAGTTTGAGTCCCAGAGCAATTTGAGAGTCTGGGAAAATATCTTTGAGAAGCTCAGATAGAGTCCATTAAGCGAAAACTTAAATTATTTGTTGCCAATAGACCACATAACTTTATTTCTGCATTTTTAATGTTAGTGGACGTAGATTTTGACAAGAACGAGAAATCTTCAATTTTTTGTTACTAACAACCTGCTGAGAGTTAAAAATATGTTTCTCACTTTTTGAGTGCCTAATTAATGATCCCCTACGACAAAACACTTCTTTTTGACAAAGTTTGCAAAAGGACATTTCAGAATCATCTTTTTCTTATCCAATCGTTAAAAATCGGATCGGACAGCCACCTACTGAGAAATTTGTAAGCTGATTTGGTCCTAATGGTGGTCTTCTTGAAAACGGTCTTTCTTTTTCTCTTTGGCCCGATATCACTATTTTCATCTTCATTTGTCTCAAAACCGCTACTCTCTGGCTCTGATGACTGGCTTAGAACTTGTTTTGTATCTGATTGTTGATCATCTCTCGCCGCAGTCGCAGCAGCTGATATTGATGGTCTTGAGACTGAGCTGCTATCCTCACTGCTTGAAAAATCTGAAAAATAATTAAAAATAATGTTTGGGTATTATTTTTTTTTTGAAGATTATCGATCATTATAACTTGACTGAAATTGCAAGTGCACTTACCTGACGTTTAATGAGCCAGGAATCCATTTTTTTGTTTCCTTTCCCCAACCGTTAAATTATAAACTCAATTTAACCAGTAGGTACTCTAACTTTATTATATCTAAACATTCTAAACCAAAAACCGTTGCTCTAATGGAATTTATACCAGTTTAAAACGAATTCTGGGAACCCCACGCAATAATCGTTATTGATTTGTTTTTGTTTTGATTTTATTGATTTATTCCCTCACCCTTTGCCCTCTACGCCACAAATCTTTTCTGTAAATTTATTAGGGCGCTAAATTTTCCCTTTATTTTGTAAATATGTTTGGCTGAAATTATTAGTTGGAAAATTCGCCATCTGACACCTTCAATAAAACGCTATATGTCGTGTATCGTTGGTTGATAGATAAATAGAAATTTCGTACAACTAATAATCGTGATGTGTACCTCCTTGTCTTTATAACATGTCTAGGTTTTTAAAGCCGCAGTAGGCTTCAAAGATCTCCCCACTACTAACAAATGAATCGGACGAAAGGATTTCCGAATAGCCAGTTAAAACCCCAGTTCCTCGGTAGCTCAGTTGGTAGAGCATTAGACTGGTATCCTAGAGGTCCCGGGTTCAAATCCTGGTCGAGGAAAAACTTTTTTCCGATTTATTCCCTCACCCTTTGCCCTCTACGCCACAAATCTTTTCTGTAAAAATTTCCAATGTTGCTTCCATCAAAAAATCACGTGGTAAAGCTGCTAATTAAATTAGAACACTTAAACTTTATCATGTTGGTCCTCATGCGGTTCTTGCGAACTTGCGCTTAAGATTTTGGCCAATTCGTGGACTAAATGAAGTTAAATCGATTGTCAAAAACTGCTTAATTTGTTATAAATTTAAGGCTAAAACCGCAACTTATGGGATCTTTACCATTAGATAGGGTGTCTATATCGCGATCATTTTTAAGGGTAGGCGTAGATTATGGTGGCCCATTATTAGTAAAACAGGGAAGAATTCGTGATCAAACTGGAACCACGGCGTACATTGCGCTCTTTGTATGTATCGCAACAAAGACAGTAAACCTGGAACTGGTGTCCAATTTGACCACAGATGCATTCATTAATACGTTTAAAAGATTTGTAGCTAGGCGCAGACATCCGTCAACTATTTATTGTGACAACGATACGAACTTTCAGGCGGCCAATAATCAACTTAATGACATGTACATATTTTTTAAATCACAAGAAAATAAGGACCAAATTACAGGATATTTGGCTCAAAAGGAAATTAACTTTAAGTTTATTCCTCCCAACATGGGGTGGCCTATGGGAGGCTGGGATAAAATCTACTAAATACCATTTGCGTAGGATAGTAGGTAATATGATTTTGACCTTTGAAGAGGTATCAACGGTTCTTGCTGAGGTTGAGGCAATATTAAACTCTAGGCCTTTATGCCCGTTGTCAAATGATCCCTCAGATTTCAATTGCTTAACTCCTGCACATTTTTTAATAGGAGAACCGCCGACTTCATTTCCTGAAAAGGATGTTTCTAATATTCCAAGTAATAGATTACCCTTTTGGCAATTAGTTTTAAAAGTACGTCAACATTTTTGGAAACGCTGGTCGGTGGAATATTTAAATAGGTTACAACAAAGGCCAAAATAGTTTAAGGTAAATCTCAATATAGAGATTGATAGCATTGTCCTAGTTAAGGAGGATAATTTACCTCTATTAAAGTGGAATATTGCAAGGGCATTAGAGGTTATTCCGGGCAAAGACGGTAAGGTCAGAATAGCAAAAATTAAAACAAAAAATGTAATCTACACACGATCCATTAATAGGCTATGTCCTTTGCCGGATCAAAAGGAGTGTTGAAGCAAATACTTCAAGAGTGGGAGTATGTTGAGATTTCATTATTATAAAATAACAGAACATTACAGGCAACCTATTTATATTGACTTTCTTAAACTTTGGACAAGCCATATACAAAATTAATGGGTTCTTAAGGTCGTTAGTCGTTTGTCGCCACATCCTTCTCTTTATCTGACTTTTCCCTTTTTATGAAGAGAATATACTTTTGGGAAAGAACAAAAAGAGACGCTTTTTAACTTTGAACACTTAAACAACACGCTGCCCATCTCTTCAGGGTTTTTTACAAGTACATAGATCGACGCAGCTAGAGTTTCTTAAGATTAGTTTAGTTATATCACTAGTGTAATTATCAAGTTTCTTTATCAAAAACAATATACCTATGTTCCAATTATACATTTAAAACAAAGAAGGTGTTGGTCAATTAATCAAATATTGAATTGCTATCGAAAGACAATTAATTTATATATTTTCCAAACTAAAACTGGATTAATAAAATTAGACAAGTTGACCAGATACACTGACCGCAATTACAATATTTGCAATTCTGAAATTTTAAATATTTTTATCTTCAAAACGCACGCAAAACGCATCCCTACAAACAATGAAAGGTGGTAAGGTGTATTTGCTTTATTGGCAATATTGGCAAGTGAATGCCATTGGTTATTTACTACAGTAGTATTATTGGCAAAATTGCGCTATTTTGCCAATGATTATTTCCTAGTGCTGATGTATTGGCAAATTTATGTTATTTTGCCAATAACTGAAAAACGTGTTTTACATACCAAGTGAAACGCAATCGTTCCTTTAAAAATTGCATGCATTTCTAAACCACCTTTATCATATCGTGCCTTTTGAACGCCGCATTTTTTAAATTTCCCGCGCGATTGACATCTGTCGTGCGGTTGACAACTTGACGTACTTGCCGACGCCATTTTAATAATATTCTGGGGATTTTTCCTATGTGGGTTCCTTTTTGTGTTTTGCAAGTTTTCTTTTAAAATTGGCTTAAATTTAGTTTGAGTTTCAAGTCACCATGGATGTGGAAGCCGATACTGCGTAAGTACTCATATTCTTTTGTTCTTAAATAAGGTCGGCCTGGAGTGGACTTAAAAATATTCAAAACTACCAGTAAAGCGACCAAAAATCGTCATTTTTGCTGGGTTTATACAGGCATATACAGGCATATAAAAATTAAAATAAAACTCCATCATGCTGTTTTCCTTAATAATATCTGTTAAAAACAAACCAAACACTGCAAAAAACCCCCATTTAAATTACAAAAACAAATGAAAATGAGGTTATGTGTGTCAAAGGGGCATGCTCAAATCCGTTTTAAGATAAAAATAAATGTTAAGTTACTCATCTTTTTATTTATGCTGTATAAATGCCTATACTGTTCCCCATAAGCTCATTCAACTTTTATTTTAATTTTAATTATTATTTTTTTTTTATTTTGATTTGCCTGTATGTTTATCGTCTCCTGATGATGCTAACGTTGTTAACGAAACGCGCGTCGAGTGCAAAAAAGTGTAGTTTTGGTTTGTGGAAAACAATCATAATTTTGTTTTGCCTGTATGAACCCAGCATTAAATCGTGATCTAGACGCCACTTTACAAAAAAATCAAAGGTCACATCATGATCTACAATGCTTAAGCGATACTGACCCTAATAATTTACAAATTTCTTTTGTAATAGAGCAAAACCGTTCTCAACTAAAAAGCCAGTTAACTTCTACCTGTTTTCAGCCTTCAGTGCCATTTAGCCTATTGTTGCCGCCATTTTTATAACCAAATTGACAGGTAAAACATGAATTTTCTCGCAGTTTGGTGTCACTATGGCCTCTATAGTAGGCTAAAGGATACTAGATCAAAAAAGAGTTAACTGGCTTTTTAGTTGAAGTGTTGGATCGAGCCATCTAAAGATTTATCAATTCAGTCTACGCCCAAGTCATTTTCTAACACTGAAATTTATCTTGCTGACCCAGAGAATGATGACCCTTAAATTTCTTGTGAAACCGAGCTGTCTTTAGTTAATATCTTAAAATCTTTTTTAAAATTAATTTGAAAAAACTTGTCTGTGGTACCATTTTTTTATTTTAACGTAAATTTGCCAATAAAACAACTAGATTAAAGTTTTTTAATTTTTTTTTGAGAAACCGATATTTTGTCACTTTTTAAGCAAAAAGGGCTACTTTTTCCTAAAACAAAATACTGGTTTATCCAAAAAAAATAATTTACAGCTATACTTAACAAAATTTAAACTTTTTTAGATTCTGTAAAAAATCCTTTAAGAAGTCAACCAACTTTTCCTCATTCTGTCGTTGAAGATGCTACTAAGGCTTGGTTACGGGCTGCCTGTGACTGAAAAGGGGGCAGAACATCCAGGAAAAAGATGCTGAATAAATCTTCATCCTATCTTATAACAAGAAGAAGGAAGTGCTAAGTTTTTAAATTTTTGGCCAAGGAATTTTTATATAAAGCAACTGAAGCAAACCTTATTTTTTTGATTCACAATCAAAGCGATTCTAAATAAAATTTTCCCTGTTGCAATTTACTGTTGTATGGAAAACCTCCTCTTAATAAATATTTAAATCAATTTATGAAAGAATTTTCCTCTATCTTTGGCATGACCAAGATGACAAATATTATTCATATGGTTTCCATTCCTGTCTTCATGTTAGGATATAAATATAAGTGTATAAGTGTTTGTTTATAGTAACATTTATTTATTACATATTGGTTTTTCTAGGAATTTTTGTTCGTTTAAGGATAACATAAAATAAATGTGCATTCGTAAATTATGTGCATTATTTTATTTTTAATCCACAATCATTACAATTTTTATTTTATGCATAAATACTTTAAATAGGGAGAAAAAGTCAATTATCAGTGGTATCGGAATTTGCATCTGTATCCCTATTGAGCCGACCAATCAAGGAGGTGCACTTTTAAACTTTTAATTTTTGCGTGGGTTTGGCACTTAGTGGTAAGGGTGATTCACCATATTTTCCCAAGTACATAACTCATTTATTCTTAAAGATAGAAAAAAAAATAATACAAAAGTTGCTTAGTTTTTCACAAATTTTAAGAAAATTTAACCAAAATTTTCAACATGTCAAATTTCGACATCAACTTTCTTATTTCAAATGGAACACCCTAGACTCTTTTTCCTTGGCTAACACATCGCCCTTATGGCAAATTATTTTTTATTTCACTCGAGAACTGCTTAAGATAAACCCTACAAGATCTACCAAAATTTTAAAAAATATACAGGGTGTTCAATTTAAAATAAGAAAGTCGATGTCTAAGTCTAAATTTGACATTTTGAAAATTTTTATTGAATTTTCTTAAAATTTGTTAAGAACTAATCAACTTTTGTATTTAAACTATTTTTCTAATAATCTCTAATAATAAATGAGCTATGTAGTGGAAAAAATATGGTGAATCACCCCATACATTTTTTGCCAATATTGCCTGCAATGCCGGTATTTAGTATGCAGTGCTCCTCTACATTTAAACCATACTAAGTGTGTATTTGCCATCATTTTAAACGTATTCGTTGCCGTCGCTCGGCCGGTGGCTCACACAGGAGTGTTTAAGGTATTTATAACGCACAGATTGCCGTGCGTCAAATTCTCATTGCCAATAGATGCCAATATGTGTAAGGCACTTTGCCATGCCGGCATTGTTTGTGGGGATGTTTTTCCTGGATGTTAGAAAAATGCACGGCCGACCTGAAAACGCAGGCAATTCGTACAATTGCATGGTGATTGGCAACACTGGTTGCGAGGGAAACGACACACGGCGAAACTGTCAATCGTTTGCGACTGCGCAAGTTTTACACCGAGCAACAACTTTTTAACCAACTCTCGAGTGGGTAAAACTTTAAACCGTCACGTGACCCGTCAGAGTCGTTTGAAGAGTGAACATAACCAAACTTTATTGTTTTATTGTCGTCGAATTTACAGGTGGTTTTACTGTAATTAGGGAGATTTTGGTCAGGCAGTTTAAGGCAAATTTCGTTACCGTTACCTTAAATAAAGGTAACTTCAAGAGGTTAAAAATAGAGCTTTTGACCGTTTGGCGGTAAACATAACCTTACTTTTTTATTGACTTTTGTTGTTTTTTTATTTGCTTTTCTAACCAATCATGGAAGAAAATATTAATTTAGTGATAGGACTAGGAGACGGACACCATAACGTAAATTTAGTCAGGCAAATGATTTTGCAAGATATCTTGGGTGGAGTAATAGAAGAAATCGTGGAAATTATTTGTACTTACTCACCTGTTTACAAAAAAAAAACGGTAAAAAGGCACCCCGCTACTACTATAAACACGGCTAACAAAACATAAAATGCAAATACACAAAATTTTTGTAAACCAAAACAAACTTTTATAACCTAAAAATCTTCCACCACAGAATCACATCAAGTTTGGTTGGTTGTCTTTTTAACGGTAAAGGTAGTCGCTATTCGAATCTAATTAGCGTCAGTGGTTACCTTTAATGAAGGTAACAGCCTGACAAAGGTAAGGGTAACAAATTGACAAAAACCGCACCAAAATCTCCCTATTAATTAAGCACTGCTAATTTTATTCAAAAATAGCCAAACAACACATTTGAATTAAAAAAGGCATTATTACAAGAACTGACAAATATAGGCTGGTTTACGTGACTGATAAACATAAGCGTAATCGATAAACAAAACCTTTTCTCTCTACTCTTTTTGAAATAAGAGTCACAGAAATAAAAACATTATCCATTACATCGTTGCATAAACCGGGCTTACCTATGCTTACTAATTACTCTGTTTATCAATTGTCACTGCTTAAATCAGCCTTTATTACTTACCGATACTCAGGTGTAGCTAGCAACCAAATAATAGCAAGTAACTGTTTTTTTGGAGAAATAGTAAAATAAATAAATAAAAACGCCTTTATTTTCGACTTGACGAAGTTCAGCTTAAGCTGTTTTGTTAACCGAGCATGTAAAAATTACAAATTGAAAAACAAAACAAAATATTTAAAGGGAAGGAAAAAAATTATGACTTAAAAATTTTAAACGATTTGTGAACTTAGCAGTATAAGTAAATAACAATAGTTAACAATGCACCTACGAAGAAATGAAAATTAAACTATATAAAAAAAATAAAATCCTTTTAGACAAATACAGATATAATATAACACTAAAGCTAGGTATTCTCTTAAAATAGTGTCGGGACCATACGAGAAGTTCTGGAGTTTAGGTCTGATTTTCTCCAACATTCAGTCGATTGTTTGCCTCGGCAATCTAAAATCTTCTTGAAACTCTTCATCGTCCATTTCTTCAAGGCACTCCATGAAAAAGTAAACTATTTTTTTTGGTTTTAGTGAAGTTGGTACTTCACTAGTGTCGCATCATTGAGCGCATTCTCAAAATAATAAATTGCAAGATCCATTTTTCACTTTACAGATTTTTCACAAAAAGAAAAGATAAAACCGCAAAAAAGTAGGTTAGGGAACTTATGTCATCTGTCACTTTTCATACCGCTCGAACACCGGACGTCAGCGAAAATTTTCAACGGGTAAATTTTAACCGGACCATGGACGCACCCCAGAACCAGGACCAATTTTAACTCGAAAATCCCTTTTCCAACCATCTTCGATTTCCTGCAACTGTCAGGTGTCACTGTCAGCAGTGTCAGCTGATCAAAATGGTTGCTCATTAGTTAAAAAAATCAATTTCATTTCGTTAAAAATTCATAAAACCACTTACTAATATCCAGTAATTTACTTATATATTGCGCCGTTGCAGGGACATAATAAAATTTGAAAATGGACAGCAACAAGGACGATGCGATGAGGTGCATTCAAGTGGCCCAGAAATATATCAAAGAAAAAAACAAGGAGAAGGCCAAGAAGTTCTTGGAGAAAGCTGAGAGACTATATCCTACTCAGCAAGCTAAAGGTAAATTGGTGTCCTTAATGTCCTCATATAAAATTAATGGCAACTGCAAGGAATGTAATACTCAAGGGATAAAAAATCTGCTTAGGGAACTCTGAATCTGTCTTTAGTTCCTTTTTCATTTCAGAGTATTGCTGTTATGGACACTTGTGTTTAAAAAAATACAGGTACATGAAAAATAATTCCCATTTTCTGGTAATTCTAAAATTTTCAAAAAAACTTAAACTTGGTGGTTTCCTAAAAAAATATGCTTGTGGCCCAACTTTTCTTCATTTTTCCTTCTGAATAGGTGTAAGCTTTTTAATTTAAAATAAGCTCTATTGTCTATACAAAAATAATATTTCATTGACAAAGCAATAAGTACCTATAATAAAAGTGTAAGTATAACATAATACTAATAAGTATCAGCCAGGTTTCAGAGGTAAACATAGCTGTAAAACAGCACTGCAGCGTGTTTTAAACCTCTGGAAAACTGACTTGGAATAGAATTTTGCTATAGGAGCACTGTTTGTAGACTTCCAAAGGGCTTTTGAAACAGTAAATAGAAACATACTATTAAATAAACTTCAAAAGATAGGTATTGTTAATGTTAATGTCAATGGCATTTTGCAAGGAAGTGTTCTTGCCCCCTTACTGTTTTTGTTGTACATTAATGATATGGTGAGAATGAGATTTATTCTCAAAGCCTCCAAAAGAACACCAATTAAAGAATTACTTAAGAGGCTTGATTGTTTGCCAATTAAAAAAAAATTTAATTCCAAACATTGGTTCTTATCTTTTAAATAAAACAAAGAAGGCACCAGCTTCCCTACTGGAGCAATTAGAATTTAATGCTGAAATTGTAATTGTGGTAGAATGTTTTTTGGTGTATGTTGAACCTGTTTTCTTTTCTTTTCTTTAAGATACAATATCTTAAATCTAGGTACTTAATAAAATGTAATTACATAAGAAGGTAGCCCTAGGTAAGCATTTATTGTAATGTTGTTTGGGATAATAAACATGATGGCGATCAAGAAATGATTTCCTCTTGCCAAGGTTCCATAAAAGTTCAACACAAAACACAGTTTTCTATAAAGGTTTAAATCTATTGAATGTCTATTGAATCTAATGAAATAAAAAATACTTCATCAATTTTATCTTTTAAGAACAGCTTAAGAAATACCTTAAAATTAAAAATAATTTATCTTAGCTGTGATCTTATAATTAATTTGTGAAATTTTCTAGTTTCTGTTGATTGTTTGTGTTTTTCTTATTTAATTTTGTGTAGTTTGTTATTATTGTCATTTTAAATTATATTACTAGTCACACTTTTTATTATTCAGTTTTTAGATTTAGTGTTAAGTTTGTGTGCTGTGTTGTTGTATTTTATATTTTAACATTTCGTTAATTTGACTTTTAAACTATTTTTAATTTTATATATTAAACAACCTACTATCCCAATTCTTTTTTTTTAACCTTTTATTTATTTAGATCTAGTTTTATTTTACCACTTAAAATTTTTATTTTTGATTGACTGTTTACTATTTTTTGTATTAACTGTCTGATTGGTTATTTAGGTTCCTTTTCATTTACCCTCTGTATTGTATTTTAATATCCTATTATCTTTATGTTTCTATATTTTTATCATGTGTTTAGATTTTTTATGCAAATTTTTTTCTTTTACTACTTGTTTGTTTGTATAGTTTTCCACTTGTTACTCTTAAATATGTGATTGTTTAGTTGTTTGTTTTTTATTACATTACACAATGTGTAATATAAATGTTCTTATAAATAAAAATTAAATATTAAAAAAAATAAATTTGTTTAGAAATAAACATTTACAATCTAAGATGCTTGATTTGTTTGGTTTTGGTAATGTTACAATTTTGCTGTGATCACTAACTCTAATACTATTGTGTCAGGTCTAAAAAAATGGATTGCCTTCACAAATTTCAAAATTAGGTTTAAAATGAACAGATTAAAAAAAAAACAGGTTTACAAAGTATAGAACAAAAGTTAAAACAGATTAAAATAATTCCCTACTTAGCTAAATGTTAAAACTGCAATTAAGGTAATCCTCAAAGGAATAGAATGCATTGTCAATCAAAAATGTTTTTATTTTTCCATAAAACTTTCTCTCATCCATTGCTTTTATGTCTGATGGTAGGATATTAAAAATTTTTATGCCATAATAGTCTCCACCCGTCCTTGTGCGTTCTAACCTGTGGTAGCTGGGTACAAAATGATTCCTATTTCTTGTCACTAGGTCATGGATATCACTGTGAGTTATGAAAAGCTCTTGGTTTTGTTTAACATACAATAGGCAATTGAAAATGAACAAGCTTGGAAATGTTAGGATTTTAAAACTATTTTTGCAGCATTCTCGGTATTTCAACCCCGCCATAATTCTAACACAGAGAGGCTGCAGCTTAAATATCTGCTGAGCTTTAGGTGAATGACCCCAGACTAGTATTGCATATGACATGTTAGAGAAAAATATCCATGGTAGGCGGTTAGTAGTGTGTTGGTAGAAACATTTTTGGTCAAGTTTCTAATTAAAAATGTAATTTTTGAGAGTTTGGAGCTCAGGTTGTCCACATGTGCCACCCAAGTTAGGCCAGGATCTAGATACACACCAAGAAATTTAACTGATTCATCTGTTTGCAGGTCTGTATTTGTTCTTCAAAGAGTAAAATTAAGTTTTGTGTTTTGCTTATATTAAGACTTAATTTATTTGCAAGAAACCAGTCTTCAATGTTTGCATGGGTACTTGTTATGGTATCCCTAATTGGATCAGATGGTTGATAATGTTGTAGAGTCGTGGTGTCATCAGCAAAAAGTATGAGCAACAATTCTACAATGTCAGAAAATTTTGCGAAGTCATTAATGTAGATAAGGAAAAGCAGAGGACCCAACACAGAGCCCTGCGGGACTCCATGCTGTATCCTCTGTCTCCCAGAGTCCAGACCATTAAAACAAACATATTGCTCCCTCTCCTCCATATAAGACCTAACCAAAGCAATGCTACAAGGGTGAAAGTTGTAGTGCTGAAGTTTGTTATAGAGTATTTCATATGAAATACAGTCAAAAGCCTTGGTAAGGTCCAAAAAGGAAACATACATGTCCAGCCTGCTCTAGAAGCCCTGCGCTACAAACTCTGTCTACTTGTTAATTGCAAGGGTGGTTGATCGTTTGTTTCTAAAACCAAATTGACTCTGAGTGAGAATGTTTTTGCACTCAAAGTAGTCACTCATCTGATCTTTCATTAAAGATTCATATATTTTGGAGATTATTGGTAACAGAGAGATGGGACGATAGAGAAGAAAGGTTGGGAAGTGACTACTTTGAATACACATATTGAATAAATCTGTTAGCGGGCAGCTCAGAATATCTTTCAAATTTTTTATTATTTTTGAATTTATTTCAAAGTAGTCTTTACTATTACTGTTTTTAAGATTGGAGATTTTGTAAGCCACCATTTTTACAGTAACGTTTTGAAATTTAAAACTATTTTGGCTAAGGTTACCACTAAGATAGCCATGGAAAGATTTTTTAGAATTGGGCAGATTGTTAATCACTTCATCAGCTATGTTAGTAAAAAAGTCATTAAAACCATGTGCATTAAGTTTACAGCTTTCTGGAGCTGAGTTTACATTTGACTGAGATTTAATTAGCCTCCACATGGCCTGCGGTTTGTTTTTAGTATTATTATTATTTTAGATATATTCGTCATGACTGCTTTTTTTTGCCTTGAACACTTCCGCTCTATAACATTTTCTGTAATCATTCACCATTTGCTTTGGCATTAAGTTAGAGTTTTGCCTATTAGAGTCTCTCTCTCATATCTCTTAGCGAATCATTGAACCACTGAATATTAAAATCAACATGTTTTTTGTTTACCATTTTAGACTTTAATGGCATGCTTTTGTCAAGTGCATTTCAAATAATATTAAAAAATTGACAGAATTTAGTTTCAATGGATTCGCCAGAAGTTACGAGTGAGTGCCAGTCATATAGTTTTAGTTGATCATACAGGGTAGCTAGTCCATATTCTGTGACTGGTCTAAAGTGTGCTGTGACTGGCTTTTAGTTTTATATTGGTGGTAAGAACTATTCCCAAGTGATCTGAGAAACCCTCAAGGCTGTAAGGTTTCAAATCAAGTTGGGTTTTATTAAAATTAACAAAAACATTATCAATACAAGCATTTTCCCTTGTTTTAAAGTTTACTGTTTGATAGAAATCAAAAGAGTTATAAAAGAATTTTAAGTAGTTTACCTCTTTACCTTTCCCATCAGAGAGATCAATTTTATCAAGTACCTGCGACAGGACCTCAAAATATGTGTCTAGGTCTCCTGCAGGTTAATGATTTGTGTGTTTATGGACTTAATGTGAACTCCAGTTATTTCACAATGGACCTTAACTGAGTATTTTGATAAATTTAGATCCTCACAATGGAGATTTTCATTTAAGATCTTCTTGTGTTGGTTGGCTTTTTAGGCTTGAAAAGAGCGCGTTACAGGTGGGGAAAAAGGGAAAAATTAAAAGACATTAGTTGAAGTTAACTCTTTAATGTTCAGATCTAGAATCTCCCATGATTTACATGTCCTTCTATTTATACCCTCTCCTTTCCAGAATATTCACAAATTCCTCATTATTCTAGAACAAGAAATCTAGAACCTTTTCCTAGCCAATGAAATTTAGTAGGTATATAACAGGAAAGTAAAAACAAAAGTGGAATGATAATAACCCTCTGAGAAATTTCACAAAAATGACCGCCTTATGCAGGTGACAGTTATGAGCCTAAAAGAACGTAGTCACATCAATCGAATCGATTTGACATTCTTTTTTGTTTTTGGTGTGTCTTTTTCCACAATCAGTAATTGGTATTTTTTACCATGATTTTTCATAATATATTAAAATTTGTTTTTTTAAAATTTTTGTTAATAGAAAAAGTAAAGTTACATCATTTTTAGATGGGTTTCAAGTCCCCCTGTACTCCGTTGTTTTTTTAGTCAAAATAAAGTGTTTTCGTTTTTTTTTCGTGTTTTTGCTAAAAATATAGTGTTTTGATTTGTTCAGTGCTGTTATACAACCGTTTTTTGCCTTCCATAAGTGATGTGCGATAACCCTTTTTATTATTAGCCTCAGAGTTAGGGGAATTTTAGGCTCACAAATGTCAAGTACATGTAGCGGTCATTTTATTTACAAGATATTATCATTCCACCTTTGATTTTACTTTCGTGGTATATAAACTGTAAGCGGTGTTACCAACTGTATTACCAACCTAATAGCGCGCGGCAAATTTAAAAAGAATATAAACACTAGACATAACTTTTAAAAATAATTTAACAGTTTGGCCTATCCTGACTTTTGATCGACTCTGATCAATCTAACTAAATATATAAATAATAAATAGTTATAACCTCAAGCATAAATAAAACGTCATAAATTCTTAAACATAAGGACATAAGTATGCATAAATTCATAACTACATACTCTAGATAGTCCTATAAACCAAATGCTGGAGCATTGTAATTCTATATTTAAGAATAATGGTGTTGACTTCTTTAACACAACTGCCAAAGAATTAAAAAATATATTTATTGTCTCATAGATTAAGTTAATGATTTGCCACATAAATTTTGGATTTTGACTTTGTTTGTAATGTAGTACTTTTTTATTGTCTTTGCGTATTCTTTTTGTCTTTTTGTTTCTTCTTGTAGTTCTAGTAGTCTTATAATTTAATTACCTGTTGTAGAATGTGGTGTTTTATAAGACTTTAATTCAATAAATAAAAGAAATAAACATAAGGACATAAAGTATAGGTATTTACATAAGAACATAATCATAAGCTTCTTAAATAAACATAAATCATAAGTACTTAACATAAACAGTTTTTATAAAAATTAAAAGACAAAATAAAAATATTTTAGAGAATTTCTTCCGCTGAATAAGGCTTAAGTCTAGATGCAGGAAGAATTCCATCATAAGGAATTTGTGTATTTTGGAACCCTATTATATCGGTAACAGCATATCTGTCATTTGGTAAAACTGACTTAATTATATAAGGCCCCCTAAACTTAGGTATTAATTTTTTGTTGGCACCTATGGTCGTATCCACATTTGCCACCATAACATGCTGACCCTCAAAATACTTTTGAGGTACACTGTGTGCCTGGTCATAGTATTTTTTACTTGTTTCCTGCGACTTTTTAATCTCTTCAGATGCTTTATATCTAATTTCCTCCATTGACTCTTGTCTTTTACCAAAAGATTCAAACAATTTCTAAATTTTCATGTAAAATATCTTGAAACTTCCCTTTATGAACCACACGGAATAAAAGTCAAGTAGGAATTTCTTTAGTTGAAGAGTTTACATTATTATTAAAATAAAATTCAACATCTTTAAGAACTTTGTCCCAACAGACAGCTTCTTCATTTTGAATTTTTGCTAACATAGGAGTCAATGTTCGATTCTCTCTTTCAATTTGGCCATTTGCCCATGGCGCTCCCGTAGCAATCAAAATAAGTTGAATATTATTTTCCTCACAAAACTCCCTAAAAGCATCTGCTCGGAAACAAGATCCTTGATCTGCTACAATGATCTTAGGTCTACTGTAAGTTTCAAAATATGAACTTAGATGTTTGATCACTTCTTGAGCGGATGTTGTCTTACACGGATAGAACTTGACAAATTTTGAAAAACAATCAATAATCTCAAACACATACTTATTTTTTGATTTTGTAGGTTACAAAGGACCATAATGATCAATGTGAAGCATTTCAAATGGAATTTTACCTTTAGGGATCGAGTGCAAAATACCCTCTTTCTTTCCAGACTTTGGATTATACTGGATACACTGCAAACAGTTAGAAATATGTTTTTTCAATTTATCCCTTAGATTGGAGATGAAATAAGTTTTACAAATTAATGTTGCACATTTATCTACTCCTAAATGACCCATCTGATTGTGATACTGAAAAATTATAGTGTGTTCCATATCTTTTGGCACATAAAACTGTAAGGAATCATTTTGTGTTTTACGATATACTATCCATTACGCATTTCATACAAAGGTAACTCAGTTGATTCAAGCTGATCACGGATCTTAATGATGTCTGGATCAGAATTTTGTTTTAAAGCCAAAGTTTGCTCCAAAGTATTACCCTATAAAACCAAAATATTATGGATTCTGCTCAAGGCATCTACATGTCTCATCCTAGAATTAGATCTATGTTCAATAGTGTAGTCATAATTTTGTAATTCTAAGTACCAACGCATAATTCTGGGATTTATATCTTTTTTGGAAAGAGTTAAACGAAAACTGTCACAGTCAGTAACAATCTTAAATTTTAATCCTTGTAAATAAATATGAAAGCGCTTTAAAGCATTGATCACAGCCAATGTTTCCAGTTCATAACTGTGATATTTGGATTCATATTCAGAAGTATGCTTACTAAAGTAAAATACACGATGAAATTTATTATCATTTTTGGAGTAAAATTGCTCCATAAGCCAAGGAACTTGCATCACAATGTAATTCAGTTTCGGCAGTTGGTGAATAGATTGCTAAAATGGGCTCGGACATAAGTTTGGACTTTCATAAGATTGAAGTTCTTCTGGACCAAAGACTTATTCTTTTTCAACAGATTATACAGAGGACTAGCAATTTCAGCAAAACCCTTTACAAAACGTCTGAAATAAGATATCAAACCAAGAAAAGAAAGGGGCTGACTACGGTTTGAAGGAACTGGATAATTCTGGATTGCTTAAATATTTTCTTTGTTTGGTGTAATACCTTCAAAACTAACATGATAACCAAGGAAATCAATTGAATTTTGCAAAAACAAACACTTGTCAATACGTAACTCTAGTAAATTTTGATTCATTTTTTCCAACACTACTGTCAAAATATCTAAATTTTCCTGAATACTTTCTGTGGCGATCAAAATATCATCAAAATATATTTGGATCAGGTTTTCTTTAATCAAATCTCTAAATATCTCATTGACAAACCGACTGAAAGTACTCAGAGATGAACTTAAGCCAAAAGGCATTTTTAGAAACTCAAACTGACCTTGAGGTGTCACAAAAGAAGTATATTTGACAGAGTCTTCTGCCATACTGACATGATAAAATGGATTTTTGAGATCAAGCTTTGTGAAAAACTTTTTATTTTTTAGTCAGTCTAACAAGTCATCGACTAAGGGTAAAGGAAATTGGTCTCTGATTATGTAATGGTTAAGTTGCCTAAAATCCCAGCACATTCTGTACTCATTATTTTTCTTTTTAGTCAAAACTACAGGTGAACTACTCTCACGAATAACACCTCTCTGTAGCAAATCATTTAGAATCGCATCTAATGCTTGCTTCTCAACAAAAGATAATCTTCTCGGTCTGGTATAAAAAGGTTTGTGTTCTGACAAATTAAAATGCATTTCAAATTTAGTTGCAGGCACAGGAGGTCTCTCAGGAAAGTAAAAATCTTTAAAAATCAAATTAAATCAAAAGTAGCTTTATTGTCTGAATACTTGGTACACATCGACAAAGCCATGCTTATAATAAGTAAATAACTTAAGTGTAATAAAAGTCACACATTCAATCAATCAATCAATAGGTCGAATCCAGTCGCACATTTTTTAAAAAGAGATAATAATACTAGAAGGTGACAAATCTGGATTTACCTGTAGGTTGAGCTGATCGTTTGACTCTAAGCTGTTGGATTCTAAAATAAGTAAAATTTCATTTGTTAAAAATTCTTGATAATAATTTTTATGTACAATTTTGAGTTGGTTTTCCCGAAAAATCACTTCTTCTATATCTTGATTTGTAATAAAATCCCGGCCTAATAATGTTATAAAAGATGACATAGTGTTTTTACTTACAACATAAAAATTAATTTTGTACTAATTTTTCTGAAATAAGAGAAACTGGACTTCCCATATCTATGACCCCTAAGTCCCTAGAGACTAAAGTTTTAAAATTAATTTGCACTGTAAAAGCTTCTACCAAATTTGATTCAACAAAGCTCACCTCATTGTTATTTGGTTTACTGGACACCGGTTTCTTTTTGGGACAGTTCAGCAGCTGTTGGAGTGGTACCATCTTAAAGCTCGGCCCTCAAGTTTCTGGACAACAGTCAAGAGCATCACCTCATTTTCCAGGCTCTAGGTATCTCGGATTTTGATCACTCTTTTTGTCCATTCAGTCGCATTTTCGTCGGCTGCACCAGAGAATTTCGGCACTAGTGCACTCACATCCTTCAGTGCGAGATTGGTTCTTCCGGAGTCTTCGAACGCCTTTGCAAAACTTCTTGCCAACTGTTCCACCAAATCTTCATTCATTCTTCAAACTTTCTTCACAAAAAAAAACGACAGAATTTTCTAACTGGACTGGTCAAGACTTAGAGATATTTTTTTTTAAGACTTTTCCCCTTTTTTCTTACCCCACACCTGAAAAATTGTAAAAGATCTTCTTGTGTTGGTTGGCTTTTTAGGCTTGAAAAAAGCGCGTTACAGGTGGGGAAAAAGGGAAAAATTAAAAGACATTAGTTGAAGTTAACTCTTTAATGTTCAGATCTAGAATCTCCCATGATTTACGATGTCCTATTTATACCCTGTCCTCTCCAGAATATTCACAATTATTCCTCATTATTATAGAACAAGAAATCTAGAACCTTTTCCTAGCCAATTAAATTTAAAGTAGGTATTTAAACTGTAAGCGGTGTTACCAACTGTATTACCAACCTAATAGCGCGCGGCAAATTTAAAAAGAATATAAACACTAGACATAACCTTTAAAAATAATTTAACACATTAAGGTAATTGGCCACCCCACCCCTTTTTTTTACAGTTCGAGAGAAATGAGATACAGCTGAAAATCCTTTTATTTTGATTTGAGAAAATTCATTTGGTTGCAGCCAATGCTCGTTAACACAGAGACAGTCAACATTCAATTCCTCGAGAATCGCCTTAATATCAGAGATTTTATCCCTAATATCTTGGATATTACAATAAAATAGTTTTAAATTTTTGTTGGACTTGTTGCCCTGCGATGTGATTGACCCTGCTGCAGGCGTTCCAGATTTAGAAAATGGTTTACTGTGACACCACCCGGCCAGAGACTAAATTCAAATATAGCTTCTTTTTTCATCTCTGGGTACTCCAATTTTAAAAGAGCTTACTTGTTTACGAATGGTACGCATTTTTCACAATGAATGTCATCTTTTTTGAAATTATGGGATGTCAGGTAGTTTATGACATCTTTTTCCTCATAATTTTTGTCGAGACCAGTGATAAATATCCAGTGGCAGTTTTGAGCCACTAGGAGACCACTGGCTTCTGCATTTGAGCCTCTGATAGGCGGTGGTGTTTGTAATTGCTGCCGAGGGATCAGCGACTTTTGCGTAGGCCGGTCGAAGGAAAAGGGGTTTTGGTTGGAGGTGCCGCCTTCGGTGTTCGACCTGAGTTCTTTAGAGCGCTGTCTGCCTCTTCTATAAGTTACATTCTGCCATATTTCGCCGGCGTTTTCAGAAATATTTTCATTATTTTTGGGAATTAACTGCTCAGCTGTTTTTGACGTTAATTCTTGTGTTTGTGTATCTTTTGTTTGTAAAAATTTGTTTTCAAATATTGTTGTTTTACTATTACAACACAACTTATTTAACCTAACAACCTCTTTATACTTTTTTATTTACAGGTTGCTCCAGTTTAAGCTGATTTAGGCAGATTTTAGTATCTATATAACTAAAGAATTACAATTTACTACAGCTTGTTAGTAGTTAGTAAATAAATAAGTACTTTAGTGGGTTACATATTAAATGTTACCTACTTAAGTACAGTTAACTATGTTACAGTAAACTTTAACAATCAACCCCAAATAAAACTAATTTATTTTAAATTACCTTATGGTACAGCCATGAATCATGATGGTATTCTTAGCTTTACCTGCGTTTTTTTTTTTCAGATCTATTACTTGTTATTGAAATAATGCCATCCAATGTAGAAACTGAGCAACCCCGCAAGAGAAAAGTTACCCCAAAAACTGAAGAAGCTCCAAAGAAACCGGAATATAGCCAGGTAAACAAATCTACAATCAGGATAGATTCAGAATGTCTCATATTTGTTTGCCAATCAACAGCAAAAACAAATAATGTGGGATATTTAGCTTGTGTATTTTTTAACTCTGGAATTGTTTTAATGCTCTGTTCTTCATTGAGCCTCATGTTTAAAATTAACTCTGTGTTTTGGACTTCCATTGTCTAGTGTCTTGTACTTTATGAACAACAACTGTAAAAACTCGTTGCAAAAATTACAAAATAGGGGTATGAGGATAATCCTTAAATGCAACAGAATAACGTCTATTAACCCAATGTTAAATACTTTAAATTTATTAATTATGAGAAATAGACATAAGTACTTCATGTTTAGTTTTATTTACAAAATATTAAATAATTTACATCCTCCATATTTTAATAAATTTGTAACTTTTAACACTAATATTCATAGCTAACCCACAAGAGATAGATATAACTTTCATACTCCTAGAATAAAAACTCCAAAATGTGCTCAGTCTCTTTTTGTTAACGGCCTTCAGGAATATAACAAACTATCAAATGAAATAAAACAAGCAAGTAACATAAATGCGTTTAAGAACGGGCTTATTAATATGTTGAGTCAAAGTGAATAACAATTATTGAATAGTATTGATTTGTAACTATGTATTTAATTTTAAGGAATCTATGTATTTTGTCCTAACATTTGATTTTTTATATAGCTGATGTTGTATTAGGTTCATCTAGAGCAACAAATAAAGAGATTATTATTATTATATTTAATTTATACACAGTACATCTCTGTTCGTCTTCAGATGCAAACTAGCCTTCTAGCCTTAGGAATAGATTGTAGTTTGCACCTGAAGATGATCAGAGATTGTACTGATCGAAACGTCGTGTATAAATAAAATATAGACATGGAAGTCCGAAACACATCATTGTTTCAAGTGTCAAACAAGCCTCATGTTAATATTGATTTATTATAAAAAGTTTTTGCCAAACACATTTTTGTTACAGAAATATAAAAAATCTCATCCAAATCAAACTCTTGGTGTTTTATTTAACAAATTGTTTCTTGGATTAAGTGTTTATCTTTGTCCAGTAACAAAGATGCCAAATGGAATAAAGAGATGGCTTTAGTCTATCAGCTCTTTAAAATTTGATGAAAATTCAAAAAAAGTTTATATGAAATCAATAGCCTCCATAATAATGTTAAATCAATTACTTTTGTTATTGCAGAAGTGAATATAAATAAATGTTTTTTTAAATCTACAGGAACAATTAGAAGCTGTCAAAAGAATTAAAACCTGTAAGGATTACTATGAAATATTATGTGTTAGCAAGGACGCTACCGACACCGAGATTAAAAAGGCCTATAGAAAAATTGCTTTGCAATTGCATCCTGATAAGAATCTAGCCCCTGGTGCCGATGAGGCTTTTAAAGCAGTGGGTAAGTCCTCTATATACAGAGATAATTATTTCAGATTGGTATGAAGGATTAGGACATTTTCTGACTGATTTCTGACACATTTTTTTTTCTTACAATAAAACAAAGACAATTTTTCAAAGCCACACAGTGGTTTTTCGAGTAAATTGTCGGTTTTTATCATAATTTCTTAGAGTGTAACATATAAAATATTAAAAAATTATTATCGGTATCTGCTAAAGTTTAAGTTTACACATTTTATGCATGTCATTTGAAAAGAGATATTAAGCGAACAAAAACGCCATAGATTTGACAGCACTGCTTTGCTGTTTTTTTGAAAGGTCAACAATAGGTGGCACCACTAATGCCATTTCGAGTGGGATCGTGCAGTGTTCAGAACAGTAACTAAATATAGTTAGCTATTCATAATATTCCATGAAAGTGTGATTGCTTATGCCTGACTCATCCAGAATTTCTTTACAGACCACCCATTTATACCCTGTTCTCATTATGCAACTTTTCCATGAATCAAATTTTCTAATAACAGGTTAAAAGAGGACACAATCTGCTTGTGTCTTTTTTTTATCTTGCATGAAAACCAATTTGATGTGAGAACAGGGCTTTAGTTTGGCAGGTCTTAATTTCAGGTTATAAGACTGGAACCCAACTGTAGGCTAATGACAATAGCGATGCTCAAATCAAGTACCCAGCGACGGCCTCAAAAAACGCAAATAAATTTCTTTTCTTATCACAATCACTACTTGATTTACTAGCCATTGTGCTTCATGCTTCATGGATTGCAATGTCTCGAAATTGAAAAGAATCAAAAGAAAAATCATTATTCAACATCAAAAAAATAATAATTTCCGTATTATTTTTATTACTTGACATGTTTCAATTTATTGGCCGAATTTTCCATTAAACAAGTGGCCGGTGGCTATGCGGAACCTGAATTCCAATACTCCAATCGAACTCACTCTTCCCTGGGCCTACCAAATTACGTAACCTTGGCGTTTCAGAATTCCAGCAGAATCTCGCTTATAAAGAAAAAAACGATAACTTTTTTGTTATCAGATAATAGGATTTATAAAAATGTACAACCGTATCCAAAGGATTTTTCAAAATTTGGTGTATTTTTTTCAAAAAATAAAAAAGTACAAAAATTGTTGTTACAGATTTCTGTATTATCTACGAGGCTAAATAAAAAGCCAGGTAAGGTTTTTGACTATTATTAGCTGTATTTATTTTATTTCGGGAATGAGAGTCCAGCAAAAAACTATCTGGATAAATAAACATTCAGGTCAAATTTTAACAGATTTCGTTTTCTTGTTTCCGATATTCTGCCTGGTAAATATTGACCCAAAAACAGCAAATCAGTGTTGTCAAATCTATGCCGTTTTTGTGGCATGGCATGGTTTTTTACATTTGTTTTTTCTAATTAATATTATGAACTTTATCATCATGCCAATTAGTGAGTCATCATTGAACTCTCTTTCAAAATATTTTGAATTTATTTTTTATTTCCTGGGAATTATTCGCTACCCATTCTCTTATTTTTTGTTATTTTAATATTATTGAATCAAGAATTATAAAAATGTCCAAGAAGTGACCTCCATTAAACCAGCGACCCCACCCCAAGAAAATAAAAATATACTTATGCCATAATTATGTGCTAATTTCGTCCCCAATTAAAAAATTTTGTGCTCTTCTGGTTTCTGAGAAAATCGAAAAAGAAAATGGGGTAGGTAGATTAATATTAACTTAGCAACCCCACTAGGAAATATGGCACCAAATTAAACATTTTTGGTTTTAAAATTACATACTCCAGAAATATATAAGAAAAAAATCGAAATTTTCATTTTAAATTATGTTTTTTGAAAAAAAAGGTTAATAACTTGGCGATCCCACATGTTTAGGTATCACGGAATTTAAAAATTTCTAAAACCTGTATTAACTGCATATTATGTGCTAATTTCGTCCATGATCAGAAAATTTTGTACTCATCTGGTGGGTGAGCTAGGTTAATGTTAACTTAGCAACCCGACCAGGAAATATGGCGCCAAACTAAAAATTATTGGTTTTAAAATTATGTGATAATTATGTGCTCCACGAATATATAAGAAAAAAAATCGAATTTTTCATTTTACATTATGTTTAAAAAAATGGTGTGGTAGCTAGGTTAAATTGCATTTCTTTGGTTCCTGGGCAGGTATTTATTTAATCAAAATCGGTTTACGGAAAAAAAGTTATGACCTCAGACTAATAATTTTTTTTATTAATCTGACATTTAAAGCAATAAAAACGGGAAAAATGGGTAAAACCGCAGGCACAGCTGCGGGGTCTTCAGTTAATTATTAATTATGATCGTAATACTGGTTTTTGAAATTTTTAAATTCCGTGATACCTAAACATGTGGGGTCGCTAAGTTAATATTAACCTAGCTACTCCACCCTTTTTTTTAAAACATAATTTAAAATTCGTGTTTGGTGCAATATTTCCTGGTGGAGTTGCTAAGTTAATATTACCCTAGCTACCCCATTTTCTTTTTCGATTTTCTCATAAACCAGAGGAGCACAATTTTTTTTTTATTGGGGATGAATTTAGCACATAATCATGGTGTGACTCAATTTTGATTTTCTTGAGGTGGGGTCGCTGGGTTAATGGAGGTCAAGAAGTGTGTGTTATGGGAAAAATATGCTGAAAATTTTATTAAAATAAAATGGCCTACTTTTTCTAGGAAACTCAGGTTTTAGGTTCAAATTTTGGTTCTGTCCACAGATTTGGTTATAAAAAGTTATGTTTTACAGTGACTTGCGCTGCACCTACTGGTGTGCCGTAAAATGATGTCTTCATTTACAACCCAAATATTGAATCTTGCAAAATTAAACTTATTTTAAATCTATTAGGCAAACATCTCAACTGGTCCTTAAAGTAGAAAAAGGTCGCGTTTTTGGGAAAAGTTGTTATTGTTCTAAATTTTGATATTTCAATTTTCAATTTCAAAATTAGCTTTATTGTCCAAAATAATACATATTTATTGACAAAGCCTTGCTTAATTTTATTACCCTATGTAAATATTGGTTTAATATTACTCTTAAATCTTAACTTACAAAGGAAGTATGAAAAGTGGTTTTTAGTCACAAATTATGTAATAAGAAGGTACAAAATATAATCGATAAAAAAACAATAAGTAAGGAAACACAAATAAGTACAGGCAGCATGAAATTTGAAAAAATAAACAAAAAGTACAGATTTAAAAAATAAAATTTCTGAATTAACAAAATTAAGTTAACATTAAAAAGTGTTGTCACATAATTTCAAAATGGTAAGGACTAAGACAAAAAAGCACTGAAACATAACAAAAGTCATGAAATAAATTAAATACCCAATCAAGAAAAGTAAAAAATAACATAGGCAAGCATAGTCAGCATAAAACAGAAAAAAACAAGAGACACACACAGCCTTAAAAATAAATGACTGCGGTTTGCAGATAAAGCGAAAACACAGACTTCTTTATCAAAAGCCATCATTTAGGAAATCATCAACCCTATAATAAACTTTCCCCAGCAAAAATGTTTTACTTTTTTTTCTGAATTTCTTTTCACTTTTAATTTCTCTTAGCATGAGTCGCAGTTTTTTATACAATACAATAATTTTATTCCTTCATAAATAATAGAGCTGAGAGTAAGGGATTGGAAGCCTCATTAGCAAAGGTCTTCTTGTATTATAATTTCCATAGCTAAAATTCATAATCTGCAAAATATGCTTGGGAGTTCTTCACCTAAGCTATTTTGAGAGAGATTTCAAGCAAGGTGTAAAAATCGACCAAAAAACATGCATATGCAGCGCGAAATGCAAAAAAACACATGAGAGATAAAACAAAAAATAAAAATGAAGAGCGCTCAACTAAAAAAGAATTAAACAATTTAAATCAAGTATTAAATGACCAGATAAGAATTAGTAAAAAGAAAATATTAGAATTAGAAAAAGAAAACAACAAACTCAAACAACAAACACAGAAAAAATGTGAAAATAAAAATGTATCCAACTCGGTCTCTACCCTGGAACAAGAAATGAAAACTCTAAAGCAAAGCATGGCCGATATGCAAGAAACCACAAAGCAAGCCCTAAAGCTACTGGAAGATAAAATATATCAGAAAACCACATACACTGCGATAAAACCTGACAGAAAACACACCTACCAAAGGAAGCCAACGACTGCCCCTACAAAAAGAAACCACCTCAACCACCAACAGAAGGCAAGGATAAACCACCGCAAAGACCCGCAGAACCAAATACAAGTAAACAAACACAATACAACACCAGAAGACAATCCCAGTCACAAAAAAACCTCAATAATGAGGATGCCAACGAATCCCGCATTGAGTCTGATGAGGAAGACTTTAAATGAAACAAGATACCAACGGAGACACACAAAAAAGTGACTAGGAACAGGAGAAGACCACCACTTCCAAGGGGGAGAACGGAAAGTGTGGTTGTATATATACCGAGTAAAAACCACCGTAACAGCCAAAACTATCCAAGACTATATACAAAAAAAAACAAACTTTAAAGATGTTGAAGTTTTTGTGAAAGACCTTCCAACGGAACCACATAAACTACATAGATTTGTTGGTGCAGCGCCTATGACCTTTAAGGATGAAATGTATGAAAATGCTTTCTGGCCACAAAACATGGGAATAAATCGTTTCGATTTTCGAAAAAACAAGGAATTTTTTACAGAAAAGCCTACCAAAAGCATTAAAAACAGTCCAAAAAACCTTAACATCACACCAAAGGACCAATTAGTGACCAACAAAAAACTCAACATACTCTATCTTAATATCCAAGGCCTAGAGGGAAAATGTGAGACACTAGGCATGAAACTACAAGAGCACAACATAGACATTCTATGTCCTGATAAGCACTGGCTAAGAGAAGCGGATGTTCTCTCGACAAACATTGAGAATTCAATTAGCAGCACATTTTTGTTGGACAAATAGAATAAGAGGAGGGGTATGCATCTATTTAAAAGACAGGTTAGACTTTGAAAATATTTGTTTTAAAAATTCGGTAGAAGTAGATTTTGAAATATGTCTAATTAAAATAAAATTAAAAAATTATTCTGTTTTCATCATATCAGTGTACAGAAGCCCAAAAGGGAACTATAAAACTATCTCAGGCTATTAGAGGGCTCATAGGCAGTATTTGCAACACAAAAGATAGCTTTATTATCTGCGGCGATGTCAACATTGATTTTAAATCCAACACAAAATACCCTAAAGGAAAACAAGAACTTATAAATTTACTGGCAGAGTATAACACAATACACATTTTTAAAAACCCTACCCGCTTAACAGAGGAGACCCAAACATGTCTGGATAACATATTTTCAAATATAAACCCAGACTCATCAGCCATTGGACCATTTGGTCTGTCAGATCATACTTACCAGACTGTTACGTTCTCAGTGGCTTTTGATCACATACAAGAAAAAATAAAATATAAAAGAAATTTAAGTAATAAAAACTTATATTCATTTGGTATAAATCTCGAGACAGAAAGTTGGCAGAAAAATTTTTAATCCACTATGAAAATGCTTTCCCATTGAAAAAAGATAAAAAACACACAAAAAAAATGGTTCTCACCTGAAATAAAACATATGCAAAACCACCTATGTGAAATGAACCGGCTTTCAAAACAATTTAAAAACAACTGGTACACAAATAAATATAAAGAATATAAAAGTTTATATAAAAAAAAACAATTTAAAAACAGCAAAACAATATACGACGCTCAAAATTATCCAACCTAAGTAGCGAAACGGGAAAAATAATTAATGAAAATTGCAACAAATCAAAAAACAAAGCAATATACAAATTCTAAACAAAGAAAATCAAAAATTACTAACACAACCAAAAGAAATTGCTTGTAAATCAAATAAAACTAATGTGTAAAAACAAGTCAGAACATAAAAACACCACAAAAACATGGGACAGCAACACTGTAACAGTCTCTTTCTCTCTCCTACTACCCACAGGAGATAGAGGAAACTATCAAAAACACAACTAAAAAACCATCAGCTGGAATCGACCAAATACATCTCCCTTGTCATATCTTGTCAACGCATCTTATTCCACAGGACAATACCCAGAAAGCCCAAAACAATCTAAAACCATACCAATATATAAAAAAAAAACAAAAATGATCCCACAAATTATAGACCAATGAGCATACAAAACCAATTAGCAAAAATACTCGAACACTGCTTCACTAAGAGACTGATCAATTTTGTTGAAACAAATAAAATACTAAAAAACTTCCAAAACGGGTTCAGAAAAGGAAAATCTACCACGACAGCTATTCTAGACTGCCTAGAATTTATCTACAAGGCTCTAAATGACAAAAAAAAGATCATCGGATTATTCTATGACCTTAGTAAGGCATTTGATACCATTAACCACAGCCAACTTTTAAGTAATCTATATAGGATAGGCGTTCGAGGCAAGGCATTGAGTGGCTGGAGAACCCAAAAAGTCATTATTGAGGGGGTGGAATCGGATGTACAGTCGAGTCGGTAGATCTGTCTCAGAGTCAATATTATCACCGATCCTTTTCATTATTTTCATCAATGACATAGATGAAACATGTGACATCCCGGATTTGCTGGCTGTATATGCCCACGACACAAATTTCTTCTAAAAATAGCAACTTAACATCAGAAGAGTTCAGCACTTACTGCAATCATAATGGTCTCTTTCTCAACACCGAGAAGTTTTGCTGCATGCAGCTTCTGCCAAAAAGTGCTACAGTGGATCAGAGTATGCTAGTAAAACTCAATGGTAAAAGTATGGAGAATGTAACTTCTTTTATTAAACTTTTGAGTCAATACATCGAACCCAAACTAACCTGGTAAACACATATAGGCCAACTATGCACCAGGCTGAGCACAGCCTGTTATCAATTTCGTACACTGAGAGGCACAGTTGACGAGTCTGTGCTCAGGCTTTGAACTTGTACAATCCCCGGTACAGTATGGTCTGATCTTCTGGGGCTCTTCTCACTTCTATAGAGCTTTTAGGAAACAAAAGAGTGTTGTCCCGAGCATGGCAGGTGTACCTCCAACAACAAGCTGCAGTCCACTGTTTGGGAAATATACATATTTCAGCTCTTTCTTTTAATAAAAAACAATGAACAAAAGTACCTAAAAAATACCAGCTTACATAAACATCACCCATATTTATGGGTATAAAGTACTTCTATAAAGCAAAAAATCTATTTAGAAATAAATCCAACCAAAGAAAAACTGAAAACTGCCTTTGAGACCTTCTAATAGAGAAATGCTTTTACTCAATAAATAAATTTTTAAATTTTCAAGATCCAAGTTCCCGATCAAATCTACTAAAAATGTATTTTAGACTTTGTGTTTTTCATATGTATTGTTTATGTTCATTTACTATAATTTTTTAATTTTTTACTATTAAGTGAAGTCTTTTTTGATATCTATTTTATAACTATTTTTAAGTAACAATGGCTAGTCTGATAAGCTAATTTTGTAACCAATTCGCTTGAGATGAATAAATGCTTTTTGAATTGAATTCAAATCATCAAATCATGTTTATTATCCCAAAAACATTACAATAAATGTTTACCTAGGGCAACCTCTATACAAAAAATATTTTAAAAACTAAATAATGACAGGCTTGAAAACCTCTTAAATTCTTATGTAATTACATTTTATTTATCATGTCATGCCTGTGTTTCTTATGTACCAAACAAACCGTTTCCAGAATACAGAGAGAACACTATGTTAATATGTTAATTATTTCTAAGAAACAAAGCACGACATGAGTCTTGCCTTTTTGCCTGACAAATATTTCGAACCGCTCTTTTTTTAACTTTAAAAATTCTGTACCACAGGTAGTCTCTACAAGACCCCCAAAAAGAAATACTGTAATGTAAATGCGATATCGTGTTTGTACCTTTTTGTATGATGTAAAAGTGCAAATTTAAAGGTTTTTAGTTGTTTTATAGTTGGTTATTTATTAAATAATCAGGTATACAGAAAAAGTTGAGTTTTTAACCGGCCTTTTTTTAATTGAAGGTTCCTGGTTGTGTGAATTATTTGCTGATCAGGGTTCCAAAAAAACTACAACGTTTTTTTTTTATAAAACGACAAAATGAATCTCGTGTCCGCAAAGAAAAATTAAAGTAACACTCGTGGGTTTATTTGACAGGTGGCGCACACAGTTACTACGTCCCCAAGGATTACAAACTTTTTGTTTTAAATTCGAGAGGTGTGCAAGGATGAAACAGGCCTGTAGGTGTCTGGATTCTCCATTAGACATTGGAGGCCTGGTCGTAATAAAGTGATAAACAAAAACGCTTCGTCCGATATGCCACCAGTGTTACTTTAATTTTTATTTGCGGACACGAGATTCATTTTGTTGTTTTTTTAAATATTTTGGCTTTTTAGTTCTGCGCAACAAGCCTCCTCCGGAGCGATTGCTTGCTGATGCCTTAAAATTAGGGCCACGTAGTATGAAGCTCCAATTGGGGGCGGTGCTGCTGCGAACGTTACCTCTTTTTAAGAGTCATGTTACAGTGACCTTATACTTTTACAGGTTTCTACTTTATAACCTGCTGAAAGGTACAGGATTCTGTATTTACGGTGTCCTGGACTTTTCAATTTTGATGTTTTTGTTTCTCGGTTTATTCGACAGGTGGCGCACACAGTTACTACGTCCCCAAGGATTTCAAACTTTTTGTTTTAAATTTGAGAGGTGTGCAAGGTCACTGTGTAGCTTCAACTGCCAGGTATAATCCTATGACTCCCTGATGATTCCTAATAAGGATGAAACAGGCCTGTAGGTGTCTGGATTCTCCATTAGACATTGGAGGCCTGGTCGTAATGAAGTGAGAAACAAAAACGCTTTGTCCGATATGCCACGAGTGTTACTTTAAGTTTTTTTTTTATCGAATCTATTTATCGGGCGAAACGTCGATAAATAGATTAGATGAAAAAACAGAAGGGTTCTAGTTTTTTTGGAACCCTTATCAGTAAAAAATAAAAAAAATAAACTTTAAGTTTGATCCCAAAAAGGGTTTTTCTTTGAAGTAACTTTAAGTTACCAGGTAAATCGGTTACTCGTTTTCAGTTTTTCTTCGTAGAGTAACCCAAGTCATGATGTCATGAGTAACCAGATTATGTTACCAGCCTGTGAAATGTGGTTTCTTGAAAAATGTGAGGTTAAAGTGCGGCTTATTGATTGTTTATGGTTTTTTAATTTTTATTAATTTTTTTATAAATCTTGATGTCATAACTACGGTTTTTTTCTGTTGAAGAGAGTGTTTTTAACTATGTTTGATAAAAATAGGCTAAGTGGTGGAAATCATCCTGCTTTTATAATGGATGAGGTAAATTTAGTTGAGAGGATAAGGGGTCCAACCTTGCAAAAAATAATAATAATTAAGTAATGCATTCCCCTGCAGAGGACCCCTATTTTCGAAAGTAAAACTTTGATAAATTATGGTGGAGTGATAAATGTTGAAACAGATGTTCAATAAAGTTCCAACTCAAAATTCCTCGTTGGGGGTCTTAACTCTTGACGTTAAAAAAAACAGCTCAGTCAAGCTACACCCCCCCCCCTTTCAACAAAACTGAATTTGGATAGTCCCCTTTTACAAAATTTTGTACTTAATAAATAACAAAGTTATTTGCACTTAAAACACCCCCCCCATGCTTAGGAGATAGATTTAATGAAAGTTGATATGTCATAATTTTCTACTAATTATAATTATGTAGCCTTAAAGAAGGGTACCTTTAGCATACAAAAACCATCGGTTCCTAAGATTTTTGTTTGTTTGTTATGTGGTGTGAAGTTTAATATCAAGGTACACCCCCCCTCTGCTTAGGAAAGAAATTCGACCAAAAGTAACTCTGCCAGAATTTGGTACTAATTATGTAATAATTTCGTCTCTTTCTAAAAAATTGCCTACTCTTAAGATAACTTGATTTTTTTTTTGTTTATATGGGGTGTGTAGCTTGATATCAAAGAGATTCGACAAAAAGTGACTATGTCAGAATTTGATACTAATTATGTACTAATTTCGTCCCTTTGTAAAACATTACCTACTCTCAAGATAACTTGATTTTTTTTTGTTTATATGGGGTGTGCCTTGATGTCAAGTTACACACCCCATATATACAAAAAAAATCAAGTTATCTTGAGAGCAGGCAATTGTTTAGAAGGGGACGAAATTAGTATATAATTAGTAGCAAATCATGATATAATTGCTTTTTTTTAAATCTATTTTTTAAGCAGAGGGGCGTGTGCCTTGATATCAAGCTACACGCGCCATAAAATCAAAAAAAAAAATCAGGTTATCTTGAGAACAGGCAATTTTCTAGAAGGGGACAAAATTAGTACATAATTAGTAGCAAATTAGGGTATAATTACTTTTTTGAAATCTCTTTCCTAAGCAGAGAGGGGTGTGCCTTGATATCAAGCTACACACCTCATAAAAAAAATTAAGTTATCTTGAGAGTAGGCAATTTTTTAGAAGGGTACGAAATTAGTACATAATTAGTAGCAAATTATGGCATAATTTTTTTTTTTTGAAATCTCTCGTAGGCAGAGGGGCGAGCAGAGGTGAGTTTGCCTTGATATCAAGCTACACACCCCATAAAAACAAAAAAAAAAGTTATCTTGAGAGTAGGCAATTTTCTAGAAGGGGATGAAATTAGTACCAAATTCTGGCATAGTCACTTTTGGTCGAATTTCTTTCTTAAGCAGACAAACAAAAGTCTTAGGAACCGATGGTTTTTGTGAACTAAAAGTACCCTTTGTTAAGAGTACATAATTAGTACAAAATTACTAATATCAACTCTCATTAAATCTATCTCCTAAGCATGGGGGGGGGGAGGTGCAGCTTAGCGCTAAGCCACACCCTCCCTTTTAAGTTTTTAAGTTAATTAACAAATACTTTGAATGCAAAAAAAAACATTTAAACTTACAGACCGTGCTTAGGTATAGGGCTGTACCGAGTACCGAGTTGTTCGGTGCTCAGTCAGAATTTTAACCGAGTAATGTGTACTCGGTGCTCGGTCTTACTCGGCCGAGTAAAGTAGAGTAACATAGACAATCCATTTATGCATGTCAAAAACAGAAAGAAATGAGACGCAGAGTGGTAAGTAATAAAATGAACTAAGTAATAATAATTAATTAAATTTAATAACACAAACAGAGTGAAATAATAATGTAAATTTTATAATAAGAGGGATATTATGATGTAATGCAAAGCATTTCTTTTTACCTTAAAGACGTTTGCTGCTTCTGAAAATAATCTTTCGCTAAAAATGGTGGAAAACTATTAAAAAACCGACAATTCCACTACTCGGCAGCCGAGTAAAAAACAGGGCTCGTTACAGCTCTACTTAAGTAGTAGTAGTAGAACAGTAAATATTATTTTTTGAGAATTTTGATATTTCAAAGTCCTCTAAAATGGTTTCCAATTCCCAAAACATTACCAAAGAGTCCACTTAGTATGTGTGCCAAGTTTTATTGCTTAATCATCATCCATTCTAATAATCTTAATGAAATCCATTCTCGACAGGTAATGCAGTCTCAGTCTTGACCGACATAGAAAAACGCAAGCAATATGATTTATATGGCAGCGATGAAAATAGACCCACTCGCAACAGCAATTACAATTCGTACTCGCGAGGTTTCGAGACTGACGTCAATGCCGAGGAATTGTTTAACATGTTCTTTGGAGGTTAGTTAACTAGTTTTCGTTTCCGATCTTAAAAAGCACGTCCACAGAAAAGGAACAAACTATAAAAGTGGCTTAGGTACTAGGTTTTTGCTTCGCATCGTTTTTATGAAAGCCCTCAATGTTTCTCGTTCGATTGGTATTGAAAATGTTCAAAAATTCTAGCAATTTTTTAAAACAAATTCTTTTTTTCTAATTTGGAAAATTCTAACAAACACTTCAATATTGAAATACAAGCCTAGCAAAGTGCTAAGCTAGTGCTAGGTTTATCCCTGGTTAAATGTCAGATTTAGCACAGGAGGTGAACATACTAGCTTTTTTCAAAATAAGGTAGGGAACAAAACACCTATAAAACCGCAAATTTTTGTCAACATCTAAGGGTCAATATTGAAACCTATACCACAAGGAAATAAGAGATATTTTCAGTTTAAACAAAATTACGAATATATTTACTAATATTTTTTATCCTGAAAAGTATTCAAAAATCAGTTCCTAGGTTCTTCCTTACGGGAGATACTTGATATCCTTTTATCTTTTTTTTAGTATGTCATTAGAAAAAAATTTTAATGCTAAAACTCGATTTGCGACAATAGATAATAGAGTTTTAATATATCGGCTTCTATTGGTTCAATTTTGAAAAACTTTTTGGTTGTTTTATAAAAAACAATGAAAATGTTTGACAGCTGTCACAATAAAAAAGTTACAGCCAAAATTATGTCTGTTATCAAGGGTATTCCAAAGTGACGCTACGTTCTTGGCTGATAATTTTCGGGTGCATGATTTTTAATCGAATAGGGAATTATTGAAAAACGGCCACAATGGATAGTCAATAGTGCCTACGTAGCGCCGATCCTAACAGAGGCTGTTCCTGGTACTAAAAGGTGCAAATTATAAAGTTATGGAACGCGCCTCTAGCGTAACGGTGACGACACGACTTTATGTCTAACCTACAAATATAGGCTGCCTGTTTCCGAAATTCTGTGTTGTTTTTTCAAATTTTCATA
Organism: Oxystoma pomonae; assembly: GCA_963921995.1. Taxonomy (NCBI): domain Eukaryota; kingdom Metazoa; phylum Arthropoda; class Insecta; order Coleoptera; family Brentidae; genus Oxystoma; species Oxystoma pomonae. Next base: position 44,192,225 of record OY998169.1, on the reverse strand, counting down.
TTTAAAGTGTTTTTGAATTATTGAAAAGCATGAAAGATGTGTTGGACGCAGTGGTCTTGGTGGAGCGTGGAGATGATGAATCTGCATTTGAGGTTTCTGAAGAAATTTTGTTGAACTACTTCTCATAGCAAACACTTAAAGTTAATTTTCGGTTTTATCAGCATTCATATCTATCGAGGCGACCAATCACGCAGGTGCACTTTCAAAATCATGGCGAATGCGTAACAACTCCAGCTGATCAAATGCACGAAAACCTCGTTAGGTACAATAAGGGAGTCGTAACCTTACGACCCCCCCTGCGTACGAAACGATGTTTTCACGCATTTGATCAGCTGGAGCTATCACGTATTCGCCATTAGTTTAAAAGTACACCTGCTCGATAGGTCGACTCGATAGGGATAAGGATACGAATGCTGATAAAACCGAAAATTAACTTTAAGTGTCTATTGTCTTCATTAGTAAAACGAAGTCTTTAAGCCTTGCTTATCATACAGACCGCTTCAAGCTACTACGAACATAGCGGGAATCAAGTCCAATTTACTCTCCGTGCCGTACGATCGAGGTGGATTCGAAGCACGCTGCAGTGTTATCTTTTGGAAATTCATTTTGTTTTTATTATTTTGTTTTATTTCTGCCTTGCTCGAGAAACAGATGGGTAAGTTCTTAATTGAAATAATACATTTTTAAAACTAAAAATGGATGTCTACGAAGTTGCCGAAAAAGTGCAGATGGTCAAATGGTCAAATCGTCATAACCCAACACACGTTCGATATTGGTCGAGGGAAAATTTGCATTTGTATTTTGACGTAAGAACACAGTGTCCCCAAAAACTAAATGTTTGGGGGGGGGGGGTATTGTAGGTGAACACGTAATTGGGCCATTTTTTATTAACGGCAATTGCAATTTGAATGGTCCTAGATACTTGGATCTACTGCAGCATCACATTATTCCAACTACTAGGAAGTTGTTAGGTGTAAGATTTGGTGAAACATGGTTTCAACAAGATGGTTGTTCCGCTCACAATGTTGGCCTTGTTAGGGAATATCTTGATAATGTATTTCCTAATCGGGTTATAAGTACACGGGGAACTATTTTATGGCCAGCTTGATCTCCCGATCTTGCTCCTAATGACTTCTATCTGTTTTTGAAGAAGCTTTTCAAATTATCACCCCTAACATGCTTGGAAACGTTAGAAGGGGTTTTTGTAGTAGGCTCGGATATTGTCTAGCCGAGCAAGGAGGACTTTTCGAACATTTGCTTTAATTTTTTTTTGACTGGGAGAATCTTTTTGGTTTTTAGAATGTATTATTTTATTTTGAGAACTTGCTTTTATTTTGTTTCTCCTTATTATTTTCATTGTAACACGTCGTCACTGATAAATCTGAGCAGTTGACAATAAAACGCTCTTATTTATCAGTGACAAAAAATAAGAAAATTACGTTATAAAAATTTGCGTATTTATTGACCAAATTCCGGTTTCATTGACTACGCTCCACACAGCACCGTGGTTACAGGCGTACTAAATACAAGGCGAAAGGCGGCGAACGGCAGCGAATGGCGATCGGAAGCCTGAGTGTTGGTTGCTTCACTGATAGGCGTGCGGTGTCTCTGCATGTACGTACACTGGCAAATTAGACTTCTTCCGCCCTATGTTCGCAGTAGCTTGAAGCGGTCTGTATATCACCCGATTTCATAAAAAAATGTAATAAATATTTTATGCCCAATTTTTGCTTTTTTGGCCGTCATAACACAAAAAATTCCCGAAAGTAGGGTTGTGGTAAATAAAAAAAAATGGCGAATAGTTGTCAAAAACGTCAAATACGGCCAGTTACGGCCCAGTATAATTCCTCCACAAATAAGGACAAGCCATCAAAATAGTGCCGGGCTCTAACTGCGTTTTAATAATTCCCTAAATACGTCAAACCAGCGAGAATATACATCTAAATAGAGAGGACACTTAATGGCAATATCCGACCAGCAAGTCAACGCGATTCACAGCGAGTTTTTTATTGTTAGCTGAATGCGCAAGGATGAACCGGGGTAATATTTATTTAAAATTTAAACGGCAATAATTCCGCGCGTTTAATGCAATTTTAAATGAACTTGTTGCTAACGGAGCTGGCGGAAAGTTTTTGTTGTATATATTTTTCAATCCCTTATTACTTGTAATAATGAGGGAAAAAGCAGAGAGCATATAATTTAGATTTTCTCCGGTAAAAAATAAGCGTTTTTTATTTATTTTTTAAATATTTTGCTATCTAAGGTTACTTTAATTTTGCTCTAAAAAACAAACATTTGCAGCACACCACCCAAACTATGCTTCTGTACTAAATTTTAATAACCCCGTCATTTCCGAATGTTTGAAAAATACATGATTAGGAGATCAGAATGGGTGAGAAGGTATGTGAACTGGTGGTCTCATATGATAAATTTCCTTGGATATTCTTTCAATGGTTCTGTTCTCCTAATCCAAAAGAGGCGGTTGTGACGTAACCGTGTCAATTCCCATCATGGGGAGCCTTCTCCAAAAGGGAGAGACAAAGAATTTATTTTTTTTCAGCAACTTAACACCTGATTATGATTTTTTTTAAAATTTGACCGCCGAAGAGGGAGTCGATTGCCTCCCTCTGTATTCGCCACCTGTGACTGTACCGGCACGGGTCTGTTATCTGCAGGGCAACGCGGGCGATCAATATTATGGATAGTTTCCAACGTGGAACTCGTTCAAAAAATACGATTTTCCTGTGCGCCGCTACTGATTTGGATCGATAAAAATAATCAAGAGCGAAAGCGAAAGTGGCGCACCAAGTTTCCAAGTCAAGAACCAAAAAAAGCGATAGCTGCGCCACTTAATTTTCAAGTCGGTTGAGCGGGGTCGCAAATTTACTATTAGGTGTCCTCTCTATTTAGATTTATATGCTCTCTGGACAAACCCCACCAAAAATTCGGACGTCACGGCCTGAACACCCCGGTTTTTACGGTTCGGCTCGAACGGAAAAGCATTGTTCGGTTGATGTAAAAAAAATGAAGAAACTCACATTTTCTATTAAAAAAAATTGTTTGTTTTTCGCTGAAAAAAATTTACAGAGGTTTGGATACAGGGCTTTTAGCTGATACGGTCGAAGGGCAATGCGGACTTTGCTACGTCGTTGGCCCTCTCCGAGAAATAGAACAGTATTTTATAACCGATCCTGTTAGCGATAATATCGAACGTTCATTAAAATTAAAAATCGTCGCACCAAAAATACAACCCAACTTTTAAAAAAAAATGTTAATAAAAAGTGAGGTTATGTATTGTAAGATGCTTGCTGTTTTCCGTCTCCAAGCAGGGATGAAACAAGGCGCGCCCTGAGACCGTCCCAAACATCTCGAACGCAACAGATCGTACCCCGAACGTCAAACGGAAAAGTGGACCTCCGGGCCCTTTGGACTTGTACGCGAACGCATCCTTGGTTTTTTTTCGGGTCGCTTTTGGTAGAGGCCCTCTATACATTTAACAGTTGTTGTTTTACCAGACATGGACAACTCATATTGCCCTCTCTCTCGTTTTTTTCATATTTGCATGTAAAACGCATTTTATGAAATGGACTGATGTTTTGTTGTCTCTTTTATAATTTCCCCAGACAGTTTTTGAAAGATTGATTTTTGTTTTGGTTAGTAAAATATGTCAAGCCTTGACAAAAAAAAAGGCACAGTGAATACACACGGTTGATATGAAAAATCTAAATAATAGGTAAAACTCCTATGATCTATATTTTTGTTACTCTTTTTCTTACAATAAAATTACAAAATAATGTGTTATTTATTAACGAAGTACATGCTAAATGCGTATGTTTGTAACTACTGCTTGTAGCTTATTTACCTCGTAAATTCGGCTATTTTTATTAATTTTCCAGCTTGGTAAATGCATGTTATCTTTTCACTTTTCCTGAGTTTCTTTCTCCGTTGGACAACGGAAGAATGCAAATTCGTCGAGGCACGTATTTTTACAGTTTTTGATACAGCAAATTTCCATTTTTAAACCTGACGTTTCTCAATGAAAAATCTGACAGTGACAAAGTTAAAAAAACAAAAGATCAAAAGATCTTGGGTGGAAATAACGAAAATTCAAACTTGGATGAGCATCCCACAAGGAACACACAAAGGACCAAAGCGAAAAGAGAAATGATTAAACGATGTTTCGCTCTGGGTAACCAGCGTGAGCTCATCAGTGTTTTTTTTTTGTTTTTTAGTCACAAAGTTATTTATTGTCAGGGGTTACCAACTATCATGGCCAACACTCAATTTCAAACATTTCCCTAACAACTGTCAAATCCAGTTGCTCACCTCTGGTAAAACAATAACTGTCAAAAAATGTATACAGGGTCTCTAGCCTTTGGATACCACGTTTGTTTCCCTCGAGGAGTTGGACGCTTAGTCTAGACGGTGAGCGAAATTTTCACAAGTGCAAGTGCAACTTTTTCCGCACCGGCTCGGAGGGCTCGTGGCGCACCAAAAACTTTTTTCCGCCTTTTTTTTTAGGCAAAACCCACTAATCAACCTCAAAAAGAGTTTTTCAATGGTCCTAAGCTACTTTTATATACATTGAGTTAAGTGTTTGAATGAATGAAACTAGTGTTTTGGTTTGAGTGCAGTTTTTTTCATGTTCCATTCAAACTGGTCTCAGACTGCACTGACGCAATTTTTTGACAGCACCAAACTAGTGTTAGTGCACTATGAGTGGCGCACCAATTTACCAATGGAAAGCCCTATTACTTTCACAGCCTACTTCCACGGGGCAGCGCCACCGAGAGGAGAATTTTTTTTCTCTTGAACTAGCCAAAACCTGCTTAACTAAAAAGCCCGTTAACTCTTTTTCGACTTAGTATCCTTTAGCCTACTATAGCGGTCATGTTGACACCCAACTGACAGAAAATCCATGTTTGACCTGTCAATTTGGTTAGAGAAATGGCGGCAATCTTTGGCTAAAGGGCACTGAAGAGATAAGAGTTAACTGGCTTTTTAGTTGAGAACGGTCTTGAACTAGCCCGGGCACTCCCGTTTGACAATGAATCCACTCTTCACAGCTGATCGATTTCAAAATCGAAATCTAAACAATGCCAGTGTCAGTTCAGTGTTTTCGTTTGGATTTTTTATTTAAAAATTCGTTTTTTCGGCAATTTTAAGAACTTTTTCGAGTTGGTTTTTGCCTCGTCTCGTTACAAAAATGTTTGTGCTCTATTTTATGATTTATAGTGTCTAAAGCATGGATCTATTACCATTCACCGAAAACTTGGCTAAATAGCCGTAAAAAGTAGGCAGTGGTAAGGTAGGAATTTACATGTATACTTAAATTAACCACATTATTTATGGCATTTTAAAATATTGAGCAATTAAAGCAATATACCTATGTATAAAAAGCCCACATGGTGGATTTAAGCAGTGTTCTCACTATGGATTTTCTTGATGCTTTGGGTGTTCACACTATGCATTTTTCCCAAAAAAGATGCACGGACTCAAGATGCCACAGCACTTATTCAACACCGGAGCGTCGGCGATGATACAAACACATAAAACAGGGCACAAACATTTTTGGAAAGGGACAAGGCAAAAACCAACTCAAAAAAGTTCTTAAAATTGCCGAAAAAACGAATTTTTAAATAAAAAATCCAAAAGAAAACATTGTACTCACATTAACATTGTTTAGATTTCGATTTTGATATCGATCAGCTGTGAAGAGTGGATTCACTGTCAAACGGGAGTGCCCAGGCTAGTTCAAGAGAAAAAAATTTCTCCTCTAGGTGTTCAAGAGAAAAAAATTTCTCCTATAGGTGGCGCTGCACGGGGAATTGAATCCGCGGGAGTAGTTGTGACGTTTCTAACCTTACTTTATTTTGTTGTCAGTCTTTTTGGGACATTAAAAAAAAAAGTGTTTTGCAACTTGTTTGATAGTTTTGAGGTTTTTTAATTCAAACAAATTGAAAAACACTAAAAGAAAAGGTATGTGGGGCTTGAATAGAGGTCAGCTGATCATCGAGCTCACCGAGCTTAAAACAAAAACGAACGAATGTAATTGGCCAAATAAGTCTTTTTTTACAAAAATCTGTTTCTGGGTTTATGTTTTGGGCAATGGCACTTCCCATTACTAGCCACTTAAAGTTGCACAAATTTAATAGAGAGTGCGTATCCTAACCATTTTGTTATCTGTGGCTTCTCATAAATGGCTGATCCAGTGAGCGACATAAAGTAAAACTGTGCATCAAGCACTGAACAAGAATTGGTACGTTGTAAGCACAACTTCAATTCTTTTTTTAAGGACGCTTTCACAAACGCATCAAAAATACGCTAACAACAAGGAATCAAAAACAGGTTGCCAAATTCAAGGGCGATATTAGACACTAAATATTTTAACGCATCGGCAGCGGTATACGTAACGCGTTCGAAACAAAGTCAAAATACACTACATTTTTGACTTTTTTATGCGATGTTTCGAACGATGCCCTCGAAGGTTCCGATGACAGAACTACTGATTGAAATCGTTGCGTATGTTCGTGGGTCCGTAACGATACGTACATCCTTCCGTACGCAACGAGATTCTGTCATCACACCCGTTAAAGAAGCAGGCATCGTTCGAAACATGGCATGAACAAGTCAAAAATGTAGTGTATTTTGACTTTGTTTCGAACGCGTTACGTATACCGCTCCCGATGCGTTGAAATATTTACTTTAAGTGTCTATTTAATAAGATGGTTTAGGACTATGGGACGTATGTAGTTTTTAATCTAATTTTGCGGGTTTTTCTTTAAATTTCAGTAAAACTTGTTGGACTTTTGGACTTATTATAATCACATAAATGATTTCGCAAGGAAAAAACACAGATTTTCCAAAATATTCGTGAAAAAAATGGAAAAAAGGCATATTGACGGTTTATCCCCATATAGTAGGCTTTTTAACTAAAAATACTCTGTTAATTGGGTTACTTACTTACAGTTTTTATAGCATCTTATCCCTAAATTTGCAGAGGTCCATATAAAAAGAAAGATTCTTACACAAGACTTCTTCAATATGATGAAAAAATTAAATTAAAATTTTTAATTCATATATTTTTATCGATTGAAAACTGTCAAAACACTTAACTGACGTTTCGCTCGCTGACGTTTTTCTTATTTTGATCGAGAACCGTACCTTCTGGGCCCTAATTCTTGAGCAGGGAACGACATAGTCAACGTCAACGCATTTCGTATTCTTGACCGATGATCGCTCATTCCATTCTATCAAAAATTGGGTGTTCGCGCTCCCCGACTCCAAAGCCAGAGATCGTTCCCATTTGGCAGGTATGCGCGTAAAATATATATTTTTCAATCTAAAATTTCGAATTTTCGAGGGATGGGATCATTCCCCGGGATTGATCCCTTCTCTTGAGGGATCGTTCCTTCTCTCTAGAAGAATTAGGCCCCTGAAGTAAACCTTCTAAACGCGTGAACCACCAATTTTTTTTTTGTCCATCTTTAAAAAATTTCCTATACCGTTCTTCCCCCCCCCCCCATTCTTTAAATAAGGAACAAATATTTTTAAAGTTAAAGTATTTAGTTATTTTATTTATAATTTTCAGTTACAAACGGTAACGAAAAGCAGTTGCGAACTCTCCCCTTCCCCTTGTAACACTATTAGCTACTCCAGACGCCACCAAGATGTTGAAATGTGGAGTTTAGGCGTAAGGCAAGGACTGGGAGAAATTTTTCATAAAAATTTTGAAAAATTGCTAAAATCACACGTTACTCTTCCGGCCCCGAACGCGCAAGAATTTACCGCTGAAGACTTTTACCGGCGCGCAAGACCACCAAAACAATTTAAAAAAAAGCAAATCCCCAACAACCCATAAATGCATTTTTCAGCTTGCGCGGTATATTCTGCGCGGTTAAAGCCGCGGAACTTCTATTATTTTTACATGTGCTGAATTATATATTATTTACGCGAAGGTGGTCATATTTGTGCGGTTTGTAAATATGCCGGTATCAGTTTTACACTATAATTGCTTGGTTGCTTGAAAAATACCAGCGCACAGCGGTTCTAGCGGAAGATTTATACCGTGATAAATTGCTTTTTAAGATTCCGCGCGGTACTACTTACCGCAAAAATTTAAACTTCTTAATTTTTTAGGCGCGTAGTTAATCGCCTTTGACAAGGTGTGCAAACGCCCAAGCAAACCAGATGTGTGTATGTAAGAAATCTTTGTTTTCATTTAATTATTGAAAATTAATTTTAAACTTCTACTTTTTTCTTGATTTAAGAGAGCAGTGATCTCCCTGAATCAACACCGTTCTCAATTAAAAAGCCTGTTAACTCCTACCTCCTCAGTGCCCTTTAGCCTATTGTGCCTGCCATTTTGATAACCAAATTGACAAGTAAAACATGGATTTTCTGTCAGTTTGGTGTCAATATGGCACCAATCATAGGCCAAAGGATACTAAAATGAAAATGAGTTAACTGGCTTTTTAGTTGAGAACGGTGTTGCCTGAATCAACTTAAAGTGAGATAACATACGTTCCTATACATTGACATAAAAAACAAGTTGGAATACCCAATTGAAGCCGAAAAAGCCTGGAATTTGTTTTTTTTTGTAATTAAAATACTTCAAAATATTTATTTTTAACAAAAAAATCAACTAAATCGTGATTGTTTTAAAATTTAAAAAAGATAAACCACCTCTTGGCGGTGGTCTATAATATACGATGATTTTACTCAAATACAACATCCCTTGTCACTTTGACAGTTCTCAAATTTCTTGTTTACCCAGATTTTATTAATATTTACGGATTATTTGGACTGTTTTAAGAAAAAATGGCCTTACGCATCTTATTCCAGTGCATTTTGAGAGGCATCAAGGTAAACATATCTTATGAATCGCGGTATAGTTGGGCTTAAAATCAATTTTTAGAGACCTATGTATATGTCAGCCTTCAAACCAAATTTTCCTTAAACTATAGTCCTTAGTAAATATCGCCCTAAGTGTCTATTTTTGGAGATAGGGGAGCACTAATATATTCCGTGCGTTCGGAAAGTTGTCATTACAAAAACGAAGCAAAATAGTTATTTACCTAACAAGTGCGGAAAGTGATAATTTTCCTTACGCGACGGAAGTTGCACGCACGACGCGGAGTCGTCAAGGGCGGAAAAGACACTTTTCGCACGAGTCAGGTACAAAATTTTTCCTACTTGCGTAAAAACCGTCTAGACAGCATTATATTTTCATTTTTAGGTATTAAAATAGCACAAAACAGTGTTTTTTGTTGCATCTTCTTTACATTTGAGTTGAAAAATATATCTAAAAAGTCGATTTGGACAAAAGAAAAGCGCGCGTAATAGTATTTTTTACACTTTTACGCACGTTAGTAGGAAAATATATTAACCAGCACGCGACAAAGTAAGGTTAGAATGTTTACAAGCTCGCTGTGCTCTATCAACAAGCTTGAGTTGGAAAGAGTAGCACGGTTTCTTCGATTTTAAATAAACGAACGGAATTTTGTGATTTAGTGCGCACAGCGTAAAAACTTTTTTTTGGTACTTAGGTGGTTTTACCGGATCAAACGTCTATGTACGACGAGGGGGCAGATGGCAGAGACAGGCAGACAGGACGCATCATTCTGATCACCATAGTAGAAATAACAGAACTGAAGTAAGTTTATTGTAAAAATTACAGACTGGGAACATTGCATGTCCTTATTTTTATATGTCTACTGTTCTGGTCTTTAATATGGAATAATATGGAATAAGCAAAGGACACAAATATAAACCTTACTTATTTTGAATAATATTTTCTTCATTACTTCTATTTGTCGTTTATTTATATTCCATCTCCATGCCCAAATTGTTCTGGCCTAAATATTATATTTAAAATATAGAAAGGAATCAGGAATGTGTGTATCTCCTTGTCACACCTCTAGGTTTTTCAAAATCACCCCACACTAACAATTGAATCGGAGGAAAGGATTTCCGAACAGCTGGTCAAAAACCCATTCCCCCAGTAGACTGGTATTCTAGGCGTCCCGGGTTCGAATGCAGGCTGAAGGAAAAACTTTATTTCCGATTTATTCCCTTATCCCTTGCCCTCTCTACGCCACAAATCATTTTCCTCTAATTCTTACATTTGATTTTCATAACAAAACAAAGTAAACTTTTTGTTAATTCAATAACTCAAAAACGATGTTTCGCCCTGGGCAACCAGCGTGGGCTCATCAGTGGTTTCACTGGTCACCCCCCCCCCAAACATCTTTCAACACCATCATACACTTTGAATCACTCACAAATAGGCATCGTTCCGCACTTGTATTTAATGTAAGTCACCTGATACGAGTTCGTCCTGGCGTGTTAATATTTCCAATAGGGATGCTCCTATTCGAAGGATTTTTAACTTCTTTTATTTTTAAATAGCTAGGTCTCTTTTTTTGAAAAGTGTGTTAATATGTTTCTTGCTCTATTTGGTTAATTAGCAGTCTTTCCAACTTCCGATTTGTATCAGATAGTCCTTGCCCCATCGTATACCCCCGTAAAAAAATCAAGGTCCGGAGATTTTGACTTTTGATTCATGTTTTTGGATCATTCTAGCAGTAATTTATCTTGGGTAGACAAACACCCGGGCCAAACTATTTTAGTGACCACCCTGTATTTTTGTATTAAAAAGCTTAAAATTTGCATTTTTTGTGTGTTTACCTTGTGGAAAAAGTCTACATATCAAAAAGTACTTGGCCAATCGAAAAAAGAAAACCACGGATCGAAAGATAATTTCTTTTTGCGTTATATGTATCATGTTTTATGTCTATTAAAGATAAGGGTTGCCATGGAAACCGAGATAAACAGGATGGTTACACCAAATTATGTACGTTTTCCAAAAAAATTCGCAGATTCAATTTTTCTAATTTTATTTATTTTTAGGAATTTTATTACTTAGTCCAAGATAAACTATATTGAGTCATTTTTTGTAATTTTTTAATATGCGATAGAGAAGATCCTAACTAACATTTCGTTTTTTGGACACCCTTTATAATACTGAAAATTACGTTAATTTAAATATAGTTTATCTTGGCTTAACGAATAAAATCTCTAAAAAATAAATAAAATCAGAAAAGCTTATTGAAAACGTACATAATTTGGTGTAACCATCCTGTTTTTCTCGGTTTCCGTGGCAACCCTTATCTTTAATAGACATAGAACATAACACATAAAACACATCAAGAAATTATCTTTCAATGAGTGTTTTTTTTTTTTGATTGGCCAAGTACTTTTTGATATTTAGCCTTTTTCCACAAGGGAAACACACAAAAAAATGGAAATTTTAAGCTTTATAATACAAAAATATAGGGTGGTCGCTAAAATAGTTTGGCCCGGGTGATCAATGTCTGCCAATGATAAATTACTTCTACAATGATCCAAAAAGAAGTGTGGTTATTTATTTGAGCGTACCAAGCTTACCGTTCATTTTTCATACCTTTTAAGAAAAAAAAATATTTTTTGGGTCACATATTTTTGAAATCTATATGTTTATAGCTCTTAATCTATACAATAAAATCTTGTATATAATGTACTAAAAAGTAATTTTTGCTACCTTGTATCTCAAAAAGTTGGCCGAACTAGGAGTTGCCTTTATGATAACTTTTGGCAAGTGGGTCAAGAACTTTATTATTATTATAGGGAATCAAACGAACTTAATTTTTGGACAATATTAAATTTAACATTGGGCTTATGCGAGAAAATCCGAAAAATGCCCAAAACTCAAAAATATTAAAATATTTCAAAAATATGTCACTCAAAAATATATTTACTCTTAAAAGGTATGAAAAGAGAACTATGGGCTGCAAAAGTTTCGAAATGCGTTTTTTTGTCGGAAATCAAACAAATTCGATTTAATATTTTGTCTGTTTTGTTTTAGCAACAAAATAATTTTTCGGCCTTCATTCAGCTCCTACCAATCATCATAGCTATTTTACTGTCTATGGCTTCAAGTTTTTTTATCAGTGATCCTGCATACAGTTTGCAAGCTAGTGGGTAAGTATCTATTAAATTAGTATTATATATACCTAATTTAAAAAAAAACCTGCGGGAACCCTTCTTCTTCTTCTTCTTCTTCATTATGTGTCATGTTCTGCCTTTCTGAAAAGTGTTTTAGTGCTATATGTACTCAGCGCAATTAAGTTTTTTAGAGTTCTAATTATTTTTTAACTTTTTGAGGAGAGAGGCTGGTGGTTAAAGAAGGAGTTCACTTTTTGGCTTTATGACTAAAGAGACACTTTTTGGTCACTTTTCCGCTTGGATGGAATTTCTGCTATTAAGTTTGGGGGATTCCTTGATTACTAACGATTAATTCAAAATTTAATAAAAAACGGCGAAATTTTATCCATATTTGAAAACTTTGAAATCTGACATTTTAATTTGGAAAATACTGGATTTTTGCACTTTCCCTTACCGCTTTATGACTAAATTCGTTTTCTTTAACTATTTTGCACAAGCCGACTACATGAATGCGCTAACTGTGGGCCTTAATTCTTTAAATTTATAAATATTTAGAATTATAATAAATAAATATTCTCTAAACAAATACAGACTACCATTAGAAATCAAAAATTTTCCAAAATAAAAAGCCAAAAAGTTTATTTAAAATTAAACAAGACATATTACGATCTGAATGACTTTAAATGAATCATTAAATATTTAATTTTAACGAAAAACTTGGCAGTCAGTATATCAACATACATCTATGAAATTTATTTGATTTTTAAATTGTTTATTGTTCTTTATGTAAAAGTTGACTACATCTACTACTACGAAAACTGTAATTAATGTTTTAATGTATGTATTTTAATTTTATTTGTCCTTATTTAAATATCTTGTGATTTAATATTTTATACTTTGTTTAGATTTTATTTATTAATTTATTTAAATTGTAATTTTGAATTTGACATGATCAAACCAACTGGGTACAACGGATCTAATAAAATAAATTTAATCTAATCTAAACATATCAAATCAAAAATAGCTTTATTGTCAGAAATACAAAGTAAACATTGACAAAGCCATGCTTAATAAGCAAACAGGTTTAAGACTTAGGACTTAACCTAACTAGGTAAACATTTGTCATTTTCACATAATTAAAATACTAACAATATAATACTAAACACGTTACACAAAAAATTTAAAAAATGTAAAGGAAATATTAAAACAGATCTGAAAAAAATTCATCAAGAGTATAATAAGCCTTAGATGTCATTTCATTTCATTTATTTAAAAATACATGCTACGAAAAGTAATTTATTTACAGTTCTAAAGAGAAAAAAAATGATATCACATGTGGCCTGAATTTACTTTGACTTAAGGTCACTAAGACCTTGTCACATTGATTATAATGGGTAAAGCAAAGAAATATATATATATATAAATGCATTCTTATGTTAGTAAGTAACCGATACTAATAACTTAATCTAATAACAGGGACCTATAACTTACATAGGTCCCTGCTAATAACTAACATTGCCTATAATTGGTTTGTTAATTCTTATAAATTCTTATTATAAACACCTCATACCAACAACAATATTTATGAACAGATGTTTGAGTTTGAGTTAAGAATTTGGATGAGGAAGTACAAAGTTGGTTTGTGTGAGTGTTTTTTGAAACCTTTGAAGCCCGTTAGGTGTAAGGGTAGCTGCCTGTAAACGAATTGTCCAGAATAAATAAAGTTTTGTTGTCCAAGATTCGTTTTGAGTTTGTTAGTGGTTACATTATCATGATTGAAATCGAGTATTATATTTTTGGACCATATAAGTAGTGAGTGAAAATGTTGTTTTTTATGTATTGACTTACTGATGCTTTGTAGTATAGTTGTTTAATAGTAAGCATTTTTGTGAATTCGAAAAGTTCAGTGGTAGAAAATTGGTCTTTTGTGGTTTTCATGATATGCTGGTTTTCTGGGTGTAGTTTCCATTTAAGGTAGCTGTCCATAGTGATAGCAAGATATTTTTCCGAATTGGAGATTTTGATCCTCTAGTTTGGTTTTTTCCTGAACGGTAGTAGTACATTGAGATTATTTTTTGCCAATTTCTTTTTGGTTATTGAAAAGGGTAAGTAGATGGGTTTTGTTAAGTTTATTGTAAGTATGTTTGAATCGAGCCAACGGATAATTTTTTGAAGGTCGTCTTGAATGAACCGTTGAATCTCATCCCATGAGTCTGCCTCTACAAAAAGAAGCGAATGATAGTAGTAAATTTAATAATCTTGGACGTTACTGTAGTTAAGCTTATTGGTCTGTAATTTTTGACAGAGTTTTTGTCTCCGTTTTTATAAATTGGCTTGACTACTTCAACTTTAAAAACTGAGGGCCAGATTCCGGTTTCAAAAGTGGTATTAATTAAGTGCTGGAGTAGTTTTTTGATGTAGTCAGATGATTTTTTAAAAAACGTTGAGTTAATATCATCATAGCCAGGGGCAGAGTTGTTTTTTAAGTCTTGAATTATGTTTTTTATTTCTTGTTCCGACACAGGCGAGAGAAAAATTGATTGTGTAAATATCGGTCATTTTTTGACCGATTGTTGTTGTTGTTGTTAAAGCAATTGTCTATCGATTTTGGCTGCAAAAGTAATTGTTTTTTTCATCTAGAATAGTTTTTATGTTTGTCTGTTTATTATTTGCTCTGTTATCTACTCATTTATTGCCTGCCATATTAGTTTTGCGTTATTTTTATTGTTCGATATTTTGTCTTTGGAGAATTTGGTTTTTTGTTTTTCAATTAGGTGATTAATTTTATTTCTATATGCTTTATATTTATTAAAGGTATTTTCGGATGTTGTATTTTTGTATTCTAAATCCAAGCAATCTCTTGATTTTATAGACTGAGTTAACCCTAAAGTAATCCACGACTTTTTTTTATTAACCATAAACTCAGATGTTGTACTACTTTCGCTTATGCATTTTTTGATAATTTGTGATATTTGGTTTGTTATGAGCTCAGGATCATTGCTACTATAAATTATGCCAAAATTTGTGTTTTTTAGTTGGCTTGCCATTTTTTGATAATCGATAATTGATTTAGTAATATACTGTCTGTTTGAGTTGTTTAAGATACTTTGAAATTGTAAAATCGTGGGATAATGGTCGGTAATTTTAGAAAACTTTGACTTCTAAATTTTTTAATACATGTATGTTTTCTTAAGTCAATGTGCAAAATTAACATTCGAGGGCGACGTACACTGTACTGCCTTTGTAGGTCTAATTCATTTTTATACTTTTTATAAACAATACATGCACACACAGGCAGCACAAAGTTAAAATCCTATAAAAAGAAAGGTTCGTGGCATATCGGACACACATTTTGCTTTTCAATTCATTACAACCAAGCCTCCAAGATCTAATGGATAGTTCAGAAACCTACAGGCCTGTTTCATCCTTGTTAGTAATCATCAGGGTAACATAGGACTCTAACTGGCGTATGATGATGATTCCTAACAAGGATGAAACAGGCCTGTAGGTTTATGGACTATCCATTAGATCTTGGAGGCCTGGTTGTAATGAATTGAAAAGCAAAATTTGTGTCCGATATGCCGCGAACCTTTCTTTTTATTTATTTTTCACGGACAACAAATTCCTTTTTTTAAAATCCTATGTTGCAAAAATAGAGGTCTACACGAAATTCTTCTTTTTACCCTACATACATTTCTGAGGGCTTTCTTCTGAAAAAAAAAATACTTTTAAAAATAGAGTTTGTACAAGATCCCCAAAAGCAGATTCCGTTTGATTGGATCAGAGAAAAATACGCGTTTTTGGCTATATCAAAACCAAGATTATCTGAAACTACTCTTAGTGCATAACAGCGATTTTTTCCTTAAGAATTTTATTATTATTTTATTTAATTCGGGATTTGAAATATTTTCATTTTCTAGCTGAATGTTATTTATGTCGCATTTAAAATTTGAAGTGTTTGTTTTCGAAATATTGAAAGACAACTTATTTGCATCACACCATTCTTTGATTAGGGCCAAGTGCTCTTTAATAATCACAGCAAGTCTATTGACATCGGAATCATGCCATAGGACTGTCTGATCATCCGCAAAAGACGTAAACTTCCTTTTAATTGGAAGACGAGAGATATCATTGATAAATATTAAAAATAAGAGAGGTCCAAGAATCGACCCTTACTAATAATTATGTTAAATAGTTTGTTCTATTTATAAAAACTAATTTTATGATTACTTACCTATATTTTGACCAATGGCAATTATTTTAAGATTTGGAACTACTACACTACAATTTTAATGATACCGTACACACTGTATTGGCCGTATGCGTAATACACTCAAGAGTCATAATGTTACATTGCATGCTAGCATATTTTATCGGCACGCGGCGTATGAAGGGGGGCTTAGTATCCCAAGCGATCTCTCTTGAGAGCTGCTAAAAATCGCCTCGTAAGGGTAAATTTTCCCCAAAATTTAACAATAAAATGGTAAACTGAGACTATTCTATTACTTAAGCTTCCCCCTCCAAGGAACAATTTATGCATATGCCATTGCATAGCTTTCACATCTTTTGGATATTCAGCATTGAAAAACCCAAAAAAAATTACATTAAGCAAGTCCCAAGGTCCTTTACAATGGACATCGAAATTTTGGCAGTTGTGGATGCTAAATTTTTAGTTATTTCCAACTAAATCTTAGTTTACTTTAAATTACAGGGTTATCTTTACATAAGAAACACATTTTTACACCAGGACTGAAAGGGCTAGATTACTTACAGGACATTACTAATAAAACAATATGAATTTGTTTACCTATATTTTGACCAACGGCAATTATTTTAAGATTTGGAACTAGTGCACTACACTTACTGCACGTAATGGTTTCTCAGATACGGGCCAATCCATCAAATCGATCGGGCAGTTTTTTCGACCATGTCCGATTTTGATGATTTTTGGCACACATAATCTACCTACAAAAAAAACTCGAAAATAAAAATTTTTAGAATTTTGAGACGAGTAGTTTTTTTTATGGATTTTTGAAAATCCCAAAATTGTTAATTCTGGTCCTTACAAGCTCCAACCAAAATCTCAGTATTTTTAAAACTATGATAGCTACGAGATAGTTATTTAAAAGACCTATTGAATGATGTGCCACGTGATATACTTTTTTGAAATTTATTGTTTGAAATTTTTTCAAAAAACTAAATTTTAATTTTTTTCAAAAAAAAAAAATATTTTTCTTTGATGTTTACTCAACATACTCAAAAAATTTTAGGATGGCGAAAAATATAACCAAAAATGCCTTTATCAATTTTGGTTCATATTGATATTTACAAAAAGGGTGATATCTGGAAAACTATTATAGCTATCATATTGAGCGATAGCTTGTTTTAAGGAACTTCTGAAGACCTATTAAATGATGTGACACATGATATATAATTTTCAATTTTTTTTTTCAGAATGTAAAAATATAATTTTTAATATATTTTTAAATATACGTGTTCCCTCAGTTAATTTTTATGATATGATATTATGTGAAAAAAAATTCACGTTGATCCTTGTTTGAGTTCTCGAGCCATCTCCACATATTTCTTCAAATAAACTTGTTAATTCCTGAAATTTTTAGAGGATAAATTTAAGGAGGAGCTAATAGACACTGTAACCTACAAAAAGTGGGTTACAGTAGATAGATGCAACATGGAAACCCTCATCAAATCAGCAGACGATTTCATTGAAGAATTCAGAGAAGACTTGGTTAAACTTAAATCCCACTCCTTTTTTGCAAATATGCAAAAAGAATAGTTAATACTTAAAAAGAATAAAGTTCAAAGTAATCTAGCCATGGGAGAAGCTTTGATAACGTGCGACTTTGCTGAAAATTTTTCATTCGTACTGCAGGATGAAGTTCAGTCCTACGAAGAAAATGAGACGATACATTTGAATTACGTTTTTATATCTGACTGTTTAATCCACAATACGTTTGCGTGCTATTTATTTTTGTCCCAACTTTTACCAGATTTAAAGCAAAAAATTAATAATTTATCCAAAATATTTTATTTTTCCGATGGGTGTGTCCCAATATAAACACAAAAAAAACTTTGTCAATATTTGTCATCATTTGAAAGAGTTTGGGAGAATTTTTGGGAATTTTTTTGCTACTTCGCATGGTAAGAATGTCTGTGATGGTTTGGAAGGCACAGTTAAAAGGTTGGCTGTTAAGGCAAGTCTCCAAAGGCCATATGAGGAGCAGATCATTCCAGACCAACTTTTTAAATTTGCGGAAAAGAATATTGAAGATGATTATACAAATCACGAAAAGTATTTTGAAACAAGATTTCTTGATGCTCAAACTATCGCAGGAACTCGAAAAATACTCACAGTCATCCCCATATCGGAATCCAAGATAGCAAAACCTTTTTCCTTAAGCCATACGGAACCCATTCATGAACTTATTTCAGCAGCTGGGTTGGCAACAACGGAACTTGAGAAAATTGATTCTGGTTTTGTTACTATCCAATATGATAATTTCTGGTGGTTGGGCTGTATAATTGGGAAAAACACAGAATGTGGAGAGTTTAAAATTAGTTTTTTTACATCCTCATGGTCCAGCTCCATCGTTTTTTTATCCAAGACCTGCTGACACATTAATTATTGATCAAACTTCCATATTAAATAAAGTTAATCCAACTATAGCCAAGAACATACACTATTTCAAAAAAAGAAATTAAAGATTCTTCTAATATTTTGCAAAAAAGAATAAATGAAAAATACATTAAATACAGATAATATATACCTGTGCTTATATTTTTGATATTTTTCAGTTTTCATTTTTTTAAAATGTTTGTATAATTTATCATTTACCCAATAAACTCCTTCTGGAAGTAATCCTTGATATATTAATTATCTTTTGTTTAGCTTTGTTGTTTCCTACCACATAATCAAGTTAAAACAAAATAGTTACCTTCATAGAAAAAAAAATAAAATAATATTTTGATTTTTTTTGAAATTGTTTAATCTAAAAAAATCAAATTCGAAAATTATATATCAAGTGGCACATCATTCAATAGGTCTTCAAAAGGCCTTTAAAACAAGCTATCGCTCAATGTGCTAGCTATAATACTTTTATATATATATATTATATATATATATATATATATATATATCACGCTTTGTGAAATACCAATATGATGTTGAGAAAACATCAAAGAAAAATATATATTAAAATAGGGTATTTTGAGATTTTTTTCAAAATTTAGTTTTTTGAAAAAATTTCAAACGATAAATTTCAAACAAGTATATGTGGCATCATTCAGTAGGTCTTTGAAATATCTTTAAAAGAAGGTATCACTCATCATCTCATCTCTTAGCTATCATAGTTTTCAAAATATTAAGCTTTTTGTTGAGGCTTGTAAGGACCAGAATTAATCAAAATAGAGAGGGTCAAAACAGAAACCAACCTTTTTATGGTTGATTTGATGTGGTTTGACCCATACACAAAAAATGCCAAAAACCTCAATTGTGCGAGGAAACTCCCTTTGTTGTAAATAAAATAATATTAAAATAAGTTTTTTTTTTCAATTTTAGAAAATATCCCATAATGCGACGAACCCAAAACATGCAAATCCCGTACTACGTCAAGGAAAATTTCCATTCCGAGTACCAGGGTTCCGTGAGAAGGCTCGAAATGTCCGTGGAAGAGGAATACGTGACGAACCTACGACACGCTTGCTACAGGGAGAAAAGCTACAGTAAATGTTTTCATTATTACATTTATAATATTTGGTTCACCCTGATCAATTGGGTTAGAAAACTCGAGAGCTGGTTCCAAACCGACGAGGAGTTTGAAATTGAAAAAAAATTGATGACATAATAAAGAAAATTAAGTTTTGGCCAAAGATTATTCAAATTTTAAGACACAATTAAAAAAAAATTATATCTGAAAATTGAAAAGCTGGGCCGAAAATTCTTAGAATGACAATCTATTTAAAAAAGGTTTCGGTTAAAAACTGAGAAAAATTAGTCCTCTGCCATTCCATGCCTTTTTAGTTTATTTTTAATATTTTTTGTTATTTCCCACCTTAAGGTTTCTTCGGAAATAAACAATTTATTATTATTATTATTAGAGTTTTTTTGGATCAGTTTCTTGGGTCTTGAACCGAGAGGTACTGAAGGATACAGTTAAACTACAGCCTATTATGCACAGGAATCTACTAAGGTTGTCAAGATCGTAATTAACACACACGACCCACCCTTACTAAAACTCCTGAAGACAACAAAAACTTGATTTAGGCTTAATGCTTTAGTTGAATTCCGCCCAAAAGTGGTTACTCTTGTGTTTGAATATGATAAAAAAATTATGACTGATTCTGCAGAATTTAATTTTTTACATTTTTCTCAGATAAAAAAGAAGTAAATAATGACTGGAAAAAAATAAATGAAAACGATTAAACAAATATGTGCTTTTTTGCAATCTCGCGAACTACATTTAGTGTTACTTTAATTTAGCTCTTGTCTAATCTTATACCAAAAATTATACAATAATTATATATTTTTTGCAATTGGTATTTCTTACCATTTTTAGAGCAAGGAAATAAAATCTTGATCCTTCCCGACGAAATTTTGAACCTATCCTATGACCTTTCGCAAGAAACGCCACGATAATAGCTTTTATTCCGAAAATTATCCTGTCTAGATATTAAATTCCTGGTAAGAAAAATACGTATTTTATCTCCCACCAATACAGATATTTTTTTTTCTTTTTAGGGGATTCTATGTTGTGGAAAGCGCGAAATTTTGGAGATCAGGAACTTCACAATCACGCTAAAACCATGAAGATGCCTTCGTGTGACAAGTTACAAAATTTAAGAAATGCCGGGTAAATGTAAGCCTTGAACCAGATAAGTATTTTTTGTTTGTTTGTTTCTTGAAAATTATTGTACATATTATAAAGATGTTCTGGTTCCTGACTGTTTTTTTTGCCTTATTATGAAGTCTTATGAAAGTCATTAAAATAATATTGAAGTTCTTTCGGTCTGAATAACCTAATATATTTTCAGTAGGAATATAACAAGTGCAATAAAAGTTATATTTAATTTTTGGAAAATTTGCTCGAATGCATTTTCATGAATCAAATTTTAAAATTATTTAAAACTTCACTTTTATAAATATATCAATCGATAATCATGCCCTAGTGCCATTATCCGATTATTGAACTGGTTCATGATTGTTACGTAATCTTGCTTTGATTGGTTGAAGTTAACTATTAAAACTTGTCATTTCATTTTTAAAATCTTTATATTGACAGACGAATGAAAATCTTACATACATTTTTAGCTTTAAGATAATTTTTAGACTGATAAAGGGTACCCAAGAAACATTTTATTATTTATAAGAGTTGCAAAAAGTCACTGCTCCACTAAATTTTAGTCTTAAAATAGTCGCAAC
This sequence comes from Oxystoma pomonae, assembly GCA_963921995.1. Classification (NCBI taxonomy): domain Eukaryota; kingdom Metazoa; phylum Arthropoda; class Insecta; order Coleoptera; family Brentidae; genus Oxystoma; species Oxystoma pomonae. The sequence continues at coordinate 44,170,801 of OY998169.1, read as the reverse complement.
ATCTTTATTACTATGTCAGATGTTTTTATTCTGCAAAGGAAAATTTATGACAATTTGTTCAGAGGTTCAGGATAGCGACATGAATCAGTTCGTTCAGATAAAAAGAACTCAATTATTATGTGGAATCTAGTCACTTTTATTTACTAAATGTTTATCCCCTACTAAAATGGGCGGTTTTGAATGATGATTAAATATGTAAAAGTCGGAAAGTACTAGAATATATAACTGAAAAAATTTCTTAGCCGCAGTTTTGATGCTCTTTTAATTATTTATTTTTTTAACAGAACTTGAAATTTCTTTTATGGCGACCACTTTGAGTCCCGATCAGGTTGTTTAATTAGATGCCAAAAAAGTTGCTAATCACTGCTCAAAACAAGATTTTAAATCTGAAAACTGAACCCTTTTTTCTACTGTCAAAAAAATAAAAAGTGCAAATTTTGTTTTGCACAAATTGGCAGACACTGGCGTTTTTAATTAAGAATACTCTAAAGTTTTTCCGTCTATATTTATTGGTGGTTTCTGGTTGTGTTATGGCACGATTTTTTTTTGAGTAATTAAACATAGGTAGCTAGTGAAAAAAAAATTGTTTTAAATTATTTTAGATATTTATAACGTAACAAATTTTAAAATTTGATTAGGTATGGTCGCCTTAAAAGTGTAAAAAAAAGGACGACGAGAATGTATCAATCACATAGGTTTTCTCCGTTCTTTTTAGACTTAATTTGGCAATTTTATCGACTTTAAACCTAATTAAAATGTAAAAATCATTAAGTTATAAACGCACTTTATGTATATACATATTATTTATGATTAGTTATGACTTAATTGTGATTTGTTATTGGTGAATTTAAATGATAGTTGGGTGTTTAGGATTCAATTTCGGTAAATTTTGGTAAAATTTGTTGATATTATTAATAAAACTAGTTAAATTTATATTTTGTTAAACCTTATTTCTTGACTGATAATAAAGGTACCATTTTAATAGAAAACTGCAACCACAATCCAGTTTTAAAAGATTTAAAGGATTTTATAAGGAGATTACTTAACGAGTTTTCATGTGAAGCAAAACTGGTTTCTGGAATTAAATAAGACAAGTAGGTATTAATATTTAATTTAATTCATTAAAATATAATTATCCTTAAGAAAAATTGACTTATTTGAAAGTAAAAATCGAATATGTGAATATCGAAGTAAAACATTATTTAAAAAAAAAACTATTTTAAACAGGTACACGACATCAAAACATAAAGGAAACGTTTAACCTCACTTTAGTGATATGTAGCTATTCTTGCTTATCCTTATTAATATCCAGTTTTATGTTGTCGGGGTAATTCTTTTCTTTCTCTACGTCTAAGCTGGTACCACTTTTTTCGCCGTATGTTTCATGTAAACCATCCAATTGATTAGAAATAACTTTACTTTTAGTTGACGTATTAGTTACTATGTCAACTAACTGTTGACATTGCCCTTCCAGCCTTGATAGCCTTGCTTCTTTTGCGGCTAGTATTTCTTCCAGAGTTCTTTTCGGCTTTTCGGAACTTGTACTTGGCATTTCAGGGCTTTTATCTTGGGTTTCTGTACCTAAACTAATATCATATGTGTTTTGTGTTGTTGTACTTGTACCAGGATTTCCTGCATTTATATCAGCTTGGAGATTTGTATGGTACACTTCTGGTAAGTTTTTCATTTTGATGGCTTTGTTTTTTAATAAATGTTCGTCTGTTGTACTTAAAATATCATTTTTAACCGCCCATATCTCTTCTACAACACTGTGCTTTTCCGATTTTGAACTACTAGGTTTAATTTCTTTATTTTCAGTCTTGCTTTGTTCCCCAAAAGTTTCTCCTTCATTGGAATGAACATTCTTTGGTATTTGCGCTAGTCTTTCTTCATTTTTAAGAAGTTGTTCCAACTCTTCATAAATTAGCTCTGTGACAGATTTGTTTGGAGTATTAATGGTTAAATTTTCATTTGCAGCCTCATTTAGCTGTGGATTTGGGTTTTCTAGAGAACAAGAAACTTCAGAAATGTTATTTATCGGTCCTGAAATATTTTCCGGTAAACGTAACGTGGTGTCCAAAAGGTCGTTTTCGGTATTTTCTAAAAGTTCAGAAGTTTCGATTTCTATTAAATTATTTGCTTCTAGAATATCTTTGTCATTGACACCTTTCATTTCGTTTTGATCTACACTAGAGGCTTGATTTGGATCGAGTGCCGCTTGTTTTTCACTTTCTATATTACAACTTATTTCTGTTTTACTGTTAGTTCTTTCGGTGTTTTGATTACTAATGGTGGTTGTATCATTTACATTTTTGGATTTATCTGGCTCGTCAGTAAATTCAGAGAGAGTTTCAGATATATCTTCAGCAATAAGTTTGGGGTTACATTCAGAAACATCAGATTCATAGCCTTTTTCAACTTCATCATCACTCGATGAACATTTTTCATCGCTATAACCACTTTCTACGCTGTTGTTGTAATCATCAGTCCTGATAACGTTTCTTCTAGCAGCAAATTCTCCTCTTAGTTGCTTCCATTGTTTTTCTGTCGTGGAATTTTTCTCTCGAGCTTGCTGCCATTTTTCACGACTGTATTCAAGCTCTTCTTTTAGAGTGGTTAGGAGTTTACGTTTTTGGGCCAGTTCGTAGCGTAGGATTTTCTCTTGGGTGTGAAGAAGCTGATGTTGTTTTTGAAGCTTTCCGACCTAGAATAGGTAATTACGTTAGAAAACGACTATACAGAGTGTGTATTTTCTACAAGGGTGAAAGTAAGAAAACGACTATACAGAGTGTGTATTTTCTACAAGTGTGAAAGTAATGAACCTCCAACTAAAGCAATTATCTTTAAAAAAATAAAGGGTTAAAGAAAACGTTTTTATTGCATTTAAAATGTTATTATCACTTACGGAAAGAGGAACAAATAATTTTAAAACCGCTAAGCCCTCACTATTTTCAAGTTATTTTGGAAATATATTTTGGTAATTTTAACAGGCCCAGAATATTTATTTAAATATATAAGACGAAAAGATTGATTCAAAAAAAAATTACACTTTTTTGATAGACTTTAGTAACCCAGAAGTTTATTTTTTTCTCAAAACTTTGGTGGGTTCAGGTCAAAATAAAAAAAAACATATTAATTCAATACCTACTTCTTATTTTTATTAGTTTACTTGTTTTTAATAATTTTTTCTTAAAGGGAAAAAAAAAGTTCAAACGTTGATAGAGGTATATCTAAATTAATATTTGAAAATCAGTACCGTTTCACCCGCGCTTGATACCATTTCAACTATTTTTATAAATGTTTTGCATGTCGTTTGTTAAGAAATCTGTAAGTAGTATTTGTTATTGTTACGTGTTATATAAATTTATCTCTGGACTTAATTTTAAGGATTTACGACACAAAAAAACAGAAAATTTTCGGTAATTCTACGTTTTTTGTTTTGAATTATTTGTATAAAGTATGTACTCACAATCAAACAGCTGTATGTAACCTTTAATAACTTTCTTACGCTTGTTTTTTTTCTCTTTGTATTGTTCTAGAGCCCTGATAATGACCCAATAAAACGGTCGAAACGTTGGCAATGAATTAATATGTTTTTTTTTTTAAATTTTGACCTGAACCCGCCAAAGTTTTGAGAAAAAAAATAATTCCACGTGAAGATAAACTTTCTTACCACATGCCAAGTTTTGTTTAACTCGCTAGAAACCATTCCCAGTCTTTTTTCTTGATCTTGCAGTCTACTTTCTAAGTGTCCATTCAATTGCTTTAAGTGTCCCGTCTCTTTTTCAAGTGACTTCTTTTCGAGGATCAGGTCTTTAAGCCTACAATAATTATTAAACTAAAAGGCCTTTAAACAAAGGGTTTTTTAAAATTTCAAAATCGAATTATTTAGTAAGTAGGGCACCTTAGATTAAGAAGAGACAAGATATCTGACACTTACGGAGACTTTGGTTATATTATTATATGGAAAAATGTTTACCTTTCTGTTGTTTACAGTAAACACACCAGTGGCGTATCTACTTCAATAAAAATTTACACATGGATATTATTAAAATTTGACTAAATCTGCAAAATAATTTAAAAAACATGCAAAAAAAATAATTCTACCAATTTGAGCTTTGGAAGCTTCCTAACAATAAATGTTTGTAGTATAATTTTATACAAAATAAATTTATTACAAAGTTTGTATATGATTTATAGCAATTTCATTTTTCAACACAATAAAATTATGCCAAACATTAAAACAAAGAAACATCACAGCACCTGGAACATCAAGAAAAAAAAATATTACCTACTAGCTAACAATTATGTTATTGTGTTTGTTAATTTTGTTATTTTTTCTGGTCATTAGCGGAAACTTACTTATACTGACTTCTTCAGTACACAATAAAGTCAATAATGCTTAGGGTATATAGAGACATCTAGGACAGACAAAAAGATACAAATATCAATTCGAAGAGCGAGCGCAGATGGCAAGGGCGGCAGTATAAATCAACCTTAATATTCTGATAAGAGGTAGGAATTCAATATTCTTACAAAACATGTGAATTAACTTTTATTGTTGTTTGCAAGTTGGTTTAAGGACTTTAATTACCTACCTTTATTTTATAGTCTTTGTAAAAAAAACCTTCAAAAATATCTCATTTGCGCATTAACTATTTCATCAAAAGTATGCTTTATTTTATCGTCTTTATAAAAAAAAAACTCGAAAAAAACCTTATAAAAGGGTTCGAAAATATCTCATTTGACGCATTGGACATTAACTACTTCATCAAAAGTATTTTAAATTTTGAGAATTAACAAAAAAGACGTGTTTGTTGATATTTTAATCTAAGGATCTACTAATTTAAGTATATTTCATAAACTTTTTTTTTATTTTCTGTGGACCTACCGGCATGTACTGCCACTGACTGATTTCACTTGCTCTCCCTTTGTTTTTAACACTTTGGACGATTTGTTCCAAAATATCACTTTAAATGCACTGAAATATTCTACTACTGGTAAAAAAACACTATAAACGTTTTTTCACAAAAAATGGTTTTAAAACGACGTACAAACTGCTTAAAACATCCTGAAATTTTAAAATAAATAACACGAAAAAGCTTATGTCAATAAAAATATCATCCGACCGTCTGCGCTCTGCCGACTTTCCCCACCCACAAGCCAATCACGACCTAAAGTGGTTGAGACAGAATTCTCTGTTCCTATGGTTCTAACGTCGTTTAAAAGGATAGAAAAATAATCGTTATTTCTCACCTTTGTTTTGTTGTGATTTTATTTGTAAATAAACAGTGGTTATTATTTGCCAAGGAGTTTTCGTTGGATCAGATATCTTGTCTCTTTTTAATCTAAGTAAGGCACGGTGGGTTTTAAAGGGTCAAATTCTAAAAAGTGGAATGTCCAAATTTTAAAACCACATTTTTTAGCGAAAATTGCATGTGTTTTACTAGGTTCGAGACTAGCTTGTGAAATAAATATTGCACAATACACGTAGCTAAAACTACCGGTTCTTTAAAAATCACCCGTGTAAAAAGGCACTCATTTCGCCACTTGTATAATACACTACTATTTTATTATCAAGAAATTTTCTTTTCTTCAAAGCTTATAGGAATCTCTCTTTCAGTGAAATTATGTAACAATATATTTTGAATAATTTATTTTGGTTAATTATGTAACAAAATACAAATCTATTTAATGATTTCGAAAGATGTCTGCTATTATAGTCTCAGAATATTTCACGTCACATTTCTTCTCTTTGTATTTTTCCAGATCTTTTTGAAGTCTGCGTGAGCTGATTCTACAGCTTGCTTCGAACAGAATGCCAACGCCTGATTCTTTTTTCTGCAAACATTTTTAACATGGGAAAAACAGAATACGTACTTTTGGCGTCACATTTATGCCTAAGGCCGGTATTACACTATAAAATTTCTTTGTCAAAGATATTTGATGAAATATCTTTATAATATCTTTTATATAATAAAAGAAATATTTTATAAAATATATGGTATATTACACTGTATCAAATATCTTTTATAAGAGATCTTTGACAAATAAATTTTACACACTAGGGAACAAATTTCAACTTTTTTTTGTTTCTTGAACAAAAAGTATATTTATAGGCTTAACTACATACCAATTGAAGATTTAAGTTGGCTCGCAAAAAAAAATTATATTGAAAGTAGCCTCTGGGGCATCTCTCGTAATAGTCCAGCATTTTCCCTGATACCTACTTTTCATGTTTAAAATATCTTGGTCGAACCTCCCAACATGCTTAACACTTACAACATCACAATTTTCCGGAAAGTAATCTAGATAAGAATCCAAGAAATGAATGAAATAGGTTTTGGTAACACAAAATGAGTTGGGCAACCACGTTTTTATAGTTTTCTGCTCTAGTTTTTCCGAAAAAAAATTGTTGCAACCATTTTAAATGCATTCCAAGGGTTTTTTCTCTGCCTTGAAGTAGGGAATCGAAAGGTTTCCTAATCTGGCACAGTTCACTTTTTTATTGATTTTAAGAAAAAAAAAATACTCTTTTCGAAAGGTATATTTTTGTGTAGATGACGTCCCTAAATACCAGAACCTGTCAAAAATATGTAATTTTTTCCCAAAATGTAAAAAAAAATATTTTTCAAAATAAAAAATTTGGGCTTATAAAGCATTCCATTCTAGACAAAAAAAGATACATAAGCATTTTTGTAGTACTAACCATTTTGAATTTAAATGCTGTTAGTTCAAAAAATATATTTTCCGAAAAAGCGATGGGCAACCCGAGAGAGAACATATTTTCGATAAAAAAACGTTACAACTTTTTTTTTGCATCACTTATAGTTTCTATACAAAAATAAAATAAGTTGAAGAAAATGGTAAAATCATGTCGATTGTATTGAACTTTTTTGCACCAAGATTTTTCTATAAAACTAAACTCTAAAAAAACAATTATTTGCTAAATAGTTACTTTCATCACCTATCAAACGACATTAAAAAAGTTTCGACTAGATTTGAAAAGGTAACCTCTGGCGGAATTAAATAAGAGGAGCTCTCTGAAAAACATCTTTTTATATACAATAAAATAACAACAAATATTGACTATATAAGGTACTTCCCTTATTCCTGCTTCTATCTTGCCCCCGGTGAGTTCGAAGGGTCTTATAGAACATTTAAAAAAAATATAGAGCACAAAGCATCATGTACTAGTCAGTATTACGGTGATTCAAAGAATGATTTTTCTTATGTTGCACAAATTTGGTTATTTCTTATATTTACTTAATAAACATAAGAAAGTCAAAACTTTTTGACTGTCGTTTGATAGGTAATAAGACTACCTACTTAGCACATAATTGTATTTTTTTTAGAAGTTTAGGTTTATAGAAAAATCTTGGTGCAAAACCTTCCATAAGTGATGTAAACATTGTAACGTTTTTTTAGCGAAAATATGTTCTCTTTCGGGTTTCACATCGCTTTTTCTGAAAATATATATTTTTTTTAATTAACAGCATTCCATTTTTCAAACATTTAAATGACGTTTATAAAAAAACGGTAAGTACTACAAAAATGATTGTTCGACTTTTTTTTTGTCTAAAATGAAATGCTCTATAAGCCCTAATTTTTATTTTTTAAAAATATTTTTTTTACATTTAGGGAAAAAATGGCATATTTTTGACAGGTTTTGACAGTAGGACGTATATAGAAGATTTTATTTTTTATCAGAATAACTTTAGGGACAGCATCTACACACAAATATAACTTTCGAGAGGAGTATATTTTTTTTCTTAAAATAATCAAAAAGTGAACTGTGCTGGGGACCCACAAATATTCCCTGTTTAATTTTAGCGTCACTGATTCTAGGGAACTTTTATTTTAAATAACTAAAAGCATGGTCTTCTCTAGTAAAATCTTTTCTGGGGCACGCTGGTTACATTTTTTCCCTGGCTCAAAAGACTTGTTGGTCAAATTTACTTTTTTTAGTGATCCGATCGTGCTCGACTGTCCCATTTATAGAGAAAGCAACAGTAGTATTTGTTATAGCCTAACTGCATTCCAAGCAAAATGGCCAATTCCACACGTTTTAAACCACCACAAATTTGCCATTTATATCTTTCATACTCTAGGGTTTCCAGTAACATTTTCAAATTGCTCCACGTTTCTTTCATATGGACTGTATGACCAACTAGTACTGAAGTAAACTTGTTTCCATTATGGAGTAACATAACTTTAAGACTTACTTTTGAAGAATCGATAAAAAGTCTCCAGTCTTTTGAATCATAGTCCAGATTTAATACTTATCCTTAGTTAAATTTAAACACACCCACAAAATTCACTCTCTCAGACTAATTCTTATTGAAAACTGAACTTAAATATAATAGCAGACATCTTTCGAAAACATTAGATATGTATTTCGTTATATATTTAATTAAAATAAATTAATCAAAATATATTGTTACATAATATCACTGAGAGATTCATATGAGCTTTGAACAAAAGAAAATATTTTAATAATAAAATAGTAGTATATACAACAAGAACCGTTAGGTTTAGCCAGAGGCCCTCTATACATTTGACAGTTGTTGTTTTACCAGAGGTGGGCAACTCTCGATCTAGTTTTTTTTTCATATTTGCATGTAAAACGGATTTTATGGACTGATGTTTTGTTGTCTCTTTTTATAATTTCCCCAGACAGTTTTTGAAAGATTGATGAATGAATAACTGTCAAAAATCGTATACGGGATGTACTATACAATATTTATTTCACAACCTAGTAAAACACATGCAATTTTCTGTTTTCGCTAAAAAATGTAGTTTTATGTGGTCCTACAAAAAACGGCTCTGGGGAAATTTTTTTCGATTTATCAAATATGGTATCTGTAGTACTCAAATAATTATTTTCCGTTAAAAAATTTGGACATTCCACTTTTCACAATTTGACCCTTTAAAACCCACCGTGAGGGTTGAACTGTCTGCTATTAAGTCTGGCAAGGCACAACAATAGACCAGCTTCTGTTTTCTACCGTCATTTAGAGGTTTAAAAACGTACTCTTTTGAGGAGAGAAAAATAATTAAGCAATAATAATAAAATGTTCTTACCTAATAAATGTCTGACTGACGCTCAACACCAAGCTTGGCCCTTTCGGCGTCTGAACAGTCTTATAGCAAGGATTTTCGTCGTTCGATTGTCTCTCCTCTGTCAGAACGTTAGTAGGAACTTTTTGGTGACTCAGAAGTTCTATTAGTACCCTCCAAACCTTGGGAAGTAGTTCCACAATTTCTTTGGCGCTGTTTATGTCGTATGAAGTTGGTTGAGACTCTAAAATGCAATACGATTTGTCAATAACAAAAAAATTGACAATAAAAAAGAATGCATAAAATTTCGAGGATTAAAATTTACATCCAATTTTTCTAAAAAATAAAGAACATTTAGAAATTTAGAGAAAATTGTATTTGCTCACACATTTTGTTCATGGATTTATTTACGCAATTAGAACATGCCCTAACTTTGAGCAAGTTTGAAGTCAAACCACTGCCAATTAGATTGCCCAACCTTTCCTTTTCTGATGTAGTTGTTATTTAAAGTTAATTCAGAAGGTTAGGTTGTTGTTTTTATTGTTTAAACATAGCTGTATTACATTGCAGATGAAAATGACCTTGAATAAATTCGTAAATTAATGCATGAAGAAATCCACGGATTAATTTTGTGTAAAACAGGCATAACATGCCGGCTTGACCAAACTCGCTTCACTTCGTTCGGTCAACTGCCGTCGCGTACGGTTGGGTAAATAACTAGATACCTGATTCCTCTGTTATAGTTTCCAATCTGCCTCTGTCTGCATCTTCTTCACCATTGTTATCGTTTTCCTGAGCTTTTTGATTTTCCTTGCTTTCATTTAACTGGCTCAGTAGATCTAACAATGTTTTTGGCAAAGCAGACGAGGAGGCAGGCGAAATCTCGTTGATGACTATTTCTTTTAGTAATCCGTGATGATCTTCTAAATGTTTTGTAAGTCTATCCAAATCTGTTAAAAACAAATAAGAATAATAAAATACAGGAAAAATCGTCGAACACATCAATTTGTTATTCAAGTGGTCACTTTCTCTGTTTACATTCTAGTGGTGAAACTCGTTGACTTTTGGTTTTGAGGATATACCCTTTTAGAGTACCTACATACCTGTTTCTTGTTTGGTGTTGAAACCAAGCAAAATTTCAGAGAATAATTGGTTAATAAAAAGCTATCCAAATCTATTAAATACAAATAAGAATGATAAAATAGAGGAAAAAATCCTCGAACACGTCAATTTCTTATTAAAGAAGTCAGCTGACCCACTTTCTCTATTTAAATTCTAGTGCTGAAACTCATTGGCTTTTGGTTTTTGAAGATATAGCTTTTTAGAGTACCTACATACCTATTTCTTGGTTGGTGTTGAAACCAAGCAAAATTTCAGAGAATAATTGATTAATGACAGTTAATTCTGCTTGGTATTGTCGACATTCCGCTTTTGACAGGCCTAGATTTGATTCCAGCGATTTTATTTCATCATATTTTTGAGAGTTTTGTTCTTCGAGTTCTTTAATACGTTCTTCTGATTCCCTAAAAATTCAATTTTTGATGTGCAGTAGGTTTTCGTAGTCTAATCATATGTTTTTTATTTTAGACTTCCAGAAAGAAATTTAATAGTTTAGGGCTGAACTAGTACAACTTAAATTAATACTGAATTTGCTATTACATTATAATTTCAAATAAATCTGCAATTACACTTATTAATCATATTTTTGTTTATTGCTTTTAATATTTGTTTTCTTAGTATTTACAGAATACTGCAAAAATTCTTGTTTTTGAAATATTTTGATTGCTATTTACTTTTTGTACGAGTGTTTGTGGTATAAAAAAATATGATGGACAGGTATCCCCATCGACTTACTAACTAGGTATCCCTTACCTAAGTAGGTATCCCTCACAATTTTTTGTCTTTAATATGAAATGGAATGGCCTGTGATAAATCGGGCAACCCACCATTTTTGATATATCGTCATGGTTTGGCACACCACTTCAAAGGTGGGCAATTTTTATGATTTAAGACGATTATATTTATCTCACTAACTGTTAACATTTTTAACTTAATAACAAAAAAACAAAATTATGCATTGATCCTGGTGTGTAAAACAATTCGTATTGCGAATGGCACACTTCACTTCCAGTCGATTCCAAGAAAAATAATATATATTTCTTAAATTATGTGTTTTTGTGCCATCCAGCACTATTATTTAAGGTGGTATTTACAATCTGGGGAATTGTTTTTAGCCACATGTACGGGAAATCAATTTAACTATGTCGACTTGATTTTTTTGCAAAATTGCAACGCGGAGACTTTATTTATGTTTATCCACAGTGGTTACTTATTTTGACTTTTCGCGTTCTACGCCGCGCCGCTAAATAACCAAGTAAAATACTAAAATAAAAGAAAACCATTTATTGCACAATTACCTGCTAAAAAAACGCTACTCAACTACGTATTAAAGTAACTGGGTGTAATGTTTAAGGTTGCAGATTTAAAAATCGGCTACTGGCGCTAGACGTATTCTATTTCAAACAGCAGCGTCAACGACTAGCAAGAGTCTTTCCAACCTCTAAATGGAGCTTTACTGACCTGTTTTGCACTTTACACTCCAAGATTTCACTAGTACACTTGCACATAACTATGCCGCAACAATTTAAATTAAAAAAAAAAATGGTTGAATCAAAATAAAAACAGAATTATGCGGGGTTATGGGCGGCGAATGTTTCTATGCGAATTCCTAGTAATCCCAGCGAGCCAGTAAAGTTCTCTTGGCTCTTTGATAGACTCAGGGTAATGCCCAAGCAGCGCTAGGCCTTTTTCGGATGGAGACCGCACACGCGAAGTGGTTTCCTATTTGTTTTAGAACAATGTTTTTGAAAACACATTTTTGAAAGATAAACATAACCTCGAATGATTTTCTGTTAGAAAACGTAAAAATACTCTTCTGTCCCACTGCTGCCCAATTTAAAGTTTGTTGACAAAACACTTGCAGTTACCATGGAATCGTATAAATTCTGCGATCTATCGGCCAACACTTGAAATGCGTGTGTCTCCCAAATTCAATGAAGTTTGATTGATTGATCGGTTTTCTTTTCCGGAGTGCACAGACTTTTAGAAAAAAGGAAACTTAGTTTTTATTTTCGCTGAAGCAAGGAAATATAAAAAGGAAAAATGTAATCCAGAGGAAATTTCTCTATTTTTTTTGTAAATCGGGTTTGTTCTAAACAGTAATTATTTTGAGGCTTTTGGGATAGATGACAGCACGAGAGCTTTTATTTTGAAGAAAAAATAATTGAAAATTTTGAAAAATCCTTCGGCTATTTTTGTTAAGCTTTTAAAAATGATCACCCCTGCAAAATTTCAGCTAATTCTGATGTTTAGTTTTCCCTGTGCACTCTGGCAAATGATTAAAGAATTAAATAATAAGGCGTTGTCAGTTGTACTTTTTTTTACTTAAAATCTGGGGAGAAACTATAGCCTTAAGGTAAAAATCCAAATCTTCCTTATACATCTTAGAGAGTAACGCCCTATAAACCTGTAAAAAAATGCCAAAATTTCTCAAAATTAAAAAAAATAAAAAATAGAATACATTAAAGCATTCAATTTTAAGTAAAAAATGTCGAATAAACTTTTTTGTAGCACGTTTAGTTTATATATAAATATTTCAAAATTTGCAAAGTTGGCGTTTTAGAATTTTATCATTAAAAAATCAAATTTTTTGAAAAATAATTTTTGTCAGTTGTATAGAATCTTATGCTGAGAAAAAAATGTTCTATAAAGTTTTTTTTAGCATCTACACTTTTCTCACAAAAAAAATCTAGTTTGTAAATCTACGAAACTGGTCAATTTTATTGGCCTCTTTTGCACTAAGTTTTTACCAGGAATTTGGCAATAAAAAAATAAAAGACCAAATGCAAAAAATGGCTGTGTTCTTTGTCAATGTCAAAGTGACAGGATTTGTCCATAAAGTTTATTGGCTAAGCCATAAAAACTAAGAAAAAATTAATTTTCAAAAACATTTGAGATTTTTTAACGATTGAAGTTAAATAAACTGCATTATATACGTAATCAAAAAGAATTTTTGCTTTTTTGATGACCATATTGAAATATATCGTCCACCATCTTGGATTTCAAGATGGCCACCACGAAAGCAAAATTTTTTTTTTGATTATCTATACAGATTGTTTCAAATTCGTTGCTCACCATGGGGATCTCCTAAACGGTAGGATATACGAAAAGGTTTAAATTAAAAACTTTAAAAAAAGTTTACAAATTCCGGATAGTTCCGGAGATAGGCGGAAAAAACCGAAATCTTCATTTTAGTTTTTATTTTTCTGCGGCCTTATTCTTAAAGCTGGCAAAAAACGCTTAAAAATTTCTTGAACACAACAAATTTTTTGGACATTTCAGTGTGACAAGAGCACTGTCAAGTTCATTTTTTCTTATGGACACATCCTTTTTCTCGCCTGCTGTTTGGTTCATAAGGGATGACAGATAACATTTTGCAACCTTATTTTGACAAGTCACCTGACGTTTTGGGTTTATTGATCATCATCAGCCAAAATTTAAGTTTTGCTTTTAACTTACTCAAGATATTTTGGAAACCCGATTGCAGTACTTTTTTGTTATAACAAAATAACTTTGCCTAATATTTTAAAAATACGTTTTTTTCTTTGTTTTTTAATATTTGAATTTGGGCTGATGATGGTCAATTAACTCAAAACGTCAGGTACTTGTCAAAATGAGGTTGTAAAATATCTGTCATCTTATGAACCAAACGGCAGGAGAAAAAAAGGATGTGTCCATATAAGAAAAAATGAACTTCTCGCACTGAAATGTCAAATTTAGAAAATGGACCTCTTATTAGGTAGATCTTAAAAAAAGTGCCTGTAGAAAGTTTTAAGCGTTTTTTTGACAGCTTTAAGAATAAGAGGGCGCAGAAAAATAAAAACTAAAAATAAGAAGGTTTGTTTCGCCTACCACCGGAACTACCCGGAATTTGTAAACTTTTTTTTTGTTTTGAGCAAGGCGTCAAATTGCGCAACTTTGCCCTAATTTAAACCTTTTCGTATCTTTTACCGTTTAGGAGATCCCCATGGTGAGCATCGAATTTGGAACACCCTGTATAATGCAATTTTTTTAACTCAAATCGGTAAAAAATCTCAAATTTTTGTAAAAATTCATTTTTTCTTAGTTTTTATGGCTTAGCCAATAAACCTTATCGGCAAATCCTGTCACTTTGACAAAGTGAACATTATTTTATATATTTTTTTAATGCTAGCTGGTAGACAAAGAACACAGCCATCTTTTGCATTTGGTCTTTTATTTTTTTATTGTCAAATTCCTGTTAAAAACTTGATGCAAAAAAGTCTAAACGCTACAAAAAACCTTATGGAACATTTTTTGCTCAACATAAGATTCTTTACAACTCGCAAAAATTCGTTTTTAAAAAATTTGATTTGATTTGAAACTCCAATTTTGGCAAATTTTTAAATATTTAAAAAATATTCCCTATAAAACTAAACGTGCTACCAAAAAGTTTATTCGACATTTATTACTTAAAATTGAAAATTTTGCCATTTTTTTTACAGGTTTAGTGCTGGATGGTCGAAACACGAAAACACATAAATCAAGAAATATATATTTCTTTTCTTAGAATCGACCAAAAAGTGAAGTGTGAAGGAAAGACGCATTTCTCAAAAATGATGAGGGTTACCGATCCATCATAATTTATGATATTTTTTTATTTTGACTAAAATTAAAATTTTTAAAATATCCACTAATTTTGTTAAAAAAACACTTACTCGTTCTTTTTCTTTTCACTTTCCAATTCTTTTTTCGTTTCTTCCAAGAGTAACCTCAACTCTTCTTTCTCTCTGTGATCTGACCTCTGTCTCTCTTCATACAAAGTTTTAAGATTTCTGATACTTTGAAGTTGTCTTTCGTATTCTAGTCGGAGGTCGTGCGATAACAGGTTCATTTCTTTTCCAGACAGGGATTGCTCGATGCTTTCTACTTTTTGTCTTAGCTATAAAACATAATAAATAACTATGAGATACTGTAATGGCCCATGATACAAGTAAAACAGATATAATATCGCGCATGAGTAGGCGTGGCTAACTGACGTCACCTGGTGAGAGACAGAATTTAGTTGCCATTTTTATTACGAGGTGATCGTTTGTTTACAATTAGTTTTAATAATTTGTCAGTGGAAAAAATTAACAAAATGAGGTGCTGTGTACACGGATGTAGTGTCAACAATCAGACAAAAGATTTTTTGCGTGACATTAAGTTTTTCAGATTTCCAAAAGATAAGAAAATGGAAGGTATTGAAGCATTTTTGTGTATATTGCTCGAATTTGCTCCAAACATTTTATTGATAATGATTATGAGCGAGACCTTAAACACGAGTTGCTTGGCTACTTTATTTTACTACTTAGTGCTTTTGTTTTGTATAAAGCATGAAAAAAAATCAATTCGGTTTGTTTGTATTTTTTCTAAAGAAAAGAGTCTATCAGTAGTTTTTGCGAGATGTTGGAACAAACAGACAGACAGCAAGAATTTTAAGTATTGGATTTTTTTTATCTATACCTATATTTTTTGGTTAAAGCCAACACTAACAAATAGTTGAAAACCTGCCAATTTGTATCTGTTTTAAGATTAAAAGAAATTTGCAGTTTATGTGTCTCGTTTTTAGATTGAGTCAACAACTATATTGGGTTATTTGTTTTCTTTTTAAAAATTATACGACTTTCGAAAACTCCCCTGGTAGGTATTTTAATATGGTATTTGTGAACGAAAGCGCAAAAAAATATATTAAAATAAAACCTATCTAATTTTACTTTTGGGCAATTCCATGACAGCTCATGAGACAAATCTTATATAATTAATTTTTTGATTTCATTTTTCTCTCTCTTAAGATATACCAAAACAATATTGCATTATGTAGAGGGTTTATCTGAACAATTTAAAAATAAAATCACAATCATTTTTTATTCAAAGTCCAGGACATAACCAAAAATTGGTGGACATCCAAAACGGGCAGAGAAAAATCATGGATTTAAAAAGTGCTTTCTCTCTTAAACTAAAAGTAGTTTAAAATTAGGAGTTGCAAAATATGTTTCTTTTCCCTAGATATATAAAATGTAACTCATTTCTTATGAAACTTTATTTTAGCTATTAGCTATTATTCTATGAATTGAAAAAAAATTTCTGGCGTTCTAATGGTTGTACACGTTTAAAGATACCCCACTCACTACTTTGGTTGTGATAGTTTTCTAAATACAAAAATAAAAAAAATGCCAAAAACCTTCATCACCCGTGGAATTGCCCTATTTTATCATGTATGCCGATATTATTGTTATAGAGATTTTATAAAAGTTTTTTTGCGCACTTTTGTATCTATAAATTTAGGGATACAGCATCACTTTCATGAACGCATCAATTCAAAATGTTTCCCCACATTTCCAGCCTTGTCTAGCCAAAAATAACAACATATTTTGTTATAACATGGAAGTGTCAAAAAACGCAATTGAAATATTAAACGAATGCGTGTCAAAACAGGTTATTAAATAATTTTTTTTATACCTTCATCAAAAACATGATTTTAGTAACTGTCTGCAGATAACTAAAGCATGGCTTTTTTGGTTACCGATGCAAAAAAACTTTTGTTTTGATCACGGGTGCAAAAAAAGATTTCTGTCCGTTTTTTACCGAAAGTTAAAGAGAAACAGCGGAAAATAGTAATATTGAAAAAATGTAATTATTCTTGCCTAAGAATTAAGCCATTTCCGCCAGTTTTCACCAAGTATTTACGAAAAAATCCTTTAAAAATATCGTCAAATTGTCAAAGATTAAAATGTCGCAACAATGAACGTCACCGAGTAAAAAGACACATCGCTATGGAAACGATTGTTATTTCATTTACAGACCGCCTTGATTTATAGTGTAAAGATGGTGTGCTACGAGAAGTTCTCTTCGTTCGAGATTTTTAAAAGTATTTTTCTGGTTTTCTTGGATTTTTTGATAAAGGTATTTAAAAAAATAGTGTTAACAACTCGCGGCTAAACTGTGCTTTTTTTACTCGCGTTTTTAAATACCTCGATGTGCTCGTTATTTAAACCAACGCTTGTAAAAAAGGACTATTTTAGCCACTAGTTGTTAAAACTACTATTTCACGAGTCTTCCAATGGCCAAAATGTAAACAAATACTTTTTCTGCCAAAATTTCTGTCAGAAGAAAACGTAACATTAAAACTTTAAATTTGACAACAGCAAAAATCTAGGGCGTTTGGATTCCTGTCAACTTTCAAACAAGGTTTTGTCTAGAGGCCCTGTATACAATTTTTGACAGAGGTGAGCAACTCGATTTGACAGTTGTTAGGAAATGTTTACAATTTTTTTGTGTGTTGACTTGATAGTTGGCAACCACAATAAATAATTTTGTCACTGTCACATTTTTTTTAAACGTACACCAAATTTTAAATTTGATTACTTACTCATATGCGTTTTAAAAATGGAATATGACTTTGTATTGTTCAATTTTCCAAATGGAAAATGACTTTGTATTGTTCCATTTTCCAAATGGAAAAAGAAACACAAAAAAAATGGAAAGAAATCATGCATTTTTCAATCTGAAAAATTAATAAAAATAGTCGAATTTGCGAGGTAAGTAAGATTAGTTTAATTACATATTTTTGTGTTTTATTTTACCAAAAATAGTACACCTAACAAAAATTATAGATCAGTAAGCTTCTTTATATTTTACCTATTATTAAAATTTTTAATATCTACGTCACTGTTTTTGTCAAAGCTTGAGACATATTTTACTAACCAAATTAAATCAATCTTTCAAAAACTGTCTGGGGAAATTATAAAAAGAGACAACAAAACATCAGTCCATTTTATAAAATCGGTAAAAAAGGACAATATAAGTTGCCCACCTCTGATAAAACAGCAACTGTCAAATGTATAGAAGGCCTCTAGTTTTGTCTAAATACAAATGGAACGGACTGTACAGCTCATTCCAAATTCTGCGGACCAAATTCATGATGGCCACCGAAGATCGGGATACCAAAATATTTAGGGTCGCCAAAACCAAATGCTTCTAAAGTCTATACTAAGTTTGTTCTGGAGTTTAGATTAAGTTTTAATTTACTTCGAGAAGGAAACAAAATGCCAAATTTGGCCCTATTTAATCTCAAGAGAAAAGGCCATTTAAATTTTTGGTTAAATGGTAATTGTCCCTTTTTAATTGTGCATACAAAGAAAATCATTTTTACCAAATTAAATCGATTTAGAAGCGCACTGAAGACAACTACGAACAACAAATATAATTTACAGTATTTTACACCCGAAATTGATACAGATTTAATTGACGTCAACTGTCAGCGAGAATTTTTGATCTGTCGTTTGGTAATTTTGTTTCTCCCTAAAAAGGCAGTTAAATACAGTTGGACTAGTGCCGCATAGTTTTTTTTGAAAAAGTGCAAACCATGAAAAATTAAACGAATTGAATGCGTGTCAAACTTGGAGGAAGAAGTTGGTTATTCCTCCAAGGTGTCGAACTAGGTTTATTGGTGGCACAATTGTAAGGTATATGTATATAGGGTGCACTACAAAATTTCGCACTTTTTGGATTGGCTATAACTTTTGACTTGATTACTCGATTTTTAAATAAATTGGCTTTTTGGAAAGATAAAACGTGAGAGTTTTTCGATTTGGTTAAAAATTTAAAACTTATAAAAAATTCAAGATGGTGGACAGTTTTAAGAAATGTGTAATTTTCACCCCCCCCCCCTGAAAAATTTTTATGTGCGACACTGAACAAACTCTAGAGCTTTTACTACAAACGCTCGTTGTTTCTGTGTATACTAAAGTATCATTTAATTAAATCAGTTGGGAAATAAAAAACTTATAAGCTTTTTGACTACGAGTGTTTTGGCTTCGCATTGAAAAAAAATTATAAAATTACACACATTTTCTGTTTGCTATATCTTTTGACCTAATTATTTGATTAAGAAAATCTATTGTTGTAAAAAGATAAAACATAAAACTCTTGTCATTTCGTTCAAAATTTGACATTTTATAAAAATCTTTGATTTGGGAACTGCTCTATGTCCAGGACACTATATCCAATGAAAAAAAGAAATTTTATAAACTGTTTCTGTTCATTTATAGGCGCCATTTTTAGTTTAATTGACGTTTTGATTACAATTAGTTTTTGTTTTTAACAACGTCGGATCATGGCCACTTTGATTTTTAGTAGGTATTTAAATAATAACCTTTGGTGCATTAGGAATATTTATATAACGTAAAATACCCATTACTTTTTATTTCTTATCCGATTTAATTAGGTGATAACTCGATATACGAAGAAAAAATGGAGATTTGGAAATACTTTATATTTTGTCCAGTGTCTTACTTAAAAGAAATTAAAGTCTGTCAAACCTAACTCTTTTTAAAACTATCCGTCATCCTGATTTTTTTTAATGTCAAATTTTGAACAAATGGGCGCAACTCTCATGTTTTGTCTCTTTACGACAATATTTTTTTTAAAAATTAAACAACCAGGCCAAAAATTATAGCAAATTGAACAAATATGCAATTTCGTGATTTTTGCCAATGTTAAGCCCACTCATAATCTAATCATAATCAATATGCTTTAGAGTTTGTTCATTGTCGCATAATTTTTTTTCAGGGGGGGGGGGTGAAAATGACAAATTTTTGAAAACTGTCCGCCATCTTGGATTTTTGAGAAATTTTAAATTTTCAACAGAATCGAAAAAGTTTCACGTTGTATCTTTCTAAAAAAACAATATCTTTAAAAATCGAACAATTATGTCAAAAGTTATAGCCAATCCAAAAAGTGCGGAATTTTGTGGCCCACCCTATAATTAACAGGATTGTCACAATCCTTGAAAACGGGGAAATCCGGGAAAAAGTTGGAAAGTCAATGGGGTCGGAATATATAGTGTTTGATATTTTTGTAAAGCTAATTTTTTAAAAAATTCAATGCAAAAATACAAGGTGTTATTTAAAAAAATTGTCTTTATTGCCACACACTATACCAAGGGCAACAAAAAAAAGTTGTTATAGCGCTTAAGTTCGTTGCAATTTGCCAAGAAATTTTTGAATTTAGACCTATCCTTTATTTTCAATAGTAAAAAAGATACTGAGTTCCAGTTTTAAAAAAAGCTCCGGGTTCGAATTCCGGATAGGATGGATATTTTGTGTTTGTTCTCCTGCTGCCTTTCGATTTATAAATATTAGAAAATATTTTTTTATAAAATATTTAAAATTTTACGGGTTCTTTTAACTTTGTTTTTTGTTTCGATCACAATATCAGATAATTTTTTTCAGTGGGCAATCCTCCTCCTCCCTCCTTTGCACCTCACCAAACTCAAAAGTTTCAACAAAAGTTGCTTTTAGAGCTCGCTATAATGTCATTAACTGTTTCAATTTTAGTTAACAGTTTTTATCAAAAGCATTTAAAACGTGTAAAAAATAGCTTTTTTAGTATAACTTTTTCATAATTTTTGCCTGCAGGCATTTTTGACATTTCATCAACACATATAGAACTGAGACTAGATCCCATCCCAACTCGGCGTCTCTTAACCTAAATTTTTAAAAATAATTAGGAAAAACTTGTAAGACATCTTTTAGGTACGTACTGCAAAAATTTTGTCTGCGGCACTATTACATTATTGATTGTTACAATTTTAATTTAATTTTAAGCATACTGATAATAGGATTTTGGCAACAAATCTAGAATTAAGACCAGATCCCACGCCAAACCAGCATTTTCTGCTTAAACTGCAAAAAAATTCCTGCAGCGCAATGACATCGGTATTTTAAAAAAATAATTCGGGAAAAAGTAAAAAATTTTATCTAGGTAATCTTGTGGCAACCTTGTTTAAATAATTTTATTTTGCATGTATTCCATGACCAAAATGTAAACAAATACTCTTCCCGCCAAAATTTCTTTCAGAAAAAACATAACCTAAAACAACAACAATCTAGGGCGTTTGGATTTCTGTCAACTTTTAAACCTGGTTTTGTTCAGTGGGTCATTGAGGTTAGGTTTTGTCCAAATAAAAGTGGAATGATGTACTCCAACTCGAAAAAAACATTATTCTCGTGTCGTAGGCGGTCGTGTACCAAGCTATGGTTTAGCCAGCAGAAATTCAAACTTTTTATGGTAGTATCTTTGAGCTAGGGTATATTATTTTAATAAAATATAGGCATTTTCGTCCAAATGAAAAACCCTTTGTTCACCAACAAGGGTATATGCTATAATGTGACACACTAGTTATTAAAAATTACTTATTGAAGCTTACCTCTCGAAGCTGTCCCTCCCTGATCAACAACATTTTTTTGGATACACCAATAACATCTTTTAGAGCGACAACATGACTTTTGTACTCCTCTCTTTCCTGCTCAAATTCCACCACAATTTTATTCAAATTTTGAAGTTCATCTTGCATTTCGGCTATGCTTATTCTAAGCTCTTTGTTTTTTTCTAATAGTGTGGACATTTTTTCTAACTGGATTACTTTTTCTTTTAGCTCGTCCTTAAGATTTCCGTTTTCTTTGATCAATTTTTCGACTTGGGAAGTAATTTCAGAACAATTGCTTTCAGAAGTTGATAGAAGTTTGAGATACAAGTTTTCTTCTTTTATTTTTGTTAGTTCTTTGTTTATTTCTTCGTTTTCTTTAACCAATTTTTGTAGCGTTATGTTTTCTTCATCGAATGTGCTTATCTCTGTAGCATCTTCAAGCCTTTTAGGTGTATGTTTAGTTTCTTTATTTTCTAAATTCAACGTTTTTAAATGATCGTTTTCTATACGTAAATTGGTTACCTCGTTTCGAAGATCTTCCATTTCTTTTTTCTTTGCAGCCATTATTTCGCGTCTTTGTGCGTACTTTCTGTCGAATTCTTCTTGAAACTCTTCAGTTTTCTGTTGATTTTTTTCGCTTAAATGATTTACTTCACTGCAGCTTTGTTTAAAAACAACTGGCTTAATCGAACAAAGGTTTGAGTTTTCGTGAGAATTTTCACCTTCCACAGCATTTTCACGGCGTATGTTTTCTTTGGAATTTTCTCTATTTATAGCAGAATAATTTGTATTTGGGTTATTTTTAGGCGGATTTTCGTGATCGTTACTCACATATACATTGGTTTCATTTTCGGAAAATACAGAAAGCTGACTACTCGGTACGTTGCCCATTTTCACTGAAGAAAAGTAAATAAAAGAAAAGTTTTTTAGAGAACAGCTTTGCAGTTATCATGTGACTCAAAATTTTGAAGGTTGATGTGTACTATGCGTGCATGGATATTTTTAGCTACTGTTTTGGTTGGGTACTAAAAGGAACAATTCTAAAAACACCATTTGGTTTGTTGTAGTTTATACGTATCGTTTAAAGCACTTTTAAAGTGGATTTCATTTGGAAGCGATTTAAGAAAGCGGTTTATACGCTTTAAAATCGAATTTGGAGTCGGTATAAACACTTTAAAAACGCTTTAGCGCATTGTTGCCAACCTGAGGTAATATTCAACTCTAGTTATACGAAAAAATTTGTTAACATGGTCGTTTTTAATGTTAAAATTTATATTTTATTTTTATTTTTGGGAAAATAAGGATAACTATCATTAGGTTATCAGGTTGGCCATACTTTGATTACCTACAAAACGATTTTAATGAAGGACGTATAAATCTTTGGAGAAGGCGATTTTATTTAAAACCGTTCTTATATAAAACCGTTTTTGAGCGCGTATAAACATAGTAACTATAACTCTTGTGGCATTTTTATGTATTAGCTTCTTTATCTTTCTCAATGACTTTGTTTTTAAAATAAACGAATATATATAAGAAGCTCAAATGAAGATTGCTTCTTTTGTTGCCAAAATTATTTATTTAGGTATGAGGAAATAGACTTTCCGTTGCGCACATTTAATGGAATTGTGTATAATTGTTAAAGAGCCAAAAAAACGATACGTTTAAAACACAATGGCCAGACTGTCTGTATTTATAGATATTTAATTTAAGACAAGCTTGTACTTCTTTTTAAAAAATCTTGAATTTTTTGTAAAACAGTAATAATCAATTGAATATAATTTATTTCTAAGGTCAGGAATGAAAATAAAATATAGAGCAACTTTTAACTGTGACCGAAAAATTTAAAACTCAAATATTTTGGAAATTATTCAAATTTTGATTTTAAAATATATATATGTACGTTTTTTCTTCTAAATTTGTCAGTTACTAGGTACCTATACTATATAGATTTTGGTTGGGCGCGAAATTTGAGACACCCTGTGTCACATAAAAGAATATTTTAACGTTGATTTCTTAAACTAACGAATTTTTTTGGCATATTAGATATTTTTAGAACTCTTATACATCCAATGCAAGTTATCATAAAACACAATAACCTCAACATTAACTTTCAGTCACATAAACATAATAAAAAAACTAAAAATACTAATTTTTAATAACTCCTAACTTACACTGGTTCGTTTTAAAGCAGTTACTCACTCGAAATTCGTTTATTTCGTTTAAAATTTTTCGATAAATATAACAACGATCGATCGAAGTTTGACTAAATGTAAACTCGATCCAGATTTCAAAATCTGAAGACTATTTTTAAACTTTTGAGCAGAGATATAAACGGTTGAGTCGAAAGCATTCTGCACTGCGTAAACTTCCTGCATTTCGACTTCAATTCATTCATTCAAAGGTGGCAATCTCGCTTTAATCATTCATGATTAAAGCGAGATTGCCACCTAGCTGGAAAAACTAAAATCCTATTCTGAGAACTTTCCGTGTTACACTCTTTAAAACATTTTCTTTTTGACAAGGTGGTCCCTGATTGTCTCAATCAATTAAAACCGTTATAATTTTCCCTGAGGAACGCTACTGGTTACTGTTTATTTAGTGGTTTACAGGGTCAAACACCATTGTCACATTTATATATCCCAGCAAACCAGTAGGTGGCGGTAAACAGTCGGCCGCTAAGTGATAGTGGCGGATTTCTGACGGGACGTATAGGCACTTGCAATGCAGCCGCTAAAATCGTCCTGTATTTCGGAACGTATTCGTCGCTGACTAATTTGAATTACCTTTTCGCGGCGGGTTCGCAACATAGAAGTAAATCATATTTCTATGATTCGCAACAGTTGAAGTTAAAAGACAGATTTGATATAGAAGGCTCCCCAGACAGCACAAGTACGTACCATGTACGTACCTGGTACGTAACTTTGCTACGAAATTTATGTCCATGGTTCGTACATTTTTGGACTTACGTACAAACGTCTACATCCCAGGGACGTACTATAAACCTACTTTGTCCAACGAATTGTACGTACTTGCTCAGGTTCGTACTAAGTACGTACCAGCTACGTACTTGGTACCTTTACTTTTGTACGTCCTTTACATGTCCCAACATGGGACCAAAAAAAGACCCAAAATGGACGTATGTACATACTAAGTACGTAAGAAACTCCTTAACTTTACGTACATGGTACGTTATATGTACGTACATAGTACGAACCTGAGATGTAGTACAGTACTTACATTTCAGGTAGGTACAATTCAGGTCCTAGGCGGGACCAAAACTGGACGTAAATTGAATGTAAGTGGGCTTGGGTCAGGCAAGTATATTTCACCAGTAATTTTAAAAAAAGTTTTGGACACACCGGGAATTGAACCCGCGCCTCCCGGGTGAGACACAAATGCTCTACCACCAATTGTGATATACTTTATAAAGATTTTTACGTCTCGCTCTTATAACGGGTACGCTTATGTATAGTATACGTACTATGTACGTACAAAAGTGTACGTACATAGTACGTACATAATTGGTCCCAGGACGCACTGACGTAAAATGGAGGTCCCTATGGAACGAAGTGTTGCAATACTACAAACAAACCGTTTTTCCATAAGCTGTAATGTTAACAAAAAACCGTAAATTTCCCAAAAATCACAAGCGATGCAGTTATCTAAAAAAGATACAGTCAAATCACATATTAAAATTCTTGAGAGACCCGGCCTAATCGTGACAGTTCTTTAGACAAGCAATATTGAGGTATATATTTTAGACCGGAGTCACAGATGTCACCCCAGAAGCCATATTTAGTTGTTTGAATATTTAACTTTGTGTAATTGTTTATAATAGATACATACATAGTACGTACGCTTATGTACGTTCAGTGTACGTCTGTAATTGCATGTTTGAGAGCTAGACCTAAAATGTACGTAAAGTGTACGTACATAGTGTACGTACTATGTGCGTACTCTTTTGTACGTACATAGTACGTCCCTAATTGGTCCCGGGACATACCGACGTAAAATAGACATAAAATGTACGTCCCTGGACGAAGTGCTGTATGGGTCGTGGCGTAGTGGTAAAGTATCCAGACTCACCCGGGACGCGCAGGTTCGGACCCCGGTTGCGTCCAAATTTTTTTTTAATTACAGGTAAAATACTCGCGCTCACCCGCCAGTCGGCCGACACGTGCCCAAGCGGTCATGGGCGGTATAAATGCCTCGGCGCCCCAAGTTGTCGAGCCGTCAGCTGGTGTCCGAAAAATTGTAAGAGATGCGCACGTTGTGTTTGTTGGGATATAAGCTCTTATGCCTCATATTTTCCTCAATTGCTTTGTAAACTTGAAAAGTTAAATTGACTACTGTTTTTTACTGCAGCCATTATAACATTTTTCGAACTCAATTAAATCGAGTAGACCTCTTTATTTTTTACACGGTGACAAATAAAGAGGTTGGACTCGACTTGATACCTATACAGCCACGGTACGTACTATGTACGTACCGGGGACGTACATTTTCCAACGGTTTGTACGTCCCCGGTACGTCCTAAATTTCAAGTATGTACAATTTAGGTCCTAGGCGGGACCAAAAATGGACGTAAATTGACCGCAAATGGGCTTGAGTCAGGCAAGGATATTTCACCGGTAATTTAAAAAAAAAAAATGTTGGACACACCGGGAATTGAACTCGAGCCTTCCGGGTGAGACACAAATGCTCTACCACTAGACCACCACCTATACATAGAAAACTCTGCTAAAATTGTGATATACTTTATAACGGTTTTTACTTGTCTTTACTTGGCTCCTTAACGTGAACGCTTATGTATAGTGTACGTAACTATGTACGTACACGTCTGTACGTACATAGTACGTCCGTAATTGATCCCACGACGTACCGACGTAAAATGTACGCCATAGGACAAACAAATCGTTGTTCCATAAGCCGTAATGTTAACAAAAAACGTAAATTTCCCAAAAACGACAAGCGATGCAGTAGTAATATTAAGTGCGTAAGAGATAGTGGACGCGGCCTAGTCGTGATAGTTCTTTAGACGAGCAATCTTGAGGTGTATATGTTAGACCCAGAGATATCCCAGAAGCCATGTTTAGTTGTTTGAATATTTAACTACGTGCAGCACCTTTAATTGTTTATAATAGATACGTACATAGTACGTATGCTTGTGTACGTTCGTGGTACGTACGCTTATGTACGTCCAGTGTACGTCTGTAATTGCATGTTTTAGAAGTAGCCGTAAAATGTACTTACTCTTTTGTACGTACATAGTACGTCCCTAATTGGTCCCGGGACGTACCGCCGTAAAATGGACATAAAATGTACGTCCCTGGGACGAAGTGTGCTGTATGGGTCTAGTTATGTTTTTCGCTGAATTTCCACAGTGGTGTAGATGACACTTTTATGCTTTTTAGAGCTTTTAGTGCTGCCCATCTACTGAGTATATTTGAGTTTGGTCTCGTGCGGTGATCGGATCACATTAGCTATCCTTTTCAACGTCTGAATTACAAAAGTTTTCTTTTAATACTATAAATCTAATAACAGTAAAAATCTAGATCCCCTTTAAAATTATTTTATTAATCAAATACCTCAAACATTCTTTTTAATCATTCAGTAGCGGTCGCAGCTTTCGCAAAAGGGGGGAAGGGGGCGTGAGGTCAAAATTTTGTAAAAGCAAAGAAAAAGTTTTATGCAAAAGTCACTAGCGCATCCAGGAATTGACTTCGGGGAGGTTAGGGATAAATAATAAAAAAAACGTAATTTGAAGTAAAAATGTGACCATAACCAGGCATCTCGGAGGAGGGGGTTAACCCCAAAACCCCCCTTTCGGTGCGCCAGTGCAAAAGTACTAAAATTAGTGTAACTTTCGATCCAATAGGGCGCAAGGCGAAAATTTTTGCAAAACTTCAAAATTTTACTGTTTTTATGAAAAACCGGCGATTTTTTAAATAAATTCTCGAAAAAAAAGGGGGTGGGGGGAACGATCGCCCCCACCGCCCCTCCCCTGCGACCGTCACTGGGACGAAATTAAGTAAAGTAGTAAAATTTTCTAATACCTAAAGGTATAGAAAAAAACATTTTGTAACGCAAATAATTTACAAATAAAAAATGCACCACGTTATTCTCTAGACTAATTTTAGGAATTTTTGGAGCTAATTTTAAAGACGCGTTGCGCCAAAATCGAATCAGTTTCAAAATGGCTGCCAGTTTTAAAAATATCTTTGTTTTGTGACGCTTGGTCTGGATTTAACGAGGAAATTTTATCCAGTGGTGTTTCAACTTATATTATTATTTAAATTAAATAAAAAATGGGTGACTGTAATTGTGAGTTTGTCGATCTTCTTGAATAACATAATTTTTATTATTATTTTTATTTTGTATGTATGTTCTTTCAAAGGAGCAGTACTATACATATAAAAAGAAATTTGGTTATTTTTTTTATGTAATCTTAAACGTTCTCCTTTGATTTAAAAACAAAAATTACAGTGAAAACTGGTAAATAAGATCTGGGGAGAGGGACCTTACCATTCACCACCCCGCCCCTGGTTCCTTTTTCAGGGGCGTCAATTGGGGGGGGGGTTTGGGGGAAGTTGTCCACCCCTGCGGTTAACCACTAAACCATTAATTTAGTGATTAGGTCTAAGATTTTTTGTTTTGTTTTTAATGTATATTTGACCAAAAAAATTGTTTTGATTTTTTATGTTTATTTGAGTTATTTTGGCATCAATAAAGTCCATTTTTTTTTTTAAGTTAGGTATGCCCCCCCCCACCCCCAAGAGAAATGTGAATTGACGTCTAAATATATATACCTCGCATCTAAGCCCCGGACGATGCATAACAACTCCATTGTACGTACTAGGGACGTACATATTACGTGCAACGTCCAACGCTATGTTTTTCTTAGGTACGTCCTTGGGATATGAAAAATAAGTTCCATGTACAGGGTGATTCACTATATTTAGAACCCCTGGTTAGCGCCTTTATTATTGATGATACAAAAAAAGTTTAAATAGAAACTTTTTATAGTTTTTTAAAAGCCTTCTAACCTACATGACAGATGTTGTTAAGTGTCATTCCATATGTCAAAATTTGACATCAACTTTCTTATATTAAATGGAACATCCTGTATATTTTTTTAAACTTCAATAGATCTTCTCTTCCTGATTCCAAAAATATACCATATGTTACTTTTGTCTTGAACGGTTATTAAACAAATTTAGAAAAATGTTGCCATAAGGGCAATGTGTTAGCCAAGGAAAAATAGTTTAGGTGGTTCTTTATTCAACACATTGCTCTTATGGCAACGTTTTTCTAAATTTGTTCAATAACCGTTCAAAACAAAAGTTACATACGGTATATTTTTGGAATCAGGTAGAAAAGATCTATCGAAGTTTTAAAAAAATATACAGGGTGTTCCATTTAATATAAGAACGGTGATGTCAAATTTTGATACATGGAATATAATTTAACAACATCTGTCATGTGGGTTAGAAGGCATTTAAAAAACTAAAACTTTTCTATTTAAGCTTTTTTTCTATCATCAATTATAAAGACGCTAACCAGGGGTTCAAAATATAGTGAATTGCCTACCCTGTACGTACTTTGTATGTCCTGTAGGGGACCAATAAAAGTCGTGAACTAGACGTATAATGTACATAAGGGGTACGTACAGAGGACGTTTTTAGTAGGTACCTTGGAGCAACACCTGCTTAACTAAAAAGCCAGTTAACTCTTTAGCCTACTATACATGTACATGTACATGTTTTACCTGTCAATTTGGTTATAAAAATGGCGGCAATCTTTGGCTAAAGGGCACTGAAGAGATAAGAGTTAACTGGCTTTTTAGTTGAGAACGGTGTTGCTTGGAGGACATAAATAAATACTCTAGTACTCCTTTCGGTCCTCCCTTCTGGTTGCTCTTCCGGGAAAGAGTTCCTAACGGAGGATGGGTTTTCATAAAATACCAATTATTTTAGGAGAATGGAAAATACTTACCGTAAAATGGAGCTATTTTAGAAACGATCCGAGGGGTTATTTTGGATATCGTGTTTCTTCAGATAAAGGTGACAATACTGCAAAACCTTGCCGGTTGAGAGCCGCAATTTTGTTAGGTGCTATCGTGGGGCAACACCTGCTTAACTAAAAAGCCAGTTAAATATTTTTCGTTTTAGTATCCTTTAGCCTACTATAGCGGTCATATTGACACCCAACTGACAGAAAATCCATGTTTTACCTGTCAATTTTGTCATAAAAATAGCGGCAATCTTTGGCGAAAGGGCACTGAAGAGATAAGAGTTAACTGGCTTTTTAGTTGAGAACGGTGTTGCGTGGGGACTTGTATCAGTCTGCCGCGCCGTGCCAGCAAGCATTGCAAGGGTTGCATGCAGCTCCTTGAATTGTGACAAATGTGCAAAAACCTGTCAAAAAATTGAATAAAAATATAACGGTCAATCTTTCCGTTCTCCAGTGGTACTTAGGTAACTGAATGTTCTTATAACCATGCGAGCAAATTGTTACATGTGTTGGTACTGTCGTACTACTGATCATTTTGTAAAGTGGGGCTATTTTAGACAAGACAATTAGTTTGGAGTTTAGTGAGTCCCTAGTACCCAATGTTCTTTATTTTGAAAAATTTAAATAGTTTAGATTTGTTTCTGTACCGTTTTTAATTAGAAGCTTTCAGATATGTTCATATATTTACAGTCTATTTTTTCTTAAAAACATAATTTTGTGCCAAAAACAAGAATTTTTTCGAACAAACCCAAAAAAAAAATCATTTTTCTCGTCTACAATAACTCATGGTAATTCGTTGTATTTCCACAGTTTCTACAATATCAAACAAATTTGGGTCTCCTATGGAAGGGGGCCCATCTTTCTTTCATGGAATGTTATACCTATGGGAGGACCTATCAAAATTAGTTTTTAGAGAAAAATAATTGGCAGTTGTTTCCGAGATATAATCAAAAAAGTGCAAAAAAAGTCTGAAATAGCCCCACTCTACGGTATACAAAAGTTTGTTTCAGAAGTGAAAGAAATGTTACATAAATGAACTACGTCCAAGTTATGAAAACTTAATAATGTAGTACAAAAAAAGTCCTAAAAATAACGTAAAAATACGTTTTTGCTGTACGTACATTTTACGTACACTTTTCCCGGTCGTAAAGAGGTAAAATGAATGTAACATGTACTTCCCTGGGATGAATGATGCTGTCTGGGTGACGCCACTGGTATTGAAAATACTTAAATTGTATTTATTTACTTTGTGATTTAAATTAAACTATGTCACACCACTGACTCGAAACAAGTTTTAAAATTAAGTAAGTTAAGCTAGCCAATTAAATTTGAACAAGTGTTGTTTTATTTTAAAGTAGCGTTAACAGAAAAGTATCCGTTAAATTTTTTTATCTAACCTTTTGTCAGCGCCAGCAATTTATAACCTTTTACCTTTCACGAAAAATTCTCTCAAAAAATCTAAAAAAAAATTTATTTTCCAGAAAATATTATTGGGTTATTAAAATAATTTTTAGTTTGTCGTAAAAAATATAATTCTGGATATTTATGTTTTTAAGCAGTGAGTGAGAATATGTAGCCTAAAGAACAGTAGATTGCAGTCTAAAAGTATGAGGTAAGTGAACGTAGACACAATATTTTACCAATACAATGACTAATTTTCAAAATAGTTTATTTACCATTGTAATTTTCGAACCGTTTGCATAGGTTTGCATATTAAAACATACAAAACTTTGTTTATTTTTTAGAGATCGCTTGATTTATTTTAGAAAATAGGTGCCAAAATAGTGGTTTATTTTAATGAAATTTTGTTTTGGGATTTCTATATTTCAATATTGCTTTTAGAATTACAAAAAAACTTTAAAACGTGTTTTTTTATTTTTAACTCTTTTACTCAAGGGGTAAGGGGTGTATATTATGGGAGATAGAAAACAATTGTAAGTATGAAAGTTACACAGTTTTTTTATAGGCTTTCAAATGTCATTGTAAATGTAAAATTATTACATCTTCGAAAATTTAAGTGTATAACCGCTTGTATGTTATGTTTGTTATACAAATAATGGTATATGCATGTACAGGGTATTTGTTTATAACTGGAACACTCAGTATCTTTTTTATTATTCAAAATAAAGGGTAGGTGTAAATTCAAAAATTTCTTCGCAAATTACAACGAACTTAAGCGCTATAACAACTTTTTTTTGTTGCCCTTGGTATACAGTGTGTGGCAATAAAGACAATTTTTTAAAATAGAAACACCCTGTATATTTTTGCGTTTTTCAAAAAATTAGCTTTAAAAAAATATAACAAACACTATTTCAATATCTTTTGAAGTTCCTGAGATATTTGCGTTTAAGTTTTAATAATTGTTAAAATGAAAATATATTGGAAATGACCAACGAGGCCAGCCAACACCTTCCGTTTTAGTACTCTTTTACACGTATGCCGCCGCCATTTTTGACGCCACATACGTTCAAAGCTCACTAAAACGCCAGTAGATGGAAGGCCTATTAAAATATCGGAGGCATCGGACCAACTGATCAAGCTACCAAGTGGGCCATGAATGTATTTCTTTATTTTAACAATATAAACTTAAAAATCTAGTGGCCTTGAAAACGATTGAAGGCAATGTAGCTTGATCAGATGGTCGTTTCTAATGTATTTTATTAAATTTTAAACGGAAATATCTCAGAAACCACAAAAGATATTTCAATAGTGTTTGGTTTTTGTAAAGCTCATTTTTTGATTATTAAAAAAATTAGCTTTATGGCCACACCCTGTATACCAAGGGGAACAAAAAAAAGTTGTTATAGTTAAGTTCGTTGCAATTTGCCAATAAATTTTTGAATTCAAACCTAACCTTTATTTTCATTAATAAAAAAGATACTGAGTGTCCTAGTTATAAACAAACACCCTGTACCTAACGTTTTTTTCGCTACTATCCTTACCTATACATAGTTATAGTGAACCAGCAGATTAGGTATTCTAGGTAAAACTCATAACTTTTAAATACCAGAACTTATTAATATCAAACTTAGGCCGAAATTCAAATCAGAGTTTTAGTAGTATTTGGCCGTTGGGGGGTTTGGCATGAAGATGTCACATATGTCGAGAGGTTTTACAAGTTAGTATATTTGATAAAAATTTTTGTAAGGAATTTTATGGTACATTTTTTTCCTATTTTTTTAGAATTTGAAATTGTTTAATTCTTATTAAATTTCGTTAAAATCACTTGAAATTCTATTTCAGAAATATTTACTTTTTTCTCAATTGAACCATTTTTTTACACAGACAATGACAGTCCCATTTAGTTTCTTTGTTTAAATGTCAGGCGCCATATTGAAATTGGTCCGGAAGAAAAAAACCTCATAAAAGATTATAAAAAATACAACATAAAACATTATAAAATTTCATGAATTAAATTTATGATATTTTATAATTTTTGACTAGTGACAGTGAAACACAAATCCTGCATAGGTTTTCATATTTCACCAGCCAGTTGGCTTATAAAAGTTTACAATATTTTATGATTTTTAAATGAAAATTCCTCATAAAGGTGTAAAATATTTTATAAGGGCTAACTGTAACATTCTAAAAAAAAATTACGGCACAAATTAAGCAGTTATAGTAAAGTAAACTATAACCTAACCTAAACTATAAACTAGGACGACCTAACCCACTATATATAATACAATTACACTCCTTGTGCTTGCACAGTATCTACATATCTAATAGAAAGTTGTTCTTGTATAAGTACTTATTTGTCGCCAGTACATATGATGTGATTATGTTTTTTTTTATAAGATTTTATAAGTTCATGTGTGCGACCACTTAATATATTTGTTTCAAAGAGAATATTGGTTAGGGAAGGTAAAATCTTATTACTTTGATAAATTTTTATGAGATTTTATGAGGCTTTGTTTATAATATTTTATAAGATTTCATGAGTCAAAATATATTTTTTCTGGAAGTAAGTAAGTATACTAAGTATAGATTTTTGAATTATTTTTCAGGTGGTTGAAAGAAACGGAATATTTATATGAGAGTTGTCTATTTCAAAGGCCTTAGCCATGTAGTAAGTAAGATTATAAGGGAATGGTAGATTTATTGTAGAAAATTAAAAGAAAGGCCTTAGCCATGTAGTAAGTAAGATTATAAGGGAATGGTAGATTTATTATAGAAAATTAAAAGAAAAACAGGAAAATACTTTTAAAAATCTCGAGCAAAAAGCACTTCTTGCAACACACCATCTTTATACTATAAATCAAGGCGGCTGTTAAATGAAATAACAATGGTTTCCATAGCAATGTGTATTTTTAACCGGTGACGTTCATTGTTGCGACATTTTAATATTTGACAGTTTGTTGTTGAAAACTGACGGAAATTGCTTATTTTTTAGCCAAGAATAATTAGATTTTTTCAATATTACCATTGTCCGCTATTTCCCTTTAATTTGGTGTAAAAAACGGACAGAAATCTTTTTTTGCACCCGTGATCAAAAAAAAAGTTTTTTTGCATCGGCACTGATTAAAGGAAAAATTTTTCCTTTACTCTAATGGCATCGGTAAGCAAAAAAGCCATGATATAGTTATGTTACTAAAATCATGTTTTTGATGAAGGTATAAAAAAAAGTATTTTAGAGAAAGATGAAAATAATTTAAGACAATTTTTTAATAAAAATTTCTGTTTTGTCGTCTGTCTGTCATCTTTAGTGGTGTCGTGCACATGATTTTTATTTTGTTATTTCTATCCAAAAAACAGCAAAAATTGTAATTGTTCAAAGCGTGTGTGTAAGATATAATGGGGTATTAATTTCTTTTAATCAAACAGTCTTTAAATTTACTGTGCACTTTACAACACTCTTTTGGATGTGGTAGATTGTACTTTACCGCATATTTACAGTACACTGTGCGGTAAAGTGACTACGTTTGTTTTAGAAAATTAAAATACAGAATCAGACATTTATATTTCTTTTTTGGAAATTTTTAGGCTTATAGGTAAAATCTTGTACCTAACACATGCGTAAAGTGTCTTTACCGCCCTTGCCGGCTTGACCGAACTCGCTTCGCTTCGTTCGGTCAACTTCCGTCGCGTGCGGTAAAGTATCACTTTCCGCACTTGTTAGGTAAATAACTATAACAGGTATTTAACTAAATTATTTTAAGGTTCATCATGGCTCTACCATTTGACTTTGAAAATTATTGTCACAATCAGTTTGACGCATACCGTCAACTATTTTAAACTGGTGAATGGAATACATACACTATTAGAACATTTGCGAGATAGGAAAAGCGCATGTATGCATTTTTTTAAAAAAAAAACAAGAGTACATTCGTAGGTCGGAGTCCTCAAACCCTTCAAAAAAGCCCAATTTGACCCTGTTTTAGTACCCATTAATGCGTGGTCACAATTTTAAAGTAAAATCGGACTTTTGCAGAAGTTCAAAGAGGGGTGAATTATTTTTTTTTGGTTTTAGGGCCATGAAATACACCATTTTTCTTATTTTCTGCTGCTCTCTTCTTCAAAACGTCCATGGTGACAAAAGAAAAATTACTGCCCAAGAAAATGACAATGGAAAAGATATAAGCAATAATGTAAAGAAATTTGACAAAAGTAGAAAGGATCAAAATAATAATTTTAACCAGGATAATATCAGTATTAAAAATAAGTTTGACAAAAATAATGAGAAAGATAGCAGAGATAACAAAAAACTATCCAAAAGTAAACATAATGAACGCAGCTCCGAGGAACCCACTGAAGTGCAAGAATTTCAGAAAAATAAAAAACCAAAAATAAAGCAAAACGAAGATTCTGATGAAAAGGTGTTTTTTACTAAGGTAAAGAAAGCAAATCACGTTATAAAGCATTACAGAAAAGTAAAAATTGATCAGAACGATGATCAAGATAGTAACGAGTCTGAAGAAAACAAAAAGCATTTTGGAATTAAAAATAATCCCAGTAAAAAAACCAAGGGAAAAAAGGACGACAGTGACGAGAATGATAGTATCGAAAATAGTACCAAGAAAACCGTAGAGGAAAAAGGTAAACCTAAAAAAAGCAAGAAAAATAGCAGCAAGGAAGAAACCAATGGAGACCAGGGTAGAAATAAATGTAAAAAATCTAAAAATGGTGCACACTGTAACCACAGTAATGAAATTAGCTCAGAAGGAAATTCGGAAAGTGAAGAACATGATCAAAAGTCTTTCAAGCCCCAAATAAAGTACAGTATTAAGTTTAAACATGAAAAACAAAAAAATAAACAAGATAAGAAAGAAGATTTGACTATATTGAGGTTGCATAGGAAGAGAGGAAGGTAAAGGCTATAGTTTCTCCCCAGATTTTAAGTAAAAAAAGTACAACTGGCAACGCCTTGTTCCTTAATTATTTAATCTTTTGCCAGAGTGCACAGGGAAAACTAAACATCAGAATTACCTGAAATTCTGCAGGGGTGATCATTTTTAAATGCTTAATAAAAATATCTGAAGGATTTTTCAAAATTTTCAATTATTTTTTCTTCAAAATAAAAGCTCTGGTGCTGTCATCTATCACAAAAGTCTCAAAATAATTGCGGTTGAGAACAAACCCGATTTACAAAAAAAATAGAGATATTCTTAAAATTTCCTCTGGATTACATTTTTCCTTTTTGTATTTCCTTGCTTTAGCGAAAATAAAATCTAAGTTTCCTTTTTTTCTAAAAGCCTGTGCACACGCAGTTTCAAGTGTTGGCCGATAGACACAAAGCATATACCATACCTACGGACTTAGAGAAAACTCTTACTAAGGGCATCGCAAAAAACAAGTTACAGCGCCTCTGGGGACTCGGTCTCGAAGCTTACGCGACAATTTGCGCCGATGACATCTATCTTAATCAATGTCCATCAATGTCATCATTTTTTTTGTTCTTTTCATGAGGTCTTTTCATTGATGTTTTTTTAGTTTTGTGTGTTTTGGGCTTTTTTTGGACTGTTACAGTAATTTCTTGGATTTTTGTAATAAGTACAATTGGAAAACTATACCCAAATGTTGTGTCCCACTGATCTTCTGCTTCCTCGCTTTCGACACCCTAGAGATCAAGCTCACCAAAGACAATGGTTTGCCATCTGAAACGCTTTATAGGTTTAGAGTATGCACCCGACATTTTAAACCAGAAAACTATTCAAAAAAACTGTGGGCAAGATTTCTACATCTGGGTGCCGATTCTGAAATTTTGTAGGAAAGGTCGCACGGAACGGTCACCTCTTGATATCGACCAATAACGGGCTTTAAAGCTATTACGAGTTATCCGAAACCTATTCGACCACGGCGGAACCTCACCCGCGCCCCATTACCGTGTATCGACGGAACTTTCCTACAATTTCATACACCTGCCTCTGAGCAGGAGAACGGGTGCTCTTGAAAAACGATGATCGAGTTACCTTTTCGCGTGCACCGTAGAAGCTTAGCAGCTTCTAAGCCTTTTTATTGATTAACGAAAGATGTGAACGTTCCCAGGCGACCATCCTCTCAAAATTCAAGAATCGGCACCCAGAGGTAAAACAGCCTATTCAATAGAGAGTTAATAGACCACTAACTTATCGTCACCTTATTTGCTTAACGTACTACCGTAATTGAGATGCTAAAAACCGTATTCTTTTGCCCACATACAAACTGCTAATGCAAATAGAATAGAAAAGAAAACAACAATTCCTGTTTTTGCAAATTAACTTACACAACTAAGTTGGGAATTTGGAACCTTTGGTTGTACTATAACAAAGTTATGATTGTTTTCCACAAACCAAAACTACACTTTTTTGCACTCGACGCGCGTTTCGCTAACAACGTTAGCATCATCAGGAGACGATAAACAATAAACTAAATTAGCCTACACTCTATCTTATATACCATATGCCATATACCATCTTTTAGTGGGCGGAGGTAAGAATAATAATTTGTGATTGGTCACGCTTTATAATCCTATCTCCCTAACTAAAGAATAAAGTGTACTAAACGGAATGGGGCCTCTTTCTTTATTTAAACTATTTCTGGATTTAATGATTTCCATACATACATACTATGCATACTATACCTAAACCTAACTAAACAAAAAAAAACTAATTATCACCTACCAGCTGCAGCTTTTGCTCAGAAATAAATCTGGTTGGTTGCAAAAAATAATCGAGCGGACCCCGTTAAGCCTCCGTAAGTAACGTATTTCGGTGAGATGAGGTGGATGATTTTTGAATACGGGAGAAAAATAACTGAGTTTGCCTACGTAATCACCAATTTTGATGGTCTATTAACGCTCGAATAGGGCATTTATTTGGTCTATTTGTTAATTACATTTTTTAAGCCTACTACGTTCAAAAATGCTGATGGGTAACCAGTTACACCGAATTTTTTGAACATGAAAAAAACTCGAAAGTCTTAAAAGAAACTGCTGCTATTGAGGCCGACAGGAGAAGCATAATAAATATAGTTTAATAATAAATACAATAGCTTCAATATGTATACATCTTCTTAAAAGAATAATATATTAAATACGACGCATTTGGTCTATTTCTTAAAATAGTCATTAGAATCAACAATATTTTGGAAAATAAAATTAATTTTCAAAATAATGTTGTTTCTAATGAACTGAAACAGTTTAAAAAATACCCGAATACCCTAATCCAAGCTTCGAGACCGAGTCACTAGAGGCGCAACGCTAGCAAAAAACTTATAACAGGGCCCTAAGTCGTCAGATCGCCTTCTATACCCGTAGGTACATATTTTGTGCCGATAGACCGCAGAATTTATACGATTCCATGGTAACTGCAGGTGTTTTGTCAACTTTATATCGAGCCGCACTGGGACAGAAGAGTATTTTTACGTTTTCTGACAGAAAACCATTCGAGGTTATGTTTATCTTTCGAAAATGTGTTTTCAAACACATTGTTCTAAAACAAATATGAAACCACTCCGGGTGTGCGGTCGCCCGCCGAAAAAGGCCTAGCGCTGCGCGGGCATTAGAACTTTACTGGTTCGCTGGGATTACTAGAAATTCGCATAGAAACATTCGGCGCCCATAACCCCACATAATTTATTGCGGCATAGTTATGTGCAATTGTACTAGTGCAAAAGATAAATTTTAGAACCTCTGTTTCAAAAACACACGGATACTTGAGTAGTAACAAAACAGGTCAGTAAAGCTCCATTTAGAGGTTGGAAAGACTCTTGCTAGTCGTTGACGCTCCTGTTTAAAATAGAATACGATTATTGCGTCTAGCGCCAGTAGCCGATTTTTAAATCTGCATGCTTTTAAGTTAACCTGTTGTCGGTATCAGCTGGCGGGAGTGTTTCCAATTCAATTATAAATGCACCTGTAAATACAACCTTAAACATTACACCCAGTTACTTTAATATGTAGTTGGGTAGCGGTTTTTTAGCAGGTAATTCTGCAATAAATGGTTTTTTTTTATTTTAGTATTTTACTTGGTTTTGTAGCGGCGCAGAACGCAAAAAGTCAAAAAAAGTAAAGTAACCCCAGATTTTTGACCCGATGGTAAAAAATCTCTGTTGTCCCACTATGGATAAACATAAATAAAGTCGCCGCGTTGCCATGGAAAACAAATTCAATGACGTAAAATTTTGCAAAAAAATCAGGTCGACATAGTTAAATTGATTTCCCGTACAGTGTTGCTAAAAACAATTCCACAGATTAAAAGATTGTGATTCTTGGAAAAGATCGTGCAACATAAATAAGAAAAAAATGTGATTCTGAACTTTTTAGCCCCCATAAGTATTTGGAAAGATATTTTTAAATTTGGGAATTGCCTGGATAAATTAATATTCTTATTTGATTTGGTGTGCAACATAAAATCTTTCGAATGGCAAAAAAAAATTCAAAAAATATCGTCTGGAGGGCAACCGTTAAGTTATACCTCCTCCCATATAAAAACTGCCAAATTGACTTGTGGGAGAGTGTGCAAAATTGTGCAAAATGTGTGCTATTTAAAAATAAAAAACTGTTACGTTTTTTGGCAGTAAACTACGGTGTTGACAATTAAAACGCTGCGCGCTGGGCCATGCCTGATTTTTTTTAATTAAAAAATTAATTACGTAAAATATAGTAGCGATGCGTAGTAATATATATATATATAATATAATTTATGCACTTTAGTAATTAAATAGGTACGTTCAATCCCTCCCTTTAAGAACTAAAGTGGCTGTTTTAATTCCTAATGGATTAAAAGAAAATCCCTAAGGGAGTAAATTTAATCCTTCAGCCTAGGGATTAGAAGTAAATTTAATCCCTCAGGGATTAAAAAAAAATAATCCCAGCAAAATTATAATTAAATTTATTGCAAGTCAAGCCAAACAGCACTTGCTCTTGGCCAAGATTTAATTCTTAGCACCCTTTCTTGTAGTCGACGAATCATTTGGGTAGAAATAACGTGATTTTAACAATAATCTTTTCCCAAAGTGCATAAAATAGTATATAAACCTCGGGACTAAAGCGTCTTTTAATCCCTTAGCGAATTTTACAAACCTTTCGCAAGGGGATTAAAAGTAGCACTTTAGTCCCTAGGTTTATTACTATTTTCAATTTTTTGAAATTTTATGAAAAAAATATACTTTTTCCGAAATTTTAAAAGGTTCTAGTGATATATACCTAGAAAATTTTGAAGATTCTCTGTAGTTACAATTCAAAACTGAGGAGCTCACTGAAATGTTTATATTTTTTTAGAGATGATCTTGATGATGGACCGTCCAGTGAGGAAGATGATAATCCATTCCCAAAGAGAAAATTGTTTGTTCACGATGACGATGATTAGTTGTCAATATTACTTTAAAGTTAGTTAGAAATTACATTAATCGTTAATGGCGTTTTGAAATTTCATACCGCAATGAGTCCTATACTTTATTTTCTTTAAAAAAAAGAAAACTCCGATCTGTATTATTGGTGCCCAAAGCACCACTTTTTACCCAATTATTCATAGAACCAGTAAAGACCGGTGAAATTCATATCATCGAGGGTTTTAAATCTAATATGCTTTGTAGATAAAGATTTTTTTCGTGTGGCTTACTTTTTTTGTCGGGCAAAGAGATTTCTGCCCCTTACCTCTCTAAAGAGTATCAAATACCATCCAAAAAGACCTTTTACCCCATCAGGATCAGGAAAATTTTAATTTGTTGAGAAAAACGGCGACCAGTAGAACATTTAAGACCTTTTGGAAAAGAAAGATAGATAGACTTTAATTGCAGATACCTCGAAAACTAGACATGCGAAGCCTATAATATGGGGCATCTTAAAAAAGCAAATTTGATCAGGATTTAAAATTTGGTATCAAAAACAGGAGATCGTACAAAAAACATAGAATAGCCCCCAAAAATGCTTCCGTCCCAAAAATTGCCATGTCAAAGATTTTTTTTTTTTATAGGGGTATGTCAATCTCAAAAATATATAGTTTAAAGTTAATATATTATTTTTTTCTTGAATATGTAGTTTAGGCGAATTGCGAGGGACAGGAATCTCTTTCTTTTTGACAAAAAAATGTAATCTACGCAAAAAATTCTTAAATCAAACAAGATTACGGCCTTTGTTCTAGTACTTAGTAGTAGAAAATGTACTTTTATTTTGTTCCATTTACAGATAGTATTTTATTTATAAATAAAGTAACCATCCGTTTTTTTAAAAAGGTATATTTTTTGACCAAGGTAATTAATAACTATCGGTCCTTTTTGTATTTTGTTCCAGCTCCGTTCTTTATAATAATAAAAAAACTAATACAAATATCCACAAACTAAAAAAATCAAACGAAAATCACCGTTAAAAACCCCGTTTCTTAACCTTTGTATTGTTTTCAGTGGCGCACCCAGGAATTGACTTCGGCAGGGGGGGTTAAGGATAAATAATAAAAAAAACTCAATTTGAAGTAAAAATATGACTATAATTGATACAAGGAAGCACGGGCTTACAAGTGCGGACCTGGGTTCAAATGTAGAGAGGGGGCTGAAAACCAAATTTAAACTTGTTTTTGAGGTTTTGGGAATTTGAGATGTTTATTTACCCTTATTTTTTTTTGTAAAAATGCTAAAATGCACCGCAGGCGAAAATTTTTTCGAAAAGACACTTAAAATGCCATTTTTGACACCAAATCGCAGGCAAAATGTTTTAATAAAATTATATTAGAAAGACCATTTTGACACAAAATCGTGAAAATGAAAGGTGTTATAGCACCGCAGGCAAAAAATTTTGCAATTTGGGATTTTTTAAAGAGTTTTGTTAAAAATTCTAGTTTTTTGTATTTTATTCCCTATATATTTTATTTCTGCTGTTAATCGATTGTGCCAATTGTAACCAGGCTTCTGGTTATATATATAAAAAATATAGGAAATAAGTTTACATTTGTACTATATACCCACTGCGGCTCAAAAAACAGGAATTGGCTGGAGATGTCGGTCGACTTTGCTGCCAAATAGGTGTCGATACCTAATCTGTATTATATTTTTTGTGTTTTTTAGCGTAGCTATTTAATATAGCTTTTGTATATCATGTACCGATTATTATTATAAATCTCTTATTTGCAAGCTCATTATAAGTATTGTGTGTAAAATTAACAATAACCCTTAAATAAAACAGTTTCTTTGAATAACGGAATACTCTCTAAAAAAAACAAAAAAAAACATCGACGTTGAGAAACATCGATGATTTTTATTTTTATTTATATCGATGTTCAACATCGATGTTTTTTTTCGATGTGCCCATCACTAATACGTGGCAATACACCGATTTGTAGATTCTGTGGAGGAGAGGGGGAAACGCCGGTACATATCCTAAGCAAATATTTGGCCCTGGTTTAAAAGTGCCCCAAGATTTCGAGGAATTCTCACCAAATTTATCAGGGAAGTTGGGATGAGTGACTTGTAAAACAGGTATGAGCCACAATAGACCTTTTAGGTCGCAGTGGAGGATGCATCATTGCACCACTCATAACAAACCTAACCTAACCTATTAGTAGACTGTGATTTTGGCGCTAAATTAAAATATTTGTTGAGCAGAAAACGAGAAAAAAGTTTTTCAAAATCATGTAAAACGGGTATAAAAAGGATTTTTAATAATCATTTTTCCCAAAATGGCATAGTTTTAGCTACAGATCTAGAATTTTGACAATATCCTCCCCTAATCTTTATCACCTAACCCTAGCCCAAACCAATTTTTTAATAAACTTAATTTTTTTTAAATTTAAGCAATTTTTTTCAACAGCATTAAAAAAAAATAAAAAATAGAATTTTTGTCAACAAACAATTTTTAAAATTTTAGATACGCTCAAGAATTCGCGCCTTTGCTTTTAAATATATTTTTTATATCTACACTAATCCAACCCAATACTTACCTACTAAATAACCGGCCACTCATTCTTAAAAAAAAAGCTGCAAATGCCGCTGAGTTAAACATTTTAAAAGCAACTTTTATTAAAATTACACCTGATAAATTTTTCATTAACGAATCTGACGGCATAATTTTTGGTTAAAAAATTAAAATTACAAATAAGATTTTTAACATTTTTCCTTGTCGCACTCCCCCCCCCCCCCTTTCTTTTGGAGGAGCTTTATCCATCTCTAAAAACAGTGAACATTCTGAAAAAGTTACCTGGTCACGAATATATAAAAATTACACTGGCGTGTTTCCTCAGGGGCTAGTTTAATTTGTTGTTTTTAATTTTTTTTGCTTAGAAGTAAAATGTGTTTTTCAATCAATTATTTTATTATTGGCATGACGTCGATTTACGACATCGGACCAGCAGTATTTTTTGTCCGCTTTGCGATGTAGGCCCAATGTATGTTTGCCGACGCAACGTTGGACTGTAGCTCGCCGTCGAACCAATGGTAAATTTTATTTTTTGCTGACATCGGCATACCGTCGCCGTACGATTAAGGTCCTATATGGTTTAACTACATGGTACCGCTTATTGGTCGGTCTAACGTAGGCAAGCTGGTCTCGGCTCGACATCGGTAAACTATTCAACTCCGACATTGGTTTCCTAAAGCGGTCCAACGTCGGCGATTGACGAAGGTCCGTCGGTGGTAGCTTAAAGCGGCCCGACAA
Source organism: Oxystoma pomonae (assembly GCA_963921995.1). Taxonomy (NCBI): domain Eukaryota; kingdom Metazoa; phylum Arthropoda; class Insecta; order Coleoptera; family Brentidae; genus Oxystoma; species Oxystoma pomonae. Next base: position 44,127,338 of record OY998169.1, on the reverse strand, counting down.
TGCCAATTTTCTGTGAATTCACAAATATTTCTGTGAATTTACAGATTTTTCTGTGAAATTGACAATGCAAATTCACAGATTTTTCTGTGATTTCACAGATATTTCTGTGAATTCATTAATTGGGGCTTTGTTACAGCGATTTTAATCAGGTAATAAAGGCATCAACATAAATAAACCATATTCTATTATGCGCTACAAGCTTATCAAAATATTAAAAAGGTACTTTGCCTGTGTGTGTGGGTTTGTCTCATTTCTTTGAGCACAAAAGCGCCTAAGTCAGTGGTTGAACCTAGAGACCCTGTGTTTTATGTATGTATGTATGTATAATGGAGTTGTCGCGTCTCTCTTTCATCAAAATATGTATGTCATACATAAACAGTGTCGGCTCGTGATCTATGAAGGGGAGGTTCACAAATTTTCTTTTGAAGTCCCTACATTTGCCCTTAGTGGTTTGTCCCAAGTCAATTTCAGGTTTAGGTCTACCGGCATTATTTATTTCAATTTTTTGCTCCATACTCAAACAGCTTAAATTATTTTTTAAGTACAATTGTTAAAATAATAATAAAAACCACAGCAACAAGGCAAAGCAAGCCTAGCGGACTGGAGCACATCAATCCAGGCCTACATCAAATGTGTGCCTTTCTCTATTGAAATTCGCGATATCCCTCGGTACTCGCCTACTAGCTACGTTCGGTACATACGTCGGATCAATCAGACTGCTCCAAATCGTTCGGTAATTCGAAACAGAGGTAGGGGAGGTATTTCTGGCGCGTTCAAATGAATGAATGAAATTGTGCTTTATTGTCGAAAAAAGTAGTAATTTCTTATTGATAAAGATTAATTAATTAAACTAAAAAAAAATGCGGACATAATTATATGGTATTATCTATCCAAATAAAACATAAAACTAGCTAAATGTATTTAAAAAAAATAATAACAATAAAACGTCATTAAAACTGACAAATAACATATTATAAAGAAAGTATACCTATACAGTTACTGACAAGTGTCACAGGATTTAAAAACATGATATTCTACGTCACACAATACATTGGACCAAAATTATACTAAATTATTATTTTAACCGTTTACAGTCAGTCAAGAACTTAAATCTAAATATCACATTTTTGTACAATAATTACATATTTTCTTGAAAAAATTCGTATATACTGTAGAAAGCTTTACCTAGCAAGTATTTTTTTAGGATATTTCTTAATTTCAAATTAAGATTATTGTAATTTTAATACCATTGTGAATGAATGAATCTCTAACCAAACTGGAGCGAGGGATTGGACGAGGAATATTATTTCTTTGACGGCTGATGTAAGCTTGTTATTGGTTGGGAAATTGACCTCTATTTTTATGATACAGACATGCAGTCTCTAAAATAAATAGACATGTAAGAGTTAAGATGTTATTTCTAATAAAAAGCGGCCTGCAGTGAGTTCTGGGATAAGCGTTTCATAAATTTCTAACTGCCCTCTTTTGCAGAACAAACTCGGTCTGAAATGGATGCTGAGAACATGCTCCCAGAATGGTAATGAACATTTCGTGCTATTTCCTTTCCAAGTTCCTGAAAAGTTACACGAACAGAATAACATCCAGACGCCAGTTTTTTGTTGAATTTTAAGATGTGCTGTTCAAACTTAAGTTTAGTCTCCACAACCAATTCCAAAAATTTGCTATTTCCAACTGAGGTAACTAAGTCACTTCCTATATTAATATTACCAACTGTGCAATTAAATCCAATAATGCTTGTTTTATTCATATTAAGACAAAGTTGATTAGCATCGCACCATTGTTTAATTTTTTGAAGATCAGATGACATGTTAGCAGTAAGTTGGTTTTCATCTTTTTTAGACCAAGAAACTTTGCAATCGTCAGCGAACACTAAGAAGTGACCTGTGACGTCAATCTGGATAAGGTCATTAATATATAACAAAAATAAGATCGGACCCAACATGGATCCGTAAGGCACGCCACATGAAATAGGTGGCCTGCTGGATGTGACACTGTCCATATACACAGCCTGCTCTCGACCAGAAAGATACGACTCTGAGCTTGCGCAACAGTATTTCGTGACTAACACAATCAAAAGCTTTTGATAAGTCACAAAACACTGCCGCCGAGGCTTCTTTTTTCACCAGCTACTTTTCTGTTTTTCATGGACCTAATCGTTTGTAAGACCTCATTTGGATTAGTTGTGGAGAAAAATAAAAAGTCTCATCTATATTTATATTTGACAAATACTGCATTGGATCAGAAGTAGGGCGAATGTCCTTTGTTATATTTTTGGCAACTGAACAGTAATAATTATTAAGCTGGTTAGCATTAAGGCATGTTTCAGACAATTTTTGTAACTTTCCATTGATTTCATTCACAATGCGCTCTGTTTATTATTTGAATTATCGATACGACTATTGTAGTAAATTTTCTTAGCATTTTTAATGACCTGCCTATAAACTTTTCTATAATTACAAAAAGAGTCCTTAACTGGTTACTTGGATATTTCTTTTTGAGAGAACTTAAGAACCTTAGATTGGCGGCAGATACACGAATACCCTGTGTTAGGCATCTTTTTTTATACCTTGGTTTTTGCCTGAGCAACCTAAAAAGCACGTAAAGGATCATCTTGCAATAAGATAATATGCCTGGCAAAGAACCCACATGCGACATTTCGACATTTAACATTTCGAAATTACGAGCACTATAAATTCTACCTAGCCTTCTTTTGATACAAGAAGTATTACTAGCAATAAGGACAGTCGCTAAAATGGCATTATGTATGTAAAGTTTCGGAAACGTTTGAAGCAATGTAGTCAATTATAGAGGACATCTTTGTAATACGAGGTTAATGAATCCAGATCAATCGAAGCTAGATCGCTCTGCTCCGAATTTTAGACAGATTTTCCAGATTAATCTAAGCTTTTAGGTTATGTTTTTGTGTATTTTTATTTTTGTGTTCGAACTTTTTTGGATTTTAAGAGAAATTAGTAGAAAATCAGAACAATTTAAGTACGTTTTTATGTAAGCCTCAGTCATAAGAGAGGTTGAAAACGCTCGCGTCATCGGCAACGACTGGCGCGAGTTTTTTAAATTTATAGCTGAGGGGTGATTTATAAACTCGAGTTGAGTTGAGTGGCACATTCTAAAACGTTCTTTAAATTGCCAGTCTCTTAATCGTGGGAATTTTTCTTCAGCATAGCGAAAGAGCTTACTGTGGTCTGAAACAGTTAACCGCGTCGCATTATTTGAAGTCCGTTCTCTACAGCACAAATAGTCTTCTGAATGTTATTAATGGTATCAATGTCTATACTGCGAAAGCAGTCATTTAGAAAAGTAAAGTTCTATTCTAAAAATCAAAATTGTTAAACAAAATAAACTTAAGTTAGAAAGTTTTAAATCTGAATCCGTTCGGTAATGCGACTTGCTCGGATTAATCGACGATCATCTGATCAAAAATCCATCTGATCTGCGATCTATATAACTATTATATATATATCTATATATAATAGCTACTGAAAACATGCATGGCGCGTTCGTTATCTGCTCAGAGAGCGGAGCATGTAGAGCGTAGAACTTGATCGAGCGTGGATCGAGGTCACGGTACGATCACCGGCGTAACTAGCTCTCTGACCTGGGGGGGGGGGCTAGGGGAGGGCCTAGCTGACAATGCTTGATAGTGAATAAAAGACAATGATGTTTTTCTCAAAATTGTTTGATATTATGCATCATTATCTTAACTCGTTGTATGAACAACTTTGAACCGTAACTTTATATAACTCAACTCAGCAGTTTCAAATAAATTAACTGCAACTTCCTTGTCTTTTGTGAAAATATTTCCAAAATGTGGTCTACTGTAATCTCTTCTTTAATTAAATAATAATTATCGATGTTAATAATTGATACACTGGAAAATCGGGTTTGTCCATTATAGTTCAGGTCCAATTTGTTATTCCACGCATCGCAGAACAGCTTCGTTCACAACTAGCAGAACTAATAGGAAGGAAAATATCAATCTGAATTAATTTGTAGAGGATAGGATAAAAGTCTTGTCTAATATATTCTTTGATAGATTTTAAATTTATTTCTATATTTTTACAAGTAATCATATTTTTTACTACCAGAGTAATTTTCAATAAAATCTTGACATTTTTGATGCTTAGCTTAAATAAAGCATCTACCGATTTGGAAAATAGCAAGTTTGAAAGCCTCTCCCTAAAATTAGCTACTAAATTATCCATTGTTTGGTAGTGGATGTTTATTTTCCAGTGTTTTATATAAGCAACTTATCCAAGAATCCTTAGTTTGTGCAGCAATTTGCCGTAGGATAGGTTCTAAAGAAATAGCAAAACTTTATTGGCGAAGTCTTGGATTTCAGAATAAATATTTTCAAAGCTGTTTCTAGTTTCTTCTATAGATTGTAGCGTTCCATCTATTTTTAAATTTACATTGCCGAGAGTAGCATTTCTACCCTGAAATTACTGACTCAAAACGTTGATACGTAATAAAACAGAGTATAGAATGTGCAAGCAAATGCAAAACTCGGATTTTTGAACACATGCTAATAGTCTAACAGCTTCAACGGCATGTCTATCGCTTATCAGTTACTTCACTTTCTAGCGCCATTTTAATCGCCTCAAAGTTTAATAAAACCACTTTAGAATTTTCAAATCGACATGCTCAGGGAGTAGTAGAAAGGTTAGATACTTCCAAAAATTTAATACACAAGGTACCAACCTTTTTAAGTTTTTCATGATATCCTGGCTGCGAAAAATGCACATACAATGCATCTAATGTATTAAAGAAAGAAGCTGCTGTTGCAACTTTTTTACAACTTTCAGTTTATGTGCCAAACAATAAATGTATATTGCAGAAGGATGTTCCTGTCTTATTAAACCTTGTAAGCCCTTATGTTTCCCAGACATTACTCTAGCCCCGTCATATTACTGACAACTACTAGGCTATATTTTTCTAGGGGAGGCCTGGAGGGCTATGGGGGGGGGGCGGCCCCCCGTAATTCCGCCGGTGGGTGCGATAAACAAAAAACGAACGCCTTTTTCCCGCACAGAGTTTTTTATTTAACCTAACCTTCAAATTTGTTTTTGCAAAGTTTGTGTAATATTAAACTGTTCGCGCTTATGCTTATGTTGTAAAAAACATTTTCTTCGTCGAAAATTTGAACAAACAGCATTGTAGAAACTCTAATCAAACGTTTAAAAAAAAACTAAACTCGGCACTACTCGGTAAATAATCAAAATTTCTAGGTTAGAATTTCCGCAGTTTGACAGACCTCCATATACTCGCTCAAAAAGCATCGAGCTAATCGAGGAGCTCTGCCCGCTCGCTCGGTCTAAAAACGAACGCGAAAAAGTGCGCACGGTTTGCTCGATTTTGAATAAAAGAACAATAATTTGCCATTTTGGAGCGCATGGTGACCATCGATCAGATAAAAGAACAGATATCCTGCTAGGCTCCACCTACTTCATCGCATGTGCGACTGTTCTGCGTCATCACGCAGAGGTTCATTTTCGGCGGCGAAATCGAGCAGCTAGTAGCAGGAACTGCGTTGAAAAGACGGACGACGGACGCGGCTATGACAGCCCGCGAGACGGAAAGAGACCTGGCTGTGTTAAATTTTAAATACTCATCTAATTTTGACGCGGTGCCATAATAATCAGCGCTGATAACATTCTTCTTCTTCAAGTGCCATGCTCTCTTCGAACGTTGGCTATCATCAGCGCGATCTGTACCCTGTCCACTGCTTTTCGGAAAAGTGTCGTAGTACTAAAACCATACCATTGTCTAAGATTTTTAAGCCATGATATCCGTCTACGACCCGGACCTCTTCTGCCTTCAATTTTGCCTTCTGTTATCAATTTTAAAAGTTTATATTTGTCATTTCTCAAAATATGGCCAAAATATTCAAGTTTTCGTTTTTTGATGGTAAATAAAACTTCAAATTCTTTATTTATTCTAAGCAAAACATCCACATTGATTATTCTGTCCATCGAAGATATCCTTAGTATTCTACGATAACACCACATCTCGAATGCCTAACTTTTTGCATATGGCCTAAGTCAGTGTGCTAAAATGCTAAAATCATAACGCCGAAGCACACGAATTCGGAGAGTGATATTAAGATCGCTACTACACAACACTGATTTCATTTTGATAAAAGACGATCTGGCCTGTTCAATTCTTGCACGAACTTCTTGCATGTGGTCCCAGTCCTCATTGAGTAGGCAACCCAAGTATTTGTATGAATCCACGCTTTCGACTTGCCGCCCATTTACTTCTAACATGCCTCTGATGTTCTTTTGGTTGGATATGACCATCCATTTTGTTTTCCCAACATTTAAGTTAAGCCAGCAATTTGATTCAACAACTCTTGTAGGCCTTCCAACGTGTCACAGTGTCATCGGCATATCGTAGGTTGTTGATTTTTATGCCGTTTATGGTCAGACCCTTTTCGCAGTTATGAAGTGCATACTCTATTATTTTGTATTAAACAACAGTGGAGACAATATACAACCTTGGCGCACACCTCTTCTTATTTGGACCTCTTCGAACAGTTGCCCATCAACCTTTATTTGAGCAGTCTGGTTCCAGTATAGAGTAGCGATTATCTTTAGATCTCGGTCATCCAGACCAACTTCTTTTAGCGATTCTATGGGCTTTTCGTGCTGAACTCGATCAAACGCTTTCTCACAATCTATATATACTGGCACCGACACATCCCTATATCGCTGAACTATTACTTGAATGCCAACCAGGGCCTCTCTTGTCCCGAACCCACCACGGAATACACACTGCGTGTCGCCCATAAATTCTTTTATGGGTAATCTTTAGAAATATTTTTAACATATGGCTCATTAGGCTGATTAGGCGGTAATCACTACACTTCTTTGCTGAATGTTTTTTAGGCAGTCTAACAAAGGTTGATTTTAGCCAGTCATTAGGGATTTTACCGCTGCGATAAATCATGTTAAAAAGTTTGACCAGCGTATTTACCAAATCTTCGTTTTTTATTAGCTTTAAAACCTCAGTGTATACTTCGTCTTGCCCTACCGCTTTTCTGTTTTTAGCTGAAGATATTGCGTATTGTACTTCCTCTGGTATTATATCTATGCCTTGGTCTGACAATTCTTCTGTCTGTTCGGATCGGTTATCGGTAAAGAGATGTTATATGTAGCTACAACATTCTTTTAGTTTTTCTTTGGTATCCGGTATGATTTTGCCCTGATTGTTCATCAGGATTCCAGCTTGTCTTTTATTAAATAATCCTGCTGCTTCCTTTATGCGTTTGTGTAAATTGAAAGTGTCATATTTAGCATCTAGATTTTCTATTTCTTGACGTTGCTGTGTTATCCAGTATGACCTTATCTTATTTTTTATTTCTCTGTTGATTTTATGGTACTGATCGCTGCCTTTGTTACTGCGTTTTATCTATCAACTCAAGGATTTCATCGGTCATCCAAACTTTCTTTTTATTTCTTATTTTATCCTTACCTAAGAGTGTTGTGCTCTCGACTATGGCACTTTTAACCTTTTTCCAAACCATTTCTGCATCGTGCTCGGTAGACTCATTAATGTTTTTAAGCTTTTTATTAAATTCGACTTTAACTTCAGTTACTACCATGTTATCTTGAAGTTCGTCCAACCTGGGTCTGGGTTTGTTATTTGGGGAACGATTTTTCTTGAGGGTAAATTTAATTTTGGCCACAACTGGATTGTGATCCGAGCCTACGTCTGCGCCAGGGCAAGTTATTGCAGATTTAATACAGTTCTGAAATCGTTTATTAATTAATATAAAGTCTATTTGGTTTCTAATGATACTCTCAGGATTGTCGGATTTAGAAGTCCAAGTATAAAGGTGTCTAGCTGGAAGTTTAAAGAAAGTATCTGACACGATAAAATTCCTTTCCTGAGAGAACTGGAAAAGGCGATCTCCATTTGATGTACCAAGACTGTACCTTCCAACAATGTCTTCTCTTGGGGCGTTTCCAAGTTTTGCATTGAAGTGCCCATAACAATGGTGATTTCTGTCTTTGTTGTAAAACTAAGGGCAGTTTAAACTTGGTAGTAGAATGCCTCTACGTCATCTTCTGAATATTTACTGGTTGGAGCGTATACTTGAATAATATTGACATTAAAAGGCTTAGAATTTAGCTGAAGAAATATGACTCGATCTTTTTTTAAAAATGACTGCTACGCCGTTATAGCGGTTTTGGCCGTCATTATTGCCTGCGTAGTAGATGTGGTAGTCGTTTATCTGGAATTTACCTAAGTTAGGCCATCTCACCTCGCTAACTCCTAAGATCTCTATCTCTAATCGTTCCATTTCTCTGGTGACATTGTGGACTTTTCCAGCCTCAAATATACTTTGTACGTTCCATGTAGCAATCTTCTTCATGACTGGTCCAGAGATTCTTAGCACCCTCTGGTCATTTAAGACCTGTCGGGGACTGAGGGCCTGTGTCCTGGGAACGGTAATGTGGGGTTTCCCGTTGCCTTCCTCATCGCAGCATTAAACCCGTTAAAACAATCCTTGTCATGCCTTTAACTATGTAATTTGTTGCCGTTTTTATTTCTATATCTAGAAGTACGCCGAACAATGACTTTTAGTGTTACTGCTTCCCAACACATTACAAAGAATAATATAAATCAGACATTCTATTATTACTTCCTTATTTTGTGTGGGGGTGCACATGCTCATGTGCTTCTATGGAGGAAACAGGGCCTTTAGTTGAATATACGTAGGACAGTTTCATGAAAATTAAAAGTCAAATTTTATAATAAATAACCCTTTAATATTATTTTTAACAATTTACGTTCATTAAATTTGTTATTTACAAATAAAGTAAAACCAATTTGTTTAATGTAAATTTACTAAATTAATTATTAATTTTTTTCTTCGATTGGGTAGGTCAACACCATTCTTTACCAAAAAGCCTGTTAACTCCTACCGCCTCAGTGCCCTTTAGCCTGATGTGGCTGCCATTTTTATAACCAAATTGACATAGGCACCGATCATAGGCCAAAGGATACTAAAACGAAAATGAGTTTACTGGCTTTTTAGTTGAGAACGGTGTTGGGTAGGTACACTTTCCGACACATAAAACGCATACAGCAGAAGTTAGGCACATGTCTATATATTAAAAATTTTGCTTGCTTATTTTAGAAAACATAAACAAATTTTGTTAAAGAGACTGACAACATTTTTACCGATATTTACTGGTTCTATAGTTTTAAGGTTGCTGTTACGAAATATAAGCAAAAGATAAAACACTTTTAAAACAAAATTTTTATTATAAATAAAGCAATTCAATCAAATTTTGGCAGAACTAGAAGAAGGTTGGCCCTTTCGTTAAATAGCCGGTCAAAATGGACGAAACAAGTCACTATAGTGAGACTAAAAGGAAAGTACAAAGAAGAAAGAACTGGAAGGCTTTGGGTTAAGAAAGGTCAATACACATCATCAGAATTTATAAACAACAAAATATTAAAAAACAAGTAGAAATAAAGAACCTGTCGATAAACAAAAATTAAAAATATTAACTTCAGTATCTGGTCATTGCACCATTTGCTTCAATAATTTTTTGTAAACGCATGGAGTCGCTAAATTTTCAAATAAATTTGGATTTTCTTCAACGATCTCTTTATACGCTCTAACTATTAGCTCCATTAAATGGTCAGCATTCCGTGGAAAAAAATTAAATTCTGATAACTTTTTTGCAATGAGCCCCCATACGTTCTCGATGGGATTAAAAATTTCTTTATCGGTAAAAGCTACCTATCGCCAAAATTCGTTTTCCTCTCTCGAAAAAGTAATATGGCGACATCTTAGCCTCGACTTCTTTATCCGTCTTAGTACAGTTCTTACCGTACCAGGAAAATGAACTGCTAATTTTGCTTCTCTGGCCGTGGAAAATGGGTGTTCCTCCAGAAAATTAGTGATTTGTTGATCGTGTTGGGGTGTGCTGACTTTGGTCAAGCCAGTTCCTTCCTTTCGTCGTATAGTTTTTTGTATTTTCTTTTTAGTTAGTCTTACTATAGTGGACTTGTCTGGTCCATAATGATCGGACGAACAGACCTACCTCCATCTAATTTTGATAAAATTTAGTTATCGAATTCCGATAGCTGTCGTGACATTTTTGGGTTGGACCAACACCATTCTCAACTAAAAAGCCTGTTAACTCCTACCGCCTCAGTGCCCTTTAGCCTATTGTGGCTGCCATTTTTATAACCCAATTGACAAGTAAAACATGGATTTTCTGTCAGTTTGGTGTCAATATGGCACCGATCATAGGCCAAAGGATACTAAAACGAAAATGAGTTAACTGTGACCACTGTGACAATAAAACATGACAATGAGTGGACTCTGACACTTTGTGACAGAAAATGTTGCTAAATCGTAAAGGACATATTGTATATAAAATCGGCGTAGGCGTTTTATGTGTCGCGAACTGTATACCTTAATGTGTAGTTTATTTATTTCTATAGAGACCCTGTATATATATATATGTGACATGAATATGTCTCTAAAAAATAATGTCATATACATACAGGGTCTCTAGTCTCAAATAGGAGTTTTAAATATTCTTAGGGAGTTATGTCAAAATAACTTACATAAACCCGTTATTTATATATATTTGAAATGTAATAACTTCTTGGATAAAGAAAAATTCAAGACTCTCTATACTTGTTTTTTGTTTTTGCCCTTAAACCTTATTCTGAGTACGATAAAATTATGTTTTATCAATTTCTATAATTTTTGTACCATTGATATTAATAACAAGTTTTTTCCATCTCTCCTAGCTATTAGGTCAACCATCTATATTATAATTTTTCTTAAACATATATAAAATAATTTTAGAATTAATATAAATAATTTCTTACAATTATACTTATGCGTTAATTAATAAAAACACCGATTAAAGCTGACACATACAGCACTGCATGATTTCTTGGACGTCTTTTCTTTAAATCAACTTTTTTAAGAACACATTTTGTAATTATTATTTTATTTTAATGTGGTTCAGACACATTTAAATAGGTACTCTAAAATAACTAACTGGGTGTTTTTCCTTTTCCCAAATAATAAAAAATTGGTCGAGGAAGGAAAGCAAACTTTGAAGCAAAAAAAAAGAGTAATTTTATGATCTGAAAAATATAAAACCAAAAAAAGGAGAATATATATTTATTTTTTGCTCAGGGCAACTACAGGGGTATTTAAAATTATAATTTAATTAGATATATTTCTATATTTTTATCAGATCAAAATGTTCATGAGTGCTTAAAAGTTTGATAATTTGTCTTGAGAGTGTATTGCCTAAAAACGACATGAGTTAATTTTTATTTTTTGGCGGAATATATTTTTTACAAAATCTGATCATTTTATGCATGAGTGTAATTTAAGAGTAGGGATACTTTTTTTCCGTCAGTGACCTTAGCTCAGGAAATGTCGAAGTGATGTTCAAACAACACCGTTCTTAACTAAAAATCCAGTTAACTCATTTTCGTTTTAGTATCCTTTGGACTATGATCAGTGCCATATTGACACCAAACTGACAGAAAATCCATGTTTTACTTGTCAATTTGGTTATAAAAATGGCAGCCACAGTAGGCTAAAGGACACTGAGCCGGTAGGAGTCAAATAAACATCAGAATTGGCTGAACTTTGAAACATATAAAAACATTTTGTAAAAACTAAATATTCAAACATTAGAAAGAAATTTTGGCTTATTCCGCAAAAAATTAAAAAAGTGCCCCGAGCCGTTACTTCCTTTTTACAAAATGTGCCTTCCATGCAAAGTTCAGCCAATTCTTATGTTTATTTAACTCCAAAAAGTATGGATATCACATGACCCGTTTTGACACTGAAAGAAAAAAAAATCTCTACTCACAGGCGTTGTGAGTGGTATCTCATAAACTAGCATAACTGTAAAGATTTTCGTTTTTTTTATAGTGTCATTTTTCATGTCGGTAAACAATAAGCTTGACCAGCCCCGCCGCAAGTTTTAGTTCGCAAGTTCGCCCTGGTGCAAGATTGTTATATTTGCGATCGACGACGGCGACGCGATGGTGGAAAAACAACATTGAATCCATTGAACCTCTTGACACGCATTACGCTAGATAGGCAAAAAAATACTTAAAACTAAAAAGTTAACAAACATGACACGAATAACAACAAAATCTAAACGTCAAAACACATGTTTCTAATTTTGATAGTAGCAAATTCCTTAATAAATCATCAAAATCAATCGCCATAAAGGTGTCATACTCTATGGCTAAAATGGTAAAATTGGAGTCTTTCTTGTCCCATGGTCGATCTCAAGTAATTCTTAATTATCTTCAATTTTGAAAATGACCTTCCTCCTGTGGCAACTGTAACTGGAAGAGTCAGATAAATTCGCAAGGCTACTAACGTTTGGGAATGAAGATAGTATGCCATTTCGGCAACTCGAGGCCTTTTAAGGTTTTGAACCCTAAATTAAGCTCTAGTATACATACAGCTTTTCAAAAAATTTTCATCAAAACTTGTCAAAAAATTGACTCTGCAGTTATGTTTTGGATCATCAATACTCTCGCCTCGATGTTCATAATTAAAATTTTTTGGTCTTCTACGAAGTCGAATCGATTCTATGTTGGAAAATTGTGTTTCCGCATCGAATTTTTCTGCGATAATTTTGGCTTTTGCAATAACTTTTTCAAAATTTGGATCAGACCGGTATTTTCTAGCTGAACATATAAACTTAAAATTTTGAATTTTTATTGCCAATGAATAGGCTTTGTGTTGTGTTATGCGATCAAACTTTTGGTTTTCGTAAATTTCTATCAGCGCTTCAAAGATATCTGATAGATAAAGTCGCAAAGGAGTAACAGCGTCGATTCTACTGAACCACCTTGTATCCCTCAATGCTGTGATATTCATATTAGGTAAATCAATTCGTAGGAGTCGAAAAAAATACATACAATTCTTGAATAATATTGAAAAAGTTTATTGTCTCATATGAAACTTTGGCAGCATCGTTTACAACCAGATTTAGACCGAGAGCAGAACAAGGCACAAAAAATACTCTAGCATTTATGTCTAATATTTTTGTTTGCAAACCAAAATGTTTTTTCCTTTCATATTGCTCCCATTGTCGTATCCTTGTCCATGTAAACAATAAATATTTAGGTTCATTTCTTTAAATAGATTCAATTCAAATTTAAGTAATCCTTCTTTCTTTCTATTATTTCAATGTTTCGAGTATCATTGTTGAAGTGAACGTACTTTAAGATGACACTCACTTGTTCCATATGATAAGAGAGTATTGAAAAATATTTCGAACTTCGTACCATCTCCAAAATGGTTTTCAACACTTTTGTTCCTCTCATTCTTTATTTTATCACCCAGGTAATGTACGATTTTTTGTCAGAGCTTTGAAACTTTTAAACTCTACTGACATGCTCTATCATCTCTATTGCTTTTAGAAAGTTTCCATTATCATTAGCAAAGAGCCTCTTAGAAGAACCATGCAACACCTTACTAACCTTATTACAGCCTCTCCTCTACTAACCTCTGAAGTAAGTCGACCCTATACTTGCTTTCGGATTTCATAATTCGTTAATTTTCAGAATTGACAGTTTTGTCCAAAACGAACATTTTTGTCAAAATAATCTACGATTTTAGGTAGCTATTGTGTGATGCGCCGCACTTGTTTTCCAGAAAATATTAAATTTAAAATAAATGATAAAATTAAACTAGATATTTTCTTTTTGCTTAAATCAACCTTAGAGAAAATTTAATTAATACAGAAAAAGAGCGGTTTTATACACATAAAATTATTGAATAATTGCCATCGTAAGTTTATAAGAGTAATAGGAGGGTGGGAGCGGCACAAAGCCTCATCAGAATTTATATTAAAATCGCTATCGTCGTCGTCGAGGGAAAGGGTCAAAGACAAAATAAATATTTTTTACGAAAGAACGGGGGTAATTGCAAAAGTGCATCCAAATTATCGATAATTTTTTCATAAAAATTGTTTTTTACAATAGCCAGAGTTTTCTTTTTCATATTTTCCCAAAAAAGCCCAACTCCGCAGAAGGAGAGCATTTACTTAAAATATGAATCCAAACGAATGTAATTTGTAATAAAAAAATAGCTGACATTTATTGCTCGAAGCTGACATGTTTTGACGAAATTGAAACAACAGGAACTTGCGGATCTTATAAAAGTTTTAATTTTCGATATAATCAGTTGAAAGCAACTTAATGTTTGAGTCAAATTAGTTGCCCGAAAGTTGCGCCCTCGACTTGTAAGATGCATGGTTTCGCATGGATTTTACGTTTTTTCACTTACGGTTTTCACACACAAAATTGCATAGCATAATGCGTATAGCAAGTTCAAACTTATACAAATATCACAGAACATATTTTACATGACGACTTCAAATTAGTCACTGATTGCATTATGTGACCCAATGCCAGTTTTTGAGTGAAGGCCCTTATTCATGAGTTTACCTAAATGACATTATTAAAGTTTTCATTTTCTCACTAATATGCCATTCCATCGATTTTTCTTATTAAATAACATTTTATAATAAATAAATCTTATACAAACATACATTTTTAATAGTTAGTTATACAGTGTGGATCATTTTAGAAAAAAATTGATGCTAGAAAGCAGGGATAGTCCACCATAGAATCAATTATTTTATGTTGAAAGGAAATGAAAATATCTCTAAAACTGTAGCTTTGAAAGATTTGAACCTTATAACAAAATTTTTGGGTAATACTTATGAAAACCAAAATCTGGAAACCGCATATCAATAGCTGCTTTATTTCTAAAGTTATGATTTTTTAAATATATTTTAACATTTTTTTAAATAACTCAGAAACTAAAGCTTTCACGAATTTGGACTTTATGACAAAATTTGGAGTCCATATTCATGGAAACTTAAATATGAAAACTGTATATCGCTACTTGCTTTTGTTCCAAAGTCACAATTTTTTTAAATATTTTATCCCCCTTTTCCCCCCTTCAACCCCCACCATCCTACCCAAAAGTTAATTGGTTCAGGGTCAACCGATCGAGCATTTTTGTACCAAATTTTGTTAAAATCGATTAAGGCGTTCTTGAGTTATCGTGTATATACACAGACACAAAAAAGACCGACAGACAACTTTTTTTTTCGTCGATTAAGGTATTTTGGAACCTTAGTAACTCATTCTTGATAAAATTAAGAAGTCAAAATTTCACGATTTTAATAGCGGTTTCGAAAAAAGTTCAAATTTAGACTTGAATATCTTGGAGAAAATAAAATATAGACTCAAAAGTTTCTGGTATTTTTGAAAAGCTTATTTTTTCAGGATTTAGAAAATTAGATAATATACAGGTTATTCAATTTAACAAACGATAAGTTTGTGTCACATTTTGTTTTTGGGACACCCTTTATGAAAGGGTATACATTTTTCGAAACCGCTTTTTTTCCTAAAATGTTCCTATATAAGTTTTTTTTTAAGGCCATAGCTGACCCAAAAAATCCATTATTCCAGACTTTTGGGACACTCTGTATAGTTACAGGACGTTATAGGTTATGTTGGACAAGTAAATTAAAATGGACTGATGATCCCCACAGCATTATTAGTAACGTGAATAATCTACAATTTCTTTTGGTGTGATGACAATTTAGTGCAAAAGTCTATGCCAACGTGGACTAAATTGTTTACCTTATACCTTAATGACCATTCTAATAAATCTTTTATAAAAATATAATTCAACTAAAACCAAACACCTGCTCTCGATGCCTCAACGCAGTCTTTTAAACTTTTAGTCATTTTAATATTAAAAGTTCTTTTATAATGCATAACAAAAAGCAGTTAATCAAATATTATTTAATGCCATTCTGTCTGAAAATTTTAAATATTAATTTTTGAGCAACTGTTTCAACGTGAAACTGTCACCCATATTATAAAAAAAGTTTTTAGACTCCTATTATAGTAGTTGGTTACATTAATTTGAGCCTTGATTATATAACTTCCGTAGGTATTTCCTTTGTGATATAACCGACAAAAATAGGCATCCTAATGCTTATAAACGACATACATGTTGCACACGGCTCTCAGAGGATGTGGTGATCAACCCAGCATATCCACATCAGTCATAGAAATCAGTCTCCTATATCTACAGGATTTTCCAGCCGAAACTTAAACAGATTTATTTGACGTAAACTGTGAGCAAGAATTTTTAATCTAACATTTCATAATTTTGTTTCTCCGTAAAACGACAGTTGGTCACAGTTCGGGGATAATACCATAAGTACTTTGAGAATTATCGACAATTCTGAAAAAACGTATTTTTTGAAAACTGCATGAGTTTATTGTTTCCGTTGTGTCAAAGCAGAAATTGCCCGACTCTGCAGGTGGAGGGCAACGGAAAAAATAACCGAATGCAATTTTCAACAAAAACACGTTTTTTCAGAATTAATTCTCAAAGCACGATTGGTATTCGGTAGAAAATTTCAAGAATATGGAAATTAGACTATTTATTGTTCGCGTCAGAGCAGTGGAATTATCACCTACTGGGGAATTATCACCTATTGGGGATTATCACTTGTTAATTCAGCGATAATTCCATTTTTTTTTAGCCATTTATTAAATCTTCTTCAGCAAAATAAACCACTTAAGTAAATATGACAATAATAACCACAAAAAACAAATAAAAAAGTTTGGTTAGGGCTCGTTTCTCTTGGCTTACCGAACGAATTCGGAAGAAAATGGTATGTTGGGCCACTTTCTCACCTTTCACTTAAGTCCTAAGTTACACTTATCTTAATTTAATCGGTTGCAGGTGCTGTCAAAGTTCCACTTAAGTACCAAATTTTTACCCTTGGCTTAAGTGGTAAAATTTGACTACTTAAGTTTTACTTAAACTATTTTTTTCTGTTTTTGGTGTTTTTTAAAGTTTATTCGCCCTAGAATCGTCTTTTTTACTATAAAAGAAGTATAATATAATTCGCTGGTAATACATTTAGTTAATTCTTAACCTATTGAAGTCAGAAACATGAATCTTAGGAAGTTTTTAAAGGACATTTTAATAGATGCCTGTCCCTACAGTGTAAAGGAAATTTTAGATTTTGATGAAAGACGTTTTAATCAAACGTAAATAATTGAGGCTTGTCTGTTTTTTTTTTTGGTTTTTCTGTAGCCTATATTAAGTGTGAATTTTATTCAAAATTTTAAAAATGAGTGTTTGTTAGCAATCTAAATTTAAAAAAATGTTTATGTAGCATTTACCTATTTCTGTTTATTATTGTTGTTATGTCCTTTGATACTGTTTCTTTTTCTGTAAAAAATCTCAAATAATTTAAGTATAATTTCAGCTTATGACATGTCAGGTGATTTTTTAATTAAAAACTTTATCCCCAATTGTAACATCATTAAGCTAAGAAAAAAAGGCTGTGCACATTTATTGTAGGATGTTTATTATTGTTATAGGAAAATTAAGTCAGCCTAACTTCTATAGACAAATTTAAATAACTTATGATGTAATGTTAATCAAAATGATGTGTCGATAAAAATGTATATTTGTTTATGACTAATAAATTGAATTGAATTGAATTCAATATTCAATTCCGTAAGGTAAGCGGTATGAGGTATGTGGTAAGATGCAAGAAAAATATAGATATAGCAAACACATGCTGGTCTTACCGCTTATAGAACACCATGAATAGCAACATGCATTTGTTATATTTTATTTTCCTTGCGCCTTACCTCATACCGCTTACATTATGGAACTCTGAATCCGCCTTTACCCTACATGAAAAGAAAGAGACCTAGATTTCTATCAGAAAACACACAGGGCCCCAGCCCCAACATAAACAAATTATTCACTTATCAACAACAAAAACTGAAAAAACTTGCTGCCAAATATCAATTATTTGATGTTGGTTTGGTAAAATTCCAAAATCCCTGCTGTAGGATCACCTACTTACAACATTTCGAAATGGCTAGCAAATTAGTTTGAAAATTTACCTATAAAGGAAAAAGGTTTTTCTGTTCAAAATTCCCTTGAATTTATCAACAAAGTTAAAGATATTTCACTCCAAGAAGGTGAAATTTTAATCTCGTTTGATGTTAGTTCGTTGTTACCTAGCGTGCCGATCCCCAATACCTTAGAATACCTGGAGGAACTACTAAAAAAAAACAATCTAGAAGACAAACAGATTTTAGAATACCTATCTTTAACAAAACTCTGCATGAATCATAATTACTTTCAATATAAAAATAACTACTACCAACAATTAGAAGGAACCACAATTGGTAATAGTTTATCACCTTTTATCGCAAACCTCTTTATGAGCAAATTTGAATCAGATATAAGTAAAGAATTTGAGTATTTCCCCAGAGTATGGTTCAGGTATGTAGATGATGTGTTTGCAGTATTCAACACTATAAAAAAATAAATATCAAATTTTCCACAATTAAATTTACTTATGAAACAGAGAACAACGGTACACTGCCATTTCTAGATACTTTAGTTATAAGAAATAAAAATAAATTGGACTTTGACCTATACAGAAAAGGAACGGCCACCAACAGGTATATTCCAAATAACTATTTTCATTGCTTACAACATAAGCTTGCAAGTTTTCACTTTTTAATATATAGATTAGTAAATTTCCCCTTAAACAAAGAAAGATTTGAAGCAGAAAAGAATAGGATTAGGAATATAGCTGGCGAAAACGGTTACGACGAAGGCTTAATAAATAAGCTGATAAATAGACATTCTTTTCAAAAGACCCTTCGGAATTCCACTTTTTTCAGACAAAAAGATACCTGCGACTCAAAATTTGTATCAATTCCTTATAATCCTAATTATACGAAAGGATTACAAAAAGTATTTAATAACACCGGTCTTAAATTAGTATATCAATCCGGTAACAAAATAAGAAGTTTACTAGGAAATCCCAAGGATAAAACTACAGTTCTAGAAAAAAGTAGAATTTACGAAATTAGTTGCATGGATTGTGACAAAAAATATGTTGGCCAAACGAGACGCTCTATTCAAACACGTTTTAAAGAACACTTAGCACACTTAAAATACGGAAGAACAGAAAAACCTAAAACTTCTAAAAAGTGTACCAAACAAAAGACATTTGAATGCATATGAAAGTATGGAAATCATTAAATCCAGAAATAGTTTAAATAAAGATAGAGGACCCATCCCGTTTAGTATACTTTATTCTTTAGTTGAGGGGAGATTATAAATCGTGATTAATCACAAATTATTAGTCTTATCTCCGCCCACTAAAAGATTGTATGTAAGATAGAGCATAGGTTAATTTAGTTTATTGTTTATCGTCTCTTGATGATGCTAACGTGGTTAGCGAAAAGCGTCGTGTGCAAAAAAGTGTAGTTTTGGTTTGTGGAAAACAATCATAACTTTGTTTTAGAGCAACCAAAGGTTCCAAATTCCCAACATAGTTATGATGTAATGTTAATCAAAATGATGTGTCGATAAAAATGTATATTTTTTTTATGACTAATAAATTGTATTGAATTGAATATTCAATTCCGTAAGGTAAGCGGTATGAGGTATGTGGTAAGATGCAAGGAAAATATAGATATAGCAAACACATGCTGGTCTTACCGCTTATAGAACACCATGAACATTTTATTTTCCTTGCGCATTACCTGATACCGATTACATTATGGAACTCTGAATCCGCCTTTACCCTACATGAAAAGAAAAAGACCTAGATTTCTGTCAGACAACACACAGTCTGTCATCAGTCTGCAGGGTTGCCAGCTTGTTTGGAACTTAAGTTAAGTATAAGATAAGTCAAAGTTTGGCAAGCTGATTTTGGAACTTAAGAGATGTTACTACTTAAGTTAAAACTTAAGATAATCTAAAGTCAGAAAATGGCCCGTTACGTCATTACTAGTTTAGTGGGTCATTGAGGTTAGGTTTTGCCTAATAGAGTTTTCCTTTCGATGCACTGAGGCTGAGTCGAAACTGACCTAGTGCTGTCAGAAAATTGTATTGCAATGCATTGCAATTTTATGGTATCCCGAAAACAGATTTTATATTTCTTTACGGGGATGGATTTCAAATCCCACAATTCTCAAATAATACTTTAAATTTAATTAAAAGGAAGTAAAACATCAACAAAGCCCATCGATGGAAGTGGTCTGGTTTCTCATAAACAAAGGTATGATCAAAATCTCAAAAAAACAATATAAAAAATAAACATTCGGTGACACTCCATGAGCTATTGGCGATCATGCAAGAAAAGGTGCACTCAGGGCAAAATAAACTGCGTTGGTTTTCAAATGGAATTTGGAATGACAAAATTCGAGTGGTGCAATGGAATACGAATCGGTGCGCACTAGTGCATCAAAAGGAAAACGCTGTAAATAAAAATGTAACGGACTGTATAGGGCTATCTAAGAAATTGTCAAGGTCAGCCATTAATCACGTAATTGCCCTTTTAAACAAAGTGATTTTCCATAAGACGTAATGCTAAGAAAAATGAAATTTTTGGGGACGTGGGAAAAGATGCAGATTAAACAAAGTGATCTTATAGAGTAATCCTTTCTGAATCGGTGAGAAACGAGCATTTTGCCGAAATGTTAGAAATAAACTCAAAATTCGCTGTTTAAGGAGGCAATGCCATGTACTTTTATCTCTCTCGTACTTGCACAGTGTGGATAGTTCTCTCAGTTCAGCCTGAAGATCGGGACAGATCGGCTTGAAGAGAGACAGTTGCGCGAGAGAGATGACATTATCTGTAATTACGCGGGTGCGACAGAGATAGGTAGAGGGACATTTCCACGTTTAATTGGGAATTTTGAGTTTATTGTTAAAATTTCCGCAAAATGCTTGTTTTTCCTAGTTTCAAAAAGGATTACTATATAAAAAAAATCACTTTGCTTAATATACGTCTTCTTTCATTTTGTCAAACTTTTGATTTAAGTTAGCATTACCACTGGTGGAGGACGTCAAAAAACCAATAGTTTTCTGTTGATAAAATTCTCTTTTTTATTCATATTATTTTTGTTTGACTGCTCTATGCCACCACCACAGCCCGAGCTAGTAGAGTCGTTTTTTGCCGTAGAACACGGTGCTACGTACGTGATTTCGAAATGTGACGTCACCAGTTCAACCAAAACATCATCAATTCTTGCTATCGCCAAAATGCACTTCCCAGTGACAGTTTTACAAACCTAATCTAATTTATTGCTGTAAAATATTTGATAGCGTTTTGTTTTTTATCGGTTTATAAATCCGGGGTGATTTTGTTATTTACTTATCTGACGAAAGCTGCCTGACTGTTCGAATCTACCTCTAAGAGGAATTCTCCCAATTGAATTTTGCACATTAGCATATCAGACTCCATCATTTTATTATTGAAAAAACAAAAAAAAAATAGCCGGTGCTCTATAACCCCGGCACTACTCGCGTATTTTGAAAAATGACAACTCCCGCCATAGTGAAATCGTGACTGAAACGCTTTCGAAACAGTCCGAGGAACGGTTTTGAAATCTTTTGAAATTTGTTGAACCATGACGTCACCAGTTCAACGCCAAAATGACATTTCTTGCATGATTTCGAAATCTGCTCACGCTTAGGGCTGAGTAGGATCATCGCATTCTGAAGCTAGGCGCTGGAGCGTTAGCATTAAGATGTCTATCTTAAGCGGTAACATAATCAAAGGTTTAAGTACAACTGCCACTAATGGCACCCACGGTACAGCTTTGGCGAGACGGACTGGCCGAGTTGCTGAGCCCGCTTTCCCGAATCGGCGAGAGCGTCGGGGATTTGGGACGATGATGCGCCACGCTCCTCCTTCTTCGGGTGCGGTACGAGGGACGGCGAGCGGTACCGCAGCGCTGTTGCTGCTGATGCAGCAGAGTGAGCGCATTGGCTAGCTCGGTTTCGCTGATGAGGTGCCTAAAATAACAGACTGATTGACTAGGTTTTACTTGAGTTTTGTTCATTTTATTTGAAACAAAGTATACTAAATATTGAGATTTTCTTCATTTGAATTCGACTTTTCTCTTAATATCGAGGATTTCGTGGAGGGTTCGAGAAGAAGAGAAGCCTTTTATTTGGTAGGTACCTATAGAAGCCTTAAGGTTGTCGCTCACTTGACCGGCACGGCACGCTGCCGTCAGGTGACGGTCGCCGCCGGATTTGGTAACGCTCACGTTTCCGGCGACAACCGTCAGATTCACCGTCATACGTCAGATTTTAGACACAGTCGGTTTTGTACCCCAATACAACATATACGATGACAACAGTGACAGTAGCAGTTCAGACCAAGAACTTGCTGTAATCTCCATAGTATTTACAGAATAAACTAAAAAAATAATGAAAATATGGGTCCATCCTATTAATCAACACCGGGAAAAACTAGGCGAATTCCACCATTTATTCGAAGATTTAAGACAAGATTCAACATGTTTGAAAGTTTGAGACAATGATGTGTTTGAAATTAACTCTGTGTTTCGGACTTCCATTGTCTATATTTTATTTATACACGACGTTTCGATCAGTACAATCTCTGATCGTCTTCAGGTACAAACTACAATCAATTCCTAAGGCTACGTGCTTATATACTGTGAGAAATCACTCAACCTTGAAGTTTAAGAAGTTGGCTCCGCCCAAGGAGGGGCTTCCAAATATTTGGGATTTCAACACTTGGTTTACTGAAAATACCCTGATTCTGCCCAATAAAGGCAGCTTCAAGGAATTTTCGTTTCTTTCAGTGTGACTCCTTCTGTAAAACCTTTGCTTCTGCCCACTTCATTCGGTGTTGTTTTGACCATGCATGTTCGGCGATTCCTGATTTCGTGGTTTCACCTTTTTGGGTATTCGCCTGATGTTCCTTAAGCCTAACAGAGAGTGGTCTTTTAGTTTCGCCTATGTATGATTCACCACACTCACAAGGAACTTGGTAAATGCATTCATTATTTTGTTTGTTTTCTGGTTTTGTTTTACTAAGAAGGCTTCTAATTGTATTACTAGATTTAAAAGCTGTTTTAATATTAAAGTTTTTCGCTACTCTTCGAATTTTCTCTGATACTCCTTTAACGTATGGGATTGTAAGGAATGCATTTGCCTGATTTTGGTCTTGTAATCTCTGTCCTGTTTGTTGAAATTTAGAAATAGTATCTGTTATAAGTTTAAGGCTGTAACCATTCTGCTGCAGATCCTTCTTAATGTTTCTTGTTTCGATTTCCAAGTCATGAGAATTGTTACAAATTTGAACGGCTCTGTTATACAAATTTTTGATTATGCCTCGTTTGGTTGTAGCAGAATGATTTGAACCTTGATTTAAATATTGTCCTGTGTGAGTGGGTTTACGATAGACTGTTGTTCTGATGTCGCTTTCTACTCGTGTGACAAGTACATCAAGAAAAGGAATTTGATAATTTTGCTCCAACTCCATTGTGAATTTAATGGTGGGTCTTATGTTATTTAGGTGGTGAAGAAATTCTGAAAGTTGTTGGTGATTCCCGGCCCAGACAATAAATGTATCATCAACATATCTTAGCCAGAGCTTAGGTTTATATGTTGCGGTATCAACCGCGTGTGATTCGAACCACTCCATGTAAATATTGGCCACCACCGGCGAAAGCGATGAACCCATTGGCAGACCGTCATCCTGAGCATAAAACCTATCTTTCACTTGAAAATAAGAGTTATGTACGCAGCACTCCAACAACTCCATCACTCCCTCCAGGGGTAGGCTGGTACGTTCATAAAGGGATTCGTCATCAACCAGTCTCTTTCTAATAATATCTAGCGATTCCTTTATCGGGACATTGGTGTATAGACTTTCAACATCAAAACTGACAAGTCTATCCTCGGTTCCTAAAACAAAAGATTTAAGAATATTAACAAAATGGTTGGAATTTTCTACAAATGAAGCGGTCTTGCCTGCAAGAGGTTGAATAATTTTCAAAAGGAATTTAGACAAATTGCTTGTTGGAGAATTTCTGGAACTTGTAATTGGGCGTAAGGGCATTGCATCTTTGTGAATTTTGGGAAGTCCGTATAGATGAGGAGGCTTGCTATAATGTGGTGTAAGTTGAGACCTTGTATTGTCCGGAATATATCTGGAATACTTTTTCAAAATTCTATAAACCTTACTTTCGATTGATTGCGTCGGATCTTTTGGGAGAAGTTTATAGTTTCCTTTAGCAAGTACCTCTTCAACTTTCTGGTCATAGGTTTCCGTGTCCAAAATCACTGTTGCATTGCCCTTGTCTGCCGGTAAGATTTTAACTGATTTGTCCTTTTGAAGATTCTTCAACGCGATTTCCTCTGTCTTGCTTGTATTAGATATATACTTAATAGGTTTGTCAATAATGGTCCTTACCTGATGTTTGAACTCGTCGGCGTCTTGTCGTGGAAGAGGATGACCTTCTATAACGGTGATGATATCGATGGTGGGTATCTTCTTAGGAGCGATGGAAAAGTTAAATCCTTTGGCAAGTAAGTTTTCTTCTATGGGTGTCAATGTCTTCTTTGACCCATTAACGATGGTTCTTACAGCGTCGGTGGTCGATTGGCTTTGTGGCTGTTGATGGGCGAATTTCCTTTGATGCTTTGCTTGTCAAGTCTGTCGTAGATGGTCGCAAGTTCGTGTAATTTTGTCCAGAATCGGCTGATAATCTTCCTCCATAGTATTTTCTCGAATCTCCTGAAACCGTTGTCCCAGTTCTTCTGTCAGTAAGGACTTATTCCAGCGATGAAAGCTGATTTGGGACCATATAAGCGCTTTACTGGCGTCATCTAGAATCCGCTGAACTCCTGGAAATGATGCCTTAAGACGAAACGCAACCGGAATAATGTTGCTGTCTCTTGCTTGGCATAGGAATTCGTTGCGTTTCGTCTTAAGGAATCATTTCCAGGACAAAGAGTTCAGCGGATTCTAGATGAAGCCAGTAAAGCCCTTATACGGTCCCAAATCAGCTTTCATCGCTGGAACAAGTCCTTACTGACAGAAGAACTGGGACAACGGTTTCAGGAGATTCGAGAAAATACTATGGAGGAAGATTATCAGCCGATTCTGGACAAAATTACACGAACTTGCGACCATCTACGACAGACTTGGCAAGCAAAACATCAAAGAAAATTCGCCCATCAACAGCCACAAAGCCAATCGACCACCGACGCTGTAAGAACCATCGTTAATGGGTCAAAGAAGACATTGACACCCATAGAAGAAAACTTACTTGCCAAAGGACTTAACTTTTCCATCGCTCCTAAGAAGATACCCACCATCGATATCATCACCGCCATAGAAGGTCATCCTCTTCCACGACAAGACGCCGACGAGTTCAAACATAAGGTAAGGACCATTATTGACAAACCTATTAAGCAAATATCTAATATAAGCAAGACAGAGGAAATCGCGTTGAAGAATCTTCAAAAGGACAAATCAGTTAAAATCTTACCGGCAGACAAGGGCAATGCAACAGTGATTTTGGACACGGAAACCTATGACCAGAAAGTTGAAGAGGTACTTGCTAAAGGAAACTATAAACTTCTCCCAAAAGATCCGACGCAATCAATCAAAAGTAAGGTTTATAGAATTTTGAAAAAGTATTCCAGATATATTCCGGACAATACAAGGTCTCAACTTACACCACATTATAGCAAGCCTCCTCATCTATACGGACTTCCCAAAATTCACAAAGATGCAATGCCCTTACGCCCAATTACAAGTTACAGAAATTCTCCATCAAGCAATTTGTCTAAATTCCTTTTGAAAATTATTCAACCTCTTGCAGGCAAGACCGCTTCATTTGTAGAAAATTCCAACCATTTTGTTAATATTCTTAAATCTTTTGTTTTAGGAACCGAGGATAGACTTGTCAGTTTTGATGTTGAAAGTCTATACACCAATGTCCCGATAAAGGAATCGCTAGATATTATTAGAAAGAGACTGGTTGATGACGAATCCCTTTATGAACGTACCAGCCTACCCCTGGAGGGAGTGATGGAGTTGTTGGAGTGCTGCCTACATAACTCTTATTTTCAAGTGAAAGATAGGTTTTATGCTCAGGATGACGGTCTGCCAATGGGTTCATCGCTTTCGCCGGTGGTGGCCAATATTTACATGGAGTGGTTCGAATCACACGCGGTTGATACCGCAACATATAAACCTAAGCTCTGGCTAAGATATGTTGATGATACATTTATTGTCTGGACCGGGAATGACCAACAACTTTCAGAATTTCTTCACCACCTAAATAACATAAGACCCACCATTAAATTCACAATGGAGTTGGAGCAAAATTGTCAAATTCCTTTTCTTGATGTACTTGTCACACGAGTAGAAAGCGACATCAGAACAACAGTCTATCGTAAACCCACTCACACAGGACAATATTTAAATCAAGGTTCAAATCATTCTTCTACAACCAAACGAGGCATAATCAAAAATTTGTATAACAGAGCCGTTCAAATTTGTAACAATTCTCATGACTTGGAAATCGAAATAAGAAACATTAAGAAGGATCTGCAGCAGAATCGTTACAGCCTTAAACTTATAACAGATACTATTTCTAAATTTCAACAAACAGGACAGAGATTACAAGACCAAAATCAGGCAAATGCTTTCCTTACAATCCCATACGTTAAAGGAGTATCAGAGAAAATTCGAAGAGTAGTGAAAAACTTTAATATTAAAACAGCTTTTAAATCTAGTAATACAATTAGAAGCCTTCTTAGTAAAACAAAACCAGTGAGTGTGGTGAATCATACATAGGCGAAACTAAAAGACCACTATCTGTTAGGCTTAAGGAACATCAGACGAATACCCAAAAAGGTGAAACCACGAAATCAGGAATCGCCGAACATGCATGGTTAAAACAACAACGAATGAAGTGGGCAGAAGCAAAGGTTTTACACAAGGAGTCACACTGGAAGAAACGAAAATTCCTTGAAGCTGCCTTTATTGCGCAGAATCAGGGTATTTTCAGTAAACCAAGTGTTGAAATCCCAAATATTTGGAAGCCCCTCCTTGGGCGGAGCCAACTTCTTAAACTTCAAGGTTGAGTGATTTCTCACAGTATATAAGCACGTAGCCTTAGGAATTGATTGTAGTTTGCACCTGAAGACGATCAGAGATTGTACTGATCGAAACGTCGTGTATAAATAAAATATAGACAATGGAAGTCCGAAACACAGAGTTAATTTCAAAGATTCAACATATTCGATACCTATCCTTCGCTTCACTTTGAACGACAAATCACGACTGGCAGCTAGCCGTGTTTGCACCAACAGCAAGTATAAGCATCAAATTCTCACGCGCGCCTGCGCTTAGCAGAACAGCTGCCGGTTGACGGTGCGCCCACTAGACCGTCCCGATACGACACGGTACGTCGTTTGTCGAAAAGGATCGGATGCTCGCAATCCCGACCGTCGCCGGATCTACCATTCCGTACTGTTCCGGACAAGTGTGCGTATCTACATTTGTTTACAGAGCTTTGACCCCTTCCGTTTTTTATCGGTTCCTATCGTGCCGTATTGTGCCGGCCAAGTGAGCGACAACCTTTAGTACAACGGTCCGGAGATGTGTTGCTGCCAGTTTCATAGATTATAAAGAAGCTGATGTTTGAGTCCCACACGAAAAATAGGTTTAACATCTAATAAGCTGAAAGGTCTGTAAAAGTTGCAGTCAAATGGATGGTTATAACAAAGGAAAAAAACGTTAGAGGCATATCAGAAGTAAATGGGCAACAAGTCGAATGCGTCGAGTCGTACAAATACCTGAGTTGGCAGCTCAGTGAGAACTCTGGGACAACGTGCAGGAATTGAATATTCCAGATCATCTTTTGTCAAAATGAAATCAGTGTTGTGTGTTTCCGTACAAGGCCGCAGGGCCGGACGGAATCTTCCCAGCCCTAATGCAGGAAGGCCTAGGAACTTTACTCCCACACATAAAGGGAAGCGTAGCAATGGGCTATGTTCCAGCTATGTGGAGGCAGGCAAAGATAGTCTTCATACCGAAACCAGGTAAGAAAGACTATACAGCTGCCAAATCCTTCCGGCCTATAAGTCTAACATCATTCATGATGAAAGCATTAGAGAAACTGGTAGACCGGTATCTCGTCGAGGGAGCCCTGAATACCTACCCTCTACACAGGAATCAACATGCTTACTGGAAGGGGCGATCTACAGATACGGCCCTGCACGCAGCTGTACACAAGGTTGAGAGAGCTCTAGACCACAGAGAGTACGCCTTGGCGCTATTCTTTGACGTCGAAGGAGCTTTCGCCAAAGCTAGGACCACATCGATCAGCGGATCAATGAGGGAGAGAGGATTAGACCCTATCCTCATCACCTGGACAGAGATGGGGCTGAAAAATAGAGAGGTGAAAACAGCCTTCAAGGACGTGTCCGTGAGAAACGGAGTGAAGGGCGGATTCTCCCAGGGTAGCTGTCTATCGCCCCACTTATGGTGTCTTATAATGGACAGCCTACTAAGAAGACTTGAAGAGGAAGGTATTGAAGCCCTAGGCTACTCCGACGACGGACTTGTCATAATACCCGGCAAGTACCTCGGTGTGATCTGCAATAGAATGCAGAGGGCATGCAATATAATACAGGAATGGTTTCGAGAAAACAGTCTTTCTGTAAATCCAACCAAAACAGAGACGATCCTCTTCACCAAGAAGAGGAAGATAATTGGGCTCAAACCACCAACTATGTACGGACAACCGCTGACATTGTCGCGGGAAGTAAAGTATTTAGGGGTGGTGTTGGACGACAAACTAAACTGGAACGCTCACATTGACCATGTAAAGACCAAGGTTAATGGGACGTTCTGGCAAGTTAGGAGGGTAATAGGTAGGAAATGGGGCCTGAGACATAAGTTGATACACTGGATCTACACCACCATCATACGACCAAGGATCCAGTACGGTTCTGTGGTTTGGTGGAAAGGAACCAGTACCGATAAAAATGCTAGAAAGCTAGACAGCCTGCAAAGACTGGCAGCCATAGGCATAACTGGCGCAATGAGGACGACCCCAAACTCAGCTCTAAACACTGTCCTGGGACTGCCGCCGCTCCTCCTCTGGATCAGAGGGGAAGCGATGACAACGCACTTAAGAATCAGGGATGCGGGGCTGTGGAAAAGGGGAAGCGAAAAGGTCGAGCACCTGGCTATCGCCGGGATGGCGGAAAGGGAAATACCCCTTTCAGCATACAGGATCGAAAACCCAAAATACAAAATCAGGAAAACGAGGAAGTACAGGGTAACCATACCACCTAGAGAGGCATAGACTAGGAACGAAGTCGACCTTTCAGACAATGCCATGATCTGCTTCACAGATGGATCAAGGCTAGCAGACAGGAGCAGGTCTATTCATAAGAAATAGGGAGATAAAGAAGAGCTACCCACTAGGTCGGTGCGCGACGGTTTTCCAGGCGGAGGTATATGCCATACTGGCAGCCGCACGAGAGGAAGAATAAAGGACCGGAGCAGAAGATAAGGTCTAAATATGCACGGACAGCTAGGCTGCCATAAAAGCACTTTGTAAACCTACAATGCCAAAAGGACTGGTCCAGGAATGCGCGGACGCCCTCCAGGATCTAGCAGGGGAAAAAGAAGTTGAACTTGTCTTGCAAGGAAAGGGTCAGCTCAAGCATACGTCGGACCGGAACCGTGCCTGGGATTTACCAGAGGTCAGATGAAATCTGCCACCAAGGAATGGACCCATACAAGACTAAATCAGAAGTGACAACACACAGGGGACGCCAGGCAAGCCAAGGAGCTTATCCAGGGCTTCAGCAAAACAAGAAGGGACTGGTTACTGCGCAGGAAACGAACAGAGATAGGACCTCTAATAGGAGTCCTCACTGGAGACTGCGCGCTCCAAAAGCACCTGGCAAGGATGAAGGTAGTACGGGACTCAACTTGCGGAGAGTGCTGGGAAGAGGATGAATCCTCACACCACTATCTTGCAAGGTGTCTGTCCTACAGAGGAATCAGAGAGGGAATCTTCAGGGAGGAAGTGTTCGAGCCGGAACACCTTCCGACGCTGCTCGCGTAGAGCTTGGACGCCGGGCCGAGAGCCCCCCCTTATTCTACTACTACTACTGCTACTACATATGGACACTTAAAATAAAGAACTTGAATATTTTGGCCATATTTTAAGAAATCACAAATATGATCTCTTAAAATTAATAAATAAAGAAAAATTTAGTACTTCTTATACACGACATTTTTCAGAAAGGCAGTAGGTAGATAAGGTGCAAATCTGATGATATAATTGAACGTTTGAAGAGAACAAAAAAAAATATGTTTAGCATATTGCGAGCAATCTGTTATTTACTAAAAAGAGGGATGTGAACATTGTCACTTTTTATAATGGGCCAGAATTTTCGCTAACCTTCTCGGAGGGTTACTCAAGCTGGGCAACGTGCCCGCTCTCCTAGAACCGTCGGGATACTGCACAGGCACTAAATTGCTCACAGTCTGTACGTTACCGGAGAGATTGGTAGCGATGTCAACACCCACTTGATTGCTTTTGCTTTGAGGTTGGTTCCTACGACGGTTTTGACCTAAATTTCCTAAAAATTATAAACATGATATCTTTTATAATTTTATAAACCTCTAATTCATTATTATCAGTAGTAATATTATAAGAGGTTAAATTATTTTCGGAAATTTTACGAGGTCATGAATATTTTGCAAATTATCCCGAGTCGAAGACTTGGGATAATTGTGTTTAAAGTAAAATAATTGTAAAATTATATTTTTTGACTTTTAACTTAAATTTATACAGGCAAATAAAAATTAAAAGTAAAATAAAAGTTGATTTTATGGGGAAACAGTTTAGGCGTTCATACCACAGACAACCAGGTGAAAATAACAATTAAAACAAAAAGATGGCCAACTTTTTATTTTTATCTGAAAACGGATTTGCGCATCCCCTATTGACGCACATAATCGCGCTTTCATTCGTTGTTGTCATTTGAATGGTTATTTTTTAGGTTTTTAGCATTTTTTAGTTTCTTTTTGGCAGATAATATTTAAGAAAATAGTACGGTGTTTCATTATTTCAATTATTGGTGTCAGGTACTTTTTTTACATGTGTACCTATATGTCTTATAATTGACATTTAGTACGTTTTCACATTGAACTGAATACGTTTTCAATACGATCAAACTTTTTTTAATTGTAGATCCTGCCCAAGTTCAATTTAGGAGACTAGAAAAAACAAGAATTACAATCTTTTTCCTACTAGTTACATCAAAAAAGCTTTTGATAAAACATGCATTTTATGATATCAATGACTCTCTTGATGCAGATCTCTCTGATATGTGTTAACCGGCAAATTTGTCATGTGTTTCTGTTATTTTGATTTTTTTGTATATTTGTTTGTTATATTACTGATTTTGTGTGTTTTTTTTTATAATTGGTGTTGCAAATTTTTATTATAAAGAGTGACCCATACAATATAACTTTTTACAGTTGTGTTACGTCATAATATTATTTTTATTATTAAGTTAAAAGTCATATTATTTTTATAATGCTTACTTAATGTGTATAATAATCTTTTTATATTTATTTCATTTTAAATACTTTAATATTGACTTTATGGTATTTCTTGACTTGCGTAAAGTGCTTTATGTGTACAAAAAGCAAACAAAGAAGTAAAAACTAACCTCAAAATACATTAGCCAAATGGCAAAACGTCAAATCGTGTTCAAACCGCGTTCAAATAATCGCTTCATGAAAACCGAAAAGTCAATCGTATTGAAAACGCATTCAGTTCCGCGTGAAAACGTATCAATTGTCACTCACCTAAAACTCTAAACAACGTCCTTAACTTAGCACTCGACCAATGACCGTGCGTCCTATGAGGATTCGGCCTGCCTTCGATAGCGGGCGGTAATTTTTTACTTTTCGCCTTGTGCCTGCAAAGGGACATGAGACATTTCGGCTCGGACGGACTATCGGGACTGTCGGGGACGCCAGAGAGGCAACAGGACCATTTTTTGTACACTTTTTTGGGAGGGACTTTAAGACTTTCGGGAGCGACCTGAAATAGATAAAAACAATATATTTTTCAAACCAAACAAATATGGTCTTTCTCCACTAAATTTTATTTCTTAATATCAAAAATCCGACATGTTTCGGCAGTTTAGACTACCATCATCAAGAACCAAAGAAAATTAAATGGGCCGAATCAACGGTCCATCAGTACCCTTAGCAATGGAGAAAGAAAAACGGGAGGGGAACCCATAGTTGAAAAAAACTAATATATTTTAAACATCACTTTTTTAAAAAACAAAAACCGAAATTAGGTATCTCAAATAACATGATTCCCACATCAAATTTTCAATTAAAAAATATAATGCTTTAAATTCAAATTTTAAATTGGAACGGTTTTTCGTGAAAAATTCTAGAAGAGAGTAAGAATGTCACCATTTGATATTAAGAAATAAAATTTAGTGGAGACAGACCATATTTGTTTGATTTAATTATCAAATCCACCATCATGGACTACTTCAACAATTTGAATATATTTTTCGATATTAAGAATACTATACTATATTAGGTATATAGGTATGTATTACTTTTATTTTACATCAATATCAAATCTGCTATATACCTTAACTCAGGAAAGCTTTCAGTTAAAAATCTCAATAACTTATGAACCACCTTGTATAAATCTGTCAAAATGTAGTTTTCGTATTTCTAACATATTACTTTTTCCTCTAACTGTTTTTAAATAAAATGCCAAATTTTTTTTATTAAGAGCAATAGGTAGGTTGGCCAAAGAATCAAGGAATACCATTTTTCTTTAAAAAGAGATTTAGCGAGGGTGAATATAAATAACAAAATTAATAAATAGCTTTCTCTCAAAAAAGGTAATGGTTTACCATTTTTACAATTTTATTTAAAAACCCTATTCAAATTTACCAAAATATACATTATACAAATATATTAATATACATGCACTATTTAAAAAGAAGTAACATTGTCGTCCTAGCTCCGCCCACTTAATGCATGAAAGCACAACCAGCCTCCAAACAGATGCTTTTTTGTAAACCATCTAAGTTTGAGAAATTTTCCCAACTTTTTAGAAAATTCTAAGATTTCAAATTGTCACCCTGTATATCGGAACACGACGTTCACCGACAATAATCATATACTACGAATTCACGTGGAACTGAATACGTTTTCAATACGATTCGCTTTTAAACCTTTCACGAAAACCCTTCAAATCGAACTTTTTTTCATTGGCCCTGCCCATGTTCAATACCGCTACCAATAGTAAGCCGTTAGCACTTTTAATATTCTTGCAAAAGGTAGGTATTCTATATACCTTTATTTTAATTATATCTTATTATTATATATACTGGGGAACAAAAAAAATGCAACACGAGAAAGGAAAAATATTTTTAAAGTAATTCATTTATATATTAATATATTAGGATGCTCTTAGTAATTGATTACATTTCCAAGAAGATTCCTCCATGATAATCATCAAAAAATTAATAATGAGTGGCTGGCTCCTCCATGGTTATTTATGCTATTGTTCTATTGGGCATTGACAAAATAAGTCTAGTCTATATCATATTGAGAAACACTCATCCAAATCCTCCTTACGGAATGCCAGAGTTCATCCAAGATTCCAGGGGGACGTGGTAATCGACTAAGATTGCGCCTTATCATATCCCATACGTTTTCGATAGGCGACAAGTCAGGCGATCTTGCTGGCCATTCCAAAGTCTTTATGCCAAGTTCATCTTAGAAGCCCATTGTTTCATGAGCAATATGCGGTCTGGCATTATCTTGTTGAAAGATCGCATTTGGGATAGTTTCTAGGTAGGGCTGTAAAACTGGCTGCAGCACTTCATCGATATATCGGCGAGCAGTCAGATTGCCGTTGATGAGGACTAGAGGTGATCTGCTTCCTAAATATATAGCACACCATACCATGATACTTTGCTGTCTTGCTGTATCACGTTCAACAGCAAAGTCTACATTTCGTCTCTCACCTCGAAATCGCCTAACCCTCATGCGTCCATCATGACCGCCTAAACAAAACCTGGATACGCCGCTGAAGCTTATTGTATTTCATTCGTCATTCCAGTTTTGCCGAGCTCTGCACCACTCCAAGCGGAGAGCCTTATGTTGTGGTGTCAAAGGTAGCACCAAAAGCGGACTGTAAGCCCTCAGCCCCATACCAAGCAATCTTCGATTAACTGTCAGCCTTGAAAACACTCGTCCTGTAGCTGCAAACTAGAACATCTCTTACTTGGCGTATACTGTCCCGTCGAAGTCTGAGATGCCGTAAATCACGATCTAGCAATAATCTAGGACGTCCAGAACCCGCACCGTCTATTATAAGTCTCATCATTGGACCACCTTCTCCAAACTCTTAACACTGTTGATGGATTGGCATTAACCCTTCAGCAGGTTATAAAGTAGAAACCTGTAAAAGTATAAGGTCACTGTAACATGACTCTTAAAAAGAGATAACGTTCGCAGCAGCACCGCCCGTTGGAGCTTCATACTACGTGGCCCTAATTTTAAGGCATCAGCAAGCAATCGCTCTGGAGGAGGCTTGTTGCGCAGAACTAAAAAGCCAAAATATTTAAAAAAACAACAAAATGAATCTCGTGTCCGCACCGCAAACTTTTTGTTTTAAATTCGAGAGGTGTGCATGGTCACTATGTAGCTTCAACTGCCAGGTACAATCCTATGACTCCCTGATGATTCCTAATAAGGATGAAACAGGTCTGTAGGTGTCTGGATTCTCCATTAGACATCGGAGGCCTGGTCGTAATGAAGTGAGAAACAAAAACGCTTTGTCCGATATGCCACGAGTGTTACTTTAATTTTTATTTGCGGACAGGAGATTCATTTTGTTGTTTTTTAAATATTTTGGCTTTTTTGTTCTGCGCAACAAGCCTCCTTCAGAGCGATGGCTTGCTGATGCCTTAAAATTAGGGCCACGTCGTATGAAGCTCCAATTAGGGACGGTGCTTCTGCGAACGTTAGCTCTTTTTAAGAGTCATGTTACAGTGACCTTATACTTTTACAGGTTTCTACTTTATAACCTGATGAAAGATACAGGATTCTCTATTTACGGTGTTCTGCACTTTTCAATTTTGATGTTTTGGTTTCTCGGTTTATTCGACAGGTGGCGCACACAGTTACTTTGTCCCCACGGATTACAAACTTTTTGTTTTAAAATCGAACGCTTTGTCCGATATGCCACGAGTGTTACTTTAATTTTTATTTGCGGACACGAGATTCATTTTGTTAATAACCCTTCTTGCAATTTCCCGTAACACAAAACCAGCCTCTTTCATGCCCACGATGCGTCCTTTCTCGAAGTCGTTTAAATGATGAAATTGTTGGCGACCGCGAACTCGTGCAAACTGTAAGCAATCCAAAAAGACCAAAAACTACAAGAAAAATTATGTAAAATTTTCAGAAAAGGTCTTTTATTTGTTGGTTGTTCTGTGAACAAAGGAAAGATTAGAAGACAAAAAATGTATCAAATATTTCATTTGAGATAAGGTATGCACACAAATAATTTTCATTCAAATAACTATCCATATACATACAGGGTTTGCATTTTTTTTGTTCCCCAGTATATTAAAAAAGCACCATTATTAACTTGTTGCGACCATCATAAGGACCTTAAATATTTTCAATGCTACCTTTTGTAGCCTTTTTGTTGCTATTTTGTTACGGTTAAATTAATTTTGCTGCTGTAGCTGTTTTTGAGAAAACGCGACCTCCCTAGCTTAACCGTCAAGATGAGAAGAAAGTTCAAATAAACACCACATTTTGTAGCTCGGCTTTTTCGAGGGGATCACATATTAAAAGTTCTAAAAATATTCTTAAATTTTTTTTTATTCAAGAAAAAACGATTTTTTTTTAAATCAAACCGGCAGCAAAAAATATAGCAGAGCGGCTTAGGGCATAAAAAAGAGATTCGATTGCTCCAAGGTGATGATGGTTGCCAGTATATATATATAGCCACCTCACATAATTTTTACTACCTGCATCTCACGTTCTCCCCTTGGCTCCCTCTCTTCCAGACCCACCCAACCATTATCTATGGTAAAAAAATAATAAGTAGTAGGTACCTAACAGGAACCAGAAAGTTTTTCACAAACTAAGAACATTTTTTTAAATATTTCTAAAAAAAGTTAAAACAAAAAAAATGTATGCAAATATTACCTCAGAGTAATTTTCTTATTTTAATAGATGCTGACCAACTTTAAAATTCTTATATTGGAAGTTATAAAAACAGCCAATAAAATTAACGTTGTCTTGGCGGTCTACTTACAAATTAGGCTCATAAGTTTTGGCGAATTGCGTTGGTATTGCTTTTCCAAGTTACAAATGGAAATCAAGCAATTGCCACCCACCAAATGCTCACTAGTTCCGACATTTCTTCGGTAACGTCTCCAAACTTTTGTATGCGCATTCCCCATCCACAATGCAGCCAAATCCAGAAGACTTTGGTTGGGAGAAAAAAGGTGACGAATTTACACCGATATTATAAGCTTGGGAAAATGTTTCTCTCAAAAAATTTTAAAATTAATTAGTTGCAGCCACCGGCGAACCCTTGGGGGGGGGGATGGGGAGAAACCTTCCTTTCCCAATATTGCTTGCAATTGGGAAATATGAAAGTTCAGTTGGGAAATTTAAGTACATTTTACAAAACATTTTGTATATATATCTAATTTCTTCAAACAACAATAAAAAAATCTCAAAGTTTGAGGTAACTTGGGAATCGCTTTTAATATTAGTTGCAATGCCCTTGGATCGCCGGTGGTTTTTTTTTCTTTTTTTTTCAAGGGTCTCAAGGGGAAATCTTGCATAAGTAGCCCGAACTACTTTCCTGCGAGAGTCATTTCTCCTCTACCAGGAGAGACCGG
The DNA here is from genome assembly GCA_963921995.1 of Oxystoma pomonae. Lineage (NCBI taxonomy): Eukaryota > Metazoa > Arthropoda > Insecta > Coleoptera > Brentidae > Oxystoma > Oxystoma pomonae. The sequence goes on along the minus strand of OY998169.1, from coordinate 44,090,404 downwards.
GTAGTATCGGATTCCTACCGACTAAAACCCCCCGATTGTGGCTCCAACCAGCCTGATGGCTGGCTTATTGTGCACCATTTGATCCTAGTTTAACTGGTAGCAAATATATGAGTTTGCTATCCGCGCTGGTTTTTTGGAATTTAGTTTGAAGTGGACGGTATTTTTACTTTGTGTAATGCGAGCGAAAAACGACTGACCTGTTATTGTTGCAGATGTCAGTTCTTCACTGCCGCTTCAGTTTATTGCCCACTTAGGGGTTGGTGTCCTTTCGTCCAGATGTGGCTGGAGAGAAGCTTAATACAATGATGCCATTTCGAGTGACATTTTTACTAAACTAAAAAGTGCGTTGTTTATTTCTATCCGATATGAATTTAAACACTTAACATACCGGCCGCCTTTAAACGATGCAGTTTCAATGAAGAAAATAAGATTAATTGGAAAATAAATGTATTTACACTGTTTTATTAATGAAGTAAAGAAACACCATGAGGCGTAAATGTAATGTAATGTTTTCTAATGTCGTGTTGTAACTATATGAAACTAAAGTTTTATATTTCGATAGGTAAAACACTTAACTTCGTGACCGCGCGTTTAACCGTACCGTTAGCAGTTTTTATCGTCACCACTCTTACGACACCATCAGTGCCAGGATAAGTTTCACTAATTCTACCGACTTTCCAGTGATGAGGTATGACGTTGTCTTCATGGAGTACGACCATTAAACCAGGTTTAATCTCTTTCGAATCGATCATCCACTTGCTGCGAACCTGGAGATTATGTAAATATTCTTTAGAAAATCTTTTCCAAAAGTGTTGTGAAACGTTTTGAATTTGCTGGTATTTGGAGAGTCGGTTTGATGTGATAGCTGTGACATCTTCCTCCGGTAATGCATTTAGCTTTGCGCCAATTAAGAAATGTCCGGGGGTAAGGATTTCAAAATCGTTTGGATCCTGGGTAATGGGACGGGAATTTAGGATTGATTCCACCTGTGTAAGCACGGTATAAAAATTTTCATAAGTAAAAATAATTGACCCGATTATTCTAACTAAATGATGTTTCATGATTTTTACAGCTGATTCCCATATGCCTTCAAAACTGGGACTACGTGGCGGAATGAAGTGCCATGACACCCGATTTTCCAGTAAAAATGATTTAATGTTATGATTTTGATAAAATTCATGCAAGTTAACATCTAGTTTTTTAATATAATTACTTGCGCCGCAAAAATTTGAGCCATTGTCGCTATAGAGTTCCTTCATAAGTCCGCTTCTAGCAATAAAACGCTTTAAGCAATTCAGAAAAGAGTCAAATAAGTTTTAACAATTTTATGGCTGCGCAACCTGCCATCCTTTATGTAAAAAAGACCATCAAAATCCATGCCTGTTGAAGAAAAAGGACGCGCAGGTAACAACCGAACTGCCGGCAAATGTTCCATAATGGGGGGATTTGGCCGTAAGGGCTTTATCTTAAAACAACCAATGCCATGTAAAGTATTTGTGTGTTTATAACGAATTATCAAAGTCGTGAAAAAATGATTATTGGGCAATAAAATAGGTAATTTTTGATTATAACTGATTTTTGCGTTGTTTAAGCGTCCCCCGACGCGTAAATCTTGGTCTTTGTCTAAGAATGGGTTTAAATTTAAAATTTTGCTTTTATTTGATAACAGCTTAGAATTTTTAAGATAAATGATTTCTTGACTAAACCTCTCATTTTGTACTAATTGAATGATTTTTGTTTCTGCATGATTAATTTCTTGAACACTTAAATTTGTAGAATTAGGTCTGCCATAACAGCTTTTGGTCCTGCAATGTTTTATGAACCGCATACAGTATGCCATGACGCGCAATAATTTAAATAAATTTGAATATTTGTAAATAAAAGTAAATTTTTCATTTTCGTTAACCAATAGTACAAATTTAGTATTTTTGCGCTCTTTTTCTATCCCTTTTTCGAATTCTGACCTTGTAAGCGAATACGATGGCCAGTTGCCTTCGTGTGGTTTTAAAAACTTTGGGCCGTACCACCACAAATCGCAATTTTGTAATGAGCTTGGTTTACAACCTCTCGAGATGATGTCGGCTGGGTTTTCCTTGGAGCTCACGTGATGCCATTGTAATATGGTAGTGCGAGTTACAATTTTTGAAATTCGATTAGAGACAAAAATCTTATAATTACTGGGTTCTTAAGTGATCCAAGATAAGCCAATTGTGCTGTCCGTCCAATAAAAAATATTGTTTGATTCAATATTAATCTTAAGAGATGATTGTACCTTTTGAATGAGTTTTGTGGGAAGCACCGCCCCCTGTAACTCTAATCTCGGAATAGTGATGACCTTAGTGGGGCCAATTCTGGATTTCGAGCACAATATTTGTGAATTGACTTTTCCAGCAGAATCAATGGTTCTCAAAAATACTACTGCTCCAAAGGCTCGCATTGACGCATCACAAAAACCATGTATTTGAAATGAAACGTAGGTTGACAATGAAGCATGCCTCGGAATAGAAATTTGATTAAGATTTTGTAAGTCCTGAAAAAATTCTACAAATTGTGAATTGTACCATTCGTCCCAATCCAATTTTAACTTCCAGAGTTCTTTCAAAATGATTTACGCTTGTGTTAAAACGCATCCCACCAAGCCCAGAGGTTCGAAAACGGTAATTACAATGGATAGGACGGTTCGTTTTGTAAGGATTTTGATATCAAATTTTGAGTATACGGAAAATTGAAATGTGTTCGAATTGGCATTTCCAGTGTTTTTACGCTCTCGTGCTCGAATCAACCAACTCTACAAAAATCCCTCCGATTTTAAAATGTTAAAAATCTGCGTTTTCAAAATATTTAAATTTTCAAGTGAATCACTTCCAGTTATTAAATCGTCAACATAAAAATCAGTTAAAATGACGTCGCTTGCTATTGGAAATTGCTCCTGATTCTCAATAGCAACCTGATGTAATGATCGAATTGCTAAAAAAGAAGTCCTGATCAGGTGTTTCTCGCCAAACGATGCGTTGCAAGTTTCTTTGACTAGGATCTACGTCCGCCATCCTATACATTTTCGTAATATCGGCCTTAAGCACAAATGAATGCTTACGAAAGCGTAAAAGAATGGAAAACAAATCCTCCTGTATAACAGGTCCTACGTAAAGTGACATCGTTTAACGAAGGAATGGATGCGTGTTGTGATGAACTAGCGTCAAAAACTGTACGCAATTTTGTGGTGGCACTGGTCATCTTTAAGACCCCATGATGTGGCAGATAATATTTAGGACAATCAACATCGATTTCTGACTGTTGCAGTTTTGACACGTGACCGAGAGTTTCGTATTCGCGCATAAAATTTTTATACAAAGCGGAAAACTCAGGGTCGCGTTTCATTCGCTTTTCGATGCTAAATAGGCGATTTTTAGCCGTAAGAAAATTATCCTTGAGGTCCTTAATATTTTCTTTGATAGGAATTTTGACCATAAATTTCCCTGACTGATAATTTTGTAAAATATGCGATTCGCAGTACTGTTCCGTTTTGGTAAGTTTACTTATTTTATTGCGCGATATGTCGGTTTCTGAAACCTCCTCGGTTTCCCAGAACTTTTCTAGTTGTCTTTGTATTTCTATCGTGTGAGACTGACTGCCCGGCAATAACCCAGCCAATTTGGTTTTTGTTAAAATACGCATATTTTTTCCCAATTTAATTTGGCCAAATGATAAAAGTTCCAAAAATATTGACGCGCCCAATAAAATTGGAACGTCTCCTGGATTGAAAAAGTTTTTATCTGCTAAATTCATTCCTTGTGGAATATTTAATTGCCTCATTTGACAATTTGACCTGTTATTCTTTCCAATATAAGAAAAGATAAATTGCGTGTATAATCGCTGTATAATGACTTGATTGCTGTGTCGACCCTATAGCAGATGTTTTCTTGCGCACCCCCGATTCCTATGACGATAGTGCCATCGCTTTTTAAAGGAAAACCTAATCGTTTCGCTAAACTAGATGTGATGAAGTTACTCATGGAACTTGCATTTAATAAAGCGCGGCATTTTATCAGCGTGTCCGTTCTTGTCTCGCACGTAGACTTCCGCAGTGCTGAGTAAAACCGTTTGTGTTGTCGACGCACAATGTGTGCTGATGGAAAAGTCCGAACGCGTCGCATCACGATGGTCGGTGCTTGCGGCGTTGCCGGGTCGTCTCGTATGTTCTTCCCGAGACCCCGAATTGTCCGTGCTTTGATAAGACCCTTTTGTACATAATAAAGTGTTATGCGTACTTTGATTACACTTCTTACAAGTACCTGAACATTCAGATTTACCCTGATGAGAATACTTTAAACAGTTGATGCAAAGCTTAAGTTTTTTGGCCTCATTTAAACGTGTTTGAAGAGTCATGTCTAAAAAATCTTTTACAATAGTAAATGCAGTGATTCCCCTTGCAAAGGTAACAAGTAACAGTTTTCGATCCGTTGGTTGCCAAGTGACTCTTGATTTTGACTACTAGCGCGCATGACACATTCTAGTAGACGACATCTGTCATTCAAAAATTATATGAATTCTTTTAATGTGGGCATAGTTTTGGGTTTGATTGTGTCCTCCCAATCCCTACCTGTTTTGTTATCCAACTTTGCGTTAAAAATTAAAATGCTGTCCCAGCACGGGCTGACCGAGAGATTCAAGTGTTCGAATGTCTCTAGAAAACGTGTCGATTAAATTTCTCAAACCCGATGAATTTTCACGATTTAATGTTGGCAAATCATTGATTGATTTAAGATGGCTGTTTACAATGGATCATCAAACCTATCTTCTAACATATGAATCGCAATGGGATAATTTAAATCCGTGATTTGTAAAGAGTCAGAACGGCACCCAGTCACTGAACGCGCGTGGTAAATCGAGCTGCGGCAATCTAATATTTGGCGCCATAACTTGAGAGAACGCACTTTGCCCGCTTAAGGTAGGGGTGCCCGGGGGAAACTGCCCAACGGCGACGCTCACTGCAGGATTTTGCTTTGACGTTAATTTTGTTATGGTTTCGTTTGCTAAACTTATGCATGAAAAATAAATGTTTTCAAACTACGCGAGCTCTTGTTCGGCATCGTCATCTTTGTCTTCGAGGTCCAAACTATCAATTTGAGCTATTATTTCATAAAAATCGGCGTACAATGGCTCGATATTCTGCATTCTTATTGAAATATCTGATAAGTTTCCCGTGTCATCATTGAACGAGCTTAAAAAATTAGAAAATCTGGTGACTTTCCCCCTTATTAGACCTCGCTTTGACCTGAGAGATTTTAGCTGCTTCTGAGCATCAGCATGTTTAATGATATTTTTAATTGAAAAAATCAGAAAAATCGTGCTTATACAAGTAAAATCGGCAAAAAAAATTAAGGAGTGGATGGAACTCTCTTGCACTCACTGTTTTACCATATAGCTTTCCTGGTCGGTGATGATCGGACTGACGCCACTTGACCGACGCCACTTGTTTCACTGTAGTTTTTGGAAGTTTTTAATGTTTATGATTTCGCGAAACTGAAACGCGAAATCCTTACCGAAGGACCAATTTTTATGATTCGCGCAACTGAAACGCGAGATCCTTGCCAAAGGACCAATTTTTATGGTAGCAAATATATGAGTTTGCTATCCGCGCTAGTTTTTTGGAATTTAGTTTGAAGTGGACCGTATTTTTACTTTGTGTAATGCGAGCGAAAAAAGAATGACCTGTTATTGTTGCATATGTCAGCTCTTCACTACCTCTTCAGTTTATTGCCCACTTAAGGGTTGGTGTCCTTTCGTCCAGATGTGGCTAGAGAGAATTTAATACATTGATGCTATTTCGAGTGACATTTTTACTAAACTAAAAAGTGCGTTGTTTATTTCTCTCCGATATGAATTTAAACACTTAACATTAACCGCTCCATTAAATTTATCCCCTGTACGAGTTTGTACAGGTTCTTAATATAGCAGTTTCTAGTGTTGATTCTAGTTTAACCACTCCATTAGATTTATCCCCTGTACAAGTTTGTACAGGTCCTTATTGGAGCAGTTCCTAGTGGTTATTGGGTCTAGTTCAACTTCCCCATCCCCATTCCGTTAGGAACCGGAAACAGTAGAACATGTAATATGCCAATGCGAAGCACTGGATCGCAAAAGGCAGTTGAACTAGACTCAATATCAACTGGAGACTACTCAATTAAGGACCTGTACAAACTTGCATAGGGGACAAAATTAATGGAATGGTTAGCCTAGGAACAAAGAGGGTGCACAATAAGTCAGTAATGGCTGCAGTGCAGCGACTGCAGCTTGCCACCAGGCAGGTTGGAGTCACAATCGACAAGTTTTAGTTTTCGATCGGTATGATTCGAATGCATCTAGCCTCTCATATCCAAATGCCAACCTCACCTTCTCGTGGTGCTCCTTGTCTAAAACAGACGAGGCTCTGGCGAACGAATATGGACGGTATGGGGAAGTTGAACTAGACCCAATAACCACTAGGAACTGCTCCAATAAGGACCTGTACAAACTTGTACAAACTTGTACAGCATTCGAATCATATCGATCGACAACCTCTGGTCCCACGCTTAGTGGGTGTAAGCACGGTCTCCAACTGTTCCGAGCAAATATGAAGGTTACATTATATTCGCATCACTATCCCTTACTACCCATCACCGGTGGTTGCAGATGTAAAAAAAAATCAATGTGCAGTACAAGGGTTTGTAAATGTAAAGCAAACAACTTACCATGCACTGATGCTTGCAGTTATGTACGTGTGTGAAAACCAACGTAAAGAAATTATTAATGAAGAAGATAATTGATATTATAATGTGCTTTTTTTAAATGAAATACTTATGAGGTTCCTATTGGAAATAGAAAATTGCTTAGTTTTGCTCAAATTGTACCTGCTTCTTTGTTAAAATGATAAAATTGATGTTTATTTCCAGAGATATAAGCGCATTATTTTCAGCCCTTTTTAAATTTGAGGGTTTGGTAAAATCAATTACCAATTGGTTGACGACTTACTGCAAATTGATTTTTTATTTATATTATCGGAGGGTTGTGGAAGGGGGAAGTCATAAAGAGCGTTGTAAAAAAGTGCATTATTTTATCTTCGTTTTAGGAATTATCTTGGATGCGAAAAATCTATAAATATAATGAAGGCCACGTCGCAGATTATGAACATAACTCATCGGCTCACATAAGAAACGTGCCCAGTTTTGGCTCAAATCAAACAGTGCTATTGCGGGTGGGGTTAGAAAAACCCCATAGATAGATAATAATTCTAAAAAGAGCAAAAATGGTGGAAAAATATTTATTCAGAATTTTTTTTTGATATCTGGTCTCGGTTAGAATATATGGACAAACATTTAAAAATTGATTTTTTGAAAATAAATAAAATGTTTAGTTTTGGAGATATGCAATAGAGTGTAAAAAAATCATATAATCTAGAGGTCAATGCAAAAACAACAGTGAAAAAATGTTTGTACTATTTCTGCTGGTTGCTGAGGGGGATTAGAGGGGGCACGACCGAGAGAAGGGATGGCTAAGATATATTTTCGTAGTCACGAGTCACCCCAGTATCTTAGGTGTGAAAATTCTATAAACATAATGAACGTCACGTCGCCGATTATGAACATAACTCGGGTTCCCACATAAATCATCTGCTCATATCAGAAACGTGCCCAGTTTTGGCTTAAACCGGTGCTATTGCGGGTGGGGGTCTATATCTTGTTGAGATATGCAATATAGTGTGATTACATTATATAATCTAGAGGTTAATGCACAAACAACAGTGAAAAAATTTATGTTCTATCTCTGCTGGTTGCTGAGATATTGAGGAATTCATTTTAAAGGGTTTAAAGGGGGGTGGAGGGGGCACGACCGAGAGGGGGGATGGTCAAGATATATTTTCCTAGTCAGGTGTCAACCCAGTGTCAAAAAATATACCTTGGCATCAATCATCATTTAAGTGCAGTCGAAATGCCCTAAGCCGCTCTACTACTACTTAATAGGCAGAAATTAAAATTTTATTTTATTTAACCTAACCCAACCCAACCCCACCAAAGTTATAGGGTGGCCCCTCAGCTTAACCGTTAAGCTTGGTTTTCTTGGAACCGACTGCAGCTACAAAAATAATTTAACGGTAACAAAATAGCTACAAAAAAGTTGAGAATACCATTCAAAATAAAGCCCCACAACAAGTTAAACACTATGTAAAAACAAAAAAAAACTTCTTTTTTCTTTAAAAAAAACCCTATGAATATTTTAAAAACTTTTAATATGTGATCCTCTCGAACAAGACGAGCTACAAAATGTGGTGTTTAATTGAACTTTCTAGCTTTAGCAAAATTGAAGTTATGTGGGGGCCCCGTGCTTGACGGTTAAGCTAGGGGGGTCGCATTTTCTCGAAAACGGTTTTTTTTTCAAGGGTCTCAACGGGAAATATTGCATAAGACGCCCGAACTACTTTCCTGCCAGAGTCATATCTCCTCTACCAGGAGAGCCAGCATTCTGTCGGATTCCTACCGAATAAAACCTCTCGATTGTGACTCCAACCTGCCTGGTGGCAAGCTGCAGTCACTGCACTGCAGCCATTACTGACTTATTGTGCACCCTCTTTGTTCCTAGGCTAACCATTCCATTAATTTTGTCCCCTATGCAAGTTTGTACAGGTCCTTAATTGAGTAGTCTCCAGTCGATATTGAGTCTAGTTCAACTTCCCCAAATATTAGGTGCCTTTTGCGATCCAGTGCCTCGCATTGGCATATTACATGTTCTACTGTTTCCGGTTCCTGATTGCATAGTCTGCAGCTCAGGTCTTACAAGTTGTTTAGGTGAACTTTAACCGCCATATGGCCGGTCATGATTCCTATTATAGTTCTCACTTGCATCCTACTATAGCTTAGCAGGTCTTTCGTAAGTTTGACATTCAGGCCTTTGATAAAGGCTCTGCTGTGTCTTAGCACCTGTCTTTCTAGCCAGTGGCTTTCTTGTTTTTCCCTTATCTAGAGTTTGACCTGAGACCCTATTGTACATTTTGGTACTCCCAGGGCCGGCTCTAGTCCAATATATTTTTTTGACGATCCTTGTCTTTCAAGTTCGTCAGCTTTTTCATTGTCTTGGATACCTCTATATCCTGGCACCCATACTAATTTAATTTTATTATGTTCCGCTAGTTTGATTAGTTCAGCAAGGCATTCCCACACTAGCTTTGAGGTGAAGGTCATCTAAGCGCCCTAAGGGCTGCCTGGCTATCTGAGTATATAGATATAGTTTGATCGAAGTATCCCATTCTATTGTTCTCTCTGGCGCATTCTAGGATGGCAAAGATTTATGCTTAGAAATCTGTCGAGTAAAATCCAAGTGAGAAATGCAGATCTCTCCTAGGTCTCTCCCCGAATATTCCTGCCCCACTGCCTGCGTCAGTTTTTGATCCGTCTGTGTACCAGATCAGTCCCTCCTGTGGCAGCGGGTTGTTTTGTCCTGACCACGCTACTCTCTCCTGTATAATTACTTCTAGAGTTGGTCCGTACAGGTAATTTGATGACATCTGGTCTGATCTCATATGTAGGATTGGTATATCTAAAAACCTATCCTCTCTATTATGCATTCTTTTCTGTAGGTTCATAGTTTTGTGAAGACGATAAAGTCCGATCTTTGCCTCTCCCTGTATCACCAAGTGAAGTGGGGGAAGGTCTAAGAGCACCTCTATCTCATTGCACCTGTGACGATGACACAAACAAGTCTTTGCACCTTGCTTAGCTGAGCATCACGGTCCGTTGAGTTACTTTTGACCACCAAACTAGCGATGCATACGTAATAGATGGTATAACCACCGTCTTGTACAGCCAGTGTACCATGTGTGGTCTAAGTTCCCATTGTTTTCCATGTAGGCGTCCAGGGTGATTTCCGCTTTCTTTATTATGTTTACGATATGTCGAGTCCATGCTAGCTTAACATCCCTCGACAGCTGAACTTCCTTATTTCCCAGAGTTAGAGGTATGAGTCCCTCTAAATTTCTTCTTCTGGTAAAGAGGATTATAACTGTCTTCTGGGAGCTGATGATTAGTTTTTCTCTATCAGCCCATTGTTCCACAGTCCTTAGGGCATTCGATCTCTAATGGTTTTGTTGAATTTTCCAAGAACCAGAATGACAAGGTTATCTGAGTATCCTATCACTTTGAAGCCCAAATGCTTTAGTATCCTTAGAAGCCCGTCCATGACAAGGTTCCAGAGCAAACTCTTCCCTGCGGACAGCTCCCTGCCACCCAGACTGCTACAGTCGCACCTAGCAGTTCAGTAAATACAATGCTGGACTCAAGCATGCAGCCTATCCATCTGCAGCAAGTTTCCTCGCCTGTATTCCTTAGCGATCGAAAACGGTTACAGCTACAAAATTAATTTCACCGTAACAAAATAGTTACAAAGAGGTTACAAAATGTAGCATTGAAAATATTTGGGCCCCTTGTGATGGTCCCCCAGGTTAACCGCGAGTTAGTTTAATGTGCGCGTCAATTGATAAATATTTTTCTTGGTCTCTATTTTTTTAAAATCTAGGCTTAAACCTAATAAAATTACGCGCCGCTTCGCGGATCGATAACTGTTCTTAATTCCTTTAAAATCACTTTATTAATCCTCAAAATTGAGGCATTGTCTTACCGACTAACCGATTTGGGCCATTATTGCAGTGGCGGTCCCAGGGGGAGGGGGGCGATCGCCACCCCCTTTGCTCCAGAAAAAAGTAGACAACAAAGATGCTGGTGGTAACTCTAAAGTCTTTGGAGAAAAAACAGGAAGTTGCAGAATGTTCCTTTCCTGCCAAAAATACCACATCAAATCTCTTGGAGAAATTTGACAAGATTTTACCAGATTTAATATGTTTTAGATGCGGTTTGTGAAACATCCCACGTAGGATCCCTTAAAATTTTGTCAATTCTTGAGAGCTAAAAATTATTTCTTATGTCTGTTGAAGACTTGAACAGGTTTTAAAAGTTTTGATGCGGTTTTTTTAGCAGGGTTTAAAGATATTCTATAATCCCTCCACAGTATTTGGGACAGTCCAATCCAGAACAGTATTATAGAGTTTCACGTTATAAACAAGATTTAGACAAAATCATTTCGGACATAAAATCAAGGTTCTATAACGAGACGCTAAGCATTTTTGATCAGAACATGTTCATACCAAGTTTTATACAACGTAAAGCCAAAATCAGGGAAAAATTAACTAATGTCTTTTCCAAATACTATAAACTGTTTCATTAATATAAAACAAATTCTTGAACTTTTATTGGGAGAAGTCAGTATTTGGAAACAATATTGGTCAGAAGTAGGCAAAAGCTTAAATCAAAACATATATGATAACGTTTTCGAAGCAATGAACAAGTGTAGCGATATTTTACCGTTGATAAAAACATTCTTGGATGTCTGTGAGTAAGCAACGCTTCGTAAAAAAAAAGCTTCTCTTGTCTCAGAAGATTGAAAATATAAGTACTTAAAAATACTATGACGGAAATTCGTCTGACGGGCTCGCACGGTTGCTGCATATCAACAAACATATTGAAATTGACATTGAGCGAGTCATTGACCGGTTTGGCCAAAAAAACTGGAAACGAACTTTTTTTTTAAGATTGGCATCTTATATTTGAGATAAGCAATATAAAAGGTAATGTTTTAACTTAAAGAGCTTTTTAGATCTCAAAAAAAAGTATTTAGCTATTAGATTTTGTTTGTGGTTTGTTTGTTATCTGTGTTTTTTATAACTGAAAAAATTATACGTATGTAGTTACTCAAGCGCGGATTTCAGGGGGGTAGGTACGAAAATATTTAGAAAATCGAAAGTAGGGCATAAATTGCGGCTTTATAACACCTTTGATATTTACGGTATTAGTTTAATTTTGCTGCGCTTTGAAACCATTGATATATTTACAATTTTATTTTAATTTTAAATCAAAAAATGCATTTTCAGTGCCATTTTCTTAAAAATTTTCGTCTGCGGCGCTATGATATGTTAGTATTTACGATTTTAGTTTAATTTGACTGAAAAATTGCATTTTTAATGTAATTTTCTCAAATTTTCGGCGCATTTAGACATTTTTTGAAATAAAAAATGTTTAAAATAAACAACTTAAAATCTGAGGACCCCCCCGTCTAGATTTGAGGCCAAATCGGCGCTTGTAGTTATTAAGTTTTGTTTGCATATATTGATATGTTCTTCATAAAAGCTATGATTTTATTCTAGTTTTTTTTTCGTATCGAAACCGCCCCCCCTCCTTTTCAAATGGCTGGGACCGCCACTGATTATTGGGTGCTAATTAAAGTTCAGATAATAATAAAGTCCTCTAGTACGGCTAATGAGATGGAAATAGCATGCCGGGAATCCTCACATTTACCGCAGCCTGTATTATATATACAGGCATGCAAAATAGTTATTATCCTAACTATTGCGAAAAGTTAAGCTTTCCTGCACGCGACTGCCGTTGACCCGGACGACGCGACGCGGAGCGGAGTTCGGGCAATCAGACAAGGGTGTATTTGAATTCAGTGCATTCGGTGCGGGAAAGACGCACTTTCTGAATTAATATGCGTGCGGGAAAGTGGTGTTTCCCGCATGGTCGTAGAAAATGGTTATTATTCTAACAAGTGCGGAAAGTTAATCTTTCCCTTACGCCAATGCCGTTGATCCGAACGACGAGGAGCGGAGTTCCGGCAAGCAGGCAAGGGCGGGAAAGATACTTTACGCATGAGTTAGGATCAATATATTTTCTACGACCAATCAAAAAGAAATAAAAGCCATTAATAAAAAATCCGAGTCCGGGTAAAACACTTTCCCGCACTAATGTGTCACTTTCCCGCACTCAGTGCGGGAAAGTAATAGTTTCCAAACTAAAATTCGTGCGGAAAAGAGGTGTTTTCTGCGCTGTCGTAGAAAAAAATATATATTAATATAAAAGATAACATCAATTTTGTTTTATCACGGCTTACGTTATCGTGCAAAAAGGGTATGTATTTTTGTAATAGTTCATATATGCATGTAACATATTTTATTTATTAAAAAAAAAGTCCTCAATTCGAAGTTGTTCCTAATGTTTAAATATTTTTGACCAGATAATATATACCTACCCCCTTAACGAAACTGGTTGGGAAGCATTAAAAATCTGTGAAGAACATTTATTCCTTAAGCCATGTTCTCACTATGCAACTTTTTTATGCTTCTCAGAAAGTTGCATGCATCTTGGGTGTTCACACTATGAAATCCGTCGAAAAACATGTTTTATTTTTGTTAGAAAGTTGCATGCATGCTGGGGAATTTTTTCACAGTTATCTCTTGAATGTCAACCGTTTTTTTATGTTGTGAACTCGCCGATCAGCTGTGAATGTTAGGTTATGAGTTTTATTTTCGAATTTTCCGACAAATATTTCACTTCCTCTTCCATTTTGTCAAAAAAAAGGTAGAGCAAACTTCTAAATCAAAAATTAAGGTTAGGTATAAGAAAAAAGGAAATAAAGCTGTTAAAAATCTAGTGCTATTTCGATTTCAGGGTGTCCACAAATTTTTCGAGAAAAAATTCCATGAGTTTTCCCTGACTCTACCTGACCAGATTAAAAAATTCCGTGACTGATATTTATCGCAGTCTCAAAAAAAGAAGCATTTTTTTTAGAATATTGATTTTACTATAAAATTAGATTGATTTTACTCAAACTTCTACTTAACTCATATTATGTGCGTATTTATTAAAAAAGAGGAAAGAAAAATCAGCATCCACAACCCCTAACTAACTAAAAATTACAAATATTTGCGAAACAAATGGCCAAGCTTTTTGAACACTAAAATAGAAAAGACAGAGCTACAGCATAGTTTATTAACTAGAGCACTGTGAAAAATCCCCTCAAATTACTCTTATTGGGGCAAATTCCCTGACTGAAAAATCCCCTCAAATTACTCTCATTGGGGAAAATTCCCTGACTTTTCCTGACCCATTGAAACTTTCCTTGACCATTTCAAATTCCCCGACTTTTCCCTGACTTTTTTCCAGATTGTGGACAGCCTGGATTTTTTTTACAGTAATTTTGTAATGTTGGATAAAAATTACATTTCTTATAAAAAAAAACACACTGCTCCATGCTTAAGAAACAGATGCATGTAAAAACTTAGTACTACCCGTACCTTACTTTAATTAAAAAAATACACAAATTTTACAAAAATGTACATGATAGAATTTGTTCAATACCTTTACCTTAATCGGCGCCAAAATAGTAGTTTACATAACAAGCATGTTATGATGGTCATTAAACGCGAGGATGAAGTTTGAGACGCGAGCCGCAGGCGAGTGTCTTAAAATGTAATGACCATAACATGCGAGTTATTATTATACTTTACCTACGACCAATGAAAATGTCATCATAAATATCAGAAACTATTAAAAATATCAAACGCGAACACTCAAGCCAATAAACTTCATAACCTTAAGTTTCAAAACAAATAAGATTATTAAGGGACAGTATATATTATTCACTAAACAACAAGGTTTTTTTTTCTTAAAAATGCGTAATTTGTCAATTTAACGGGACTTATTTTTGGTTAGATACTAAACCCTAATAACACATGGTCGTTTTAAAAACGTTTTTAAAACGTCCCAATCAAACTTACCGGACGTTCCGGGGACGTACTCTTGGGGACCTATATGTCTTAAAGACGTTTTTAAGACGTCTCGGGGACGTTTTTGTGTAGTCCTAGGGCGTCGCGGAGAACGTTTTTTGAAGGTTTAAAAACTTTTTTTGAACGTCCCTAAATTATAATTTTTCCCTGCTTTTATTAAGACGATCTCGGATTTTTTTAAGACATACTCGGGATATTCTCAGTACCTAAAAATAGTTTCCCAGGACACAAAAAAGACGTCCCTTGGACGTCCATCAGAGACCTATTAAAGTTTTGAAAGAGGTTTTTAAAACGTTTTAAAAACCTCTATTACAGTTTTGAAAAGAGGTTTTTAAAACGTTTTAAAGTTCCAGTCGGACTTACCGGACGCCCCAGGGACGTACTTATATGTCTGAAAGATGTTTTAACGATGTCTCGTCCGCCTTTCTTACACCCTGGGACGTCCACTGAGATCGTTTTTTGTACGTCTTTAAATGGTATTAGACACGACATTAAGAAACGTTTTTCAAACTGTAACTGTCACTTTCTGGTAATGCAATTTAATTCTAAATAAAAAACCTTTTTCAATTTACTTAAAAATGAGAAAATATCTTCCCCACAAAAATGTCTTTAAAAAGATTGTAGACGGTCAGCTGCTTAAACTTTGAAGTTACACTTTACAGTGTAAAAATTCTACCTAGTATTTTTTTGTTTAAATAATAATATCTATATGACGAACTTTCTGGACAAAAAAGCACGTTTTCCAAACGGCAAATATTGAACATTTTAAAGACGTGGTATACTTTTTATGAGTTGTGGGATATTGATCTTCGGCTTAGAAAGTATATACCTAATTATTATATACTTAAAAATTTGAAGTATGAACATCCCTACGTCTATAAGTACCTACTTTATTCCTTTGACATATCAAATTTGTGCGACGTAAAAAATACATTTTAAGTATGTCTTAAATTTGCTGTTTTTAAAACATCGAATTCGGTACATTTAAAAAACATTCTTGAACGGATTTTTAAAGAGATAGCAAATCTCCAAATTACGATATTTCTAAAAAGTGAAAAGTAACCATCCAGTGTAAACATTTTACCCGGTATTTTTTTTGGTTAATAAATGACGAACTCTGGACAAAAAAAAAACGTTTTTAAAACCTTAAACATTGAACGTTGGGAAAACGTCCAATACAGTACATTTTAAAGACTTACTTTTTAAGAGTTGTTTAATACGAATCTTTGCTTAAAAAGTGTATTTTTAAAAATTTAAAATTCGACGTTTTTAAAACGTTCGAAAAAGTACGTTTTAATAACGTACTTTTAAGATCTCGGGACGTCGAGACCTAATGGGACCTAAAAACGACGTTCCGGGGGGCGCCATGTGTTATTGGGGATTGAATTTATTTATTTTTCTTAAAAATATAGAAAAATAATTCACATTTTTGCGTCAACTAGGGCTCTTATAGTTTCATTGCTTATCACGCCATCTTGTGGTTTACGTCTAAGCTTTATTATTATCCTAGGACCGTTGGTCGTAGGTAAACACTATTATCATCACTGATTGATTGCAGATTTGAAAAAATCACAAACTTGTGTAGTTTTTTTTGCCACACCAGAACTTCTGGCTTTTAAAAATAAGATTATCAAAAACAGCACGTAAAGTATCAAATTTAAATTGTGAAGCCCCAAATGTGACTTTAGCTTTTAATTGTGCGTTTTGCCTTAAATCTGGGAAAACTTATAATCTTATGTCTCTACTCAATATGACGGGATTTGAACACAGAAACTCAGGGCCTGCCGTTTATTTAGAACCAGCGGCGTAGCTAGGGTGATTTGCGCAGCCTGGGGAAAGATTAAAGATTTGCGCCCCTCCTCTATAAAAAAAAGTAATACCCTAAAAATATACAATTTTTTTTTTAATTTTTTTATTTTGGAACAAGGCAAAACAAACACTAAAACTGAACTTTTGTTCTGCCTGGGATTTTATCAATTTATATTCAACTTATTATAATAATTCAACCTATCCTGTGACAATTAGTGACCTACTTGCGCGTTTAAACGAGAGTTTCGATTGATCTCCTGGTACCTCCTGGTCCTGGTTGACAGCGGTCCTAATTTTTGACAGACTTCCAATTCACTCTCTTTTTTATTATATTACAAACAAAAGAGATGGGCAGTACTGTATTAAAATACGAAGTTTTTTTTTCGCCTCTTTTCTATTGAGTTTAGAATCAGAACCGTTTTTGACCAGTTCATTTAAGCTGGTTTAAAGTGTTCTCCAGTCAATCTAGCAAAGAAGTGGAAAAAATAACACATTTTTGATTTTTGGTATAAAGCTTTAGAATACCTTCATAAACAACATACCGAAAGTACAGATTTTTGACATATATTTTTTTAGTATCGTTGTTTATGAAATAATATGAAAATCCAAGAGGGCGCCCTGCTATGTCAAAAATAGGTCCGCTATATTTGAAAATACCTTCTCTCATCATCATTGATCTAACTTCCTAATCCGTTTACTCATGTTCGTCAAATTCGGTAGACTGGCTAACCAGCAATGTCCTAATTTAAGAATTGGGATACACTTTTCATCTGTCAAAATTTACATCTAAGTCGGCCATTTTAAACAGAAAGATAAATAAATTTGTTGGAACATGTTTCTAGTAAGGGCCTTAAGAACATACTAAAAATACCCTACACTATAGACCTATTTTTTATATTTTCTGTGATATGGGCTGTCAAAACTGTCAGAATTCGACTTAACAATTTTGAAAATAAAGCATTTTAACCTTGGCATGTGGCACATCATTGAAAAGCATTTTTTAAGCAGATCCTAAAAATACAGCTTGAAGTTAGAATTTACCCCCCCCCTCCTCTCTTTATCTCATATTGATCTCATTTTCTAAAAACATTTTTTATTTTCCCTAAAAATAAAACAATAAAAGTTTGTCATGGTGTCTGTCTGTCTTGAGACACGATTACTCAACAGCCGTTTTACCGATTTTTTAATAATTTGGCATAAAAATTATCTGGCACCACGCTATGAGCTGATTCGGTTTTGATGAGCAGAAAAGTTTGTGAAGAGTGTAGAAAGTGGGGTTTAAATTTTACAAAAATATCAACTCACGAACCGTACTAGCTAGCGACATACGATTTTCACAATTAAATTTTCAACAAAAATTATAATAATGACCAACTTTGTTTAGCAGCTAAATAAAATATTGTCAAAGCCAACTTATTCATCCCGCAATAATTTTTTTTTATCATTAGTTTCTTTATAAGGCTCGTTCATTAATTTAACGATGGGTCAAGTTATTCTTTTGTTAAAAATTCCAAAAAATAACATTTTTAGGACATGAAAATATATCCCACATTGAAAATAATATAAACCAATAAAAAATTGGACAATATAAAAAAAAGGAGCGGGGGGAGGGGAGAGCAAATTTTAACTGCATGGTGTGTTTTTAAGTTTTTAAGATCTCCTTCAAAAATGCTTTTCAATGATGTACCACATGGGTTTAAATGTTTTATTTTCAAAATTGTTAAATTGAATTCTGACAGTTTTAAAATGTAAAAAATAGGTCTATAGTGTGTGGTATTTTTAAAAAGAATATTTTAAGGACAATTTATATTTATAATAATTTGAACAAAAAGTCATTTTAGAAAAAAGTTCGTCAAAAGGGGGGAGTAAGAGGGGGAGGGTTAAAAGTAAATATATTTGCCACTGGATTTATATTGGGCTGAACAGACTTTCTAATAACTTTTTTGTATACAAATCTGTCTTTTTATTATTTTTGTAACTGTATTATAAAAAACTGATGATGACTGTTTTAAAAAAATGGAGCACGCCCCATAGCACTTAGGAAGCTGTATTTTTAGTAGGTATGTTGTGGGGCCCTACTAGAAACATGATCCGACAAATTTGTTTAACTTCCTATTTAAAATGGCCGACTTAGATGAGCAAAATTTAATGCAAGATGGTGACCGTAATTTTTGACAGATGACAAGTGTATCCCAATTTTTAAATTAGGATATTTCTGGTTAGCCATTGTACCGATTTTGACGATCATGGCTCAACGGATTAGGAAGTTAGTTCAGTGATGATGGATTTTCATATTAGGCCCCAATGAGTACCTACATACCAAATTTTAGCTAGTTATGTCCATAAACAACGATACTAAAAAAATATATGTAAGAAATCCAGGGGATATTAGGGAACTTTTAGTATGTTGTTTATGAAGGTATTCCAGAGGTATGCCAAAAATCAAAAATGTGTTATTTTTTTCACTTTTTTGCTAGTTTGACTGAAGTAACACCGTGGTCAGTTGAAATGGTTAAATTTATTAAGTTAAAATAAAAAAGAAGAGGTCGAATGCGTTCGCTTCAAATTTATATGATTTCACAAATGCAGCAGGGAAACAGCTCTGTTATAATCTCTTTTAAGTTATAGAAACGAGGCGAAAAAAAGGAAGTCGTCATTTTAATAGAGTATTACCTGTTTCTTTTTTCAGTATATAATAAAAACAGAGAGTGAATTTGACGTCTGTCAAAAATTACGATCGGTGTCAACCAGGACCGGACAGGACCAAAAGATCAATCGAAACTCTCCAAAGTCTTTAATAAGAGCAAGTTTGCTAAAGCAGCGCTCACATGTAACAGAACTTACAGGTAGCGTTACCGTAACGTTCTAAATGTCTATGTGACTAGCATACTTCGCCTTAAATGAGGCATGGTGTTGTAGCATTTAAATCGATTCTATATTTTAATGCCAAGACTGCAGCAGCTTTTTGGAGATTTTGTCCTATACTTTCCAATATTGATTTCCTCGTAAGAAACCCAAAATCATCTGCTGCGCTGTTCAAGGCTTCAAACCTTCAGTGAAACTGCTTAATTAATTTAGCCAATGCTTTAAGCCTATGTTTAGGTGCAAACTTATCGGATTCCTCTTCAGAATTTTCTTCATAAAATGTTTGAACTTTTCTGCAACGCTTTTCTGCAAGTGCATAAGCTTCTGCAAAGCATTGGAAGCTTAAATTCTGGAGGTGACATTCACCCCACGAACGGGGCATACATTTTACAAAAGAGTGTCCAACTCGACAGCAAATTCGAGGTGTCCAGGGAATTTGTTTTGTTTTCATGCGAGACACCCTGTATGTTAGTATCTAATAAGTAAGTATATAAATCTATATAAAATGTCCTTTTCTGGATTTCTCTGGTGCACTGAATCAGCAGTATATCATGCATATTACGGCTAGAATTTCAATTAGTTTCAGAATGGCTGAAAGCTAATGGGAAGGAATGCCTGTGACATGCGAGTTAACAAAGCTATATAGATACAGTAACGCAGAGTCCCACAAAAAATGTCCCTTTGTTAATTACGTTTTTAAAAAAGTATAAAAAATCTGCTATTCTGGAGGAAAACTTCATTTCAATCGGACCAATATTTTGACAATGACAGTTTTATTTAGTTTCTGTATTAAAATGAAAAATGTTTAAGGATGTTGAAGAGATAATTAAAAAAAGTATTTTATAGAAAGATGAAGATAATTTAACGCCATTTTTTGATGAAAATTTCGAATTTTCTATTTTATTATCTGTCTGTCATCTTGAGTGGTATCGTGCATATAATTTTTATTTTACCACTTTTATCCAAAAAAAAGCCAAAAATTTTAATTGTTTAAACTGTAAAGTGGGTGAAGCATAAGTAAGTAATAATTTCTTTTAGTCGAAGTTCTTTAGTCTTTAAAGTAGAAAAAAAAACGTGCGCTACTTTAAGGTATAGCACATCTAAAAATATTTTGAGAGGTATTTAACAATAGTTATTTATCTAACACGTGCGGAAAGTGATACTTTACCGCACGCGACGGCCATTGACCAAACGAAGCGAAGCGAGTTCGGTTAAGCCGGCAAGGGCGGTAAAGACACTTTACGCATGTGTTAGGTGCCTACAAGCCTCAAAAATTCCCCAAAAAAATATAAATATCTGTATTATAATTTTCTGAAATAAACGTAGTCACTTTACCGCACGGACTGCGGTAAAGTGCTATAACGTTACCTTTACCGCAGTGAGTGCTTTTATGTTTTGTTTAACGCAAAACAGAAATAATATTACTTTAAAACTGAAAATGTTGTAATTTAACATAAAAAAAAATGACGTGTGAGTGTGACAAGCAGAATTTTACTGTTTCCTTATTTTACACAAGTGTCGTTAAAATTATTATCAAATATGCGATATTTTAGTAGGGTAAATTAAGGTAAAATTTTTAAAAACACAACAAAAACATGTAAAACCTTTATTTTAGAACACTGCGTTGTCTAGAAAACATAAAATATACAAGAATCGTTCTCTAAATATCGTAACAAAAAAAAGCATGCGCAAATAGACTTTGCGTACGCAAATGAGTGTACGCCGTAGTCACTTTACACACGCGAGTAAAAATTTCTTACCGAATTGTTTGTCATAATACACATTTGGCAATCTTGCGGGGTACTGGGAGGTGTGGGAGTAGGTTCTGAATTGCAATTGCTTGAAAATGACTCTTCCAACACTGTGCAGCTAAAAAAGCTTTTAGTCCTGTTACCTACGCACTGAAGATTTTCTGGCCTAAAAAATTAATAACACATTGGATAAAATATAACATTATACCGATAATTTTAGTTTCTTAGCGATAAGTAGGACAAGCTAGCGACATTTTTACGTTCCATATTGAATTTATATTATATAAGAACTATCTTTTTTTCCAATTTGTTCGAATGTTTTACTGCCCATTTTCTTAAAATGTATTTGTTTTTATTCGTTTGGCACATAGCTAAACTGTTTCCATTATATTTTGCCTTTTTATGGATCGCATCCAGATCCAATAAGTTAGTGCCCCAATAAAATGAAAAATTTACGGATGGCTATAAAAAAATGATAATTTTGTTGTGGTTTACTTTTGGTCAAAACCTGTAATAAAATAGTAGCCTTAACTCCAGGCGATGATCTACAGAATCTACAACATAGACTTGAAAAAATTACAGACCAAGAAAAATATGTAGGGGAACGTGGGGAAAAACCGGATAGTAAGGCAACACCGGATACGGCATTTAACATTTACAAACCTAAGGCAAAAAATTAGTCGTCATGCTATTGACCGGTGTGAAGATGGCAGATTTCCAAGCAGAATGACTCCGATCGTGTATACACTGCTGAACTGTGTTTTTTTTTAATAAAACAAAGATAAACATATGTAAATAAAACCATCCAAAAACACAAAAATATTTTAATATAGCTCTATAGCTCCCAAACCGGGAACATTTGCTCTCTTTAAAAATATCTATAAAATGGTACTACACCCAACTCCCTCGCATCCCTATAAATGCCAAAAACTGCCATATTGTTTTGGATTTTTGGAGTTTTTTATTTCCTTTCTTGAAAAAATAAAAAATAAACTTTTCAGCTCTCCTTCTGCGAATTTCATTTTGTTCCAAATAGATATTTTTATTTACCTAATATGTGCAAGTCAAAATTTATATATATTAGTTTTAGATTTTTCGGGTAGTTGTTGGCACTTTTACGAGGTACCATTTTATAGATATTTTTAAGGAGGACAAGTGTACCATAAATTGTTTTTCGGCAGTTCCTGGTTTGGGAGCTGTAGACATAGCAGATAAAGTACGAATTACATATTTTTTTTAGACTTTGGGGTAGTTTTTGGCATTTTAAGGAGAACAACTGCACCAAAAATTGTTTTTTCTACGAGCGTGCGGAAAATCGCACTTTCCACACTATTTTTAATGTGGAAAATTCGTTTTTCCGCACGGTGTGGAAACATTTTTCTGCACGGCGTGGAAAAATTTTTCCGCACCGATATGTCAAATTTCGAAAGACCTGTACTGATTCGAAGTTTCTGTTCATCATATTGCCTATGAAATGCCTTGATTGCTATGGTGTGACTAACCAGTTATTTATGCATTTATTCGTCAGTGGCAAAAAACTATTTTCAGTGTATTTTCCTCACGCTCGTAGAAAAACAATTGTTTCTAAAACTTGCGAAAACCTTTTTTTCCGCACTTAACTATACGATAGTACGTATCATATATTAATTTTAGATTTTGGGGTAGTTTTTGGCCTTTATAGGAATGCTAGGAGGTTAAGTGTAGTACCATTTTATAGATACTTTTAAGGAGAAGAAGTGTACCAAAAAATGTTTTTCGGCAGTTACTGGTTTGGAAGCTATAGACATAGCGTATAAAGGCCTGGGTTTAGATTTTGGGGTAGTTTTTGGCATTTATAGGGATGCGAGGAGGTGGGTATCACACCATTTTATAGATATTTTTAAGGAGAACAAGTGTACCAAAAATTGTTTTTTTGCAGTTCCTGGTTTGGGAGTTATAGACATAGCAGATAAAGTATGCATTATAAAAATGTTTAAAAATAACGTGGTAGCCTTATATTAAAATATTTTTTGGATTTTTGGATGGTTTTATTTACATAATATTATGTTTATAGGTTGAGCAGTGTATACTGGAAATCTGCTATCTTAATCTGCCATCTTCACACCGGTTCGTCAAGGAGGCCTTGAAGCTTCCTTCGCGTCGGAGTATAAATTTGGCCCTGAAAAACTTATTTGTGTCACGTTCTTTTTAGATAATAGACAAACTACTGAACCCAATTTTTTTTCTATGTTTTAGATGTCCCTTATATCGGGAAATCAGACCTTTGAACTGGGTTTACACCTTGGCTGTTAGCCTAAATGATTTGACTTCACAATTAGTTAAGGACATTTTTGGTGTAGTAATTGGGATTTTGAAAGAAAGGGCTATTTTTAGAAACGAGTAGTCAATTTTTTTTGTCTTGTTTCCTTTTCTTTCGTTTTAGGTTTTTATTTTTCTCTTTATAATTACATTTAGATAACATGGTTTAGTAGAACCCAGCATTCATTTTGGAAACACTCCGGTCCAACGGGACCCAGAACTCCCTTCTCTGAATCCCACTTGGGTAATTCTCAACAGGTGCGTCTAAGTCGCGGGGGTAGACCCGACTCAATAATTAGGTAACTAAATCCTGTTTAGGAACTTCATACCGCACCGCCCCGGGAACGCGGCTCTTTCGGGTCGGTGTGCCGGAGATAGGGAGCGCTTAGGTGAACCCAACTCTGGCTCGCTCTCGACTTCTCTGAGGGGTGAATCGGGGACGGCTGTGGGGGCCTTGACTTAAACGCCAGGGCTGCATGGATTAGGCACCACAATAAAAACCTTCCTCAGAGAACCAGGCGCACCCTGTTGTATATAGCCCCCTCCTCGAAGTGCTGGGGGAGGTGATTCTAGCCGATTTACTCGTCTGTGAGGGAACTCCAGAAGGAACCGAACAGGTACCCAGTGGCACCTGTAAAGGTAAGGATCAAAAAGGAACTGTTCAAGGACCCAGTAGATCTTCTTTAACAAAAGAGGCCCGACAGGGAACTGTACAAGTACCCATTGGACACTCTACAAACGCATCAGGTGCGCCTATGGACGCCGTGGTCAGCATGGACGATCCAACCGAAACAGAGCTGACTGAAGAGCACCTGCTCGCTCCACCTGGGCAGGAAGGGATGTGTGACCAGCAACAGGGCTTCTAACAGGACACTGTGGCCTCAACAAGCACCTAGAGATGCTGGGAATCGCCTAAGACTCAGAGAGTCGATGGTGCATGGAGGACGAAAAATCGTCCTTGCATATCCTGCTGGAGTGTCTGGCTCTGGTCAGGTCAAGAGAGTCGCACCTTAGGAACTATCATTCACCGATTCATTCATTCAATAAATATATACAGTCAGCTTTTAGAAAGTAAAGAATTAAATGTTCTTTATAAACAATAAACGAATTAAATTGATAAATCCCACCTATGTCTTATAACACTTCCATTCTTCTCCATTTCCTCCTGACCAGCCCCTTGTTGTTGATGTTGTTGCAAACTCCGCTCCTGCACCACCGTCGCTTGAGTGTGGTTCTGGCGCTGTTGTCGGATGTACTCGTACGTCGTCAATCCCAGAAAAGAGATGTAAATGTGAAAGAAACAAAGATGGAGAAGAAGGCCCGCCGTCACTGCCGCCAGTAAACCGAGGGCGGCGACTATGGCTAAAAAAGCGGCGTCGCTGGTGGGAAGTGACGAGTGAAAGGGATTGCTAGTGTTGAGAGGTTTTAGAGGTGAGCCTTCCTGAAAAATAAATATGGTTATAATATATAGGTGGCCCAAAAAAAAACCGAACTTTTTTTTAACAGGCGCGTACCGCTGGGGGGGGGGGGGGTTAGGGGTTAAAACGCATCCTAGAGAATTTTTTTGTTTAGGAATTTACGCAGTGGGTTTTAACATATTTTTGAAAAAAATTCCTTAACTTAGTGGCGAAAAACACAAAAAAAGTGGTTTCGAAATTAAAAATTATTTATCCGGTTTTAGTTTAGGAATTTCAATTCATAATCAAAAATTTATGAAAATCCAAAATAGCGAATATTCTTAAAAAATAGGTATTTTTAACCCCCGCTACAATTTTTTTACGTACGCTGTTGGTAAGAAAACTTATCTTTTGCGTGTAGAGCTTTATCTATCGCTTGTATAAAAAAATTGTGTGAATTGTTCAAATGTGTACGTTTGGTGAACCAAATTCATACCAATATTCACAGAAAACGGCAAAATTTTGGGTTTTCAAAATTCTCATTATTATTAAAGTCAGACAAATACAACATTCGAAAGCATAGAGCAAATAATATTATGTTTTTGTTGGCCTGACTGAAATTGGTTTACCAAACGCCCTCAATCGAACAATTCATAACTTTCTCAGTGATAATAAGGCCCACACGTAAAAATGAATTTTTTCACCAGTAGCGCACAAAAAATTGTAGTAATGGACATAAAAAAAGTCCCGTTTTTTTAGCTCACCCCATATATACATTGAGTGTATCCTCTTAAATTCGATAGTTCATCACCCAGCCGCAGCGCGAAACTTGGGAAAACTAATTACAAACCAGTTTTTCACCCTTATAAATTAACTATAGGTATAACATTCTGCTAAAATACTTAATTTTTTTGAGAAAAAAAATAGGGCTTAAAATTCTATAAACTCTTTGCTGGAAAATTTAAATTATCGCGAGGAATAAATTATACAAAAAATATACTATTATTGTACTTATATTTTTTAATTATTCACAAAATTTCCAGCTTTAATCGTAATAAGAATTGGCACATACGATATATGAGGTAAAAATCCGCAAGTTCAAAGCGAAAGGTAAGGGAATAAATTGATTATTTTTTTTTTCGACCGGGATTCGAACTCTGCTCAACAAGTGAGCTATATCGAGGGAACGAGTTGTTGACCAGCTACTCGGAAATCATTTCCTCCAATTCATACAGTTTTAGTAGTGGGATGATTTTGAAAGCCTACAGCGGCTATATAAGATAATATAACAGCCCTGCCCTTGCATTTCCCGAGAAAAATGCGTATATATAAATCCTTTATTTAGCATTGCTAATTCATAATTACATACAGTTTACAATATACAACACGTTTAACACGTAATTCATTGTCTATAATAAGTTCAATATTTATACAACTATGCAATATTCAGACATAAAAATATAAATAAAATATAAATACAATATAATTTAAATTACTTAAGACAAAAAATTATACCAGAAACACGAGTTATCATTTTAAATGAAATAAAAGTGAAATGAAATGAAATGAAATGAAATGAAATGAAATGAAATGAAATGAAATGAAATGAAATGAAATGAAATGAAATGAAATGAAATGAAATGAAATGAAATGAAATGAAATGAAATGAAATGAAATGAAATGAAATGAAATGAAATGAAATGAAATGAAATAAAATAAAATAAAATAAAAAAATAAAATAAATAAAATAAACAATTAAAATAAATAAGCAAAGGGAAAATATTTAAAATACAATTATAGTAAACTTGGGTTTCAAAACATACAAAACAACACCATCAATATAAAGGAGTACCAGCAATATATAGTAAAATCCAACAATCAATAATTCAAACAGAGAGGCTAAAACAGAGAAAGATAGATTTAAAAGGTTGCAACATAAGTAAAAGCATGATGGTATGGTTATTGGGACAGGTAAAGATTTCTAAAAAACGACAGATAGGACAAATAAAATTTATAGAAAAGTATTACCGTTTAAATTAGGTTAAGACTAGATGGGGTATTAACTAGTAATATAACAATTTCAATATATAAAAATGTAACAAAAAAACAATAATTAAAATAAACTCTATCAAAGATTTTACTACACTAGATTGTTTTTAATTTTAAGATATTTTAATAGATTTGCCTTAAAGCCCTTAATTGTTAGCACCTCCACCAAGTCACAGTACAATACAGCTACGGAGTGTCTTTTGCTGCACTTTACTATATCCTGCTTATTTCGTTATAAACTTTCACTTTTAACGGTCGAGTGCCAACTTCACTAAGGTGGGCTCTTCAACTAGAGAAAATGAACACGGGGGTTTCAACTCACACGACCAACAATCGATTGTATTGCTTAGACTTACAAGAACAATAAGGTTGGCCTGAGTGGCCCACGTGAAGAGAAATGATGATTTGACGGTACACAGTGTTATTTACAATCCTACAATTGACTCTAGTCGTTACTCGGTCTGCCCGTGATAACTCGCCGCTTTGACCCTTTTTTTTCGCCTCAAGATAGGTACCCCTTTCGGTTCTGGTACCCCTTCGCTTCCGCGGACTTGCTTACTACTTTTTCTTTACCGAAAAAAGGAGCTCTTTACGAGTTCGCACTTGAAAATCGAATCCAAACTGCCGCACCCACTGGTATGGTAGTTTGGCCGCCGAGCGGACCCACTTTTTCGGGTTCGCCCGAGAAATAGTTGTTATTTAGCACATTGCCAAAAACCGAGTCCCCGATTGATTTTCCGATCAGCAAGCAGGCAGGCTTTCCCCCCCAATCTCTTGATCGTGACTTTTTCCGATACAAAAGATTGTTAAGCAAACCTTGGCCCGCTAACTGTGTTTTCAGTTTATCAATCTTCTAAATAAAACTTTGATAGTTTTATTTTAACAATAGTTTTATTTTAAAAATATATTCGAGGATTATTAACGACCTTATTCCCTGTTTCGGCAAATCGTTACAATATTACTTGGTAGTTGCTTAAATAGATGTAAACCCTTGTAGAACAGAGTATTTTGGGTTGAGCTTTTATGAAATCTTGGTAGGCGGAAGTCGCTTCTTGAACGAGTGTTATACTCATGTATGTCAACGTTAAACCCAACCCGTTCCACTAAATATGCTGGTGCATCTTTTATTTTTATTCTAAAGATAAGCACCAGGGTCTGATACTCAAGAAATACCCCGATTGGTAGCGTACCGATAATAAGTCTTCCAATCAAGTTAGCCTTGAAATAATCCAGAGGCGAAGAGTCTATCAGGCAGGCCCGTTGAGTGCGTCAGTAGTGAAAGCAACTGACAACCATCTGACAGCGAAAATTTAGGTTATGTTTAATATTTCTGTTTGCTTTTAGCTAATCCATGCTTCCTCTTTGTTTATTTATGTGGTATCAAGAGAGAAAAAGAATGGATTAGATAGCCAATCGCGATTAAGAACCTACGGTGCATTTAGGGGTAAGTTGATCATGACATGTACAAGGTGCCTAGCGGTAGACGTGGAATTTGCCAGATCGGACATTTCTGTCTTTTACATTCGATGGCCATGCATTTCTATGTTTCTTTCTTTTTTTTTAAATTTTTAAGACCTTTAAAATCAAATCAAATCAAAAAATCAAATTTATTGAAACAAATTTACATATTATATTAACAAATTGTAGTAAATGTCGAGCGAAGGATACGATGAATTTTAAAATTTGTGTGTATCCCTAGCCAACACCCAGGTTTATCTATCTATTTAATTTTTCTACATAATTCTATCCTAGTTAAAAATAATTAAGAATTAGTTTTTCTCTTACAAAAAAAATATAAAAATATAGTAATAGTTTGAAAAATATAATATAATAATAGTTAAAAAAATATCTATTCCGAAAACCAGACAATTTAAATTTTGAATTTTCTTCTTTGTTTTTATTTAAAGTTATTTTCGTCATACATTTTGCGACACTTGAGCCATTATAGTATCTCATAGTTATTTTGCTTAGATCGAACCAAACTATCAGATACTAATGTTACAGAAAAACTACCTACCTCTGTCCTAATATTGATCATCTAATCAAATATAGGACATAATTATAAAATAAAATATCGACTATCCAATCAAATAGGAAATGGAAAGACGTTATAATAAAATATTGTATTAAAACTTTTAAATTATAAAGAAAGTTTACCACACAGGTTGACCTTTAAAAAAATGTAGTCGGCTTGTATTTTAAAATTTAAATTTCATGATTAGAAAACATTACGACGTTTTCACGTGGAACTGAATAAGTTTTCAATACGATTCACTTTCAAACCTCGTATGAAAACGCGGCGAAACGAACTTTTTGTTTCGTTAGCACTGCCCAAGTCGCTTTTTTTGAGATCGTATTGGGATCCAACTGCATGCAAACGGATATCGTATCGAACTAACTGATGACACCAACATTTCTGCGAAAAGTAGCTTTATTTTATATTGTGCTGTAAACTTATTGGCCGTAAAAAAGTCAACAAAGAAGTCAAATTGGCAAAAACGAGCTTCAAAATACATCAGTTAAATGTCAAAAGCTCAAATTCTGTTAAAACGCGTTCAAATCGCTTTATGAAAACCGAAAAATTAATCGTATTGCAAACGTATTCAGTTCCACTCGAAAACGTAGTAATAGATTCCTAGGCTAGGTTTTTTATAAGATTTTTGTTCCAAAATTTTGTGAACATTTCCACGCAGTAGGATTTCACATACCAAGGGGGAAAAGGACAATTCCCTCTCACCCTCTCCGAATTATTTAATGCCCAACGAAGGAAGACATTAAACAATCCAATGGGGAAAGCCTCGGAGAGTGTACTTTACTCCAGATGAATATTTGTCTTATCCGTAACCAACCTCTGTGTGTCAAATATGAATTGACTTAATTTATTGTGTATTGTTTTTTTTCCTGCTAAACCAATAATATGACCAAATCACCAGCAGCGTGAGATCCATAGAAGCAAGGGACTATAAAAACATCATCTTAAATGTCATTTTTTCAAACTCTAGAAAGTACTACAAAATGAAATTAAAGATGCAAAAAACCAGTACTACGGAAACAAATTCTCCAAAACCAATAACAATCCAAGAAAATCTTGGAAAGTGATAAACAGCATACTTAAAAATAACTCTGGAGAAAAAAAAATACTGTTAAATGCCTTAAAGATCAGGATGAAAACACAAATACAAATCCAAAGGACATGGCACAAATCATGAATAAGTTCTTTGTTAATATGGGAATTAATCTAGCAAAAAGCATTCCTGTGGTTGGACTAGATTGTGAAGCTGAAATAAAGTGCACCAACCAATTCCGATTCAAGGAAGTCACTCCAGAGGAAGTCAGTGGAATTATACAAAGAATAGACGTAAACAAAGCACCTGGATATGATAGTGTTGAAGTTAGAAGTGTTAAAGAGTGTAAGGAAGTTCTTATGCCTCTCTTATGCCAATTAATCAATCAGTCTTTTAGAACTAAAGAAGAATGAGACAAAGAGTGTGTCAATAATTACCGTCCTGTGTCCGTTCTTCCAGTTATCTCCAAGATACTTGAGATAGCAGCAAATAATCAAGTATGGCAGTATTGACAAGAAAACAATATTTTGTC
Organism: Oxystoma pomonae; assembly: GCA_963921995.1. Classification (NCBI taxonomy): domain Eukaryota; kingdom Metazoa; phylum Arthropoda; class Insecta; order Coleoptera; family Brentidae; genus Oxystoma; species Oxystoma pomonae. The sequence continues at coordinate 44,059,994 of OY998169.1, read as the reverse complement.
ACCTAATCAACATGGCTTTCGAAAATCAAGCGACACAAGTTCAGCAGCAGCAGTTCGATATAGTGAAATTTTAATTAAAAAAATGTCTCTTTTAGGATTTCTCGGCACGAACCTCCAGTGGTTTAAAGATAACTTACAAACAGAAAGAAAACAATTTGTATGTAGTAATAGAGAAAAGAGTGAAGAGGAAGAAATCAAGTGTGGGGTCCCTCAAGGATTAATCCTGGGACCCACACTCTTCTTAGTATATATCAACTCTATTTTTAACCAAAACTTGAAAAATCCTACGCTGATGATACAAGTGGAACCTACTTTGGAGAGTCGAGCCGGGAAATCCTGGATTTTGATAAGCTTGGGGATTGGCTGAATGCGCTCAAGCTATCACTCAATGTTGACAAATTTAGTTATATATGGTTAGGGAAGAAAAATAAAGAAAATATAAAACAATAAATTCAATTTAATAATGGTTCATTAAAAAATACAAACAAAATAAAGTTTCTAGGTCTTATAATTGATGAAAGGCTTGAATGAACAGAGTATATAAATCACATTAGGAAAAAACTTGTAGGAGCTGTGGGTGTTTTGAGGAGGCTTAGTTTTACAGTACCGAAAAATTCTTTCGCTCTATCTACTACTAAGTAATACATTCTCATATTCAATATATAGCTAACATCTGGGGAAACGCAACAAAAACAGCCACCAAGCCTATAAGACATAGGTAAGGTAAATAGTAACTACTCTACTAGACAAGCTTTCAAACTACACCTCCCACAAATTAAATCAGAATATGGTCGAAATTCAATCTACTATAGACGACAATATTAAATCTTATAGCTTTAAGTGAACCCCGCACACCGGCCCATGTAAGCCAGACATCGGGCGATTTTGGATTTTTTTTGATATGTTGTAGCTTTGAATAAAGGCTTTAAAAAAATGCGCCTTAAAAGTTGGTGAGACATTTAGTTTGGCTACAGCGGCATATCAAATGTGGGATAAAATAACATTCAGAAATAATATCTTCGAAATAAAATATGCAGGTATTTATTTATTTTTTAAAGGATAGAGTAAATGCTAATTTTTACATTTTTTCTCAATTTTTTTTTGACAGGTTAGGTCATCGGCGCACCTTAAAATTAATAAAATACTGTTATTTTTTCATTAAAAAGGCTAATTCAACGATATTAGGTGTGTATGTATTTTGTGCTGTTTTATAGTTTTTTTTAGTATATTTTATAAAAAGATAAATCAATGGTGTAACATCAAAATATTATTTACTAGTAGTTTAAACTGTCACAAAGGTTTTCAATTTGATTGGATACCGTCTTGAAGCCTTTTTATACTTTTGATATTTGCTAGCTGTTAACTGTCATAGTTGTCAATTGTGGCGTAGTGGCGTAATGTAAAATATGTTGACATTTTTATTTTGTTGGCTGTTACAAAAACGTTTCCTTTTATGTTATGATATTGCCTTCTTTTTTCCGAACGGATACATCCACCAACTTCTCTCCATTTATTTACCCATAGCACGTATAACTTCGCGCGTAAAGTATCTTTCCCGACCTTGATTGCTTGCCCGAACTCCGCTCCGCGAATTGAGGGTCATCGACAGTCACGTGCGAAATAATACAATTTTCGGCACTAGTTAGAAAAATAACAATTAGACATTCGTAAAAGTTAGCCACCTTAAGATTCATACAAAAAAAATAATTTACGGATCACCCTACGCCACTGTGTTGGAATATTTATATTGAAGCAAAATAGAAGATAAGTAAGATTCTATTAAGAGATTTAATTACACCACTTATTTATCATTTCATAAAATATATAAAAAAAAACTATAAAATAACACAAATTACATACATAATATGGTTGAATTGGTTAACTAACAGTATTTTAATGGTTTGACGGTGCGCCACTGACCCAACCTGTCAGAAAACATTGCGAAAAAATCTAAAAATGTACATTTACACTATCCTTCAAAAAAAGAAAAAATACTTGCATGTTTTCTTCGGAAAATATAATTTCACAATGATATTTTATTCCACATTTGATACGCCGCTGTAGCCAAACCAAATGTCTCACCAACTTTTAAGTCACATTTTTTTAAGCCCTTTTCCAGGCCTACAACATATCAAAAAAATTCTTAAATCGCCCGATGTCTGGGTTACATGGACCGGTGTGCGGGCTTCTTTAAATATTACCTTAAACATAACACTCCATTTTACACTATGTAAGTAGTTTTAGACTTTTAGAGTTAACCTTTAAAATTTGTTTAAAATTTGTTTATGTAGTTATTACTTTACTAATAATTATAATTAATAAAAAATTTTCTACTGGTAAAATTATATAAGTAATTTACTTTACAAGCCATCTTGAATTATAATTATAATTATGTTAATTATTATTACTAGAGGTCCCTAGATAAGCATTATTTTGTAATGTTTTTTGGGAAATAAAATGTTTTGTATTCTATTCTATTTTTGAAATAGGACACAATTACTTTAGATTGTATTAAAAATGCTAAAAATTATAAATATAATCTCATAACAAATGCGGCCTTGACCCAAACCGAGTCAGAGCAGAAAGTCTGTCCGCGTATCGTGTGCGCGCGGCTCTTTAGTAGTCGCTGCTAGGTTATCTGTGGCCTGTAGCTATAATCCGCCGGCAGCAGTAGTATGCCTGCTTTCGAGTTGCGGTCGCGTGTTTTAGGCGGGCGTGGAAGCTATCATTGGAGTAGGTTATTTGCATGTTTAACCGGCTATCCGTGTGTACGGTGTACGTGCGTCGTGCGAAATGGAAGACATTAGACACTTAAAGTTAATTTTCAGTTTTATCAGCATTCGTTATATCTCTTATCTCTATCGAGTCGACCAGTCAAGCAGGTGCACTTTTAAAATCATGGCGAATGCGTGACAGCTCCAGCTAATCAAATGCACGACAACATCTTTAGGTACGATAAGAGAGTCGCAACGTTACGACCATCCCTGCGTATACGAAACGATGTTTTCATGCATTTGATCAGCTGGAGCTGTCACGCATTCGACATTAGTTTAAAGGTACACCTGCTCGATAGGTCGACTCGATAGAGATAAGGATACGAATGCTGATAAAACCGAAAATTAACTTCACAGGTCTAAATATTTACACCTGTGAGGGGTACTAAATTTTAAAACCCATTAGCAAAAAATACTTACCCATACAGAAAAGACACAAAGTTATTGATTTTTTTGTATTGTTAGTAAGTAACCGTTTTTAGAAGGATTAATTTACTTCATTTAGTATCCCAAGTTGCTCATTAACCAATAAAACACCTCCAATTTTGTCCAGAAAAACACCATATTTTGAACCCGTTTTCAGCACAAAAAAATATATTTATGAGGGCACTATGAGGCAAAAAAAACATAAGTGAAGGTCACTAATAATACACGAAATATATACCAAACAAAAGAACCCAAAACAACTATATTAATTTATTTACAAACTGAAATAAAAACATTGAGGTTATTTAAAAGTTCAGTCAAGAAAACTTTCCTTACTCAAAGCCCACTCATTTCAAAGCTGTAGCTTTCATCAGTAGAGGTTGGTGCAAGCCAAGGTACAAGCAGAGGTAAGAGATCCGAACTCGCTGTTTGTGATTTGAACGTAGCTAATATTTTGAAACCGACATTTCGACAGTGACAGAAATGTAAACAAAACTTGCATTTAAGTTTTTTCATACATTTCATAAATAAAAACACCTTTAAAATAAATACAAAATTTCTTTCTTAATCGTTGTGTAACATCAAGTATTCGAAAAATTAATTAACAAGGGTAAGTTTTAATTGGAGTGAAATATAACCCCAATTTTAATTTGTTCTACTGAGGGTTTACTATTTAAACCCCGCGTGAATTTAATTTTTTTAATTTTCTTTTCTTCAAAGGAGGAGGCACATTTCTTATGGGAACTAGATTCCCGTGGATTTCAACGAAATTTTAGTATGTTGTTGGGACAGTCCTAGAAAGCATTTTGTCTTATGTGCACAAGTTCTGATATGTACAGGGTAAGCCAATAATAGCTGTCAAAGTTAAAAAATAGGACTTTTCCGGGACGCCTATGATGTCCAATTGAATTGGAAAAACAACCGATTCTTAGTAAAATGACAATGCTGATTACAGTAAATAAAGAATTATTTCCGAAATAACCTCATCATCGATAATCTCCCTAAAATAAAGACTTTAAAGCAAAACATAAATGACAGATATCTCAGCTGTCATTTACCTTTGACAAGAGTACTACCTCATATACGAACGGTATTCACGAGTGGGTACTCTAACCTTACTAAATCGAGGTCGCTGATTGCAAAAATGACATTCATTTTGGCATACGTCAAATCTTGTCAAAATTACGGCAACAATGTAATGTAAATAATGAATTATTTCTCAAGCTATGTCCAAAACTCAAGAAGGGTAGGTTTAAAATGCTTAAAACAAAAAATGTCACTTAAACTTAGGACCGTTCTAAATTAGACTAAACCCTTTTAGTAAATCCCACCGTAAGTGTCTAATACGGACATGCAAGTACCGTCAACTTCATCTGACAGAAATAATGCTAAAAATGTTAGACAGTTAAAAGTAAAAAGATTGTGTGTGAATATGTGGTGTGTGTCTTAATAGGGAATTTTTGGGCAGTTTACGAAAATAACGACATTTGCGCTTATTGTTAATTGACGCGCCATCAGGAATAAAGTTATTTCGGTTATTTTCCTAAGTATTTCTACGCTTACCTATAAAACAATGTATTCATTGTCTCCCTCAATCAAAAAATAACAATTCCAAGCATTCATTTTGTAAAATTCGCCTTAAACCAAAAACACTTTGAAGTTGACTAACAGAAGAATATGGAAATAAGCATGAAAATTGTAGATAAAGATAAACAAGGCGCTTAACAGACACTTAAAGTAAATATTTCAACTCATCCGTATCGGTATACGTAACGAGTCGAAACAAAGTCAAAATACGCTACATTTTTGACTTGTTCATGTCATGTTTCGAACGATGCCTGCTTCTTTGACAGGTGTGATGACAGAATTTTGTTGCATACGGAAGGATGTACGTATCGTTAGGGACCCACGAACGTACGCAACGATTTCAATCAGCAGTCCTTCCTTCAAAAAAGCGGGCATCGTTCGAAACATCGCATAAACAAGTCAAAAATGTAGCGTATTTTGACTTTGTTTCGAACGCGTTACGTATACCGATACGGATGCGTTGAAATATTTACTTTTCTTTGTATTTTTGGCATTTTTTTTCAAAAGAAAGTTTAAAATTGTTAGTTTCTTATTATGGAAGACAGTTGGGAAAATAAACCGTAATAACTTTATTCTTGACGGCTTGTCAAATAACGATATCCAAAAAAGTTGTTATTTTTGTATGCTTACCAAAAAGGCCCTAATAATAAGTGAGAAATCAAACGGGTCAGGAGAGACTTTCGCAAATATCGCTTTTATTTTGTTTGTCAGAGCGTCCACGTTTTTATTATGACGTCATTGACGAATTTGCAAAAAGTGATCGTAGAATTGAATTGCATTACAAATAGGGTAGGCGTTTAAAAATTGCTTCCTTTACTGTACGCTGCTGCAAACCACTTCTTTATAAGTTTTCTTATTGTACACATCACACTTTCCACGCCCCTGGTCTAAGTTTGTCCCACTTTTCCCAAAGCAAAACTCCTTTGAAATCTTTCTAAATAAATGTACACGACTCTTTGTAGTCTGTTTTCGGTCGCCATCCCTACTACGGCAAAAATGGAAAGCGAAAATGTGTGGGAAACCGGAAAAGAGGACGGAATAATAGAAAAATCGACTTTGATATAGAGCAACATCAAATTTCCCACGTTTATTTCTTAGAACGTCAAATACAATGTGTTTTTAAAGCGATATTCGTGCGAAAGTCGGGGAAAGTGGGATATAACCCGCATAGCAAAAGTACATCCATTGGATATACAATAGATATCTCAGGTATATCCAATGGACATCCACCAGAGGTAATTATTTATCAAACTTGGATATCCGTTGCAGCTCCATCAATGTATATAATTCAATACCTTCGTGAGAAAACCTCGTAACTCCTTTCGAAAAAAGTTTTCCGGAGGTACAAAAAATCAATTTTAAAGAGAACGATATTTAGAAAAAAATGAATTAGATAGGATTTATATAGACAAGAGAAGGTTCTTTAAGCTGGCTTAATTTAAAATTATGTATGGCAAAATGTTTCGTACTTTTTTGGAGTTACGCGGTAGTTTTTAGGAAAAATTTAAACAGAAAACCTTGGAACTCCAATTTGTTGGTTTATTTAGCAATTTAGTAGGTGTACAATTACTCTTATGGGCGCAAAATATAACCTCTCCCCCCACTCTAGCCTAGTAGGTGTGTGAATTTTCAAATTCTTTCTGAATGGGTGTACAGGGTGTCCCATTTTCGATGGGATTCAATGGGTAACTCCGTTGTTATTAAAGATAGAGACATGCGGTTTCGCATTACTGTCTTACTTTTTCGAGCTTTAAAAAACGGTATTAACAGATTTATTCTGTCCCTTGTAGTTTTTGAGCTACAGGGGAAATTTGAAAAATGGTCGGAATTACCAATTGATGATATCTTCCTTAATTTAAGAAATAATTGAGTTCGGTAAAAACATGTCTGTGGCAACCTTCTTAGAAAAATACAATTGTGATTTCGAAATTTTAATCCGACGTTTAGTTTTGTAGATACCATCAGGATCAAAAAGTAAAATACATATTAATAAAATATATTTTTTTTTTTTAATTTTCTATCCCGAAAAAAAATCATCTTGCATTTTTTTTCTGGTACTATTAACTATATAGTAGTCATGGACAACCAAGATATATTATATGAACATACCGGATGAACTGAAAAAAACCGGACAAAATGTTTTTTGCTATAGGTTTACCAATTTCAATAAAAAAACTGTATTGATAAGACAAATCAGCCTTTTGAAAAAATCATTCGCTTTGCCGCCATATTTAAATCCAAGATGGCGGAGAAAATCAAAAAAATTACTTTGATCCTGATGATGGTGTCTACGAAACAAAACGTCAAGTTAAAATTTTGAAAACATTTTTTTAAATTTTCTAAAAAAGTTGCCAAAAATATGTTGTTAAATCATCAGTGCATTTTTTGGGTACGGCCCTGTCCCATTGTTTTATCGCTCTCATACTTATTACAGGAAGGTCGCAGTTTTTTTAAGGGGGGAATGTTTAATATTAATTTATTTTTACGACGGATAAAAGCGGTTTTGGTTCTAATTATTGGTTTCGAGCTTTATTGTCTGCATACTATAAGAATACATTAACAAGCCTTGCTTAATCTAACATGGTCTGAAATTTTATCACTTTGGTGTAAAACTACATTACTGTACACGGTGGTGAAAACTAAGATAAAAGACAAGTGAAAATGCCAACCAAAACTGATTGCATTTTCTGGTTGTGGACTCTTTTGAGACCACAAAACAGTATTTATCAAAATCCCAGCTGATCCTTTTTTGAAATTTTGCACACTTTTCGATTTTTTAAGCACCACATAATATTTTGTCAAATTGAACAAAAACGATATATCAAATTTTATCAAACCTGGCAAATTTCGACACTTGGGAAAGAAATACCTATAATTTTTCTATAAAAAACAAAAATACTTGTATAAAAACACACAATGCCCCAGCGAAATCGGTATGTACTCGTTCACAAAATATATCGCCCAAATATAGAATATTCGTTTTTTTTGTTTAGAATCTTTATAACCTATTCAATTTCATTCACTTTCAATAATAAATAATAGATATCGTTTTTTTTTTAATCACTATTTATTATTATTTTACAAAGAAAACCAAAAAGACCATGGATACATAACAAAATTACTCATACGACGATCAGAGATTGTACTGATCGAAACGTCGTGTATAAATAAAAATTACCCATAATGCCAATTGCCATTAATTGTTTTCTAGTAAAAAGCGTCTTTTTAATTTTTGGTATTAAAAGTCTAAATTCAGTATGAAAGTATAGCAAAAGTGTAAGGCAAACCACGAAAAGAACCGATTTAAGGTATGTGCTTGTTGCGGCGAAAAAATTGTTTTCGGAAAATCAAAAAATCAGAGTTCAGAGTGTCTGCTAAAATAGAGAGCTTACTGCAAAAATTTTCAAATAAAATTAAAATGCTAAGTCATTTATATAAAACACAAACTCATAAATATTACGGTGAGAGGAAATTGGGTAGGGTCCAAAGGCCAGTAGTATTTGCCACAGTTGATGAGTTATTGGAAGAAGTGGTCAAGGTTAAAATAACAGCCCATGGAGGACAAGAATTTTTCAAAATTTGTTTGTCAATAATTCGTAAAAGTGATGAAAATCCAAAGTGTACGAAAAGTACTGGCGTTCACAAAATTATTGTTTTATGCATCGTTCCAAATATTAAAGAGACGCATATAGTAACATAAAACTGCTTTTTGATCTTATAAAAATAAATAATATATATTTTAAATTTGTGTCCGATTTTAAATTGTTTTTATTTGTCAATGGCTACCAAACATCCTCTTCAGCGTACTTATGCCCATACTGTTTTGTTCCTAAACCAGATTTTAAAACAAACCTTTTAAGCCTGCAAACAAGAGACAACCTAAAATCATACGCAGACATACAGAAATTCCATGAAAAATTTGTGTCCTGCAAGATAAACTCAATTGAAATTTAAGATCAGTAGTTGACTTCGCTTCTATAGAAATTTATGTTTTTACCAGAATTTGTTCTTATTAAAAGTGTAATTCTATATCGGCATTATTATTTTATAAAATTAACGACAGTATTTCAAAAATAAAACAAACAAGTATAAGTATCAAGAAAATAAAAAAAGAATGCTTGGTATCTTGAATATTTTGAATCAGCTCACTGATTTTATAATTGTTTTATTGTTTAAAAGATCAGTATCGTTATTAAGGAGTCTGCAAATCAAAGAAGCAGTATTGCACAATATCTTGAAAAGGCACATAACGCCTTAAAATGACAAAAAGTGTGCAAAATTTTGAAACAGGATCAGCTTGGATTTTGATAAATAATGTTTTGTGATGCCAAAAGGGTCCACAATTGGAAAATGCAATCAGTTTTGGTTGGCATTTTTGTTCGCCTTTTATCTTAGTTTTGCCCTTCGTGTATATTATTCAAATACAACTTTAAAAAAGTAGTCAGTATTAAAAAAATCAAAAACATTTGACTGACCATCAGTCCGAAAAGAATTCCTCCTAAGTATAATACGCTTTGGATGCCAAAAATTCTTTAGATTTCGTTCTGAATTTTGTATAACAGGTTATTTGCCTAATTTTAATTGGTAAGTGATTAAATATTTTTTCCGCGTTGTACACAAAGGAGTTTTTGACTAGAGTAGAATGCAAAGAGCTGGTGACGTCATTAATTTCAAACGCAATTTCGTCAGGTCGAAATCCGTTTGCTAGCTGCAATTATCCCCACTACCATAATTTCTTTAGGGCAAGTTTTTTAACAGCATTCGTGATTTACCGTTCGTTTACATCTAAAGAATTCTGACGTGTTTTTCTATAACTCAAGCCATTTAATAACTAAATCAACTCACTTTTTTAAAAAATATAACATAAACATAACAGAGATTTTTTATGGATTTTCACAATTCAGAATAAATCCACCCAGTGATTTGCATCCTTGCTTTAAAAAATCAATAAATAATGTTAAAACCCCCTTCCGTTCAAAAAAACTGCGATCACCATGTTATGTTAATGCGGCGATTAGTCAAGAGAATCGGATCGGGCCCGTACCAGAAAAATAGGAAAATGTACTGATGATGATTTTTTTCGAGATCAAAACTTCAAAATAAAATAATAATCCTAAAAATAAACCAAAATATGAAGTAAAACATTTTGGTCCGTAACTTTTTGATCCTAAGATGACGAGACGAAATTTAATGTCGGATTAAATTGGCTGGAGTGTGGATTTTCTTTACGAGAGTTTCCTTAACAACATGTCCAAACTTTTGTAAAAACTTCAAACAATCAGAACAAGAAAAAAAAATGTTTGACATATGATATTTTTTTTTCTTGAAATCTTTCAACCTTAAATAGGATAACATTTACAAAAAGTTTTAGAAATCAATCGTTAAACATAATGGAGAAAAATGATTATAGCTGCAAAAGTGGTGGAGTTACGAGGTTTTCTAACTAGTCATCATTATGGGAGTTACGAGGTTTTTCGATTGGCTTTTACGGCGAAACTAAAAGGAACTTTTTTACGAAATGTATCAGAAATTAAAAGTAAGATGCCATTTTAAAAGTTTTAATAAAAAAGTTCATATCGGTAAAATCGACAGATTTTCTCACGAAGTTATCGATATCCATTTTATATGGATAACATACACAATGGATATACATTAATGGACCACATCAATACATTACTGGATGTCAATTAAAGGTACGTTTTATGTATCTTTATGAATGGGATAAAAATTAACTATCCATTGTTGGCACGTTCATGTCTGTCCATAGAAAGAATATCATTTGCACATCCAATGGATGTTGGATGAATGTATATACGCCGATGGATATTCAATGGATATACATATCCAAGGCTTGCTATGTGGGAACAGGGTCAATGGAGAGATACGTATACGCTACGGTACATAGCAATGATGAATATACCGTTTTTATTACCAAGACTTGTCAGATTAAATTCATAAAAATGTTTATCAGAGACATCAAGGCAGTTTCCAAAAAAAGGACACAGTGAAATAAGAGTATAGAGATTCTTTTTTTCTGTCAGTGACCTTAGCACAGTAAATGTCGAAGTGATGTTTAAAACGCTGCGCTAAGGTGACTGACAGAAAAAAATATCTACTCTTAAAAAGCCTCTTGCCAACCCTGGAAAATATCCAGTTTTATTTATACAAAACCTAACCTCAATAAGCCATTGAACAAAAACAAATTTGAAAGTTGACAGAAATCCAAACGCCCTAGATTGTTGTTTTTGGATTACGTTTTTTCTGACAGAAATTTTGGCATCAAGAGTATTTGTTTACATTTTCGCCATGAAAGACTCGTGAAAATAAAATTATTTAAAAATACCTTATAGTGCCACCAATAAACCTATATGACACGCAGTTTTATTTTTAAATGTCTGCACTTTTTGAAACTGAAATGTTTAACAAAATATTTTTGGCTAGACAAGGCTGGAAATGTAGACAAACATTTTGAATTGATGCGTTCATAAAACTGATGCTTTTGTCCCTAAAATTATAGAGAAAAAAGTGTGCAAAACAAAAGTCTTATGAAATCTTTATAACAATATTATCAGCACACATGATATAAAACTATGCGGCACTGGCCCAACCATAGAGAAAACAATAATAAAGAAAGGGGTTCGATTCAATGGTGAAAATCTGGCTATAAGTTTGTCTCGACGCTGGCGCCTCCATCGAGAGCGCAGAAAAAACAAAAGTCGTTTTTTTTGGTGGGCTTTTTAAAATTTTGTTTTAGGGCCATTGTATTACGAAAACTGCGAAAGAAGACGCAGTTTTCGTGATGCAGTCACCCTATTTTGTTTTAAGAAACCAACAATGCCCTTCTTAAACCAAACTATAACAATAAAGATAAACAAATTAGCATATGAAATTGTTTTATTTTAAAAGCTGCTTTTGTGGTTTTTATTTATAGTTTTAGTTTCGTTTTTAAGGGCATTGTTTTTAAAGTATTTGCTATCAGAATGAATAACTTTTTTGGTACAATCTATATATATTTAATCAACAAAAAAGGTCCACAGCGAAAAACTAGCAAAATTTTGCTCAATTAAGAGTTAATTTTCTTCAATTTTAAAATTGAGGTAGCAGAGTTTTATTCATTTTTTGCCGTGTAATAGATTTTCATACAACAGAAGAGAAGTGGGGAGGAAAATTACACTCAAAAGGGTGGCTGGTGCAGCCCCCAAGGACTTCTTGGTTTAAAGATGGTATTTCTTTGAAACAAGACAAAAAAAACTACTTCTTGCAATAATTATACATTTGCTAAACGCTCAAATATTAAATGCACTCAGTTTGCACGCCTCTGCAATAAGGAATGACCATTTTTTGTTGTACAAAAAATAGTCAATCGAATACCAATAAACATTTAACAAAAAATAAGGCGGCGGTTGTTAACTCCCTAAGTTTTCTATTCTATAAAACAACCTTAGCTGTAATTGAATCTTGAGGGCAGTAGGCAACTTCCATAATGTCTGCTCCCATATAAGAAAATCTTATTTTATGACAAACTAAATAATAAAAATTCCAAAAATTTATGACGTTTTGTTCATTTACATTTTTTTGCATCTAGAACTTTTTTAAAACTGTTGACGTCGCGCCTTGTCAATATAGTAACACACTGCGCGTATTTCCCTATACTTGAAACTATCTGCCTATTTTTCTTTTATCTCTGGACGCAACTGTGGCCAACTGTCTTTTTATAGGGAGAAACAAAATTACCAAACGTCAGATCGAAAATACTGTAGCTTATAATTATATAGCTAAAATTACATAAGATAATAAACTTTATTTTCTTCAGAGTAAAAGAAGAAAATGCTAAAATTTTCAACTTCAAACAAGGTTTTCTAAAAGTTATAGTATTTCCTCTATCTACGGTTATAGACAGCACTTGCTGTAATGCATCTTTCATACAAAATTGCATTAAGGAAAAGACTGGGGACCACCGCAGTCTCCCATTAAATAAAGGATACATCTGGAGAAAAATCGATGGATATATATTTACATTCCGTCCTATATGTATATCTTTAAGATAAATGTATACCAGTGGCGACTTTAGGATTTGTTCTTGGGGGGGGCTCATCGGTTTCAATTAACTTCCCCCTCCCCCAAAAGTAAAATCCATACATATATCGTAAGTATAAAAAAATCAATATTTACAGTCTTAACGACCAATTTTTTCTTTTATTTGACCAATGTTCAAAAGGTTACATATTCTGCTTAATAACTAGGTCAGCTTTATAATACATGGTACTGGAAAGGCGCGATAGAACGTGCTGGGTTAAATTAAAGTGCCAAAAAAATTAAAAAGGAATAGTGTAATATTTACTTTACTTACTTAAAACCGACACGCCATTCGAAGTAGTTGTCTGACAAAGGGCTTTCAACCAGGAGACCCGGGTTCGATCCCCGAGGCACTTGGTAGTTTACCTGGACTTTTTCTTATTAAATTACATAATTTGGTAAGATTAAGGTAAAACGCAGTATGGAGCGGAGTAGACCGAGTTAGCTAGAAGGCAAGCTAATTCGATTCCATACCATCCCTCGAAGAGGCCGTTAAAAGGACGGTCCCGTGTTATACATATATTGATAGTGGAGCACGTTAAACATCTCTAGCCTCGACAAAGAGGTTTAGGCTAAATTAAATCGTCCTAGGAAAAGAACCTTCCTAGGGGGTGCTCATCAGACCGGCTGGTGAGTAGGGTAGGGGGTAGGGGGGGTAACCCGGGGTAAATCAGTGTAAAAGGTATCTTAAGGCGCAATTACACAGACGAACATGCTCAAACAAAAGATCTAAAATTTTTTGCATGAACATTTTTGTGAGCTTTTCTTTGAACATTTTGTTCGGGTAAATTTTTGAGCAAATTATTGCTGTTTTGGAAACATATTTTTAAAGATGAGAATAAATAAAATTTCACATCAGTGATCAGTGATCTCAATTCTTTAAAAAAATGGAACACCAACTTTTATTTTAAATTTTTGTGAAAAAAAGCCGACGGCAAGCGAAACATTATTCTTGGTCAGTTTTGTCACATGGATTAGGGTTACTTATAATATTTTTTTCTTAGGGTTTTTCCCGGATTTTTTTGCTCGGGGGTTTTTTTGGGATTTTCTTGTGAGTTTTTTTATTTCCAAGGGTTTTTTCCTAAATTCAAAAAACAACCCAGGAAAATTTTTCTTTTCCAAAAAATTTGAGTTTTTCAAATATCGGTAAAAAACTCAAAAATTGCACTTTTAAGCGGTAATCCGCGCCTCACGACTATGAGGAGTGGTGGGGAGGGGATTTTTTTAAAACATATTTTTGTAACTTTACTTTAACCTTAGCTGATTGTTTTTTTTTAATTTCTCACACCAGATTTACCTACTTAGTTTAAGGCACCAAGGGTTGCTTAAAAAAGCAAAAGGTTTATGCAAATGCTGAAGATAGATATTTACTGTCAATTTAATGTAATAATCAAGGTCGATTACTGACACTGAACAAACAATATGCAAAGGGGCAACATTCCGATTCAAAAGTCTAGTCTATTACTGCAAAATTATATTTTTTAGACAAGGGTCGGGATCGTAGGGTTGTAAAAGTGGGTAATAAACGGGTATTATTTAAATCGAACGTGCTTTTGTTCATATATTTGAGATTTAATAAAATGTAAATAGGTTTTTTCATTTGGCTTAATTATTATTGTAAAAGACTAAACTAGGAAGTAATATAAAGAGATATGAGTGGTAAGTAACGTATCAAAAAGACAATAAATACCATAAGTACAAAAAATACTCTCACCACAACTACGACGTGTAAATATAAAGAATTCTTTATCTGGTATTGTAAGTTCAATTTTTTGTGAAGTAAATCCAACCCAACTCGACCCAAACCACTCTACGTTTCTCTGATATATGGATGGATATTTTTAGTTTTAGTTTGCGCCCGTCGCTTTTATTATTATGATATGAGAATGCTAAAATTTATTTTCTACTTTTTAGTGCACTTTATATTTTATAAAAGCTTCTTTTTATTTAAAATAATTTTTTAATTTTTAGACTATCATAAATCCATCCTTTCGATAATTCTCTTCCCTAAAAACCCCTGTATGCCAATTTTGATTGAAATCGAACAAAATAAATCTTTTTCTTCCTCCACTTCCCTCATTAGCGGGAGGGGGTGCCTAATAATACCATATTATTGTATTGTCGCCGCAACTATAAATACACACCGAAAACTGAAATTGAATACCAAATTTGAGTTGCAAGATTTGAACCGAACATACAAACATACATAAATAAAAGCTTGTAAAAATCGCCAAAAATTTCAATATTTAAAAAATCGGAAACGCAAGTTCTATGCGTCAATGAAATAAAACGAATTTCTTTGTTTTGCGTCGGAGAGCCCTTTCTTTATGGAAAGATTTGTTCTAAAACTTTCATAAAAAAACTGCGTTGACCCTTGTTTGTTGTCATGTAATTTTGTGTGTCAATGTTCATTTGACCAAAACCCCCTCTCACTAGTCTACGGTTTTTACCTTCTCCTAACCCAGCATCAGCAACAAATAAGTGCCAATTATGGTATACTGGCATGTCCCTTATAAAAATCAAATCAATCGAAGTTGCTTACGAGGTAAAACGTGAATTTCGACATCATATCGTTTTTCCGTCGGAAAGCACTTAATTAAAATACCTTGTTTTAAAACTTAGTCTTTCTATTTTCAGTTAAGTTCAATGAATTCCCATAAAACTATAAAATTTAAATTTGTAAAGAAATTTTTATACCCCCAATTCTTCAAATAAATTTTGCTCAACATTCTCTCCAAAATTTACGTGTGTTTTTTTGTACGAGATTTTGCTCGAACATTTCTTTGAACATTTTGCTCAAGAGGCTCGTGTAAATGTTTGTCGGCATTTCAACATCAAAGGAAAGTTTGTCTGTGTAAATGCGCATTTAGATCCTACCTTTCCATTCACGCTAGGCCGGATGGGATCGGATATCACGTGGAGGCGGACCTAGTTACACACTCCTTAAGTCGGTAGACTACGAAAGTAGTCGATGGCCCGTCCGATTAAGTTAATAGTGCCTACTGGACTCAAAAAAATAATCAAATTTGATTGAGAGAGAGTGAAGACATCAATTAATCGTCGTACTCAATACGTATACTGAAAAGATCGTCCTCTTTTTCTTTCATAGAGCTTGTTCTCTGTTTTGACAAAGAGCGTGACATATGAAAGAACAAGACTGTTCAAAGTGCAAAGGAAGTCGGCGCGCGCGCGCGGAGGCTACCGCATGGTAGCACTAATAGTCCAAGAGCTGATACCCATATTAAGCTAGGTCTCTTACAGTGGGATTTACTAAAAGGGTTTAGCCTATTTTAGACAGGTCCTAAGCTTAAGTGAAATTAATGGTCTTAAGCATTTTATACCAAATTCCTTGAGTTAATTTTAATTATTTTTTTTAGTGAAAAATCATCTTCACACATTCTTCTGTTGGATTTAAGAAGAAAATTTCAATTTCAAAGAAGTTTTTTAACCCTCGGGGAGGATCTAAATGGTAAACACTCTGTTGAGCAAATTAAAATTGACGTTATATAAGGATTAGATTAATTTTGTATATATATAAAAGGGGTTTTTATCTATCGAAAGTATGAAAAAACTAACCCATCACAATCGCAAACCACAAATAAAAATATTTCATCAAACTAGGTCATGTAAACAAATGCGGCTAAAAACAGACCTGAATCCAACTGATGCGTTCACGATAGAACAAGAGAGAAAATGGCCATTAGCGAAGTACCGATGAAAACTGCAGCTTTGAGACTTTTAAGCGTGATCTTTCAGTGGAAATTTGATGATTAAACTTTTAGATAAACTGTTTTAATTTCAGTTTGTAAATAAATGAATAGGTACAGTTGTTTTGGATTTTTTTGCATTGGAATCTTATGTTTATTTTGCCTCGTAGTGCCTTCATAAATATATTTTTTGTGCTGAAAACGGGTTTAAAATATGGCGTTTTTCTGGACAAAATTGCAGGTTTTTTATTGATTAATGAACAACTTGGGATTTTAAATAAGGTAAATTAATTCTTGTAAAAACGGTTTCTTAGGGAAATTATAAACGAACTTATTACCAATTGCCACAAAACAATCCTTTCTGGAGGCTATAAATTTAAACCACCCCCAGAGATGGTATAAAAAATCACCAACTTTATAACCTCAAACACAGACAATGAAGCTATTATTTGCCAAATCAAGAACTTTGTGTCTTTTCTGTATGCGTAAGTATTTTTTGAAAATTGGTTTTAAAATTTAGTACCCTTCACAGGTATAAATATTTAGACCTGGGGGGGGGGTATTATTTTAGATCTTAGTAAATCCCAGTGTTGGTGACCGTAGAAAGTTCAAAAGTCGTCAGATATTTGCTTCTGTATCCAGGCAATTCAAAAAAAGTGCTAAATAAATTATGGCCCAATATAAAATAGATGTGGATAAGCGGCCACACTTTCTTCGATAAAGACGTTGGCTTGGGGGGGGGCGCCCCCCCTCTAAAGCCGCCACGGTTGTATACAACAATATCCAGTAGACGGGAGGCAGTGAGACCTAGTGGTTCCTTTTTGCCTCACCCCAAACTCAGTTTACTACCTGCAGCGACTCTTCCGGTCTGTCTCTTTATAAAGCATCGGATGGGCCCATCTGAGGGTTTGCAGTTCCTCTGCATCCAGGTTATAGTAGGTGTTTGAGTATTTATTAGCTATACAATCAGCTTCAGGCTACTGGGAACATGGGGGGGCACTAGTCCAATTTACTATCGTCGTACCGTACGACCGAGGTGGGGTCAAAGCACGTTGCAGTGTTATATTTTTAAATTTTATTTTATTTTATTTCTGCCTTGCTCGAGAAACAGATTGGTAAATTCTTAAGTGAAATAATACATTTTTAAATTAGAGGCTCTCTATAAATTTGACAGTTATTGTTTTACCAGAGGTGGGCAACTCATATTGCCCTCTCTTTCTAGTTTTTTATATTTGCATGTAAAAACGATTTTATGAAATGGATTGATGTTTTGTTGTCTCTTTTTATAATTTCCCCAGACAGTTTTTGAAAGATTGATTTTTTTTTGGTTATTAAACTATGTCAAGTTTTGAAAAAAAAAACACAAAAAAAACAGTGTATATGTACACGCGGCAGACATTAAAAATGTAAATAATAGGTAAAATATAAAGACTTCTATTGATCTATATTTTTTTTACTCTTTTACTTACAATAAAACACGGAAACATAATGTGTTATTTATTAACAAAGTACATGCTAAATTCGTATGTTTACCTCACTAATTCGGCTATTTTCATAAATTTTACAGCTTGGTAAATACATGTTTTCTTTCCACTTTTCTTGAGTTTCTTTCTCCGTTGGACAACAGAACAATACATTCGTCGAGGCACGTACGTGTTTTTACAGTTTTGATACAGCAAAATTCCATTTTTAAACCTGACGTTTTTTAATCAAAAATATGACAACTGTAAAATCCAGTTGCTCACCTCTGCTAAAACAATAACTGTCAAAAATCGCATACAGAACCTCTAGTACTATCAAGGCAGATCATTGAACTTTTTTTTGAGAAATTGGTAAATCGTCCAGAACCTAGTTTATCAACGATTCATAGGTTTGGGGAGAATTTTGTAAAGTTTGGTTGTGTATGGCCAAGGAACGATAAGAAACCCACTGTTTTGAATGACGAGCAGGAAGTACGAGATGTGATGATTTGCACTGCAGTGGGGGAAAATCGAAAGTGAACTATATAGCCACCAAATTGTCGAAGAAGTTGATACATCTTCAGCCACTGTCTTACGTGTTCTCAAAAAGAATGGTTATCATTTTTACAAAGCGTCAAAAAAGCATCAAATTTTTCCGGAGGACAACTACGTCGTATGGAATTTTGCGAAACAATGATGGAAAGGGCTAATCGTGATGAAAACTTTCTGAGATCTATTCTATAAGAGTACTTTTCCATTAATGAATCATCACCCCCACACACACGTTCGATATTGGTCGAGGAAAAATGTTCATTTGTATTTTGACGTAAGAACACAGTATTCCCAAAAACTAAATGTTTGGGGAGGTATTGTAGGGGAATAATTTGCATGAGCCCAGATACTTGGATCTACTGCAGCAGCATATTATTTTAACTGCTAGACAGTTGTTAGGTGTGAGATTTGGTGAAACATGGTTGTCCCGTTCACAATGTTGGTCTTGTTAGGAAATATTTTGATAATGTATTTCCTAATCGGGTTATAAGTACACGTAACTATTTTATGGCCAGCTCGATCCCGATCTTGCTCCTAATGACTTCTATCTGTGGAGTTATATCATTGCGTTGTTTGACGACGAAAGTTGTTTAAATGCGCTGGGTGTGCTTGTTTATGTTATGCTTTATACGCCAGGTACTGTCTTATGTTACCCTGATGATTCCTAACAAGGATAAAACAGGCTTGTAGGTTTCTGGACTATCCATTAGATCTTGGAGGCCTTATCGTAATGAATTGAAAAGCAAAATGTGTGTCCGATATGCCACGAACCTTCCTTTTTATCAAAAATAAAGTTTACGGGCATTAAAGGGCTAATAATTTGGAAGAACTTCGGATTAAAATTGAAGAAGCTTTTCAAACTATCACCTCTACCATGCTTGGAAACGTTAAAACGGGGTTTTCATAATAGGCTTGTCTTGCCAAGCTAGGAGGACTTTTTGAACATTTGCTATATTTTTTTTTGACTGGGAGAATCTTTTTGGTTTTTAGAATGTATTATTTTATTTTGAGAGCTTGTTGTTAGTGATAAATCTGAGCAGTTGAAAATAAAACGCTGTAATTTTTCAACGACAAAAAATAAGAAAATTAAGTTATAAAAAATGTGCGTATTTATTGACCAAATTCCGGTTTCATCAACAACGCTCCACATCACACCGTGGTTACTAAACCCTAAAAGCAAGCCGCGAACGGTGCGTAAGTGTTGGTTGCTCCACTGATAAGTGTGCGGTGTCCCTGCGTGGACACTGGAAAATTGGACTTGTTCCGCCCTGAAGCCTGAAGCTCTCTGTATACGCTACAATCTGCAATGAAGTGCCGGGATGTCTGCTCTGACCTCGCACACGCCTGGGGCTATATACTTGAAATTTGGGGAAGTGTACGGAGTAAAAAATTCTCCTGGGGAACGAATTAGGGAGCATTCAAAATCAAGTCATGTCTAGCGCACTTTCCGTTAAGGTTTCATCACTAAACTTGTTCTTCGACCATTTTGCATAAGTCAACAACGTGAATCCGGTAATCGGCAATTTTGAACTATCATTTTTAATCTTGTAAACCTTTTATTACATTAGGATGACATCTGATTAACCTTAATTTAGTCCAATGTTCATTGAGATTGCCAGATTGTGCTCATCTATCCACCACTGACCTTCCCTCTTAAGTCACGTCTCTGAATTATGGCAATTAAAAATATAAAACAAAATTTCTCCGGAAAAATTTATTCACCAAGACGAGCAATAAAACGAGAAAAATATCGGTCAATAGGGGTCGAAAAGGATTCTCGAAAATGACCTTCGAGAAGCTTCGTGACAAACTACCATTAAATCTTTGCAAAATTCTTCGAGTAGGTGTAGCAATTGAGTTCTTAAGAATATATATGGCCTAGTTTGATAAACTACGTACTATTTTTATTTGACTTCATTCATCTATTCATATAATAAATCTCTAAAAAGACTACTCTTAAAATACTTGGTGGGGCTTCTAACCAAACGATATAGATGACAAAAATCCAGTTATTAGATTTTTTTTCTGTCGTTCTGTCTGTTTGTATGTCTGCCTCTTTGTTCTAGCATCACGTAAACACTATTGGACGGATTTTGATGGGCAAAAAATTTATTTTAAGTCAACCGAATTCGTTCCAAAGTAAGAGGAGAGATGCGTAAACTATAGTTAGAAATGCTCAAAACTCTGTAAGTAATACAGCGATTTCTGAAAATTTTAAAATTTTAAATAGGGAATTAAAATACCTTTTAAACAAGGTATCATTCGACCCCCCTTTCTATTTAAAATTTTAAAGTAGTCTTAGGTCATTATAAGAATAATCTAAAATACATCAAAAAGTGGTAAAATTCTTATCATTAAGAATGTTTTCTATTTAAAGTCGATATCTAAATTCGTACAAAAGTAAGGAGAGGCGCGTAAACTATAGTCGAAAAAACTCATAACTCTGCAAGTCGTAAACCGATTTTTTTTTAAATTAAAATTTTAATTACGGAATTAAAATACCTTTGAAACAAGGCATCACTCGACCCCCCTTTCTATTTAAAATTTTAAAGTAGTTAAGACTTACGTCAATATGACGCTTATAAAAAATACGTCAAAAAGTAGCAAAAGTGTTATCATTAAACACGGTTTTTATTTGAGGTCGATACCTCAATCCGTTCAAGAGTTAGCAGGGGGGGGGGACTTTTTACGTCCGCGCTGTATAAACGTTTTCAATGTTGAAATACTGTCATATCTGTACTATGTCGTGCAAAAATATGTTACTACCGATTGTTTAGTTTTTCTTTTCTTTATATTTTTTTTTTGGTTCTTAAGTAGCTCAATTATCAGTTCCCTGGCGTGTCTCCGCTGAAAATATCAATAGCAAAGTAAAAAAAGATATCTATTGAATACAGCTATTAAAATCCAAACCTTGCCTTCTTTTTACTCTTTATAAAATAACGCGAAATAAAACTTCATTTTATAAAAAAAAATAATAACAATTGTGTTTCTCTATTTTCTTCTCAGTCCCCTGTGCGTTATATATTTGAAAAAAAAAAAATAAAACATGACAAAAAAGAAAGTTTTTTTTGTCAATATCAAACATTGGTTAGTGCACAAAAGAAATTAGTGTCTTTTTAATGTAAGTCAATAGAGTAAAAACATTGCTGTGCCAGAGAATTTGTCAGTCCCCTGGAAATGATTTTTTGTCTAAAATATGAAAAGGTACTTTAATAAAAGCTTTGTATTACCGCTTTGTGTACTGACGAAATGCATTGGAAAATTTAATTTTTGAAAAACGCAATACTAAAAAAATATTTCAAATTTAAGACGATTTCCTGGCGATTCTTGGTCCCATGAATAGTTTATTTTTATTTTGGCGGTTTGTTCTGTTTTTGTTCTGCAGCCAAACTAGAGTCATATTTTAAAAACTAGCTTTTTCCCTACTGATTTCTAAAAATATTTTTAAACCATTATCCCAGAAAAAATGTCTTGGCCAAAAACTATTTTTCTTTTACCTATTTCTGTAGAACTAGCCATATAGGTACTTACTTCTGTACTATTTCCTTCTAACGCCCACTCTTCCTGCTGACTTTCCTGGTCGAGGCTCTTGTGGTATACCAAATTCGTAACTGCCAGAGCGAAAATCAAAATGGCGGCGGCTACGGCGCTGGACACGCACATCAGGAAAGGGACGTAGTTTCTACCGCCTACGCAATGGTTGAGCCACTTGCAATGATGGTCGAAGTTGGCCACACACTTGTTACATGCGCTGAAAACAATAAACGGTAACAAAACATTTGCTAAATTTGAAAATCTCATTGTGATATTTTGGACGCGATTCTTCCAAAAACCGACAAAAAATCTCGCCCTTAAAAAAAATCCGACGATTTTTAAACACAAGTTTACACTGACTGACTTATTTGCTAATATTCCTTAAAATAAAAAATATGACAATTTTAATTCTTGCTTTTTAAAAAGTTGACGTTTATCAAAATTGGTAGATTTTTTTCTTAAAAAAAAGCTTGATTTTGCAGGCAAACTCTGGTCTATTTAAACATTTTAAACTTCTTTTCTGCCGGTTTCCTGGAAAATATTTTTATTAAGCTTAATTCTGGTGAAACGTGCGCGGCAATATTCTGTGATCTCTCGAAAGCATTTGATTGCGTGGATCACGGAATACTGAAGCAGAAAATGCGGTTTTATGTAAAGATATAAATCGATTTGAAACGCTATCAGCCGTTAGATTTAGGGAAAACCATTGTCCTCACCAGTGGCACCGCTGCATCGCCATACCAACGATGCTCCACTTCACACATGCTCCATCCACCTTACGTTTACCAGCTCGATTCTACTAAAGCGGCAACTCCGACGACAAATAATGAATGAGGCAGCGTAGAACAAGGTTATATAGGTGACCTGCTACAAGTGCCAGATTGTCACAGTAATATACAGGGTGATTCAAAATTCCCTAGAAAGACTTTAACTCTAGGTAGAATTTGTTGTTCTAAAGAAGAATTAGTAAAATATATTTTCGTAAACTTCTTCGTTTCAGAGATTTGCATTTAAAAATTGTTAATATTTTCTGAAAAGCACCCTTTACTACGTAGTAGAAACATAAATTAAAAAAAAAACTTTGACAATTTAAAAATGCTTGATAAAAACCCTAAAACATGTCATTGTCAGCACACGTAGACTTGCCTGGTAAATTATTTTAAAGGCGATTCCCAAAAAAATAAGAAAATTTTACTCCTTAATTCAGAGAAAAAAATATGAAATTTAAACAAAATAATCACGTAACTTTTCTTCGATTAATGAATATCTAACCACTGTAAAAGTCTTTCTGGGGAATTTTGAATCACGCTGTATATATTGCAAAATTAAAATAATTATTTTTTTTTGTTTTATGTACTATAAAATGTACACTTGTGTTAAAAAAAGACGGGGGCATAACGTACCCAAGTGTCAAATACGTCCCCTTTTTTATGAAAAGATGTGTGCCTACACATTATGAATTATTTATTGAATTTAAATTGTGTAGATTTGTAAATATCTAAATAAAAATCAAGGCGCCTATACTCACAGGTGAGCCCATCATTTACAATATAGAACGTTTTTTTCTTATTTTTTACAATCACAGTTACAATTAAAAAACCTCCAAATCAATGACTTCAACCGAAAAGAAACCAAAAAACAAAAGATCAAAAGATCTTGGGTGGAAACACACAAAGGACCAAAGCGAAAAGAGAAATGATTAAATGATCTTTCGCTCTGGGTAACCAGCGTAAGCTCATCAGTGGTTTCATCTTTTGATCTTTTGTTTTTGGTTTGTTTTCGGTTGAAGTAACTGATTTGGAGGTTTTTTAACTTCTTTTTTTGGTTTTAATTGCCTTGGGAGCATAATCCTATTGGAAATATTAACAGGCCAGGACGAATCCGTATCAGGTAACTTGGATAAGTACCAGTGCGGAACGATGCCTATTTATGAGTGATTCAAGGTTGGAAATCAAAGTGTAGGATGGTGTTTAATGATGTATGAGGAGGGTGACCAGTGAAACCACTGATGAGCTCACGCTGGTTACCCAGAGCGTGATACGGATTCGTCCTGGCGTGTTAATATTTCCAATAGGATTATGCTCCTAAGGCAACGCTCCTCCTCCTATACCCTTGAAACGGAAACATATCGCCACACTTGTTTATGGTCTTAAAAACCTTATCAGGTATGTTTTGATTTCAGGTTTTGAGTACTTCTAACCAATATTGTTTCCAAATACTGACTTCTCCCAATAAAAGTTCAAGAATTTGTGTTTTGGATTAATCAAAGACTTTATAGTATTTAGAAACGACTTTAGTTAATTTTGCCTTAATTTTCGCTTCACTTTGTATAAAACTTGGTATCAATATGTTCAGGTCAAAAATACTTTTTTATGTCCGAGAATAGAAAATAAATAGAAACTCTATAATAAGTACTGTTCTGTATTTCCAATGGTTTCCGCGATAAGTACGTCATGCGTTTGTTTATTCTTGGTGTGACGAATTGAAGGTGGAGTGATTCTAGAATGTCTTTAGAGGAACTTTCTGCAATTTCTCGTTTTTTCTCCAAGTACTTCGGGGTTACCACCAGTATCTTTGTTGTATACTTTTTTCTGAGGCAAAAGGGGGGGGGTGATCGCCCCCCCCCCCGCCCTTCCCCCTGGGACCGCCACTGGTTATAATCAGAGTTGTGAACACTATTTTTTTTAATACCTTTATCAAAAAATCCAAGAAAAACAGCAAAATACTTTTAAAAATCTCGAACGAAGAGAACTTCTCGTAACACACCATATTTAAACTATAAATCAAGGCGGCTGCTAAATGAAATAACAATGGGTTTCCATAGCGTTGTGCCTTTTTACTTGGTGACGTCCATTGTTGCGACATTTTAATCTTTGACAGTTTGATAATTTGACGATGTTTTTAAATGATTTTTTCGTAAATACTTGGAGAAAACTGGCGGAAACGATTTAATTTTTAGGCAAGAATAATTAGATTTTTTCAATATTACTATTGTCCGCTATTTCTTCTTAATTTTGAGTAAAAAACGGACAGAAATCTTTTTTTTGCAGCCGTGATAAAAAAAAGTTTTTTTGCATCGGTAACCAAAAAAGCCATGCTTTAGTTATCTGCAGACAGTTACTAAAATTATGTTTTTAATGAAGGTATAAAAAAAAAGTATATTTTTTTCCAGATCAATTAAATTAAGTTCTCAAAGTAAAACAAAACGCCTATATGTGCGTGGCCGTTATTCAAGGCTCGCCTTTGTTCTGGAAATGGAAAAACATCCATTTTCATTAAGGACTTTAATGTATTTTAAACATACACTTTTAAAAAACAAGAGACGCAGGCAAATATTTATCACATTGAACATACGACATCTGGTGACATATTATAAAGGTACCGAGAGAACCATAAAAAGGGAAAAAAATCTATTTTTTAATTTTTAATTAAAAAAAAAATTACGTTTAATAGGTAAAACCACAGATAAACTACCTTTCTCTGACACAGAGGTAGTTTCTCTGTGATAATATGTGGCTTCAGAATTAATATAAATTTATGTTTATATTTTTAAATTTAAGATGGCGCGGTCGGTCCAAATGAAAGAAAGGCCTTTATTGACACTAGTTTCTTATCCGCTAACATCAATTAATTAAAAATAATAAATGAATTATTCTTAAAATCTTTCAAGTGCATTTTAAGTTACGACTTTTTATATCAAATGAGGTTTTAGTACGTGATCACGGGCGAGTTGGTAAATTTGACAAATGCATATGACGTTAATCTGAGATTCCATGTCGTTGAGATCGATGAGCCATCGAAAATTAAAAAAAACGTGTTAAAATTCAGTCAGAACTTAGCTTTTCTTATAGGGCTTTAGGAAGATATGGTGAGTATGAAACTTATATCAGCCCAAATTGAAGATTTATTTATCTCCTTAGTCCTTGAAAAATGTTTTCTAATACCTTTACAACTTCTTCAACTTCTTATTAAGCCAGCAATCGTTATTAAATAAATTAAAAAAAAATAATAGCAACAAAAACCAGCTGATTAAATGAAGTTGGTGACATTCATCGGAAAGGCTCGATTGTTTTCATCGGTGAGCTCATCGGTAAATTTACAAACTACTTATCCGATCTTACTAAAAAAACTTTAATTAATTAGTGTCCGTCAGTTTGAAACTCAATAGAGCAAACCAAAAAAAAATGGAATGTTTTGAGGTGCATTTATACTTTTATCTAATTGAATAAGGTAGTTGCTATTAGAATTAGAAGTTCAGTTATAGGTAGTAGAAAAATAAGACTTTTTTTTCTAAAATCATTTGTCCGCAAATGCTTCGTTGCTCATCTACAGAGCCAACTAAATTTATTCAAATAGAACATGAAAATAAATTTAGTATATGAAATAAAAGAATAAAACAACAAGGTGTGAGTATACAGGGTGGATTCTTTAAATGGAACGGTGTATCTAGCGACTTTAGAGAAGAGGTTTTAGAAAAAGCGAAAAGCGAATCTTTAATAATTTTTTACGAACTTCGCGCCCATGATAAAACAAAATTTGAGGCCCTCAACTATTTTTTTTTAAATGAGAAGGTACCACTTGTGGCAACTTTTTGAAAAGCTTGTTAAAAAATAAATTTAACGCATTAGTTTTTTTTACATCTGTCAACCAATGTGTCAGATATTTTAAAAATCTTATTTTTATGTCAATTGTTTTAGCTTCAAAATAAACTACATATTTCTTTATTTACTAAGCGGAATAAAGTAAAATCCCACACAAGAACATTATTGGCGGCCCATTTGGGGGCCCTCACTAAATATCCGGGGCCTATCAATATTTTTTTCATGAGGAGGTACTATTTGTGGCACTTTTTTGGAAAGCTCGTTAAAGGAGAAATTCAATTAAATAAAGTTAAAAAAAAATTAACAAAAAATATGTTTTTGTCAATGTTTGTGACAAGTAACAAGTGGTACCTTCTTAATTAAAAAAAAATTCTTGGTAGGCCCTGGGCCTCCAGTTGGGGGCCCCAATTTTTTTTTTATCATGGACAGCAATTTTTTCAAAACCTCTTCCCTAAAGTCTCTAGAAACACCGTTCCATTTAAAGAATCCACCCGGTATATAAGTTTATGGATCATATCATATTCTGAAAATACATTAATTTTTATTAAGTAATTTGTTTTAAACAAAAATAGAGGAAAAACGTGTAAGGATACCCAACTATATAGTAATAAATATCCAAAAGTAGATTTAAAATACTATAATAACAGGTATAACATATACGTCTTCAAAATATATAATTATGGATAAAATTCATCCAATTAAAAAAATTGTTGTAAGAAAATAACTATAAATAGACTAAAAATATATAAGTACAGAAAAAATAGATTAGGTATAACTATAAGTTTAGTTAGTTAAGTATTTATAAAAAATGTCTTTATTTGCTAAAGGTTGATTTATTTTGTGTAATGTATAAGGAAAAGGTTGTTAGAACTTTACTATGCAGTTACACGTTAAAAAAAGCAGCAATAGTAGTTAGTTTCAGAAAAGTATAGGTATTCATAGCCTTAATTGATTTTATCAAAATCGGTTCACGGAAAAAAGAGTTATGATAATTGTTTTTATTAAAGAAAAAAAACGAGAAAAAACTACATGCTAAGCGGGATTTTCGATTTAGAATTGGTCCTGGTTCTGGTTGGCATTATTTTGACAGAAATTTTGACAGCGGTTTTAAAATAATGACGTCATTTGCAATATTATGAAGATATCTACGATTTTACTCAAAAAAAGAGGGGATATGTTTACAACCAAAATGCCGAACTAACCTTCCAGGCTGGTACTAAAATTTTATAACCGGGTTGCAACTGTGACGTCATTGTTTTAAATCGAAAAAACCGGTTGCGGTTCAACTAGA
Organism: Oxystoma pomonae; assembly: GCA_963921995.1. Classification (NCBI taxonomy): domain Eukaryota; kingdom Metazoa; phylum Arthropoda; class Insecta; order Coleoptera; family Brentidae; genus Oxystoma; species Oxystoma pomonae. Next base: position 44,031,986 of record OY998169.1, on the reverse strand, counting down.
ACGAGGACCAATCGTAAATCAAAAATCCTTATTGACGCTAACTTGAGAGAAAATCTATGTTTTACCTGTCAATTGGGTTATAAAGAATAGGCTAAATAACACTGAAGAGGTATAGGAGTTAACTGGCTTTTTAGTTGAGAACGGTGTGTGTGAGTTGAGTTACCTGCAATGCTTAGTTCTTGAATTGGTGACGTCGATCGCGCACAAATGACAGTACCCTCTTTCTATAACATGGGAATGTTTGGTACGGTCTAAGGATGGTACCGGCTTTGGTTCTCTTAGTCTTAAGGCTTCTTCCGCGGGATCTATAAGCCCGGCGAGTAGATTCACGGCCAGATGGACCTATATAAATAAGAAAATGTTATAGATATAATAGTCTATACAGTGGGTCCCAAAAGAATGGAATAATGGATTTTTTGGGAGAACCATATAACTATTAGATATATAAGGATCAGGATGCGAGAAAATCGTCGCGGCAACGGTCAAAATCTAGATTGCCATGACATGGCAAATGGACTAAAGACGGCTCGATCTGATCCTGCGCGAGTTTGTAAGGTCAAACCACCTCATTTCTCGTTCAGCGCACTTCCAGCTGGCGCATGCGCAATGGAGCCCGTCTTTAATCCATTGGCAACGGCCAACTTGGTATTTCGCAGGGGTTTCCGCGACGCTTTTTATCCTAGGGAAATACACGGGCAGGGCCGATATAGTATCTCATAGTTATATGGGGAGAACTATGGTTTAAAAAAAAAACTTATATAGGATCATTTTAGGAAAAAAAGCGGTTTCAAAAAATTTATACCATTTTTTACAGGCTGTCCCAAAAATAAAATATGACACAAACTTACCTTTTTTAAAATTGGACACCCTGTATATTATCTCGTTTCTGAACAAACACTTTCGGTGGGATTTACTAAAAGGGTTTAGTCTATTTTAGAACGGTCAGTACAGTTTAAGTAAAATTTTTGTTTTTAAGCATTTTAAACCAACCCTCCTTGAGTTTTAGACATAGTTTGATATATAAGAAGAATTTGAATAAATTTGTTTATTAAATAATCATCTTAACACAATCTTTTCTTGAATTTAACAAGAAAGTTTAAATTTAGAAGAAATGAAAATTAAAAAAATTAAACCCACGCGGGGTTTAAATAGTAAACACTTTGTATATATATGTGTGTATATGTCACTGTAACTAAAACTTACCCTTGTTAATTAATTTTTCCAATTAATACTTGATGTCACACAACGATTTAGATGGGTAATAATAAAATAAGGAGTAGATTAATTTTGTATTTATTTAAAAGGTGTTTTTATTTATGAAATGTAATGACAAACTTAAATGCAAGTTTTGCTAACATTTCTGTAATTCTCGAAATATCAGTTGCAAAATATTAGCTGCGTTCAAATCACAAACAGCGAGTTCGGATTTCTTGCCTCTGCTTGTACCTTGGCTTGCACCAACCTCTACTGATAAAAGCTACAACTTTGAAATTAGTGGGCTTTGAGTTTCTTGACTGAGCCTTTGATAACCTCAATTTTGTTTTTTTTTTGTTTGGTATATTTTTCGTGCATAATCAATGACCTTAACTTATGTTTGTTTGGCCTCGTGGTGCCCTCGTAAATATATTTTTTGTGCTGAAAACGGGTTTAAAATATGGTGTTTTTCTGGACAAAATTGGAGGTGTTTTATTGGTTAATGAACAACTTGGAATATTAAATAAGGAAAATTAATCCTTGTAAAAACGGTTACTTAGGGAAATTATAAACGAACTTATTACCAATTCCCACAAAACAATCCTTTCTGGGGTCTATAAATTTAAGCCATCTCCCAGAGGTGGTCCAAAAAATCCCCAACTTTATAACCTCAAACACAGATAATGAAGCTATTATGTGCCAAATTTTTGGACTATTCACCATTTGTCATTTTGAAACATGTCAAAAAAAATTTGTTTTAGGGCATTTTCTCCTAAACCTTGGTATATTTTAAGAAGAAAGCAGATTTTCAGTGGTATTTTGCAATAACAATACAAAATAATCAATAACTTTGTGTCTTTTCTGTATGGGTAACTGTTTTTTTAAAATTGGTTTTAACATTTAGTACTCCCCACAGGTGTAAATTTTTAGACCTGTGGGGAAGGGGGTACTATTTTGGATCTTAGTAATTCTCACTAAGGGTCTATCTGTTATCTGCTCCAAGATATTCAAGTTTAAATTTGTGTGGAAGAGATAGGAAAATAAGTATCTTATTAATATTGGATATATGTATGTTAGTGAAGGGGCATGTTTAGTCACATAATCAAGTTTTACTGGGTGTTTTTTTCGCATCCAGGTAGAAGGGGTTGATTTGACGTCACCTTTTAGGATGGCGGCCAAAAATCATAAAAAATACAACTTTTGCGACCGGGGCATGATTATACTCGATTCCATCCAACTCAACGACGAGGATTCCAAAAAAATTATTTTCACAAACACTCTTAATAATAATTCGACGTTTTGTCAGACTAACTTCAAATGTACCTCAAATTATTAGGCATATATGCCAAATTCGAAAAAAAAAAAATACCCCAGTAAAATTAACATAATGCAAAAATAACATACTAAAGGGCGCTATTCATCAACTATTAAAGGGAAGAGGACCAAATTTGGTAAGAAAGATAAGATGGTCAAGTCCAACAATATTGTTAAAAAAAATTTGGTTCAGCTATGACGCGTTTCAATATGGCGGCTGATATATCACAATGGCGACCTATAACCGCATTTTATTTTATCCAATTTCGTAAAAAAGTAAAAATGACAAGGTGGCCATCAATTCCTATTGACTTATCGCCGCTTACTACGGAAAAAAAGTTAGTTGATGCATGACCTTGACCTTAAAAATACCACGTACATGTGAAAAACCAGCTTTTTGTTGTAATTTTTCCAATTTGCTACTACGCAAAAACTTTAAGTGCCGGAAATGAAATTAACATCTTAGCCATAACTAAAAACTTCATTTTGAACCTCCCTACCATTTTTTTTTGATCTGGCGTCCAAGATGTTTATGCCCTACCCCGGTAAAAATGACCTATATGCCTGTCGTCTTTATTAAGTTTAGGAACATTCTACACGGATGCGAACAAAATACCCGGTGGCGTATGAATGTGTGACCAAATAGCTGTAACATCATCCTTGAATTTTATTATGAATGTTAATAAACAAGTATAGTCATGCCCTACCGGCATAATTAGAATTTATTATGCTTTTTTGACCGCCATTTTGGACAATAGCATCTAAAACACCTGGTCCAGTATATGGTAATGTATATCTAATTTCTGCTAACTTTCTTATAGGTAATTTAAATGACTTTGTTGGCTAGACAAGTGAGTAGAACATAAAATTCAAATTATAGGTCATTTTTACCGGGGTATAGCATAAACACCTTGGACGCCAAATCAAAAAAAAAATGATAGGGAGGTTTAAAATGATGTGTTTAGTTATGGCTAAGTTGTTAATTTTATCTCCGGCACTTAAAGTTTTTGCGTAGTGGTTAATTGCAAAAAACACTACAAAAACCTGGTTTTTTACTTGTACATGGTATTTTTAAAAATCAATCAAAGTCATATATCAACTAAACTTTTTTTTAATAGTTAGCTGCGATAAGTCAACAATATTTGATGGCCACCTTGTCATTTTTCTTTTTTTTACGAAATTGTATAAAATAAAATGTGGTTGTAGGTCGCCATTTTGATGTATCAGCCGCCATATTGAAACGCATCATAGCTGAACCAAATTTTTTTAACAATGTTACTGGACTCGACCTTCTTATCTTTTCTACCAAATTTGGTCCTCTTCGCTTTAATAGTTGATTAATAGCGCCCTTTAGTATGTTATTTTTGCAATATGTTAATTTTACTGGGGTATTTTTCAAAGTCATAAAACTTCAAACTGTATCAAACTCGAAGGAAAGAATTTGACATATATGCCTAATAGTTTGAGGTACATTTGAAGTTAGTGTGACAAAACGTCGAATTATTAGGATTTTTTATAGAGAAAATGGCAAAATCTTGTTTTTTGCGATATTCAAGGTCATTTAAGGTGGGATGACCTTAAAAGTAAATTTTTTGAAATCCTTGTACTCAAATTATATAACATCGAGTATAATCATGCCTCGGTTGCGAAAGTTGTATTTTTTATGATTTTTGGTCGCCATCTTGAAAGATGACGTCATATCAACCCCCCTTCTACACGGATGCAAACCAAACACCTGGTAACACTTGATTGTGTGACTAAAGAGCTATCAATCCCACATAGTCACAAAACTCCTTCATTAAAAAACCCACCGGATAGAAATTATTGACATATGCCTCTACTCTATGTAGTTAATTTCGATTTCCTTATTACTTAGATAGAAGGTTTTACGAAACTTATTTTAATCGATTACTAATAGACCCATCAACACTGCAGTCTAAAAGTAGGGTTACGGTGTCAATTTTTTTTCTTAAATTTAGTCGGTTTGAGCTAGAGCAATGAAATTTGGCACATATATTCGCCTTCCGGAAAGGTACCCTTGTGTGTCATAGAAAATTACATACAGACCGCTTCAAGCTACTGCGAACATAGGGCGAAAGAAGTCTTATTTGCCAGTGTACGTACATGCAGAGACACCGCACGCCTATCAGTGAAGCAACCAACACTCAGGCTTCCGATCGCCATTCGCTGCCATTCGCCGCCGTTCGCCTTGTATTTAGTACGCCTCTAACCACGGTGCTGTGTGGAGCGTAGTCAATGAAACCGGAATTTGGTCAATAAATACGCAAATTTTTATAACGTAATTTTCTTATTTTTTGTCACTGATAAATAAGAGCGTTTTATTGTCAACTGCTCAGATTTATCAGTGACGACGTGTTACAATGAAAATAATAAGGAGAAACAAAATAAAAGCAAGTTCTCAAAATAAAATAATACATTCTAAAAACCAAAAAGATTCTCCCAGTCAAAAAAAAATTAAAGCAAATGTTCGAAAAGTCCTCCTTGCTCGGCTAGACAATATCCGAGCCTACTATAAAAACCCCTTCCAACGTTTCCAAGCATGTTAGGGGTGATAATTTGAAAAGCTTCTTCAAAAACAGATAGAAGTCATTAGGAGCAAGATCGGGAGATCGAGCTGGCCATAAAATAGTTCCCCGTGTACTTATAACCCGATTAGGAAATACATTATCAAGATATTCCCTAACAAGGCCAACATTGTGAGCGGAACAACCATCTTGTTGAAACCATGTTTCACCAAATCTTACACCTAACAACTGCCTAGCAGTTGGAATAATGTGCTGCTGCAGTAGATCCAAGTATCTAGGACCATTCAAATTGCAATTGCCGTTGATAAAAAATGGCCCAATTACGTGTTCCCCTACAATACCCCCCCCCCAAACACTTAGTTTTTGGGGATACTGTGTTCTTACGTCAAAATACAAATGCAAATTTTCCCTCGACCAATATCGAACGTGTGTTGGGTTATGACGATTTGACCATTTGACCATCTGCACTTTTTCGGCAACTTCGTAGACATCCATTTTTAGTTTTAAAAATGTATTATTTCAATTAAGAACTTACCCATCTGTTTCTCGAGCAAGGCAGAAATAAAACAAAATAATAAAAACAAAATGAATTTCCAAAAGATAACACTGCAGCGTGCTTCGAATCCACCTCGGTCGTACGGCACGGAGAGTAAATTGGACTTGATTCCCCCTATGTTCGCAGTAGCTTGAAGCGGTCTGTATGTACAGGGGCCAAAATGTGCTTTTAAACTATCCCTCATACCTCCTATACTAATGCACCTGCACATCTGAATCTCACTCAGTTGGTAGTTCATACTATTACCTACAAGTCTACCATACCGAAAAAAAATTCGTAGCTGTTAACAAGGCCCCTAGGTTAGGGGCTAAAAATTTTGTCGATTTTAATTAAAACATTATATTTCACTTATCTTTCACTCTATGTCAACAAAAATGCACCACTAGGTGCGCAGTGGGCCATTTCTCAATTTTGAATACCCCCAACTTTGTTCCAGCTCCTGGGCACTGTAAGGGGGTGGGATCTGAACCATTCTCATATTCCAGAAAATACTCATCCATATACACATTTAAAACTCATGAATCTCGTGTAACAAATATTATGAAATATAAAAATCTGCAACTCCAGGCGCTAAAAATTTAAAATCGCGACCAACTTGTTCAAAATTTAGTATACCAAATTCAAAAAGTGCAACATTTTTTGGCAATCACAAGTTCGAGTCAAAACACTTACAGTTTAAGAGCCTATATTTTGTACATCCAACTTTGCCCCAGCCCCTAGGGGCTGTACGGGGACAAGATCCTGAGGTTTAAGTTTAAAATAGTGAAAATTAGATCTTGCTCCCTTACAGCCCCTAGGGGCTCGGGCAAAGTTGGGGGTATTTAAAATTGTGAAATGGTGCACTGCGCCCCTGGTGGTGTATTTTTGTTGACATTGGCTGAAAGATAAGTGAAATATCATTTTTTAATTGAAATCGACAAAATTTTTAGGCCCTAGCCTAAGGGCCGTGTTAACAGTCACGAATTTTTTTTCCTAAGACCACACACGAAAGAAACCATCCAAAAAATAAGATATCTAGTAGGCTATGATTTATAGAAGCGTCGCAAACAGACCGAAACCATTTTCGTCCCTAAAGAAGAAAATACTTTCTTCTCTTGAGATGAAAATGAAAAAAATTTAATAATAATAAAAAATACAAATTAAATCCTAAAGTGGTCGTAGAAAAAATAGCGTACACAACTCGATAGAAAGTAACTTTCTTACACTCGCGTGTTGTTTCACTCGGCTAGCGCCTCGTTCACAACATTCACGCTCGTCTGAAATATGTCACTTTCTTCTCTCGTTATGTAATATACTATTTCGGTATAGTGGACTTAGGCATGAACTACCAAGTGACTGAGATTCAGATGTGCAGGTGCATTAGTATAGAAGGTATGAGGGAAAGTTTAAAAACACATTTTGGCTCCTGTTGCCCCCTAGAGGCCACGTATATAAATTTTTATGACACATGAGAGTACGTTGCCGGAAGGCCAACATATGTGCCAAATTTCATTGCTCTAGCTAAACCGTCTGAATTTAAGAAAAAAAATTGTCACCCTAACCCTGCTTTTCCTAAAATGATCCTATATAAGTTTTTTTTTGAAAAAAAACTCTCCCAAAAAAATACATTATTCCATACTTTTGGGACACACTGTATATAAGAAACGACGTGTTATCCTCATGATGACACGTTCAAAACAAAATGTCGCCACAGGGCCGATGCCGACGCTAGCTAACAGTTTAGCCGTCCAGAGCAAAGAGGTGAAATGCCTTCCCTTTGCAACAATAATTAAAATATAGGGTGGCCCAAAAAAAATGGGACGTTTTTGACTATTTATTACGTACTTTTAATCATTTTGGAAAGTGGTCAAGACTTAAAGAGAATTAAAAAATAAATAGATTGGTAATAGGAACGGCCGAACCAAAGAAAGCAAAATAGAAATGCATGGTAATAAAGTTTAAAAGACGGAAACGTCCGATCCCGAAAATTTCACGTCTACGCTCTTCGTACGTGCCAAGACCAAACTTAAACTGCCTAATATAGTTTTAAAAGTTTGCCCTCTGAAATAAAAAGTTTTCTAAATCGAATTGACTTCCCTGGGAAACTGACGATCTGTATCAATAAACTTTCTTTGAAGGTCTTTAATACCGGACACGGGCACATTTAATACAGGGTGTTTAAAGGTTAGGAGTGATTGAGTGCGAACTTTTTTCTCTCCTGACCATAAATTTTTACAAAAGCCTATAGTTTTAAACTTTATTATTGTGAAAAAAAAGAGTTTTTTGTACTTCAGTGCAAAATGAACTTCCTCGCACAAAGGGTGGAACCTAGGACGACGTCGTTTCGCCTTTATTAGGGAGTCACCAGCTAGGTGTACCACAATGACACACAATTTAGGTCGCGCCTATGTGCCAAAGATTTTACAGCTCAAGCGGAAGAAATCCTGTCGCCTGACGCCCTCTGTATGAACAATCGAAACCAATTTGCTGTCATTGTGGTACACCTAGCTGATGAGTCCCTTATAAGGGTGAAACGGCGTCGTCCTAGGTTCCACCCTCTGTGTGAGCTATCGAAATTCAGGAAGGTTAGTTTGCACTGAAGTACAAAAAACTCTTGTTTTTTCGTTAGATTTACAGTGCCACAGCCATCTTCGGTTTGTTTTTTATTATTGTTCCTTTCACGGGAGTCGCAAGTAGAACGACGTTTTTTAGTTGTAGCCGACTAGTTTTGAACGAAAAATAATTTAAAAAATAACTATGAATAAAAACTCTTCCAGGCCAGTTGAACCACCTGTTAACTCGTTTAACGCGAGAGACGAAAAGAAAAGCTTTAAAAGCAAGAGTTTTGTATTTTTTGTCATTGCAAAATACTGTTAAATTTAGGCATCAGTTTTGAATTTTAAAACGAAACATCCTGTATAATACTGCATTTTTGAATCATTTCTTCTTTCTGGTTTCATTGCATTTAAAGTTTTTTTCATAGTGTTTCGTAAACCGCAACCGGTAAGCGGTAAGAGGAGCATGCATTTCATAGTAGACACTTAAAGTGACACATAATAGATTTTTATTAAGAAAAACTTTTAAAGAACAAGCTTTTATTAAATGCATTATGCGCTCAAAAGTAGAAAATAAATAATGTTTTATCTTTTTTATACCATAATAAAACCGATGGGTGCAAATTAAAAATTTTAACTTTAGGTATCGTATATCGGTCACATCGACGATTCATCTAAGAATTTTCATTTTCAAAGGCTTTTCAAGCATGGCAATCTCACTCGTTCTCAGCTTCTTTAGGTAAAAGCATTATCATTCAAATAGAAGAAGAATTTAGTTCTTCTTTTGTATTTCTCTCCTTGTCACCGTAAAGTTAAAATTTTTAATTTGCGCCCATCGCTTTTATTATGGTATAAGAAAATTATTTTCTACTTTTGAGTGCGTTTAATAAAAGCTTGTTCTTTAAAAGTTCTTTTTAATAAAAATGTATTTTTTTATTTTTAGATTTGTACCCTAAATAGTCCATTTTGAATCCGCCATATTGAAATTTTCAAATCTGATCAAAAATACATATCCCCTTCCCGAAAAATCTCCTGTATGCGAATTTTGATATAAATCTAACAAACTAAATCTTTTCCCCCTCCACTTCCCTCATTAGATGGAAGTGTGTACCTAATAATACCATATTATTGTATTGTCGCCGGAACTATAAACGCACATTTTGAATCTGCCATATTAAAATTTTCAAATCTGATCAAAAATTCATAATTCCCCTCCTTAAAAACCCCTGTATGCCAATTTTGATTGAAATCGAACAAACTAAATCTTTTTCCCCCTTCACTTCTTTCATTAGAGGGACGTGGGTCCTTGAGGACACCATATTATTATATTTTCACCGGAACTAAACTGGTCAAAAATTGAAGTGACGCACCCGGATTTTTCATCCAAATTTGGGTTTAAATTATGTCTGAAATAATGACCCGATCTTGACAAAACTTATTTTGTTTGATAGAGCCATTCGTCCTTTACAAAGCCCATATTTTGATAAACTTTGCTAAGATGGAGTTAACTTGCTGGGAGGGGTTAATTGTTGACCAGTTTATAAACGCATACCAAATTTGAACACAATCGGATGTGGATAAGTCAGTTAAAATTGGTTATCAAAACATGACTGAAAATCGTCCATCTTGAATCCGCCATATTGAATTTTCAAAATCTGATCAAATACTCGTATTCCTTGTCCCTAAAAGCCCCCGTACATACCAATTTTGGTTGAAATCGGACAAACTTAGGTTTTTCCCCCCTCCACTCCCCTCGTTGGGGGGAGGGGTGCCTAATAATGACATATTATTGTATTCAGCACCGGTTTCGGGGTCTACCTAGCCCTTAGCACCATTGGAAAAGCGGCCCCCCCCTACTACCGAACCTAGATAAAAATGATTTCGGGAATCAGAAAATCATACTAACATTTATTAAAACAAAAATGAACAGAAAGTATAACTTTGCACGATCTAGTTTTACCGTAGATAGAGAATACCCTATCTACGGTTTTACATAAAAAAAAACATATTCTCACCCATTTATATTCACCTCTATATACCGGGTGTCTCAAGGTGAGTAACCTATTAGAATATTTTGGAAACTATACAATGGAAACTTTTCAAACTTTCTATTCTAACATAATAGAATAGAATAGAATAGAATAATGTTTATTTGCAGCAAAAAAATAAAACAAAAACCAAGTACAAAAAATTCTTAGTTCTAATCCATCTTTTAGCCGCAAATAAACATTTTAAAGGCATTTTAAAGCCTCAATGGCTTGTTTGCCCAAAATGTTTGATTTGTTTCCGCAAAATGGGTTACCAAATAAAAATTTATAATATTCTTATCAGAAAAAAAAAAATTATACTTTTGTACTAATCATTCTATAAACCTTTAAAAACTAAGTTTAGACATATTTATATAACTAGGTATACTACATATTGTTTTTTTTTTTTAATTTTATGTCAATTCCGGTGGATTATTTAGACATTATTAGCATGTCAGGAAGGTGTCGTATTAAGGAGTTTTAGGTCATAATTGGGGTAGTTTAATATTTTGTATTTATATTTTACTCTTGTAATTTGTTTGTAACTTAATTTTAAACGTTATAAATGTTTTTAAAGTCAATCCAGCTGTGCACTAATAATTTTAATTTATCAGTGTTTTTAATATGTTTGGGTACACGGGTGTATATTCTAGGACCTAAAAAGTAAAAACTTCTTTGAGTTATGGTTTTCTCTACTCTTGGTACTCTAAAGGTGATTTCGTTTTGTCTTGTGTTGTATCTATGTTGTACCTTAATTAAATTTGTTTTATGTTTGTGTTGCCTTAAAATAACTGAGTAAGTAAACAGTTTTTTTATGTCAAAGATTTTTGATTCTTCAAATAATAAGTCAGACGAGTAACGGTAGGGTTTGTTATAAATGATTTTAAGGCACCACTTCTGAATTTTTTCAAGGCTATCCAAATGATTATTTGTTGTACCACCCCAGGCGATAATTCCATAGGTTATATGGGGTTCCACAAGTGCTTGGTAAAGCATTTTCAAATGTTTTATTTTAAAGAAGTTTTTTAAAATTTTAAATTTGTGTAATAACTGTCTAACTTTGTTTGTGACAAATTTTGTCTGTGCATCCCATCGTAGGTGTGCATCAATAAAAATTCCCAGATACTTAATTTTTTATTTTTTTTCTATGGAGATTGGTAAGCAATTACAGTTTTTATTTGTAAATAAGTCCAATGCGTTAAATATTGGTAGATTGTTGGTGTACGATGTAAACGGTAGAAATTTTGTTTTTTCGCAAGTAACTGTGTAGTGTACAATTTTTTCTGTTTCCTGTTCTGCTTTTAATTTTAGATTTTCCCAGTTGTTGTCTGTAAAGTATATGGCTGTGTCATCTGCAAAACTTAAAACTTTTCCGTCAATATCAAGTTCAAAAAGTCTATGTAGGTAAATATTCAAAAGTAATGGTCCTAAAACAGTTCCCTGAGGAACGCCGTATTCAATAGTTTTAGAGTAGCTTAATGCTTCTTTTAGTTTTACTAGTTGTTGTCTTTGTTTTAGATAGTCTTTAATAAGTTCGTATGCTTTTCCGCGTATTCGTATTTTGTCAAGTTCGTTAAGTAGTTCGGTGTGTCCAACTGTGTCGAAAGCTTTGGATAAGTCTAGAAATACAGCAAGAGATGGTTGTTTGTCTTCTAGATTTTTGTATATGTGAGTAGTAATGTATTCTATTGCATCTTCTGTTGACTTTTGTTGCCTAAAACCGAATTGTTTATCAGAAAATAACTTGTTATTTTCTAAAAAATCATTTAACCTCTTTTTTATAATTTTTTCAAAAATTTTGGCAAAACTTTTTATAAGTGAAATTGGTCTATAGTTGGAAACATTAGTCTTATCTCCAGCTTTATGTAGAGGCTTTATAATTGTGCTTTTAAAAATATTTGGAAAGGATCCTGTAATAAATGATTTGTTAACTATTTCTTTTAATGGTTACGCAATAAATTTTGAAATTTTTTTTGTTAACTCACTTGTAACATAGTCAATGCCAGGAGCTTTTTTGTTTTTTAAATCTTTAATAGTTGTTATTATTTCTTGTTTACTTGTTGATTTAAAGTAAAATGGTGGTATTTTCTTGTTTGTTGTATTTTTGTTTATTGTGGATGCAATATTACATTTTTTGATATTTTTGGCCAGGTTTTTTCCAACGTTCGTGAAGAATAATGCAAATGAATCAGCAATATCTTTTGTTTGATGTGTTATTGTCCCGTTTTGATCTTTTATTTCATTAATTATTGTATTTTTGTTAGTTACATATATTTCATTGATAGCATCCCAAATTACTTTGGAATCGCTTTTATTTGATTCTATTTTATTTTGTATATATTTTGTCTTGGTTGTTTTTATTAACCAATTTAATTTGTTTCTATGTCTTGTGTAATTAGCTTTCTATTCTAACATAAGTTCATGTAAACTATCTTTATGAAATACTTTCATATTTGCAGTGCTGCCATTTGCAGGAAAACTTGGCAATGACTTTCTTATTTTAAATAGAACACCCTGTAAATTTTTGCATTTTTGGATTCTACAAAATATTTTAGGTACATTTTGTGTGTAATGTCCTATATCTATGTTCAGCTGTTTTTAAAATATTGACAGGTGAAAATTGACATTTTTTTACTTTGACAGCCCGTAACATCGAAACGGTTAAGGATAGAGCAAAACGGTTTTATCTTTCTATCTTGGTTTTTAACAAGCTACCGTTTTATATCTAAACCCAGGGTTAAAATATCCCAAGGTTAGTTTAACCCTGGGTTAAAAATGGTATCAATATTTTAAAAACTGTTGAACATAGGTATAGGACATTATACATAAAATGTACCTAAAATATTTTGTAGAATCCAAAAATGCAAAAATAAATACGGTGTTCAATTTAAAATAAGAAAGTTTTTACCAAGTTTTCCTGCAAACGGCAACACTGCAAATATGGGAGTATTTCATAAAGATAGTTTACATGGACTTATGTTAGAATAGAAAGTTTGACAGGTTTCCATTGTATAGTTTCCAAAATATTCTAATAGGTTACTCACCTTGGGACACCCGGTATAACTAGGGCTACTTTTAAATAGTATAGTACATAACGAGAGAAGAAAGTGACATATTTCACACGAGCGTGAATGTTGTGAACGAGGCGCTAGCCGAATGAAACAACATGCGAGTGTAAGAAAGTTACTTTGTATTGAGTTGTGTAAAATAATTTTCCACCACCACTTTAGGATTTAATTCGTATTTTTTATTATTAATAAATTTTTTTCATTTTCATCTTAAGAGAAGAAAGTATTTTCTTCTCTAGGGACAAAAATACTATCTGCGTTTGCTGTCATTCATTTTCGTCACTAGAGAAGAGGTCTCTAGAGTCGAAAGTAAAACTGATATGCGTGTAAAATAAAACTTTCTGAGGCGTTATAGAGTGCAGATTTGATTACTTTCGTGTGTAGTCGTAGGAAAAATTGTTTTCGAGCTTCCTCGTTGGCAAATTTATCAATTATTTGTCCATAATTGATATAATTCAATGATTCACTTTCATTATAGTGGTGCGGTGCTTATTTTTTACCCTATCCAACGTAGAAAAAGATCGTTCTCCATTAGAGTTTGATATAGGAAGAGACAGAAAAGTCTGTATTGTCTATTTTGATAAGAAGAGCTTAACTGGTAATACTACTCGTTTTCAGAAAAATGCTCATGATTGAAAAAAACATATATTTTAGCATTTTTGCACTCAATTAACTTTAGAACCGAGCCCTACATGCCAAATTTGAAGGCAATTGGACGTCTATTATTTTGGTTACCAAAAATCGTCCATCTTGAATCCGCCATATTGAATTTTCAAAATCTGATTAGAAATTCGTTATCTCCATTCCCAAGTGCACTAACACACCAAATTTCAACGAAATTGGGTGTACTTCAACTGTACCCCCCTCCACCCCCTTCGAGTAGGGGGGAGCGATCAATTTCATCACACTATATTCTTGTATTGGCACCGCAACTATTGCTATGTTTTCATGGATAGTGGATACGTTTTCAATATGTTAACTTTTTTTCATGAATTTTCATGACAGGTTTTCAATTCGATTTTGAATCGATTTGAAAACGGTTTTAAAATTTTGATATTATATGTAATAGTTGTCAAATATTCCTTTTTGAGTTTTGGTACTTTTAAAAAAAAAATTATTTTATTCAAGAAATGATGTTGGCCCTTGCCACACATTTTTTTTATTTTTAATTATTATTCTGCAAGTGGAATACAATACAATACAATACATGGATATTGAATTCGTTTTCAATATGTTTCAATATTTTCCATAATTAAGGGGGCTTTTCAAGGCTTAAAAAAAAAATTATTTAAGTAAGGTTATGTTATTAATCTTCTTTTCTCTATACACTGGGGGTATCCACTCCACCAAATTTTAAAATGCCGGTTCCACAATTTCACTTCTATTTCTCTCTCTCTCAAAAAGAGTGAGCGCAATAAAATATATTTTGGCGGCTGTCTGGTAACCCGACGCAATACGCATGTGTAAACCCAATCCCCGTTTTCATGGAAAATCGGTATTTCGATCTCAATATGATCTTGATCCAACCCTAAAAATTTTCAGGGTCGGATCTAGATTGAAATCGATTTGATTACTGAAAATACAACCGTTTTCATGGACGGTATCGGCTTGAAATCGTTTTCAGAACGAACTCAATTCCCATGAAAACGTAGCATATATATAAGTCGGTCAAAATTCTAGTTCTAGTTACATATATACATAGATACGTACATTGCAAGTTAAATAAAAGCTTGTAGAAAGAGCGCTTATTACAATGCGCTAACTGCTTACGAATACTGCATGGGTGGTCGTAAAGATAGGTGATCCGTTATGAGCGTACGCACTGAGATACAACAACGACTAAGCACCCTTTTTATGTGCAACTTCAAATGTTTATGGATGAGAAGTAACGCCGTATGGCGTTTTGAGCATGCGCACTGAGATACGACAAGGAATAAGCACTCTTTTTATACGTAACCTTAAATGTCTATTGTTTATTTTCCTTGCGTCTTATCGCATACCTCATACTGCTTGCCTTACGGAACTCTGAATCCCCCTTAACCCAAAAATGTTTTACTAAATAGTAGCTATGAACTTTTTATTTTTAATCAACCTCCTCTCACCTCACCACCTTTTTGTTATATGTCGGCTAAGAAACTAAATGGAACTGTCATTGTCAATGTCAAAAAAAGTTTCAGATTGAATTTGGAATTAAGTACTTTTTTTCCCTAGCTTCATCCCTTTGGGATAGCTGCAGTCGCCTTTGGCATAAATATTTAACATCACGTCCAAGATTTATGTAAAGTTAAAGTTAACAATATTCATGTAAAAAGGTCAAATGTAGATGTTACCTATTGATGTAGTAAGCAAACACAATTATTATCGGTCACCGGCCTCCTCAAAACCTTTTTGCTTTTGTATTGTGGAAAATGTCTGTAATTGATAGGAACACGCAAATATCCTATTATCCTATCGTGCGAGTTGTCTTTTTTTTAAGTCGCTATGTCAAAGATGTCATTTTAAAATGCATCTCTTTGTTTTCTTTTTGAACTAAAATATGTTTGTAATACCTATAAAATATCGTCAAAAACTTTCAAAAAAGTATACATATATTTTTTACAGAATTTTTGAGTAAGTTTCCCATATAACTAAGAGTTACTATAAAAACAATGAAAATAATTGAAAACTCATAGGGTTGGCCTGAGCAAGGCCAAAAGCGAAAATTCTACTGCGCATGCCTGACGCAGTCTCCTCGCGCCCAGAGGATTTTTTGACTCTGCATTTTTTCTGATTTGAGGAGTTAAGCCAATTGCACCAACGTACATAAGGCCTCCCTAGCATTATGCAGACCTTAAGTTAAAAATTTCATTTGCACCAACTTTAAAGAAACCTTAAGCACTCCTTATACTCCTTAAGGTTTTCTGTTGGAACTTCATCCCCGCGAGCACTTATTCTCTTCTTAACAGAAAATATTTATTTTTTACCCTTTTCTATTGCATTTATAGACGTGCCGAGAAGTTCAGGACATAGGCATCTGTAGTTTTTTCACGTTTTGTGTCGACGTACGTCAAAAGTATTTCTTCTTATTAGCAATTAAATCCAAACAGCTGAAATTTTGTGTGCTTTCAGACATTCTTTTCTTGAAAAATTTTATGTTATTGTCATTTGACACATGTTAAAAAGAGAAAACCGAAACGGCAAAAAACTACTATTTAGATTATTTTAACGATCCCAACTAGCTTGACCTGCTGGAGGGTGGAGGAGACATCCCGCCACCTGGGACTCGATTCTGGGCGTAATAAAAGGATCTTACCCTTCTTAAATTCAATTTTTGCTATACCTACATCAAGATTTCAAACATTTTAAAATTCACATTGATTTTTAAAAAAATGCTCTAATATGCAGAATTTTGTTTTATGATTTTTGCATTTTTTAAAAACCATAAACCAAAACCATTGTACTTGTCTGCGATTTTTTGCGATATTTTGAGAAAAAAAAGCTATAAAGAAGAAACTAAAACAATTGGGAAAAGTCAACGCTCCGTAGATCAGTAACAAAGTGTTTGCTGACATATTCATGAATGTTCTTATTTTTACCTAAAAAAATTCGTGCCTTAAATCTTTGCACTGAATTTTAAACACCCTGACATGATCCGTCATGTAAAATTTTGACATAGTGTCATTTTTATCTAAAAATTCACTAAACAATGTTTTTCTTATTAATTAAACTGAATTTTATAACTACAGGTTGATCCACGTTCTACTCTGAAAGACGGTCAAGTTTGCCGTAGCAATCGCATATCGATCGGTCACGTGATGGTTTTGTCCAATAGCGTGCTCTGAAATCACCCGAGTGACATTTTTCACACGAGCTTTCCTACAAGTCCCAACTACTGGGTCTAATCGAGAGAACGGCTTCGCTCAAAAATCGTTGTTCGAGGCAGCTCTGCGCGTGCCCATAATAGTTTGGTGATTCTTCGATCGTCTCGTCACTGCTTTTAAGAGCGTTTATTGATTGAAACTACTTCTCTTCTCTCAGGCAAGCGATCCCATCCTACGAACTCCAATTCTTAAATCACTCACACACGTCGTATATGACTAAAAATCGAACGTTTTGTCGAGTAGTCGAAAAAATATCTATTCTTGAACGCCACTCAAAAGACGAATCCGTGTTCGACTTTTTTTCCGATTATGCGACATGGCAACGTTGCTCTTGGACCATTTTGGCCAACGGGCAGTCGAAAAATTCGGCAGAGAGATGAAAAGCACATGAAAAGTGTCAAGTGTGACGTCGCATTTTTTTATTTTTACTTTCCTCGCTAAGGGAAGTAATGTAATCATCTAAAAATCGCACTTCGATATTTTCATGATCCTCCACGAATTTTTAGGTTCCGAATAGTGATAAGCATAAATCCAGACGACGTCACTCTGTCTGTCGGTAGGTCTGTCGGTCTGTCTGTCGCCTACTTTGTAGTCACTCTAACTCAAAAACCTCTTCACTAATCATAACAAAATTTTACGTAGTGATTACTTTTGTTGACGCGCAGACCCCTATAGTTTTTGAGCATTCTCCTATTAGACCCTTTGGAGCTACCCCCAAAAAACTTCATCCCTAAAAAAAATATTTTTTTTCTTACTGTGTGATACCTCTTTGGAAAGCTTATAAAAATCGTAATTGAATGGCACCAAAATTTTTGACTAGATATATATATATCACATAAAAAATGCAAACTCTTGAAAAATTCAATTTTCTGTGCCATATATCATATTAAACGAAATGTGAAGTAAAAAGTAGCCTTAGTTAAAATCCAGGTCACACCCTATTGTCTTACCAAATTTCATATGAATCGGTTCAGCCGTTTTTGCGTGATTAATGGACAAAAATCTTGTATATACTAGTATAGCAGCACATGTAAAACGAAATGGTTTTAGAAACAATAAAGTCTTAGTCTATATATATATATATACCTAGCACATATAAAATGTATTGGAAAAGTCCATAAATCCTGGATACACCCTGGAAAAGTTTGGATAAACCCCGTAAAGGTCTGAATACACTCTGGAATGTCTGGATACACGCAGGAAAAGTCCGTATACGCCCTGGAAAAGTCTAGAAACACCCAGGAAAAGTCAGGATACACCCTGAAAAAGTCTGGAAAGACCCTGGAAAAGTCTGGATACACCCTGAAGAGTCTGGAGACATCCAGAAAAGTCACACTTTGTAAAAACCCTGGAAAAGTCTGGATACACTCTGGAAAAGTCTGGAAAGACCCTGGAAAAGTCTGGATACACTCTGGAAAACTCTGGAAAGACCCTGGAAAAGTCTGGATACACTCTGGAAAAGTCTGGATACACTCTGAAAAAGTCTGGATACACTCTGGAAATGTCTGGAAAGAGCCTGGAAAAGTCTAGATACACTCTGGAACAGTCTGGATACACTCTGGATACACTCTGGAACAGTCTGGATATACTCTGGAACAGTCTGGAAAAACCCTGGAAAAGTCTGGATACACTCTAGAAAAGTCTGAAAAGACTATGGAAAAGTCTGGATAATCTCTGGAAAACTTTGGAAAGACCCTGGAAAAGTCTGGATACACTCTGGAAAAGTCTGGATACACTCTGAAAAAGTCTGGATACACTCTGGAAATATCTGGAAAGAGCCTGGAAAAGTCTAGATACACTCTGGAACAGTCTGGATACACTCTGGAACAGTCTGGAAAGACCCTGGAAAAGTCTGGATACACTCTAGAAAAGTCTGAAAAGACTATGGAAAAGTGTGGATACACTCTGGAAAAGTCTGAATACACTCTGAAAAAGTCTGGAAAGACCCTGGGAAAGTCTGGAAAGACTCTAGAAAAGTCTGTAAAGACCCTGGAAAAGTCTGAATACACTGTGGAAATGTATGTGAAAATGGCCGAGTACATCATAAAAAAGTCTGAATACGCCCCTGAAAAGTGTGGATACACCAAAGAAAAGTCTGGATATACCCTGGAAAAGTCTGACCGACCCAATCTAACCCATGATATATGTTGCTGAGCGAGGGAGGTTTTAGAGTAAACCTTTACTCGGTTATTTTCTCGTACAATGACAAAAAGTACATAGTGAAGAATTTCTAGGAGTTTTGGTGCAATTTTTATTATTTCGGTGGTAAGTACCGTTTTCTACAAGCTGATGATAGTTTTTCATATATTTTGTTTTAATAACCAAAAGAATGGTTTGCCGAAAGATACTGTTGTTGTTCCTCGAAATGGTTTTGTTTTCTATATGTAATATATGATGGTAAAACACAAATAGAACTGCAAATTTTCTTTAAAAAAAAAACCTAAGCAAAGGCTGAATTCTTCTGGGTCCAGATATTTTAAAAATATCTTAAGAATTATTTCTATTCTCTCTTCGTTACCCTTGATGTTACTTAACTTATAGAAAATGTCTGAACTCTTTGAGCCAAAGGGTACAATTTACCTATATAAGGTGATACTGGTTCCGGATACCAAGTTTATATTTCGGAAACTGAGGGCACAACTTAAAGGCCTCTCATAAACCTATATACTATTTCTACTAATTTAAGGAAGACCTATGTGTGTTAAGAGTTGAATATTTCCCAGTATTTTGAGATTCTGTTTCTAAAAAGGATTTACATTAGGCTGCAAGATAGTCTCAATATTATTGTCGCAAAACTTCCATCATTTGGAAAAAATAAATTAGATCCTCCGGAACGCCCCTTTTACTATAGGTCAACTTGATAAGATTGCTCCCCCCAGGGAAAGATTCTTTCATAGTGGGTGGGGTTCCCTAAACGGGGATGGGATAAGAGTAAATCACATTTCGGATTTAAAACGATAACTTTTAAGCGAATCATGGATTCTAATTTTGGATACAATGCTTGAGTTTTCCAGATAGGATAAACCACCAGACATATTGCATTATCGTTTTCAATTTTTTTAAAATTTTTGGAAACAGTGAGGAAGGAGGAAATATATTATATAAGTATTAAGGTCTTTCTAATTCATTCTAGTGCATCCACTGGAAGCCATGACACACACCGATGTTCAGATAGCTTGCAAATAGAGATTTTTTGTCTGCTATATGATTATCCAACGTATTTATGTACGTGGCAAATACAAAAATATACCGAAGCTCACTGCCACGTCATTCTCGCAATTCTTAGTAAAATATAAATAATAATAATATAGTATAATAAAAAGTTGCCTCATTTCAAGAATGTTTATGTGTTTCTCCTGTTCACCTTGTTGCCAAAAACCCTTTTGCTTCCTTTCCGTTGCAACACGCCCCCCATCCCGATTTGTATGCATCTGAGAAAATTTTAATTTTATAATTAGGCTGTAAAATAGTATGTTTGGTTTGGTCTATGTGCTTTAACCACCACTCAAGTTCATTTTTAACTAAGAACCTAAGAAGCATCTTTTTGTTATAGTTGTTCCTGTTAGCTTTTAAGGCACGATATTTTTCTCGCTCAAGGGTTTTTACGTACAACAAATCTTACTCTGTAGCATAACAAACCTTTAATTAGCAAAACCTCTTTAATTGTTATTTTCTTTCCTTTTTTTTCTTTAAATAATCTTACCGGTTGTTTTTATTTTTGTTATTCTTTTTTGCGCGATAGATATTCACATCTTTTTTGCATTTACGATAAATCCTAAAAATTGTATCTCTTGAGTCGGTTGTGTATGGGTTTTTAAAAATATGCATCTTTAAGATCTAATGACGCAAGGAAGCAGTTTTTAGTAATTAAGTTCTCTAATAGCTTCCAGTTAAAAATGAGGTGGGCGAAAGAAATTTATTTAGAGTTTTAAGATTAAAGATAAACCTAAATTTCCCGTTATCGTTCTGTCTTAAAAAATAGCTTAACAAAAATTGATCTTGACAGATATTAACAGTTTAAACTCATTTTTGGTAAATTTTGTGGTTTTGGGGGTGAAAACTTGAAAAGGTTTGTCCACAAAGGGAATTTTGTAACGTTTTGTCCAACTCAAAGTTAATTTATTTTGAGTTACTTGATTCCACTCTTCTGAAAAAAAAAATTATTCGACCGGAATACGTTCTTTCACTGTTTAGCTCTAATATTTCCTCTCGGCGCGTTTTTTATATTTTTGCAATATTCGGCAAAATCTTCGCTAAAAAGAAAAGATGCGCAGTAGCAATTTTTTATATTTTTGTATGAAACAATATTGTGGCCAATGCAAAATAACTGCGCCGATTCGGCAAGACCCAAAAGATCTTGATCAAGTGCTTCCTTCGTCTCTCCCTTTTTTGTTTAGGCCAAATTAGAGAAAACCCGCTCTAACCTTTTCCCAAAATGTTTTACAATTCCAAGAGTTAAGTATGTCTTTTTTGCTCTGTGGATGCTAGCATCCTGGATTTAATTTGGGTCCCTGAAGAATTTGGCAATTTCCGAGAATTTTGTATTTTTCGAAGAGATTATTTTTGGTTTCCTTATCTGTTTCCATAGAAAGGTGCTTCTTCCATCTGCAAGCTAGCTCTGCTGATATGACTGGACCCAATGTACTATCATCTGTCCCCCCTAATATACTTTCTAAGGAGTGCCTTTTTATGCTAGAGTTCGAGGAACTACTAGTGTCTGACGAGTGACGAACTTGAGGAACTGTCAGATTCGTCGTCACATATAATAATATGAAAAACGACCTGCTAATAATAATTTTTTAAGTACATATACATACATACATATGGAGTTTTTTATTAAGACTAATATGGCGGGCATAAGTCAAAAACTATGGAGGGTTTAGGTTTTTATGAGTCCTAAAACTAAATATGTGTTTACAGAATAAACAAACTCATGCCAAAAAATATTAGCCAAAAGCATAATATTTGTCTCACTCCATTGTTTAAAACTGACAATGTGCCTTACTTACTTGAATCACGACGCTTCGGTTTCCTTTCCTTTTCCAGGTTCCTTATTTTCTTCTTTAGGTAATCCATTTGCTTTTCACGTTTTCTCTTGTTAGAGTTTTTCGGCATTTTATTCGTTTAACTGTCAAATTCGTCGTCACATATAATAATATGAAAAACGACTAATAATAATTTTTTAAGTAAACATATGGTATTTTTATTGAGACGAATTTGGCGGGCATAAGTCAGAAACTATGCAAAAAAAATTAGCCAAAAGTATAATATTTGTCTCACTCCATTGTTTAAAACTGACAGTTTGCCTATTTCTTTTCTTTTTTCAGTTTCCGCATTTTCTTCTTTAGTTAATCCATTTGCTTTTCACGTTTTCTTTTGTTAGATGTTTTCTTTAAAAGCGTATTATCACAATTCGCGCGTGTAAATAATTTGCGATGTCGTTTTCACTTGTCGCGTGACAGCGCAAGAAGAGATCAGGCAGGCTGCAGGCGCGGTATGTTTTTCTTATCTCTAAAACTTGCGTATGACGTGCTACGAAGTATCACTACCAGGTATATCTAATAGGATGTGACCAATCGAAGTATAATATATCAAAGATGCCACTTTCTATATAGATACTCGTTTAATTTAGAAGGTTTTAAATTTTGGCTTTCAACCAAATTAAAGTTTACACCCTCGTTCCTTTGTCGAGGTGGCTGGAAAATTAACACTACGGAAATCCACAGTATATGTTGTTTGATTGCCCGACTGTCTATGGCACAAGGGTAATATTTTTCGAGTTGGATGGATTATGTATGTATCTTTAAGTAGCTCACTCAAGAAAATCTTTTGGGCTTAAATTGATTTTAAGACTATACGAAAATCTTTAAAAAATAGGTAACTAGGTAGCTACTTAGGCTTGGTTAGGATATATTTGTGTTGTCTTTGATATATATTTTATTTATTATATATATATAAAAGAAAAAAATTTAGAGCCTGTACTTAGATATTATATTATTATAGAAAAAAGGTTTTAAAAATCTAATAAAACAAACTAAAAAAAAATAACAACCTATTCAATTCAATTCGACGTTTCGATTTTGCCATCTCTTCGAGTACTTCTTTGTTAATGTCTTGATTGGTGTAAAGAGCAGCCAAACCATTAAGCCGGGTATTTTAAATAGTATTTCTTTTTGAAGATATTTTAGATTTGAAAATGATCTTTCTGTTGTTGCGGTGGTTATTAGCAAATCTATGAATATTTCAAGCAGTTTTTTGATATTTGGAAATATATTGTGATTTTAATGTTTTGTATTCAAAGTTCAAGTTTTTCTTTCAAAATCGTTTCGTTGCTGAAGTTTTCGATAAAACCATTTTGATCATAAAAAAAGGATAAAAGTAACCCACCTGGCATATCGAACAAAGCGTTGGATCACGGATCACCATACTCCCGCGTTGTACGTCCAAAAAATATTTTAACTGTTTATCAAAGGGTATAAGGGAATAAGCTTTCAAGTTTTAAGAAAAATATATTAAAAAATGTTTTTTTTTTAACGCATTTTAAATGTAATGGGCCGGGTTGGGTTGAAAATTCTTGCAATTGAAACCGAAATTCTTTAAACATTTTAATTTTTCATGATTCTCCCCGAATTTTGAGGTTCCGAATAGTGATAAGCACGAATCCAGACGCCGTCGCTCTGTCGGTCTGTCTGTGGCCTACTTTGTAGCCACTCTAACTCAAAAACTCCTGCACCAATCGCAACAAAATTTTACCGTGTAATACCTCTTTTTTAATGTCATCAGAGAAATGGAACGATTGGACATAGAGATCTTGGGAGTTAGCGAGGTTAAATGGCCTAACTCAGGTAAATGCCAGATAGACGACTGCCATGTCTACTACGCAGGCAATGACGGACAAGACCACTATAACGCAATCATTTTGAATAAAGAAAAACCTTTCAATGTCAATATTATTCAAGTATACGCTCCAACCAGTAAATATTCAGATGATGACGTAGAAGCATTCTACGACCAAGTTCGGACTGCCCTTAATTTTACAAAAATGACAGAAATCGCCATTGTTATGGGAGACTTAAACGCAAAACTTGGAAACACCCCAAGAGAAGACATTGTTGGGAGATACAGTCTTGGTACATCAAATGAACGTGGAGATCGCCTTTTCAAGTTCTGTCAGGAAAGGGATTTTATCATGTCAAATACTTTCTTTAAGCTTCCAGCTAGATGCTTTTATACTTGAAATTCCAAATCTGACACTTCTGAGAATATCATTAGAAACCAGATAGACTTTATATTAATTAATAAACGATTTAGAAACATTATTAAATTTGCAAAAACTTATCCTGGTGCAGACGTAGGCTCGGATCACAATCCAGTTGTGGTGAAAATTAAATTTACCCTCAAGAAAAATCGTCTCCCAAATAACAAACCTAGACCCAGGTTGGACAAACTTCAAGATAACATGATAGCAAATAAAATACCGAACAAGATGCAGAAATGGTCTGGACAAAGGTTAAAAGTGCCATAGTCGAAAGTGCAACACTCTTAGGCAAGGATTAAACAAGAAATAAAAAGAAAGTTTGGACGACCGATGAAATCCTGGAGTTGATGGATAAAAGATGCAGTAAAAAAGGCAGCGATCAGTATCAAGAAATCAATAGAGGAATAAAAAATAAGATAAGGTCAGCAAAACAAAACTAAATAACAGAGCAATGTCAAGAAATAGAAGATCCAGATACTAAATATGACACTTTCAATTTACACAAACACATAAAGGAAGCGCCCGGATTATTTAATAAAAGACAAGCTGGAATCCTTGTGGACAATCAAGGCAAAATCATACCGGATACCAAAGAAAAACTAAAAGAATGGGGTAGCTACATAGAACACCTCTTTACCGATAACTGATCCGAACAACCAGAAGAATTTTCAAATAACGGCATAGATATAAAACCAGAGGAAGTAAAACACGCAATATCTTCAGCTAAAAACAGAAAAGCGGTAGGGCAAGACGAAGTATACACTGAGGTTTTAAAGCTAATAAAAAACGAAGATTCGCTAAATACGCTGGTCAAACTTTTTAACTTGATTTATCGTAGCGGTAAAATTCCTGCTGACTGGCTAAAATCAACTTTTGTTACGCTACCTAAAAAACATTCAACAAAGAAGTGTAGTGATTACCGCCTAATCAGCCTAATGAGCCATATGTTAAAAATATTTCTAAAGATTATCCACAAAAGAATTTATGGGAAATGCGAATCCTTTATGGGCGACACACAGTTTGGATTTCGTGGTGGGTTCGGGACAAGAGAGGCCTTGTTTGGTATTCAAGTCTTAGTTCAGCGGTCTAGGGATGTGTCGGTGCAAGTATATGCCTGTTTCATAGATTATGAGAAAGCATTTGATCGAGTCCAACACGAAAAGCTCATAGAATCGCTAAAAGAAGTTGGTCTAGATGACCGAGATCTAAAGATAATCGCTAATCTATACTGGACTCAGACTGCTCAAATAAAGGTTGATGGCAAACTGTCATGAAGAGGAGTACGCCAACGTTGTATATTGTCTCCGCTGTTGTTTAATATCTAATAATAAGTAACAAAATAATAGAGAATGTACTTCATAACTGCGAAGAGGGTTTGACCATAAACGGCATAAAAATCAAAAACATACGATATTCCGACGACACTGTCCTAATAGCAGACACGCTGGAAGGCCTACAAGAGTTGTTAAATCAAATTGCTGCCTAAAGTTCGCAATTCGGGCTTAACTTAAATGTTGGAAAAACAAAATGGATGGTCATATCCAAGGAAAAGAACATCCCAGGCATGTTAGAATTAAATGGGCAGCAAGTCGAACGCGTGGATTCATACAATTACTTAGGTTGTCTCCTCAATGAGAACTGAGACAACATGCAAGAAGTTCGTGCAATAATTGAACAGACCAGATCATCTTTTATCAAAATGAAATCAGTGTTGTGTAGTCGCGATCTTAATACCACTCTCCGAATTCGTGTGCTTCGGTGTTATGTTTTTAGCATCTTATATTATGGCATGGAAGCATGGACACTGACTGAGGCCATGTGCAAAAAGTTGGAGGCATTCGAGATGTGGTGTTATCGTAGAATATTAAGGATATCTTGGATGAACCGAGTAACTAATGGAGATGTTCTTCTTAGAATAAATAAATAGCTTGAAGTTTTATTTACCATCAAAAAACGAAAACTTGAATATTTTGGCCATATTTTGAGAAATGACAAATATAAACTTTTAAAATTCGGATATCATGGTTTAAAAATCTTAGACAATGGTATGGTGTTAGTACTACGACACTTTTCCGAAAAGCAGTGGACAGGGTGCAGATCGCGCTGATGATAGCCAACGTTCGAAGAGAGCATGGTACTTGAAGAAGAAGATACCTCTTTGGAAAGCTTATAATACATATATATATATCACATAAAAAATGCAAAAACCTCTTTAAAAATTCAATTTTCGGTGCCATACATGGAACGAAATGTTAAATAAAAGTTAAGTTAAGATCCGGGTCACAAACATACCGTCTATTGTCTTATCAAATTTCATACAAATCGGTTTAGCCGTTTTTGCGTGATTAATGGACAAAAATCTTAGTTTACCGGCACTCTATATATATATATATATATATATATATATATATATATATACATATCTATAGATATATGTATAGCACATATAAAATTCATTGGAAAAGTTCGTCTACTCGAAAGAATCTCTGGATACACCCAGGAAAAGTCAGGAAACACTCTGAAAGACTCTGGAAAGACCCTGGAAAAGTCTGGATACACCCTAGAGAGTCTGGATATATCCAGAAAAAGTCTGGATACACTCTGGAAAAGTCTGTAAAGACCCTGGAAAAGTCTGGAAAGACCCTGGGAAAGTTTGGAAAGACCCTGGAGAAGTCTGGAAATACCCTGGAAAAGTCTGGATACACTCTGGATAAGTCTGGATACACTCTTGAAAAGTCTGGAAAGACCCTGGAAAAGTCTGGAAGGACCCTGGAAAAGTCTGGATACACTCTGAAAAAGTCTGGAAACTCCCTGGAAAAGTCTGGACATCCTCTGGAAAAGTCTGGACACCCTCTGGAAAAGTCTGGAAAGACCCTGGAAAAGTCTGGATACACTCTGGAAAAGTCTGGAAAGACCCTAGAAAAGTCTGGATACACTCTGGAAGAGTCTGGAAAGACTCTGGAAAAGTCTGGATACACTCTGCAAAAGTCTGAAAAGATCCTGTAAAAGTCTGGAAAGACCCTGCAAAAGTCTGGATACAATCTGGAAAAGTGGGAAAAACCTGTAATAGTCTGGATACACTCTTGGAAAGTCTGGAAATACCCTGAGAAAGTCTGGAAAGACCCTGTAAAATTCTGGCTACACTCTGGAAAAGTCTGGAAAGACCCTGGAAAAGTCTGGCTACACTCTGAAAAAACCTGGATACACTCTGGAAATGTCTGAGTACAAATCTGAATACACCCTTTAACAGGTGTATTCGAGTAGTTTTCTTTTTATATATGTTCCTGAGCGAGAGAAGTTTTAGACTAAACTTATTTTATAATATTTTTGAAATATCGGATTGGGCTTGCTGCCAAGAAAGAGTAGATTGCGATGGTATATATATAGTATGTTCCAAAAGTCTGGATTAAGGAAAAAGCAGTGTCCTAAAAATAAAATATGACACATACTGCTACAATTTTATTTTTCCGTTGTTTAACATATTATATAGACCGCTTCAAGCTACTGCGAACATAGGGGGAATCAAGTCCAATTTACTCTCCGTGCCGTACGACCGACGTGGATTCGAAGCACGCTGCAGTGTTATCTTTTGGAAATTCATTTTGTTTTCATTATTTTGTTTTATTTCTGCCTTGCTCGAGAAACATATGGGTAAATTCTTAATTGAAATAATACATTTTTAAAACCAAAAATGGATGTCTACGAAGTTGCCGAAAAAGTGCAGATGGTCAAATGGTCAAATCGTCATAACCCAACACACGTCCGATATTGGTCGAGGGAAAATTTGCATTTGTATTTTGACGTAAGAACACAGTATCCCCAAAAACTAAATGTTTTGGGGGGGGGTATTATAGGGGAACACGTAATGGTCCTAGATACTTGGATCTACTGCAGCAGCACATTATTCCAACTGCTAGGCAGTTGTTAGGTGTAAGATTTGGTGTAAGCTCCTAATGACTTCTATCTGTTTTTGAAGAAGCTTTTCAAATTATCACCCCTAACATGCTTGGAAACGTTAGAAGGGGTTTTTATAGTAGGCTCGGATATTGTCTAGCCGAGCAAGGAGGACTTTTCGAACATTTGCTTTAATTTTTTTTTGACTGGGAGAATCTTTTTGGTTTTTAGAATGTATTATTTTATTTTGAGAACTTGCTTTTATTTTGTTTCTCCTTATTATTTTCATTGTAACACGTCGTCACTGATAAATCTGAGCAGTTGACAATAAAACGCTCTTATTTATCAGTGACAAAAAATAAGAAAATTACGTTATAAAAATTTGCGTATTTATTGACCAAATTCCGGTTTCATTGACTACGCTCCACACAGCACCGTGGTTAGAGGCGTACTAAATACCAAAGGAAAGTCATGCAAGTCGTGATCGCAAGCCTGAGTATTGGTTGCTTCACTGATAGGCGTGCGGTGTCTCTGCATGTACGTACACTGGCAAATTAGACTTCTTCCGCCCTATGTTCGCAGTAGCTTGAAGCGGTCTGTATAAGATCATAATAGAACCCATGCGCTCTAATTTTCAATCTACATTTCGATAAATAAAAACGCGATAAAGAAACTCTCTATTTTCAAGAACAAATTTGCTAAAATCCCATTTATTTCACCTTGAAAGTTTTTTCTTAATATAAGTTTAAAAATGCTTTAGTATTAAAATTAGGGTTGATTGAGTACCAAAGATGGACAAAATAAAACTTGGGGAAGACAAAAATGTGGTAATTTTGTATTTGCATACATACATACAGTCAATAGTGTGTTGAGTGATATTAGCGATAAATTAACAAGGTACTATAGTAGTTATATCTGATATGCTGATTAATTATTCTGGTTTATGATAATTGCGAAGAAATTAGGGCCTTTTTTTAAGTGACAAAAAGCGCTTACTTTTAGCATTACTTCGCCTGCATGGACAAATTATATCAAATAATTTACCTTTTTTAATCTTATATATTGATTTAGTAATAACCTTTGGAAAAGTTATAGTACCGTATTATCAGCGGTGCACGGTGGTTGTAGTGAAAAAGACTCACACAAAGATAGGTAGCTATTTTCGGGCGCGCATGAAAGAGATAGTGTGAACACACCAACTTTAAGTATAGGAGTTATTTCGTGGAAATGCAGACAGTCGATATTTTTCATAAATGAACAATGTATTATATTTCCTTATGTCCCTATCCCCTGACCAACTGAAGTTAATAATTAATAATATCCTACAATACACAAACTCTTTAAAATTAACTTTTTCAAACAACATTTTCCCTCTCAAATGTTACTACAAACTTATTATCCACTAGATATATTACTTTTATTACACACTAGACAGCGCCGCGCCGCTTTGCCTGCGGTTTTACCAATTTTTCCCGTTTTTATTCCTTTAAATGCCATAACTTTTGTTTCCGTAAACCGGTTCTGATGAAATAAATGCCTATGTGTTGCCCAGGAACACAAGGAATGCAATAGTGACAGTCCCATTAAAATCGGCTGGGCGGTCTTTGCGTGATGCTGGAACAAACAGACAGACAAAAATTGTAAAAATTGCATTTTTGGTATTTCCTTTGGTCAAACAATTAAAAAAAATATTCAATGTACACCCATTTATAATATGTATAGATAAACAACTAATTATAGTCAGGGGGATAAGTGACGATTGCTAATCGAGCCCGGATTTTCTTATCATAGTAGATTTTATGGTGTCATATGAAAGCTGAGACCCCCAGGTTATGAATCCGCCGGATGACATCTCGAAAATGTTGAGCGTATTGAGATATTCAGCGCAAAATCCAAGAAAGCGGCCAATGACTAAATTTGATTTTTTTATTGTTTGTGTAGAGACAAATTGATGGTGTTATATATCAATGTATAGGTTTTCGAATACGAGGAGTTTGAAGCTTTAATCAAAAACTACCTAAAATGACATTTGACACATTTTTATAGCCATTGGGTACAGAAAAATGGATATATATTATTGAAAAAATATTTATTTTTATTTCCTTCACGAAAATGAAATTTTATACGTTCTTTGATGTGAGAAACTTGTATCTGTTAACGAAAGTTGCATTAAATGATATTGAGAGCATGTAAAGCATAAACCAGGTATTAAAGATAATATTCTGGTTCATTATAATTGCGAAGAAATTACGGCCCTTTTTGTAAGTGACAAAAAGCGCTTACTTTTAGCATTATTTCATCGTACGAATGGACAAATTATTATATCAAATAATTTCCATTAATAGTTGGCCTAGCATTATTATTATTAACATCGGTTGGTAAGAGGATGGGGACATACGTAAATACAATACCTTGTTCGTTTTATTTTATTGCAAAGATCAACTGTATGCTTTTCCACGAAATAACTCCCTATGCTGAACTGGTGTGTTCATGACATCTCTTTCATACGCGCCCGAAAATATCTACCTCTCTGTGTGAGTCTTTTTGACCACAACAACGGCTAATGCGATTCTATAACTTTTCTAAAGGTTATTACTAGCAAAATGTGGGATTAAAAATGGCATTATTTTAGCCATCCATTTTGGGATTTTTTTCTAATTTATCTAAAGTGAATCTTACAATTTTGAGTTGTCTTACGTTTTTCGTATTTTTTAAGTTTGGTGCAAGTTACAAACGCTAGAAGCGGATTTATTGTTGGATCTATCTCCCGCGCAGTTTGGAAAGGTGTGGAAACATTACACCACGCCGATCATCAAGAAAACACCGGAAGATCGCCTTACAATCTTTGCCCTCGGTATCCACCGCTCTCTGTTAATAAATCAAGAAAACTGAACAGATGAATTCTCCCTAAAAATTGAGGGACCACCCTTAGAATTAATAGCTTCCTAGTCCTGCCTGTAAACACCACGAATTCTTGCCATTATTGGAGTTAAGGGGGAAACTATGAGAATAAGTTCATGGGATAAAGAAAGAAAACGAAAGAGGATACCAACCTGTAAGTGTTTTCCATGTTATTTCACCCTTTCGATCTACGCTTTAGTTTTGGAGTTATGTACATATGTTGCGGACCAAAAAAAAATTAACTTTTGCTTACCTTGCACATATATTAATTACGATAGAATATTTATTTAAACAATTAAGTAATTAATTACCTACTAAGAGACTAGATACTTTCTTATAGTTATTAGAATATGATGTTTACTTTTAATGTAAACCCGTTACGTGATCTTGTTGGGGTAGTGTTAACAGGAATTTGGGTTAGGTTTTAAGATCTGAGATCTTTGAGGCATATTTTTTTTTTGCTCACTTTAACACTCTCAAAAATTATTATTTTTGATTGATTTGTTTTTATATATATTTTTATTAAACCGTCACGCTGATGTGTTTAATAGGCCAGTAAATAACGCACAATT
Organism: Oxystoma pomonae; assembly: GCA_963921995.1. NCBI lineage: Eukaryota > Metazoa > Arthropoda > Insecta > Coleoptera > Brentidae > Oxystoma > Oxystoma pomonae. Next base: position 44,000,262 of record OY998169.1, on the reverse strand, counting down.
AATTTAATGATAGATCGCTTTATTTAAAGTTTTTTGTTGCTTTATAGTATTAATTCTTTCCTACTAATACAAAAAAAAAATAGCGTATTATGTTATTGCATCGCAAATTTTACTAAATATGTTATAGTGCAAAAAGTTGGAGCTTTTATTTTGAATAATTAATTAATTAATAATAATGAATTTCTAAATTTTTAGCTTGGATCAAAAATGTATTGGCGCTATTAAAATTGGATATGTATTTCTCCCACTCCCAGGCTCTGAACTGCTGAGCAACGGGCAACCCTTTGTCATGCTGCCCAGTTTTCACTGCCAATTTTGATTGACTATTAGTTCAAATAACTTTCTTAGGTAAAAAGTGCGTGACAATACTTATCTTTTTTTAAATTGGACACCCTGTTTATTATCTCATTTTCTGAATTTTCTCTTATAGTGGATGTGCTTCGGTTATTTTTTTTTAAAATCTTAATATGTTGTAGGTGGGGTCCCAATAAGCAATTTTCGTCATAGGCACTTTCCCCAATATGTACAAGGTGAGCTAGAAATTAGACTTAAAGTTACAAAAATGGTAATTTTTTACTAAAGTTGACCTTCGTTTACGACAAAACTAAAAATAGATTAATAATGTTTCTGCAGATCTGATTGAATACATAACGACCTAAATTTTTGATACTAGTACTAACGTCTGTATGTCTACAGGGTGCGTACGTACGTGGGTCCGTAACGTTACGTACATCCCGTACGCGTCAAAGAAGCGTGCATGCAAAAATATAGTGTATTTTGACTTTGTTTCGAACGCGTTAGGTATACCGATACCAATGCGTTGAAATATTTACTTTAAGTGTCTATTTAGTATGTTTTCATATCGTATTCAATATGTATCGAAAATCGAGCATCTTTTTCTTTCATATATCACGCTCTTTATCGGAACAGACAAGATGCTTATGAAAGAAAAAGAAGACAATCTTTTCAATACGGATTGAGTACGATGTGAAAAGATACTAATTATTTAAAAAAATATTTCAAAACAATTTTAACCCTTCCGGTGTCTCGCCGGAGTCATTTGGTGGATTTACTAGCGTTTCATGGTAATTACCGATATGAGTGCAGTTTTTCTAAAAGATATTTCCCATTAAATGCGTTTCCAAATTTAATTTCTGCTTGTGACTATATGTTCTTTGCATTTTTAGATATTTTATGATATAGAAGAACACAAAAGAAAATTCAAACAAAGGACTTTGTCATAAGAGTACGGTAACAAAATCGACTTTAAATCGGATTAAGCGCTTCCCGAGGCGCTTTCTTAAATCGATTTAAAATAAAATCGACTTTATTGCTTAAAACGGCGTTACTGATGGCGTTCATATACAAGGTGTTTCAAAATTTAGTATTTTTTAGGTCCAAATAAAACTTCCTTTGGCTGAACCAAGCTACATCCTCCCCTCAACGAAACTCAATTTAGATGTTGTAAAAATTATGTACTAATTTGGTCCCCTTTCAAAAAATTTTGTACTTAATGAATAACGGAGTTATTCGCACGTAAAAAGGGGGGAGGTGGCTTGGTGCTAAGCTGCACCCTCGCATGCTTAGGAGATAGATTTAATGAATTTTGTACTAATTATGTACTCTTAAATAAAGTTACTTTTAATTTACAAAAACCATCGGTTCCTAAGATTTTTGTGGGGTGTGTAGCTTGATATCAAGGTACACCCCCCTTTGCTTAGGAAAGAGATTCGACGAAAAGTGACTATGCCAGAATTTGGTACTAATTATGTATTAATTTCGTCCCTTTCTAAAAAATTGCCTACTGATTTTTTTTTGTTTATATGGGGTGTGTAGCTTGATATCAAGGCACACCCCATAAAAACAAAACAAAATGAAGTTATCTTGAGAGTAGGCAATTTTTTACAAGGTGACGAAATTAGTCCATAATTCGTAGCAGGAGGGGGTGTGCCTTGATATCAAAATTAAGTTATCTTGAGAGTAGGCAATTGCTTGACTGAGCCACTTCCTGTTTGTAAACATGTGTTGGCAACCGCTTTGTGACCGATCTATAGAACGTTAAAGTTTCAAGATTTTTTTAGTTTTTTCTTTATAGCTCTCGTAGCTTTTCAGATAATTCTTCGTTTTGTTTAAAAACATTTTTGAGTCCTGTAATTTTTCTATGTGCGACCGTTATTGAAGAACAAAATTAAAATCATTTTTTGTAATTCGCTAGATCTTTGATTAAAACCAAACCCGAACCTCGAAAATTAGGTATAAGTATCATAAAATAATCGGACCACTTTTGTTAACAGTAACATTCACGGTTCCATTTTCTGAGTTCAAATGTCAAACAGTACGTAATATTCAAATTGACCAAGAGAATTTTAAACTAATATCCAAGTATAACATACTCTGCTAATACAATTTGAAAGGGGGCAATTCTGCTTTTGACAAAAATAACTATCAGCCTTATTTAGTCCATACTGTTTCACATATAAAATAAATACTGTCAAAACCACCTTTTGCTTGGAAAAATGCCAACAATTCATGGAACAATGATAATTTGTTAGAAAGTTGCTACATTTACTACTGACTTACAAGCTGAACCTAAACTCCCAATAAGGAAACAAAGTAGTTTAACATTTTTATTAAAAAGAAAATAAATGGGAGAAGAATTTAAAAAACACGGGATGGTTTCCTTTAGCACTTTTATGGTATTTTATTTTATGCCTTGAGTAAAAATACGTGCTTTAGTGCTTTACCGCATGTTGCACCATTTTTAATCAAACGGTCGATTACGTAAACTCTGGTTATTTTTACCTTGACGTTATTTTTACGCTATTTATTATTATAAAGATTTACAATAAGAATTTGTCCAATAATATTTTTCATTTAGAATATCTTATTGTTGTGATTTTTACGGTGAATTTTAATTATTATTAGTCTTTAAAAACTCAAAAACATAACAGAGAAAAGTGAGGTTATGATAAACAGATCGGAATCACTTGTCATAGTTGCCAGTGCAAATCAATGTTTTAAATATCTTACGAAATTCTAGCCAAAGAAAATGATTAAACAAAAAGTGGCACTTATCTTTACAATTAAAAAGAATACAGAACATATTTGCATTCAAAAATCAATTTAAATTTTTTGTTTTTCTACTTAACGTTTTACTATCGGCAACCATGTCAATTATAAGAAATACGATATTCTCCCGCAGGTAACGTCAAACTTATAGGTTAACGAACGGTTAAAAATTGCCTACTGATTTTTTTTTGTTTATATGGGGTGTGTAGCTTGATATCAAGGCACACCCCATAAAAACAAAACAAAATGAAGTTATCTTGAGAGTAGGCAATTTTTTACAAGGTGACGAAATTAGTCCATAATTCGTAGCAGGAGGGGGTGTGCCTTGATATCAAAATTAAGTTATCTTGAGAGTAGGCAATTGCTTGACTGAGCCACTTCCTGTTTGTAAACATGTGTTGGCAACCGCTTTGTGACCGATCTATAGAACGTTAAAGTTTCAAGATTTTTTTAGTTTTTTCTTTATAGCTCTCGTAGCTTTTCAGATAATTCTTCGTTTTGTTTAAAAACATTTTTGAGTCCTGTAATTTTTCTATGTGCGACCGTTATTGAAGAACAAAATTAAAATCATTTTTTGTAATTCGCTAGATCTTTGATTAAAACCAAACCCGAACCTCGAAAATTAGGTATAAGTATCATAAAATAATCGGACCACTTTTGTTAACAGTAACATTCACGGTTCCATTTTCTGAGTTCAAATGTCAAACAGTACGTAATATTCAAATTGACCAAGAGAATTTTAAACTAATATCCAAGTATAACATACTCTGCTAATACAATTTGAAAGGGGGCAATTCTGCTTTTGACAAAAATAACTATCAGCCTTATTTAGTCCATACTGTTTCACATATAAAATAAATACTGTCAAAACCACCTTTTGCTTGGAAAAATGCCAACAATTCATGGAACAATGATAATTTGTTAGAAAGTTGCTACATTTACTACTGACTTACAAGCTGAACCTAAACTCCCAATAAGGAAACAAAGTAGTTTAACATTTTTATTAAAAAGAAAATAAATGGGAGAAGAATTTAAAAAACACGGGATGGTTTCCTTTAGCACTTTTATGGTATTTTATTTTATGCCTTGAGTAAAAATACGTGCTTTAGTGCTTTACCGCATGTTGCACCATTTTTAATCAAACGGTCGATTACGTAAACTCTGGTTATTTTTACCTTGACGTTATTTTTACGCTATTTATTATTATAAAGATTTACAATAAGAATTTGTCCAATAATATTTTTCATTTAGAATATCTTATTGTTGTGATTTTTACGGTGAATTTTAATTATTATTAGTCTTTAAAAACTCAAAAACATAACAGAGAAAAGTGAGGTTATGATAAACAGATCGGAATCACTTGTCATAGTTGCCAGTGCAAATCAATGTTTTAAATATCTTACGAAATTCTAGCCAAAGAAAATGATTAAACAAAAATTGGCACTTATCTTTACAATTAAAAAGAATACAGAACATATTTGCATTCAAAAATCAATTTAAATTTTTTGTTTTTCTACTTAACGTTTTACTATCGGCAACCATGTCAATTATAAGAAATACGATATTCTCCCGCAGGTAACGTCAAACTTATAGGTTAACGAACGGTTAAAAATTGCCTACTGATTTTTTTTTGTTTATATGGGGTGTGTAGCTTGATATCAAGGCACACCCCATAAAAACAAAACAAAATGAAGTTATCTTGAGAGTAGGCAATTTTTTACAAGGTGACGAAATTAGTCCATAATTCGTAGCAGGAGGGGGTGTGCCTTGATATCAAAATTAAGTTATCTTGAGAGTAGGCAATTGCTTGACTGAGCCACTTCCTGTTTGTAAACATGTGTTGGCAACCGCTTTGTGACCGATCTATAGAACGTTAAAGTTTCAAGATTTTTTTAGTTTTTTCTTTATAGCTCTCGTAGCTTTTCAGATAATTCTTCGTTTTGTTTAAAAACATTTTTGAGTCCTGTAATTTTTCTATGTGCGACCGTTATTGAAGAACAAAATTAAAATCATTTTTTGTAATTCGCTAGATCTTTGATTAAAACCAAACCCGAACCTCGAAAATTAGGTATAAGTATCATAAAATAATCGGACCACTTTTGTTAACAGTAACATTCACGGTTCCATTTTCTGAGTTCAAATGTCAAACAGTACGTAATATTCAAATTGACCAAGAGAATTTTAAACTAATATCCAAGTATAACATACTCTGCTAATACAATTTGAAAGGGGGCAATTCTGCTTTTGACAAAAATAACTATCAGCCTTATTTAGTCCATACTGTTTCACATATAAAATAAATACTGTCAAAACCACCTTTTGCTTGGAAAAATGCCAACAATTCATGGAACAATGATAATTTGTTAGAAAGTTGCTACATTTACTACTGACTTACAAGCTGAACCTAAACTCCCAATAAGGAAACAAAGTAGTTTAACATTTTTATTAAAAAGAAAATAAATGGGAGAAGAATTTAAAAAACACGGGATGGTTTCCTTTAGCACTTTTATGGTATTTTATTTTATGCCTTGAGTAAAAATACGTGCTTTAGTGCTTTACCGCATGTTGCACCATTTTTAATCAAACGGTCGATTACGTAAACTCTGGTTATTTTTACCTTGACGTTATTTTTACGCTATTTATTATTATAAAGATTTACAATAAGAATTTGTCCAATAATATTTTTCATTTAGAATATCTTATTGTTGTGATTTTTACGGTGAATTTTAATTATTATTAGTCTTTAAAAACTCAAAAACATAACAGAGAAAAGTGAGGTTATGATAAACAGATCGGAATCACTTGTCATAGTTGCCAGTGCAAATCAATGTTTTAAATATCTTACGAAATTCTAGCCAAAGAAAATGATTAAACAAAAATTGGCACTTATCTTTACAATTAAAAAGAATACAGAACATATTTGCATTCAAAAATCAATTTAAATTTTTTGTTTTTCTACTTAACGTTTTACTATCGGCAACCATGTCAATTATAAGAAATACGATATTCTCCCGCAGGTAACGTCAAACTTATAGGTTAACGAACGGTTAAAAATTGCCTACTGATTTTTTTTTGTTTATATGGGGTGTGTAGCTTGATATCAAGGCACACCCCATAAAAACAAAACAAAATGAAGTTATCTTGAGAGTAGGCAATTTTTTACAAGGTGACGAAATTAGTCCATAATTCGTAGCAGGAGGGGGTGTGCCTTGATATCAAAATTAAGTTATCTTGAGAGTAGGCAATTGCTTGACTGAGCCACTTCCTGTTTGTAAACATGTGTTGGCAACCGCTTTGTGACCGATCTATAGAACGTTAAAGTTTCAAGATTTTTTTAGTTTTTTCTTTATAGCTCTCGTAGCTTTTCAGATAATTCTTCGTTTTGTTTAAAAACATTTTTGAGTCCTGTAATTTTTCTATGTGCGACCGTTATTGAAGAACAAAATTAAAATCATTTTTTGTAATTCGCTAGATCTTTGATTAAAACCAAACCCGAACCTCGAAAATTAGGTATAAGTATCATAAAATAATCGGACCACTTTTGTTAACAGTAACATTCACGGTTCCATTTTCTGAGTTCAAATGTCAAACAGTACGTAATATTCAAATTGACCAAGAGAATTTTAAACTAATATCCAAGTATAACATACTCTGCTAATACAATTTGAAAGGGGGCAATTCTGCTTTTGACAAAAATAACTATCAGCCTTATTTAGTCCATACTGTTTCACATATAAAATAAATACTGTCAAAACCACCTTTTGCTTGGAAAAATGCCAACAATTCATGGAACAATGATAATTTGTTAGAAAGTTGCTACATTTACTACTGACTTACAAGCTGAACCTAAACTCCCAATAAGGAAACAAAGTAGTTTAACATTTTTATTAAAAAGAAAATAAATGGGAGAAGAATTTAAAAAACACGGGATGGTTTCCTTTAGCACTTTTATGGTATTTTATTTTATGCCTTGAGTAAAAATACGTGCTTTAGTGCTTTACCGCATGTTGCACCATTTTTAATCAAACGGTCGATTACGTAAACTCTGGTTATTTTTACCTTGACGTTATTTTTACGCTATTTATTATTATAAAGATTTACAATAAGAATTTGTCCAATAATATTTTTCATTTAGAATATCTTATTGTTGTGATTTTTACGGTGAATTTTAATTATTATTAGTCTTTAAAAACTCAAAAACATAACAGAGAAAAGTGAGGTTATGATAAACAGATCGGAATCACTTGTCATAGTTGCCAGTGCAAATCAATGTTTTAAATATCTTACGAAATTCTAGCCAAAGAAAATGATTAAACAAAAATTGGCACTTATCTTTACAATTAAAAAGAATACAGAACATATTTGCATTCAAAAATCAATTTAAATTTTTTGTTTTTCTACTTAACGTTTTACTATCGGCAACCATGTCAATTATAAGAAATACGATATTCTCCCGCAGGTAACGTCAAACTTATAGGTTAACGAACGGTTAAAAATTGCCTACTGATTTTTTTTTGTTTATATGGGGTGTGTAGCTTGATATCAAGGCACACCCCATAAAAACAAAACAAAATGAAGTTATCTTGAGAGTAGGCAATTTTTTACAAGGTGACGAAATTAGTCCATAATTCGTAGCAGGAGGGGGTGTGCCTTGATATCAAAATTAAGTTATCTTGAGAGTAGGCAATTGCTTGACTGAGCCACTTCCTGTTTGTAAACATGTGTTGGCAACCGCTTTGTGACCGATCTATAGAACGTTAAAGTTTCAAGATTTTTTTAGTTTTTTCTTTATAGCTCTCGTAGCTTTTCAGATAATTCTTCGTTTTGTTTAAAAACATTTTTGAGTCCTGTAATTTTTCTATGTGCGACCGTTATTGAAGAACAAAATTAAAATCATTTTTTGTAATTCGCTAGATCTTTGATTAAAACCAAACCCGAACCTCGAAAATTAGGTATAAGTATCATAAAATAATCGGACCACTTTTGTTAACAGTAACATTCACGGTTCCATTTTCTGAGTTCAAATGTCAAACAGTACGTAATATTCAAATTGACCAAGAGAATTTTAAACTAATATCCAAGTATAACATACTCTGCTAATACAATTTGAAAGGGGGCAATTCTGCTTTTGACAAAAATAACTATCAGCCTTATTTAGTCCATACTGTTTCACATATAAAATAAATACTGTCAAAACCACCTTTTGCTTGGAAAAATGCCAACAATTCATGGAACAATGATAATTTGTTAGAAAGTTGCTACATTTACTACTGACTTACAAGCTGAACCTAAACTCCCAATAAGGAAACAAAGTAGTTTAACATTTTTATTAAAAAGAAAATAAATGGGAGAAGAATTTAAAAAACACGGGATGGTTTCCTTTAGCACTTTTATGGTATTTTATTTTATGCCTTGAGTAAAAATACGTGCTTTAGTGCTTTACCGCATGTTGCACCATTTTTAATCAAACGGTCGATTACGTAAACTCTGGTTATTTTTACCTTGACGTTATTTTTACGCTATTTATTATTATAAAGATTTACAATAAGAATTTGTCCAATAATATTTTTCATTTAGAATATCTTATTGTTGTGATTTTTACGGTGAATTTTAATTATTATTAGTCTTTAAAAACTCAAAAACATAACAGAGAAAAGTGAGGTTATGATAAACAGATCGGAATCACTTGTCATAGTTGCCAGTGCAAATCAATGTTTTAAATATCTTACGAAATTCTAGCCAAAGAAAATGATTAAACAAAAATTGGCACTTATCTTTACAATTAAAAAGAATACAGAACATATTTGCATTCAAAAATCAATTTAAATTTTTTGTTTTTCTACTTAACGTTTTACTATCGGCAACCATGTCAATTATAAGAAATACGATATTCTCCCGCAGGTAACGTCAAACTTATAGGTTAACGAACGGTTAACGAACACACGTTTAGATTTATATCTTGCAAAATGTTCAACTAAGCAGATTTTTTATTGTTATTCCTAACCCTATTTTTGACAGTTTGTGATTTTGATTGATATAAAATATAAAAATTACTAAAATTAGTGCAGAAAAACGATTAATAGACATTACTTTCTGCTGAAGATTATTGAAAACACTCAAATCAATAAAGAAGTGAATAATACTGACAGGAGTGGGGGTTTATTCTTGAATCGAGAAAAAATTTGCTTCCAGGGAGTTAAATTCTCTAGCTACTATGCATCTCATTGGTCCAAATCTTTGGTTTCAATCGGTTTCTCTCACTTTTGCCCGATATTGATCGAAAGTAATTCTATTGGTGTTGACTAAGATAATTACTTTCCATCAATATCGGGCAAAAGTGAGAGAAACCGATTTAAACCGAAGATTTGGACCAATGAGATGCATAGTAGCGAGAGAATTTACTCCCTGGGAGCAAATTTTCTCTTGATCCAAGAATAGACCCACAGAAGGGCTGCATTTTCATTATTTTCATTTTGGTATATCAGTTTGTCTTAAATTTATTAAATTAATCCAGCATTTCTTTATTTTCAACTGGAGGTTCAGGCTCATTTTGTTATCTGCAGATATTATATGCAAAACAGCACAAGCCATGATAATAATTATTCTTCAATTTGTTCCAAATGCACATGTTGACTTGTATATTCGAAAAAACACTAAAATTACTAAAGTAAGTCTTTTGCTCTATTTTGCACTTTGGCAGTTTACCTTGGACTGGAAATCGTCTTCAAACAGTTTTTTTTAAAAGACAACAAACTTCAAAAAATAACACCTATAACGTAATTTCTTAGTAAAACTCCAATTTAAACGGTCGAAATTGGGCGTTTAAGTTAAACGGGGGGGGGGGTGTGGAAAAAACTTCTAATAGAAGTTGAACCACAAAGTGCAGTTATCCACCACAACCCAGGTTTAAGTTAAACTTCGGTTAAGACCGCTTAAACTCCTGTTAAATAAAAAAACTTTTTTTTGACGATTCCAATAGCCTCCATACTATGTAGTATGGATGTATGGATGGCTAAAAATTATGCAAAGGAAATTGACTATTTAACCGGCGTTTAACGTTAAACTTCGGTTAACACTGAATGGTGCAACAGGCGGTTTATGATTTAAAAACGAAAATTGAGGTTGACCTTTTTATGAATGGATGATCTACTGAATCGCACAAGCATGAACAAGCAGACGACGGCGTAGTGAAAGTAAACGCCCGGTCTGGTGGCCCGCTGTAGAGAAGCTGACCATATCTAAAAAGGTCACGAGCCTACAAGGGCTCTTCTGCAGAGCAATAACCGGCGCAATGAGGACGACCCAAATCCACGCCCTGGAAACCATCTTGGGTCTCGCCTCGCTTCCAACTTGGATGAAGAACCAGAGAATATCGAAGGGCAGGCAGGAACGAGAGGGCCACCTGGCGGTCGAGGGACTGGCGACGAAAGAGTTGCCTCTCCTAAGACTGCCAGTGAAAGCACCGCCTAAACCATGGAGGTTCGATAAAAAGGACAAAGTCACAATACCAGAACTGAATGCGTGGCAAAGGGAAGAATTCCGAACGGAATTAAGCAGAAAGGCGACGGTCACGAATGGCTCTAAACTGTCAGCCAGGCAGACAACAAGCGCATGTGTGTACGCGAAAAGCCTAGAAGTTCAGAAAAGTTATCTACTTGGAGAACACGCTACGGTGTTTCAAGTGGAGGAATATACCATTATCATGGCAGCAGGACGGGCATATACATATGCTCCGACAGCCAGGCTGCCCTTAAGGCTCTAAGTGCACCTAAAATCGTCAGTAATCTGATGGAGGAGTGCGCTGAAGCACTGCAAACACTGGCTCAAGACAAGAGGGTAACACTGATGTGGGTCCCAGGTCATGAGGGAATACCAGGGAATGAGAAAGCGGACGAAATTGCCAGACTAGGGGCCGAAACCCAATACATTGGACCGGAACCTCAGTACAGAGTGAGCTCCAAAAATGGCCGAACAATGAACTGAAAACGTCCTGAAGGCAGGAGTCAAAGTGCAGACAGTCCAAGGTCTTAGGCAAGACCCGAAAGAACATTGGACTGCTGACAGGGATGCTGACTGGGCACAATCGGCTGAACAAACATCTGACGCAAATGAGAGTAGCAGGAGATCCCGTGTGTCCCGCTTGCGGGCTCGAAGAGGGATCGGCGCAGCACTTGATAGCAGAGTGCGATGCATATGCCAGATCAAGAAGAGCTGCACTCGCTCAAATGGGCCGATATACTGAACTTCGTAAAGAAGACAGGAAGGCCCGGAGATAGAGTTGCAGCAAAAGTAGGAGTATAGGGGCAAGGAACGGGGAATGACAGAAAGGGCTCATGAAGAGGCCTAATTGCCAGGCCCACGGGCCGTCCCTATACTGCTACGATTACTGACCTTGTAACCGGTTAACTCCTTAGTTAGTAATTCGATTTTGAACCATCAACTCCAAAACAAGACAAGGGTATAAGTTCGACGCGCGTTTTTTCTAGCATTTTCATAATTCTTTTCTTATTCTTATTCGATTCAAAATGTAGTAAATCCTGTAAAAGCTTAATTTACTTTGCTTTATTAATTGAGGAGAGCTTCAAGAACCCCGCACATCGGCCCATGTAACCCACACATCGGGCGATTTTGGAATTTTTTCGATATTTTGTAGGTTTCGAGCAGAGCTTTTAAAAAATGCGCCTTAAAAGTTGGTAGGGCATTTAGTTTGGCTACAGCGGCGATTCAAAAGTAGGATAAAATAACATTTAGATATAATATTTTCTGAAGAAAACATGCAGGTATTTATTTATTTTTTTGGAGGATAAAAATAAATGCCCATTTGCAAATTTTTTCGCATTTAATTCTGACAGGTTGGTTCAGTGGCGCAGTGAAACTATTAAAATACTGTTTATTTTTTCAAGCTGTTTTATAATTTTGATATACGCTAGCTGTTATATGGCGTAATGTAAAATATATTGACACTTTTATTTTGTTCTATTTTTTTTTAATGAATTTAACCCAAAAAATGATCTTGACTGTTACGAAAAAATTACCTTTTATGTTATGATATTGCCTTCTTTTTTTCTGAATGGATACATTCACCAACTTCTCTATTTATTAACCCATAGCACGCATATCTTCACGCGTAAAGTATCTTTCCCGACCTTGATTGGTTGCCCGAACTCTGCTCCGAAAAAAATACTTTCCGTATTAGCTAGCATAATAACAATTACTTGCTTTAGACCTTCGTAAAACTTAGCCCCCTTAAGTTTCATAAAAAAAACATAATTTATGGGTCGCCCTACGTCACTGTGTTCGAATATTTATATTGAAGCAAAATAGTAGATAAGTAAAATTATATTATTAAAGCACATAGATTTAATTAATAAGTTCAGTTATCAAATAAAATATAAGTAAGTATAGGTAGTATGTTAATATTTGGATGTTACGCCAAAAAACTATAAAATAACACAAAATAAATTCATAATGTTGTTGAATTGATGCTCTTAATGAAAAAAATAACAGTATTTTAATAGTTTTACGGTGCGCCACTGACCTCACCATCAAATGTACATTTACACTATCCTTTAAAAAATAAATTAACACTTGCATGTTTTCTTCGGAAAATAGTATTTCACAATGATATTTTATCCCACATTTGATACAACTTTAAAGTCGCATTTTTTTAAAGCCTTTGTCCAGACCTATAACATATCAAAAAAAATTCCAGAATCGCCCGATGTCTGGGTTACACGGACCGGTGTGCGGGGTTCAAGGTCCTTTTTTTTAAAAAAAAGAAACCTACTTTTGTCTCCCCGCTTTCACAAAAAATTTAAAAAAATTTATTAACTCCCAAACGGCTTACAAGAGGTTTAGTTTAAAAGACAACACTAAAGAAAACAATCTTTAATACTTAAATAAAAAGTAAAAACACTAAAAAAGTCGAAAAGGAGCAAACTGAAGTAACCAAGGTAATTTCTATTTATTAAGCTAGGAACACACGATCCATGCGTCAAATTTTCTAATAACAGGTTAAAAGGAGACACAATCTGCTTGCGTCTTTTTTTATCCTGTGAAAGTTAAATTTGATGCATGGAAAAGTTGTATCGTGTGTTCCTAGCTTTACAAACAGAAACTGTCTTTACATCATAAATAACAAACAATCGCAGTTAAATGTTGTTATGTCAGAATGATGGGACTCAAATATAGCGTGCGTAAAAGTTTTTCGCACGCTGGGTCCAGAGTGCAAATAATAGTTTTAAGTACTAGTGGCTAAAATAGTGCTTTTTTTTACAAGCGTTGGTTTAAATAACGAGCGTAGCGAGGTTTTTAAAAACGCCAGTAAAAAAAGCACAGTTTAGCCGCGAGTTGTTATCAATATTTTCTTTTATAACCTTTCCCAAAAAATCCAAGAAAAACAGGAAAATACTTCTAAAAATCTTGAACGAAGAGCACTTTTCGCAACACACCATCTTTAGAGTATAAATCAAGGCGACTGGTAAATGAAATAACAATGGTTTCCATCGCAATGTGCCTTTTTACTCCGTGACGTTCATTGTTGCGACATTTTAATCTTTGACAGTTTGATATATTGACGATGTTTTGAAATGATTTTTTCGTAAATACTTGGTGAAAACTGGCGGAAATTGCTTAATTTTTAGGCAAGAATAATTAGATTTTTTCAATATTACTATATTTCGCTACTTCTCTTTAATTTTGGGTAAAAAACGGACAGAAATCTTTTTTTTCACCCGTGATCAAAAAAAAAAAAGTTTTTTTGCATCGGTAACCTAAAAAAAATCATGTTTTTGATGAAGGTATAAAAAAACTTTTTCTCATGGTGTCCAGCGTGCGAAATAGTATATTACATAACGAGAGAAGAAAGTGACATATTTCACACGAGCGTAAATGTTGTGAACGAGGCGCTAGCCGAGTAAAACAACACACGAGTGTAAGAAAGTTACTTTCTATCGAGTTGTGTACGCTATTTTTCCTACGATCACTTTAGGATTTAATTCGTATTTTTTATTATTATTAAATTTTTTTTCTACTCTAGAGACGAAAATAAAATTGATATGCGTGTGAAATATAAACCTTTCTAAGGCGTTATAGAGTGCAAATTTGGTTACTTTCGTGTATGGTCGTTGGAAAAAAAATGTTCATACGGTGTCCTCCAGCGTGTGAAAAAGTTTTGTACACGCTGTGTGCAAAACTACCGTTTCAGAGGCTGTTTAGCATGTGCAAAACTCAGTTTTCAGAGTCAGTACGAGAAAAAAAAACTTAATCTACTTAAAAAAAGTTGGGTTTCATATAAAAATATAAATTTTATACTTTTTAGTGCATTTTTTTAAAATTAGGTAACCTTCATTAAAAAAATTACGCTTAATACTATACGTACTCCTTAGGTATTTTTTTTGTTTTTATTTTGAAAAATTCGGCAGTCTCAATGGAACCTCTTAAATTAAGTTCATATTCAAATACAAAACCACCCACTGAGACTCTTCAATCTTGTTTCAAGAAAATCTTTTCCTTAAATCAAGAAATCCAGAGAAGTTGGATCGTTTGCTCTTTCGGCAAGAGATCCTTTTTTCCATTACCTTAACGACAGACCAACACATAAAGAAAGCAAGCCGTTTTAAAGGAATTTCGGTTTGAAGTCGATAGAATGCCTAATACTTACCAAAAACAAGACTGACACCGCAGCAGCCGCGGCTGGTTGTGCGTGATGTGGCAAGCCTGGCACGAGTACCAAGTACGACCCGGTCACAAATGCTGCCAGCGTTAGCCAACCAACGACCTAAAACAGACAAATCATTATCTATTAGCGTTGTATGAACAGCTTGTTCACACGGTATGTCTGAACGGAGTATAGGTTACATAAAAACGGAGAGAAAAACGAATTGTACTTTTTGAATAAGGAGCCTTCCCTGACTAAATAACTGTGTTCATTAAAATCGTAGCTGTTTTTATAAATATTTATAGTACACCTTTAGTTTTACCTTTAGCAAAAAAAAATATGTTTTGATTTGTCTGAAATATTTTTATCTTACTGAGAGGGTAACAAGAACAACATCTTGCAGTAGGCACAACCTTATATATGGAAAAGGTGAGCCAAAAATAACATTTAGAATGGGGATTTTCCTTGTTTTGCAAAGAAATTTTAATTTATTTGACTTAAATATACTACATTTAAAACAAACTTTTAAAAACTCCATGTAAAAACAACCACGATATTCTATATATAAACTAGTTTTTTTTTAATGATAAAGTTTAAAAGCTTTACATCTTATAAGAAAGTAATAAATGGACTATTCGGCATATGACGTCTTATAATACTTAAAACTTTAATAGTGAATTTTACAAGTTTAAAATGCTATTAACTACCTATTTAACTTTTAATATTTTCAAAACAACGACAATCATGTGCAAAAAAAATACAATTATTTTGAAGAAAAATCCACAACAGCCTTTTTTACATTTTTACATTTTTACCATAATTGGGATCTTATATCTATTCCAATATTTGAAAAATTTAAAAAAGTCTGTTATGTATATAAGACGTCACATGCCGAATGAATCTTATCTATAAGATGTAGCTTTTAAGTTTTATATATAGAATATCGTGGTTGTTTTTACATGGAGCTTTAAGTATAAAGTAAGTAAGAGTATATTTAAGTCAAATAAATTATAACTTCTTTGTAAAATAAGGAAAATCCCCATTTTAAACGTTATTTTTGACTCACCTTTTCCATTTATAAGATTGTGCCTACTGCAAAATTTTATTATAATAAGATATACAAAATATTTCACACAAATCGAAACATAATTTTTTTGTTTAATAAAGGTAAAACTAAAGATACTATTAATACTTATAAAAAATCACCAATTTGATAAAATTTCGAGAAGAGGATAAGCTACGATTTTAATGAACATAGTTATTTAGTTAGGGAAGGTTCCTTATTCAAAAAGTACAATTAGTTTTTCTCTCCATTTTTATGTAACCTATACTCCGTTCAGGCATACCGTGTTCATACAACGCATTAGGTATACACAAAACTTAAGTAAAGTTAAAAATAAATCGATTATTGTCACAATAAAAACTGAGTTTATCTAGTATAGAAACTTTATATAGAATTTCATCAGGAATTGATTTCGGGGGACGGGGTAAAAATTTGACAAGAAAACAAGGTCTCAAATGTTAACCAAATATAAAATTGTTTATTTACCCAAAATTTTATGTCAAAATCATGCTTCAATGCGCCGCAGACAATTTTTTTTGAGAAAATAACACTTAAAATGAATTGTAAGCATGCTAAATAAAACTACTTATTCCAGGGCTTGAAAAAGGTGCAATCCCGCGCCGAAACATCGCTATGTTCTTATTAAAATTACTCCTATAACCCAACAAAAAATTCGCAAAATGTATCCCAAGGGGACGAACCAAATCCAAGTAAAAACTTATTTTAATCCCGTTTGGGGAAACGGTTTTTTTCAAGTCTGTTCTCGTTTAAAAGGTAATGGATTAGTTTACAGAGGCGTACTCAGGATTTGGGTTGCCGTGCTTATGAGGGCCAAAACCGCGCCAATTTTCTTTTTGAAAAAATGTAAAATCAGAGACTTTATTTTTTCCTGTTTTCGCTGGTAGTTTTTCGTAAGTTTGGCCTCATTTTAAAGGTATTCAAATACCCTACAGGGGTGTATCTAAAATTCTATCTTAGCGAAGTCATAAATACCTGGAGAGGTCCATATAAATTAATACAAAATGTAATAATATTAATCTTATTGGGATGGATTGAGATTTATACAAGAGGTTTAGGTAAGTTTAAACTAAGTGGGCTTTGACTTTGCTTTGAAAAAGAATTAGGAGTAGGTCATGATACTTATGATGCATTTTTAAATTTTCATTGAAAATTGTTTTTTGCTTAGAAAGCCAATGCAGATCGAGGAAGCAAAAAACTTTGTTTTATTAAAAATAAATATGCATAGTAGGATATTAAAGAAGTATCAGTTTATAATTTTTCTTTCAAAATTAAATTACTACTAAGTTTTTGTTCTTTCTAATATAAGTAATTACTACGCTACTGTTTTTCTATGTAGTCAACACCGTAGACAAATATGATTTAATGGACTTCAAATCCCACAGTCCATGTCGTTTCTTTTTAAATAAAAAAATACGGCTTCTAAAAAACCTGATTATGTTAATATCTGTCAATTGCGTTCCTAGTTTTATTCGGTGGAACATTTCACATCCACCGGTGCTGACGTCATTCCACCAATTTCACCAAACTGATGCAATCGAAGTCACCAAGTTGGTGAATTTCAGTGGACTTTAAAAACTAGAAAAGTCGGCATGCATTACTTAAGCTAACCACAGACATTGGCTGTGTATATGTATAGTTAACTAATGCAAATACAGTAAGGGAAATCGATTATCTGGTATAACGAATAACTGGAAATACTTTTTATTTGAAATATATCTAATTTATAAAACTATATATAGTTTTGGTATATTTTAAGATTCAAGATATTTTAATGTTTTATTTATACAAAGATTCATGTAGCACAACTATATACCATATATTTTTAAAAAGGTCAAGAGAAAGAAAGTTTCTAGTTATTTATGAAATAAAATAGGTAATTGAATTTTAAAAACTTGTTTGTTAAAGTTTATTTTTAAAACCTAAAATTGCATGTAGTTTAAAAAACATATTTATACCTGTAACGGATGCAGGGGCGGTTGAAACCCGTGCTGTCGACGCAACCTGCCACTGGGGCGGCGCGCCACGGCGGAGGGCGGCTCACCGCCGCCCTTGCCATACATCTGGGGGCGACGACCAAAGGCTCGTGCCACTGCTACTCATCGTGACGGCGATTCGACTGTAACTCGTGCTTCACGCGCGGTCACGTGCGAACTAACTGGCTGCGTGGCTTGCCGACATACGGAAGGAGTCCGCGATGGTTTTCTCCATGGAATAATAAAAAAATGTGGAATATGCTTTTTACTTCACCTTCTCCGAAATTTCACAGAATTTTTTTTTAATCCATATAGAAAAAACGCTATAATAGCAAAAAACTCCATTTAAATAGGTCCCACAAAAAACTTTACTACAACTGCAAAATCAACTTTGGTAAAATGAACGTGACTTGTTTTCTATTTCAGAAAAGCACTTTTTAGACTTGAGGGAGAAAGCACAGTTGCAGGACTTGTATTATTTTTTTTGCTGTATAAGCAAAACATATTTTTTGTATGAATATTTCTTCTAGATGATTTGGAAATCTATAAAATTCGAATGCCTAGTCTATACCCAGATAGCACAACTCTGTCCCAAGGATGTCCAGTGGAGAGTTTTCTGGACAATGCAGCAGTCCATTGGACAACCAAATCTGTAGGAAATTTTGTCCGAGACATATCCATCGGATAATACAATTGTCAAAACGTTGGACGGCTCTTGGACATCCCAAAAAAGTCCAAAAGTTTCAATATTTTGACTATTGTACCACTATACTAAATCCATTGGTTATCCAATGGAACGAAATTATGTCCAAAAGTTATCCATTGGCTATCCAAAAAGTATCTTTATGGTTCACTGTTGGAAAAAATTAATAATTACAAGGTATATCCGTTGGTCTAATTTTCTTAGTACACTGGATATACTTATTTGTTCCAATGGATATCCAGTGAACCGTTTTGTCAAAAGCAGCGATATTTTTAATATATAAGCATATAGGTACCTATATATTTTAACCACTACAACATCATAAGTCTGATTGTCGATCCTTGCAGATGGAGTTCCTAGCAAAGCCTTAAATGATTCGGCTAGATATGAGAGAAATGTTATTGTTGGTAATGAATAAAAAAAAACATGATCCATTGAATATCCAAAACAGTTCGGATAAATGACTGTATTTATTATTGTTTCAACTAGGCCAAGCCCAATTGACATAGATTTTTTGATAAATATTCAATGTTGAGTCAATATATATAAAGTACATCACGTTTGCTGGACTCAAAATGAACGTCCGCCGGACAGAGTTTATTTTTGGTCCGATGGACCAAAAAAAATCGTTATCCATTGGATATCCAAAAACTAACTGAAAAAAAGCAGTTCTTTATGGATCAAAATTGGAAGTCCTTTGGAGTCAGATTTTTTGTCATCCACTGTATCAAGAAAAATCTTTGTCCAATAAATGTCCATAAATGGTCCAAGGACAATGCGGGCGGTTTTGGACAAAAATGGCTGTCCGACGGACAATTTGTGCTGTCTGGGTACATTCCAACTTTTCGCCGCTGCCTTCTGTCTCGCTCTTTATCGTATTAAGAACAAACTGAACAAATATTTTCTGATTTTAAAAAGCACTTTTCTGCTAACAGCTATAATGTATTTTAAACACTTTTCCAGCAGTGCCATCAAAGCGGTTTGCCGATTCTAAAAAATAAAAATAATTAAAAAAAATTAAACAAAATGATTCTGAAAATAAAATTTTAAGGCTTAATTTTTTGGAAAAATACTTAGCTTGAACAGCAAAAATATTTTTCTGTATTAGCAAAACCTAAACAGCAAAACTTCTTGTGCAGGAATAGAAATCACATGCGAAAAAATATTCTATACCAGCTCAAATTTCTGTTTAAGTAAAGAGCCACTCGATTTTCCTCAGTGTTGGCTATTATCAGCGCGATCTGCATCCTGCCTGCAACTTTTTGCACATGTCATCAGTGCTTCTAACGTTTACGATATTCCAGTGGCGTACGAGCCATTGAATATGGGCTACTAAAGATTGAATGTTTACCAAAAACCAATAAAATGTTTATCTGAGACCTATGTTTGTTTATCTCTACTATATTTAACCCCCCCCCCCCCCCCGAGGAACAATTTCTGCATACGCCACTGCTAGTGTTACGGATTCCGGTAAATCATTTTATTTATTTCCTTTATATCCTTTTTTATTCAATAATATATCTATATATAAGGAAATTGCGGATTTGAAGAGGGGGGGGGGATGTCGCAGATTTAGTTTTATGGGACGGTATATAATTTTGTTTCAAAAATAATTCGCTTTATGTTTGTTGCATTCCATAGGTAATACCAAGAAGTAGCTATAAACTTACCGAAATAAGATTTAAATGAATTGCCTCAAGATTTTGAATTTTCAGGAAAAAAAGCTGATTTTCGGGGGTCATTTTGAAGGGGGTATAATTTAAAACAATTAAATTTTTTAAAGAACTTCCTGCTTAAATTGCAAAAATCTGTCGATTTAATTTTCTTTAATAGTTTCCCATCAGCGGCAGTTTTTACGTGTCAAAATGGCAACAAAACGTCGGGTGTTGTTAGCCGGTCGAAAAAAACGACTCCATGTTTTAAACATTTTAAAAATGTTATTATTGCTAATAAACGATCCATTCATATATTTTCTCAGCCCTGTTCTCAGGCTTTGGTAATATGCTGTTGTTGACAAAAAAAGAAGTTAAAAAACCTCCAAATCAGTTACATCAACCGAAAAAAATCACGTATTAATATATGCTCCCAACACGCCAGGACGAATCCGTAGCAGGTAACTTGGATAAGTACTAGTGCGATGCCTATTTGTGAGTGATTCAAAGTGTATGATGGTGTTTAATGATGTATGGGGAGGTTGAGCATTGGGACCACTGACGAGCCTACGCTGGTTGCCCAAGGCGAAACATCTTTTAATCATTTCTCTTTTCTCATTTCTCTTTTCGCTTTGGTCTTTTTTGTGTTCCTTGTGATCTTTTGATGTTTTGTTTTTTAGATTCTTCTCGGTTGATGTAACTGATTTGGAGGTTTTTTAACTTCTTTTTTTATTTTTATTGGCCTTAGGAGCATAATCCTATTGGAAATATTAACACGCCAGGACGAATCCGTAGCAGGTAACTTGGATAAGTACCAGTGCGGAACGATGCCTATTTGTGAGTGATTCAAATTTGGAAATCAAGGCGTATGATGGTGTTTAATAATGTATGGGGGGGGGTGACCAGTAGAACCACTGACGAGTCCACGCTGGTTGCCCAGGGCGAAAAATCGTTTAATTATTTCTCTTTTCGCTTTGGTCCTTTGTGTGTTCTTTGTGGGATGCTCATCCAAGTTTGAATTTTCGTTATTTCCACCCAAGATCTTTTGATGTTTTGTTTTTTAGATTCTTTTCGGTTGATGTAACTAATTTGGAGGTTTTTTAACTTCTTTTTTGTTTTTTAATTACCTTAGGAGCATAATATCCTATTGGAAATATTAACACGCCAGGACGAATCCGTATCAGGTAACTTGGATAAGTACCAGTGCGGAACGATGCCTATTTGTGAGTGATTCAAAGTTGGAGATCAAAGCGTATGATGGTGTTTAATAATGTATGGGGAGGGAGACCAGTAGAACCACTGACGAGTCCACGCTGGTTGTCCAGGGCGAAACATCGTTTAATTATTTCTCTTTTCGCTTTGGTCCTTTGTGTGTTCCTTGTGGGATTCTCATCCAAGTTTGAATTTTCGTTATTTCCACCCAAGATCTTTTGATCTTTTGTTTTTAGATTCTTTTCGGTTGATGTAACTGATTTGGAGATTTTTTAACTTCTTTTTTATTTTTAATTGCCTTAGGAGCATAATCCTATTGGAAATATTAACACGCCAGGACGAATCCGTAGCAGATAACTTGGATAAGTACCAGTGCAGAACGATGCCTATTTGTGAGTAATTCAAAGTTGTAAATCAAAGTGTATGATGGTGTTTAATGATGTATGGGGAGGGTGACCAGTAGAACCACTGTCGAGCCTACGCTGGTTGCCCAAGGCGAAACATCTTTTAATAATTTCTCTTTTTGCTTTGGACCTTTGTGTGTTCCTTGTGGGATGCTCATTCAGGTTTGAACTTTCGTTATTTCCACCCAAGATCTTTTGATCTTTTGTTTTTTATACTGTTGTTGATTATGCATTATAGCTTAAGAGCAGGGCAGAGGGCCTAAGGAAAAAATGTGGATCATTTATTAGCATTAGGATGCCTCTCTTTTAGCGGTTTTATAATTCTATCATAAATGCGAAACTATAGTTGCGTTTTTTCCGCAACGTTGCGGTGGAAATTTTGACGTCATTCCACAAAACCAACACCAAACGTTGCAAATATGGTAAAAAGGTTTAAAAATACGTTTATTTTTTTCAGTAGTAGTTTTTTGTGTTGTAATTTTGATTTTTTGCTTTTGTCGTTGCGCCCTCGAAACCGCAAACGGCGGTTAGATCGTGACAGTACTTGCGCGATCGAACTTTTTACTCAAACGGCTTCAAAAGGTTTATGCGTTCAAATGTAAACGTAGTTGTGCATTAGTTGGGACGAGTTGTACTAACTAAGGTCTAATATTTTTAAAAAAATGAATAAAAGATGTTTGCTTGTAGATATATGAGTTTACTCTATTAAAAAACACAAAAAAATTAAATGATTTATTTAAATGAAATTTAAATGAACGTCCTCCATGCCACCTTGCTGCGCCCGTTGCGCGCCCACTAAGCATGAATAGATAGATTTTTCTGGGCTGCAACCTTCTTGGATCGTCTGGGACCAACAACTAGTTCCCAAGGTGCAACTCCCTTGACCTGGCCTGCTTGTTGAGGCAACAGTGTCTTGTTAGGAGCCCTGTTGCTAGTCTCACATCCTTCCTATCTAGGTGGAGCAAAGACTTCGAGCAGGTGCTCTTCAGTCAGCTCTGTTTCGGTTGGACCGTGCATGCTGATCACGATTTTGACCTAGAGCTTCCTCAGCTCTTTATAGACAATTTGTTTACATCAGTGGCGTCCGTAAGCGCCCCTAATGCGGTTGTAGAATGTCCAATGGGTACTTGTGCAATTCTCTGTCGGGCCTCTTGTGTTGAAGAAGATCTACTGGGTCCTTGAACAGTTCCTTGTTCATCCTTATTTTAGAGATTCCACTGGGCTTCTTCTTCTTCGGTTCTCTGTGTTATTTCCTGGTTGTCGGAGGGTCCTTCTGGAGTTCCCTCACACACGAGTAAACCGGCTAGAGTCACCTCACCAGCACTTCGGGGAGAAAGCTATATACATCAGGATGCGCCTGGTTCCCTGAGGAAGGTTTTTACTGTGGTGCCTCATCCACGCGGCCCGGGAGTTTAAGCCAAAGCCCCCACACCCGTCCCCGATCCACCACTCAGAGAAGTCGAGAGCGAGCCAGAGTTGGGTTCACCTAAGCGCTCCCGATCTCCGATTCACAGACCCCAAAGAGCTGCCTTCCAGGGGGTGCGGTATAACATTCCCCAACAGGATTTTCAGACTTGGACGCATCTGTTGAAAATTACCCAAATAACAGTTACATATATAAAGGACCAGGATGCGAGAAAATCTTCGCGGCAACGGTCAAAATCTAGATTGCCATGACATGGCCAATGGGCTAAAGACGGCTCGATCTGAGCCTGAGCGAGTTTGTAACGTCGAATCACCTCATTTCTCGTTCAGCGCACTTCCAGCTAACGCAGGCACATTGGAGCCCGTCTTTAATCCATTGGCAACGACCAACTTGGTATTTCGCAGGGGTTTCCGCGACTCTTTTTATCATAGGGAAATACAGGGACAGGGCCTTTATAGTATGTATAGCTGATCACACACAAAATTGCATAGTGCATAGCATGCTGCATATAAAGTTTAACCTTATGGAAATATATCTATATATATGCAATATGGCGGCTCCAAATTCGTCTCTGATTGGTCGAACTGTTATGCTATGTGTTATGCGAGCTTATGCAAGTTTGTGTGTGATCAGCTTATTATGGAATTACCCAAGTGGGATTCAGAGAAGGAAGCTCTGAGCCCCCTTGGGCCGGGTTAATGCTTGTATCTTGCCAATCCAACCCAACACAAACAGAATAAAAATCTTCTAAAGAGCAACACGACGACGAGTATTGAACCATTTTGGCCACGTAAGACACTGCTCTTGTAAAATTAAAACAAAAAATTCTAACCCAAAAATTTTCCAGCCACCGCAACGCCCACGCCACCGACTTTCAGAGCTGGTGGAAATAATCAACGCTAGAGAATGTCCGCAAATTTTAAGTTTTGGTTGGTTAATGCTTCTTTTCTTTACCAATAATAATAATATTATAATTAAGGTCTTTTATTGATCGTAAATAGTAAAATTATACATGAGCAATTTGGGCGATGTTCAGTTCACCTATCTGAAAACAAACAGGGGATCTGTTCTTTCACTTAACCCCTACAACTAGATTTAACCTAAACTAATTTTAATTATATTTAAAAAAAAATCAGTTTAACAGGTACTTTTGTTGAAAAGAAAAAACTATCTTAACAGCAAATGGGGATATCATAATAAAAAAACACATAATTTTTAGCCACACATTAGATTGTATCTGAAAAATACCTAGAATTAAAAATGACAATAACGACGATTTTCCATAAATATCGGACATACTTCTTTTTGACATCGGCAACCATAATAATAAAGGCTGATCTACATAAAATTTTATGAATTCTGATAAATTTGACAACATTTGCCCTATTTAACACACGAAAGCGATTAAAATAAATAAAAGTAATATTTCTCTCATAGTTTCAAAAATTATTTTAAAAATACACTTGAAAACTGTTTAAAAATACGTTTTTTAGTCGTGAACACATTTTAATTCCACCAAACAAAAAAAAAATCGCGTTGTCCAGCGCCAACGCAATGTTGCGGAAAAAAACGCACCGTTTTGTGTTTGTGTGTATGTTTGTCCCTCAATCGCGACCAAAAAGCTGATTTGGATGAAATGTGGTAAGAAGATAGAGTGTGCCTATGATGGATTGAAACATAGGATACTTTTTTTGACGTTTCCCTCAAGACATTTTTTTTGGATCGGGTCACTAGTCAAAAATATAACGCAAAAATGATATTCCCAGGAACTTTATTTTTTATGGCTAGTTCGTGACCCTAATGTTTATGAAACGTTGATTTGGTTGGGAAGGGGTCAATTAAAAAACAAGAAAAGCTTTTTTAAAATTTGCGAACGTTTCGATTTATTCAAAATCATCATCAGCGCATCTGAAAGATACAAAAAAATCCAACTTTAGTTTCAAGGATTAAAAAACATTAAGAAAAAAGGAAGTTTTTATATAAAATGATAAAAAGCCTTTTTTAACCCTTGAAACTAAATTTGGAATGTTTTGTATCTTTCAGATGCGATGATGATGATTTTAAATAAATCGAAACGTTCGCAAATTTAAAAAAAGCTTTTCCTGTTTTTTAATTGACCCCTCCCCAACCAAATCAACGTTTCATAACGCAAAAAGTTTACAAATGTGAAGTTACCCATCTTTTATGCTATTTTATGGTTCTAAATTTTGTGGAAATTGGCGTCGCCGTCGGATGTCTCATGTATCGACCGGTTGCAGGAACGCGGGAAAACAGAGGTGTAGGTTAAGGAAAATAAGCTCAGCTTATTATATCCAACGGTTTGTTTTAGAAGCCAATTTACAAAGTTTTGTAGGCATATATTGAGGAGATTGCAAACCCAATAACCGCCTCCGTGCGCAATCAGCACAAGTTGCTGGCCAACGGTTGGCAAACGGTTGGCAAAACACTTTGCCAGTCAAATTTTGCATACGGCTTTGGCTTTTGTTTTATAATATGGAGAATTGTTTTTAGCAACACTGTACTACGGAAATCAATTTAACTATGTCGACCTGATTTTTTTGCAAAATTTTACGTCATTGCATTTGTTTTCCATGGCAACGCGGAGACTTTATTTATGTTTATTCACAGTGGGATACCAGAGATTTTTTAGCACCGGGTCAAAAATTTGGGGTTAGGTTACTTATCTTGACTTTTCGCGTTCTGCTCCGCTAAAGCACATAAGTATAAATTAAATATAAATATAATTGAATTTAAAATGAAAAAGCATGCAGATTTAAAAATCGGCTACTGGCGCTAGACGAAATAATCGTATTCTATTTTAAACAGGAGCGTCAACGACTAGCAAGAGTCTTTCCAACCTCTAAATGGAGCTTTACTGACCTGTTTTGTTAGTACTCAGGAATCCGTGTGTTTTTGAAACTGAGTTTGGGATCTAAAATCTATCCTTTGCACTCCAAGATTTCCTTAGTACACTTGCACATAACTATGCCGCAATAATTTAAATTTTAAAAAAAACTGTTGAATCAAAATAAAAATAAAATTATGTGGGGTTAGGCGCTAGGCCTTTTTCGGCAGGCAACCGCACATGCGGAGTGGTTTCATATTTATTTTAGAACAATGTTTTTGAAAACACAATGGTTTTCTGTCAGAAAACGTACAAATACTCTTCTGTCCCACTGCAGCCCGATTTAAAGTTTGTTGACAAAACACCTGCAGTCACTATGGAATCGTATAAATTCTGCGATCTATCGGCCAACACTTGAACTGCGTGTATCTCCCAAATACAATGAAGTGTAAACGTTTATGACTGATTGATCGGTTTTCTTTTCCGGAGTGCACAGGCTTTTAGAGAAAAGGAACTTTTCGCTAAAGCAAGGAAATATAAAAAGGAAAAATGTTATCCAGACCAAATTGTATTTCTCTATTTTTCTTGTAAATCGGATTTGTTCTAAACCGCAGTTATTTTGAGGCTTTTGGGATAGATGACAGCACCCAGAGCTTTTATTTTGAAGAAAAAATAATTGAGAATTTTAAAAAAGCCTTCAGATATTTTTGTTAAGCATTTAAAAATGATCACCCCTGCAAAATTTCAGCTAATTCTGATGTTTAGTTTTCCCTGTGCACTCTGGCAAAAGATCAAAAAATTAAATTACAAGGCGTTGCCAGTTGTACTTTTTTTTACTAAAGTCTGGGGAGAAACTATAGCTTTAAAAAGATTTAAAAACCTTACTGCTTTGTCTTCTTGTTTATAGCTATGGGTTTGACCAGTACCCTCTCCAGATAGGCCGATCAACTCATACCGATTTAGTGTCCTTTTCTCCACCTTCGCCGCCATTTTCACTCAAAAGTGACAGATAATCCATTAGGCGGCGAAGGTGGAGAAAAGGACACTAAAACGATTGGTTTGACAAAAAAATAAATCAAATGTTTTGCCAAATAAAAAACAGAGGAACGTTTTGAATTTTTAAAGGCAACTAATTTACAGCACAATAGCTAAAATTAAAATAAAGGTATACTTTTTACAAGAATATTGGAAGTGTTAATAGCTTATAATTGGTGTCATCAGTCAGTTCGATACCATACCCGTTTTTTTTCATGCATTTGGAACCGGATACGATCCCAAAAAAAGCGATATTAAACTTGGGCAGGGTCAACGAAAAAAAGGTTCGATTCGCCGCGTTTGAAAGTGAATCGTATTGAAAACATATTCAATTCCACGCGAACAAGTTGCAATTGATGATATAAATTTTTGTCAGCAAGATAAAGATGGTGGACGATACTTTGGCGTTACATTTTTTTGAGAAGTTCACTGGACGGGTACCTACTGATAAATCTTTTTTATCAAACACATGACAGTTATGACTGTCATTGTCAATGTCATTTTAGACAAGTAAACTATCAAATAACTCACGTTCATATTTAAAGCTTCTTGGTTTTAATGTCTGGCAAAACTACGTGAAAAAAATTCCCTTTGTCTTGAATATTTTCTATTTTCAAATTGACCAGTTCATCGCATCTACAAGCACCGCTAATCCCCATTATCGAAGCCACTTCATCAAGAGGTACTCGTCGTCGGGAGCTTCGTTCAAAATCTTCTCTATTTTAGTGGCGATCCCAGGTGGGGCGATCGCCCCCCCACTTTGCTCTAAACAAAAGTAGACAACAAAGATGCTGTTGGTAACCTTGAAGTCTTTGGAGAAAAAACGAGAAATTGTAGAACGTTCCTTTAAAGCAGGGTTGGATTTTTTGTATAAAAACCAAGCCACTGGGCTTTTTCTGTTTTACAAATGGGTTTTACTGAGGTTTTTATGGCTTTCTTTTTAAATTATATACAGATTTTAGTTCTTCTTTAAAATTACGACATAAAATTAGGTGGAATACAGAAATCGACTGATTGTTTGTTTGTTAATAAATCGAAGCAGTTTTGGTTTAGTTTGACCAGCGCTTTTTTATATAGTTAATATAAACAAACCCTAAGAAAATTATTGTTGGAGTTTGTGTATTTACTACACTGTAAGTGCCTGCTTACTTAGTATGACATGATAGTATACGATTAAAGTTTTCGTTTTTTTCGAGGTTATTACCTCTAAACCATTTTTTAAAAGGAAAATGTCTAAGAGTAGCGCTAGAAAGAGTGCTTCAGAATGAACTGAGGTTTTAGAATCCAGTAATAAAAATAGAGTCTGCAAATACTGAACCAGAATCGTTTTTTTTTTATAACTTGCATTAATGCCCAGCTAATCCAGCATCCATTGAAAGACATTTTTCAACTTATGGTCTTATTTAGAATAATAAAATAAGAAATTGTTTGGGATTAGAAAAATATTTGCAACTGGTCAAAGTTTATCGAACCTTACGATCAGATTCAAACGATTGGTAATAATATACCTTTTTTAACCTTGAAGTCTTTGGAGAACATGAAAAAACGAGAAATTGTAGAACGTTCCTTTAAAGCAGGGTTGGATTTTTTGTATAAAAACCAACCCACTGGGCTTTTTCTGTTTTACAAATGGGTTTTACTGAGGTTTTTATGGCTTTCTTTTTAAATTATATACAGATTTTAGTTCTTCTTTTAAAATACGACATAAAAATAAGTGGAATACAGAAATCGACTGATTGTTTGTTTGTTAATAAATCGAAGCAGTTTTGGTTTAGTTTGACCAGCGCTTTTTTATATACTTAATATAAACAAACCCTAAGAAAATTATTGTTGGAGTTTGTGTATTTACTACACTGTAAGTGCCTGCTTACTTAGTATGACATGATAGTATACGATTGAAGTTTTCGTTTTTTTCGAGGTTATTACCTCTAAACCATTTTTTTAAAAGGAAAATGCCTAAGAGTAGCGCTAGAAAGAGTGCTTCAGAATGTACTGAGGTTTTAGAATCCAGTAATAAAAGTAGAGTCTGCAAATACTGAACCAGAATCGTTTTTTTTATAATTTGCATTAATGCCCAGCTAGTGCATAAAATAAGAAATTGTTTGGGATTAGAAAAATATTTGCAACTGGTCAAAGTTTATCGAACCTTACGATCAGATTCAAATGATTGGTAATAATATACCTTTTTTACGTTTATTTATTTTATTAATAATGAAAAAATCCACTTTTAAAAAAGCCCTACGTGTTTTTTTAAGTGGGTTTTACCCCAATAAAAACCCAGTGGGCTTTTTCGGTTACCCACTGGGCAGCCAACTCTGCTTTAAAGACATTCTATAATACCTCCACAGTATTTTGGGACAGTTTGACTTTCAATTCGTCAGACTAAGAAGAAACAAACGCATGAAGTACTTACCGCGAAAACCACGATATTGGAAAAGAGTTTCTATGTAATTTTTAAATAAGTTTTAGACAAAATCATTTCGGATATAAAAAAGTATTTTTGACCTGAACATATTCATACCAAGTTTTGTACAACGTGAAACCAAAATTAAGGCAAAATTAACTAGTAGTTTCCAAATACGATAAACTGTTTGATTAATTCAAAACATAAATTCTTGAACTTTTATTGGGAGAAGTCAGTAGGTATTTGAAAACAGTATTGTTCAGAAGTAGGCAAAAGATTAAATCAAAACATACCTGATAACATTTTCGAGGCAATGAACAAGTGTGGCGACATTTTTCCAAAGTAGGGTATAAATTGCGGCACTATAACACCTTTGATATTTACGGTATTAGAGTTTAATTTAGTGTTAAAAGTGGCATTTGTAGTGTCATTTTCTTGCGCTTTGAAACCATTGATATATTTACAATTTTAGTTTAATTTTAAATCAAAAAATGCATTTTTAGTCCAATTTTCTTTCAAAATTTCGCCTGCGGCGCTATGATACCGTTGATACTCACGATTTTAGTTTAATTTAACTCAAAAATTGCATTTTTAATAATTTTCTCAAATATTTTCGGCGCATTTAAACATTTTTCAAAATAAAAAATGTATGAAATAAACAACTTAAAATTCTATCCCTCTAGATTCGAGGTCAAATCCGCGCTTGTAGTTACTAAATTTAGTTTGCATATATTGATATGTTTTTTTTGTATCGAAACCGCCCCCCCTTTTCAAATGGCTGGGACCGCCACTGTCTATTTCAGGTGGTTTTAATGTCTTGGACTTTTTTAGTTTTTTTCCCTGTGATCTGCTTTTCAAAAAGCTCGTTAGTTTGCCATATTTTGAAATGTCGATTTTTTTACAAAGGTGAATAGTCGAGCGAAACGTCGAGTATTTGGTCCATAGCGACGATGGGGCTAATTTTTTTTGCAAATGTAAAAAATAAGCCAATAGAACATTTTCATGGATACCTTATTTTATCTTCCGTGTATTCATCCAAGACTCAAACATTTTGAACTTCTTGTCGTAAGCATCTCGGGAGTATTCCATATCGGGACTTTTCTGGCAAGATCTGCATCGCTGTTTCTTCCGCTTCCATAAGGATATCCTCAGGAACGTAATTTTCATCGGTTTCCTCCATTTCCTATTGGGAAATCAATTTAACCGTGGCGACCTGATTTTTTTGCAAAACTTTACGTCATTGCATTTGTTTTCCATGGCAACGCGGAGAGTTTATTTATTTTTGTCCACAGTGGGACACCAGAGCTTTTTTTGCACTGGGTTAAAAATTTGGGGATAGTTTACTTATTTTGATTTCGCATACCGCGCCGCTAAAGCACATAAGTTTTTTTTACTTTCGCTTCCGTGTAACTCATGATGCGTTGCTGTAGCCCGAACTTGCCTTATCATTACCGCAGCTGTACGGTACCACCGCGCAAATAAACCTTTAGGTCCATGTGACTGCGTGTTTAATTTTCAGACAAAAACAATAAGTTTTTCTATTTGTGGCTTGGTTTTTGCTAATGTAGTACATTATTTGCCTTTTGGTGTGCTTAAAGACTCCGAAAATATGCAATGGATCAAGAAAAAATAAAATTCTTAAGGTAAGACCTCGGGTTGACTATACATTTTTTGAATAAGTATTGTTGTCTTTATAAGGGTTTTTCCCTTGGTTTTTCCTTGAAAGGTAATTATGCACTATACGGTTTTCTGGCATTTTTTATGAAAATTTTTTTATAGGGGCACCTACTAGGGTCCCTAGGGCCCTAAATCCGGCTGCGCCCGATTTTTTTTTTAAAGAGAAAAAAGGGTGCCTGGAGGGGGATGTAATGTGTTTTTTTCATTGTTTTGGGTTGGGTTGGATTAGTTTGGGTTGGACTGTGTTGGATTGGGTTGTTTTGGTGAAAAAAAATTATAAAAAAAAACCAACAGGCGCATGCGAATTTGGGGTCCTAGGGACCATAGTAGGTGCCCCCATAAAGAATTTTCCATAAAAAATCAAAAATGGCAGAAAATTGTATACTGCATAATTACCCCTTGAAATAACTACAAGTGACTAGGCAATGTTGTTAGTTTAAGGAAATTTCTTCCTTTTAGATTCTTTTAAGGTGTATTCAGAGTTCCATAACTATAGCATGCATATGCTGCTGTCCTCAGTTACTACGTTTATACGCACCTAAAAGCGCTTTTATATAAGGATGGTTTTAAATAAAATCACTATCTTCGAGGGTTATGTCCTTCATTAAATGTCAGTTTAAAGAAAAAACAAATAAAACCACATAATTAATTAATTAATTAACAACAGATTTTTTGAAAGACTAGGGTTTAGTATTTTCTTTAGGTTAGAAGAAATGGACTAAAGTGTTTATAATGACCCTAAAATAGGCCAACACTGTTCTTAACTAAAACAACCAGTTAACTCATTTTCATTTTAGTATCCTTTGGCCTATGATCAATTCCATATTGACACCAAACTGACAGAAAATCTATGTTTTACTTGTCAATTTGGTTATAAAAATGGCAGCCACAGTAGGCTAAAGGGCACTGAGGCAGTAGGATTTAACTGACCTTTTAGTTGAGAAAGGTGTGGAATGGGCTTTTGAGTGATAAACCGCTTCCAAATAAAATCGATTTAGTGCTTAAAAATCGGTTGTAGTGGTGTTTATATGACAACATTTTCAAACCATCCTTATATAAAAGCGCTTTAAGAGGCCTATATAAACAAAGTAAGTGTTCCGTAATCCACAAGCGGTATGCAGTAAGAGCAGCATGCATTTGTTATTATTATCTAAATATGCCTTTATTCCTCTGAAAAACAAGTTATTTTATGTAGGTACCTATATATAATAAGTATGTTTTTCCTTTTTGAAGGGTGGACTACTCAGTTGACTACCACTAACATATGTGGAATTAGGTAGCATACAAATTAATAGTCCCACAGCCCATAACTTAAATTGTTAAGACCTTGCCGGACTTTGCATAATATTTATTCTTTATGTCCACTCAGATGACATTTTAAACATATATATTCTTAAATTTGTAACTTTTCTAACAAGAAATGGACAAACATTTTGTCCCCTCTTGATAGCATCGAAAAGTTAAATTAAGATCCTCACAGCTGATTTTTCAAGGATTGCTTTATAAGTATTTAAAACACATGGTCACATTATCTAATTTAAACATTTCTGAGAAATTCTGTTGAAAGGACCTTAACTTAAGTTAAGGGTTAAGTTTGGAGGGGTCTCTAAAAATACCCCTTAGAACATCTTGAAGAACACATACAAAGTCTCAACGGTGAGGTAGTCATAAATTTTCATAGGCCTGGGCTCACATACTATAATGAAAATATTAGGTAAAGAATAAAAACATTATACAAAAAAATAGTGAGGCACATTTTGCTCACTTTGGCTCATTTACTTATTTCTAAGTTTTCTCTACAGTAAAGCTAGAGAAAGTCCAGTTTTTAATACCTACCTCTATGCACTTTTTAGGAGTTGAAAATAAAATTAGGACCTGAATATTTTTGTAAATTTAAGGTGTCCAAGATTCCCCTCACGTTTGTTCCTGAAAATACTAATAAGAAGGCTGCTCCACCTGGCAAAAAAAACCTATGTGAACAGTAGAAAAGAATATGCAATGAGGAATACAATAATCCTTGCAATAAGCAAACTAGCTGCAGTGTCAGGGATTTCCTAAATCATGCCTTATTGTAGGAAACAAATCTATCAAGATGGAATGACACTGCTTTTCTTGTCTTCAAGGTATATATATAAAATTCAGAATTAAAATTCTTATTGTAACAATTTTAATCAGTCAGAGTATGTATGGAATTGAAAAACCGAGAAAAGTTGAAATTTGTCAAAATAAAATTTTGCAGCTGTTTTCTTTTACAAAATTCTTGAAAAAATTATGATAAGTTTTTTACAAATGGTTAGGAAAAACTGGAAGACATCAGAGAATCCAATTAAAGGTTTTCTGTACAAACTCTGTTATTGACCTTATGTACTGATGCCTTTCTCATTTAAATCCCTTACCCAAAATTATTACTTCTTGTGCAAACTCAAAAATAAATAATTCAAATAAAATCCAAAAACTTAATATTTAATATGCTTTCACAAACAGAAATACTACCTATTTATTTTTGTTGGCATATAGGTAGGTACAAAATGTAATGTTACATCTCTTGCTATCTTTTATGTAAACTTGTGTTTTCTGTTAGTGAATCATTTATTGTGTAAAAATTTGAAATGTGTAGCTTCTGAAAGAGATACCTACAGGTCCAAAAATCTCTCATTTCTTATAAAAGATCCTTGAACTAAAACTCTAATTACCAATGCCCAATGTAGTAAAAAATGCATAAGATAAGGTTGCGGCAAAGATAGTGTTGCAGAAATACTTTCTCTTTTTTGGAGTTCTGTTTTTGTTGTAAGTGAACATTTATTAAAGCACTCCTTACTAGTACTAAAAAAAGCGTTGTAACTAAATTAGACAAATGTTTACCTCTAATTTTTTTTATTTTCAGATTTTGGAATTTAGGCAAGAAAACTACCAGAATGAACAATACAATTTTTATACATTTTAGTTATTCACAGAACAATAACAAATATATGGGTAGAATACTATAGCATTTTTGTGTTGTAGAAATATTTTTAGCAATTTTAATTAACTATATATAATAAAATTTTAAAAAATATGCTGAAAAATTACATTTTTACATATACACCTCATTCCAAATTCTCCGGACCCATTTCAATATGGCGGCTGATAATTAAACACAGAAGCTAAATGAAACTGTCATTGTCAGTGTCAAAAAAACTGGTCTGCAGCAATTTGGAATGGAGTGTAATAAATATTTCAATGTAAAACATAATTAAATGTATTTGGTGGGCATTTCTGTTTTACGTCTCAGGACCGCGTGCCTACCGATGGTCACAAAACAGTGGAGGATTTGTGTCCACCGGTGGGCATCTGGTCCTTGGAAGTAAAACTAAATGCACACATGGTTCAACTTGTTGAGGTGATTATGGCCACAACATTATAAACACCTATACATATGCAATTAAATAAATTAATTTAAAAACTTATCTCAAAAATACTTATTAATAATCATTTAAATTAAATCTAACTTAAAAAAGAAAAGAATAACATGTTATTTTTTCCTTCTTTGGAACCGCCAATTAGTAGCTGTAGTTTCAAATATCAGGCTTCACGTGGTTAGGTTCTGAAATTAAAAAAAAAACAAAAGTATAAGTGTATGAACTGAAAAAATATTTTCTTTAGAGAAAACAACAAAATTGAAGAAAGAGCTTGATAACAGATATTTTTTTACTGATTTTGGGGAACTTGAACCCAGATATTAAAGGTGGTGACCATTTTTTAAAAATAACTAATAAAAAAATAAAACAAAATATAGGCATCTGATACATCAATTTAGGGTTTTTTGGGTTCCTGTAATCCATTTATGTGATTTAAAAATTCTTAAAAGTATCTAAGGGTTCTAGTAGCAGTAAACATTTTGCATGCATGGTTGATTAATTTCAGTTTTTTTAGTTGATTTTAATTGGTACAGGTGTACATTTTATGAATCCGATTAATGCCACTCTGATACCCTTGTAAAACTCAAAATATTTAAGATGGGACACAAACATTTTAGAAGAAACCAGATCAAATACAGACATATGATATCATTCCTTGGATAAAAAAAAAATTCTGGAGATAATAGAAGGATCTTAGGAGAAAATTTTGGGACCCAGCCCAAACTTATATTACCTCTTAACATATATACAACTTTAGAAGACTTAAAAATATCCAAATCGATATATTTCCCTAAAACTACCTCTAAATCCTCGTCTGAATCCCTATTGTAATAATTGGAACACCAAAATTAATTTTGGAAGACCCAAAAAACCCCTAAATCAATATATCACATATCTTTTACACCAATAATTTTTTTATGTTGCCCATTCAGGCTCCTTACATTACCCCTAAAAACTGTTTAACCCCCAAAATGAATTTGGTTAGCCCCAGAATTTCCAAAGTGATGTCTTTCTATCAATAGTATGTTGTTTTACCACTTTACCCCTAAAACTCACCCTTAGGCCCCTTAAATTACCCCTAAAAATTTTTTTTACACCAAAAATGAATTCAGTTGATCCAAAAATTTCTTAATTGAGGTCACAAGTTTTTTTGTCATTTACGATTCTTTTTGCCCCTAGGAACCTTAAATATATTATTCCCAAAAAATGTTTATTCTAAAAAATGGAATCAGTGTTTCCAAAAACCCTGAGGTTAATGTATTATACGTGTGTACTTGATCTAGTTTCTCATCAAAATTTTGTGCTTTTAAGTCGCCATCTGGAATATTTGGGGTGTCAAAAAAAGTATATATTCCGACAAAAATGGATTTATATATAGTCCATTTTTGATTTTGATGATTTTAAAAAAATGTTTACTGTTAAATGTGTTCTGAGAACCCTTATGGTGCCTATATTATTTTTTATTTTTTGGAGTTCTCCCAAAGGAGCCAGAGTTTCATCACTTGGATTTATTAGCTTAGCTACCAAAATCCGTCAAAAAACCTTTATTATCAAGCGCTTCCTTCAAACATTGGCATCTTGACTTATTCTTGAAATAATTCAAATTCATGTTCAACGAAAATATAACAGAGGTGTTTTTGAGTATTTGGTGAACACTTGAAAAACATTATACTATTACTTTTTAATATATTTTTTTCCATAAACAGGCTTTTTGGGGGTGACTTGAGGGATATGAGTTTTTCCAGGAGAAATTATATAAAAAAAAGTATCTCGAATGACATCTTATTTAGAAGATCATTTAAATTGCTTTACAAAACATGCAAGATATTAAGTTTAAATTTGTCAAGGAGCGACAAATAAACAATTTCTTGCACAAAAGTCAGGAAAAAATCGTTCTTTTTAAAGTTACATTTTTTATAATACAAAAGGGAATAAACATTTCATGATTTTTTTCTGATTGTTTTCTCAAACATACCATCCAAATAACCCTACTTTTATTCTTTAAATTTTGGTGGTCAAACTGATCTGCTGAAAAGGTTTAAACCTTTTCTTCATTCCATACCAAATTTAAAAGCAAATATCTTAAACACCAGTCATCCTAGCTTTTTAAAATTGTGACATAATTAATAGTAAAGACGTTTAAAAGACCTTTCCCTTTTTAAATTCCAGAGATAAAAATTACCCTATGAAATTTCCAACAGAGCCAAAAAGTATCTGTAAGTGTCCCCCTTCAAAATTGTTGTCTGTTTTGTTCTTTGTGTATAGTTTTTCTGTTTTTCCTAATGGAATTGAAATAGATGAGGGGAGGCTCAAAACATGTCCAGAAATAGGTCGAGAAAATTTGCAATAAACAATAAGAGTTAAATTAATTTTTGATATCGGATCTAGACTATAATAAATTTTGTATATTTAAGGAAGTTTTACCAAATATAATTGAAATCAGAAGCAAAAACTTACTTTGAGTTTATAGATTATTATTCTTTGATTGGTGCTGACTCTATAGAACCATCTTGTTTTGCTATACATTTTAGATGGCAAAATATCCACTGCTCTTTATGTTTGGGTACAAATTGTAGACTTTTTAATTTATAGATTATTATTCTTCTCTGGGTGGTGGCACTTTAGAATCTTCTTCTTTTTCATTTTAGGTAGTTGCCTAAATATCCACTGCTCCATATGTTTTGTTATTATATACAGCTCCTAAAAAAATAATAAAAATAACAAGAAATATTCCATCTCTAAATTTTGTTTCTATATTTTGCACTTTAGGCGAGGACAACCAATATTTCTTAAAAATTTTCTTTTGAGTGGCACATGTTTATAAACTGTTTAAAAGATTTTTTGCATAATAATTTTTTAGTTACAGAAGCAGATGTTTGGTTTTGTTATCTAAGTTATAAGTTAGAGACAAAAGTATCAAGCCAAAGTAAATCAAGTTTTGTAATCTGCTGTTTTATTTTCCTGTGTTATATGAGTTTCAAAATCTAAGCAGGTTCACAGTGCATGATTCAACTTTCATAGAAGTGTTCACTAACCACCAGTTATGACATACACACATAGTATTTCATCCTGTGTATTTAATTTATTTGAAAGATGAATGAGCAACTATTTATATTTTAAAGAATTTTTCCTGATTAATGTTCTCCAATTTTCAAGTCACTAACCTATTTTATTCAAAAAACAAGAGAGGCTAAGGGCCAGTTTCTCAAAAGCGAGCTTGTGTTAACTCAAACAACATAACCTAGTAAAAATCTTTAAAAATCAGGTTAAAATTAACTCCAGGATAACCAGAGCTTCAAGGTGAGGGTAAGTTACCTTACCTCAGGGTTAACCTAAAAAAAATATTGGCTTAAAAACAGCAAGGAAACTGGGATTTATAGCTCACGAGTTACTGTTTTTGATAATCCGCTATTGAGAAACTGGCCCTAAGAATAACTTTTTATCAGTAAAATTTTCCACAGTATTATTTCATGCTGCTCACTTATTATATTAAGGCTAAACGGTATTAGTGTAGTAAACAGTTTTCTTTAGATACCTATTTAGCACGTACCTGAGCCCCTAGGAAGTTCAAATTTACCAGTAATGAAACTTTTTTCATTTTTTTAAACTAAAGCGGGAACTAAACCACCCAAATCCTGAACTCAAACCAACCGAGCACTTTTTAGCAATTCCAGCGCTCATAAATTTTAACTCTTTAAGGACCCTAGTCAGTGCCTACATACAAGATTTTTTTCATAAAAAAAAACCAAGTAAACTGCAGTACTTGCTAAAAAAACGCTATCCAACTACATATTAAAGTAACTGGGTGTAGTGTTTAAGGTTGCATTTACAAGTGCATTTATAATTGCATTTGAAACACTCCTGCTAGCTGTTACCACTGATTTAAGGACAACAAGTTAACTTAAACTTAAACGAAATAATTATATTCTATTTTAAACAGGAGCATCAACGACTAGCAAGAGTCTCTTCAACCTCTAAATGGAGCTTTACTGACCTGTTTTGTTAATA
The DNA here is from genome assembly GCA_963921995.1 of Oxystoma pomonae. Lineage (NCBI taxonomy): Eukaryota > Metazoa > Arthropoda > Insecta > Coleoptera > Brentidae > Oxystoma > Oxystoma pomonae. Next base: position 43,961,713 of record OY998169.1, on the reverse strand, counting down.
CTCAAGTATCCGTGTGTTTTTGAAACTGCTGTTGGTATCTAAAATATATCCTTAGGCCTCTAAGATTTCACTAGTAAACTTGCACATAACTTATGCCGCAATAATTTAAATTAAAAAAAAAATTGAATCAAAATAAAAACAAAATTATGTGAAGTTATGGGAATGTTTCTAGGCGAATTCCTAGGAATTCCAGCGAGCCAGTAAAGTTCTCTTGGTTCTTTGATAAACTCGGGGTAATGCTCGCGCAGCGCTAGGCCATTTTCGGCGGGCGACCGCACACGCGGAGTGGTTTCATATTCGTTTTTGAAAAAATATTTTTGAAAGATAAACATAACCTCGAATGATTTTCTGTCAGAAAACGTAAAAATACCCTTCTGCCTACTGTGGGCCTTGTTGACAAAACACCTGCAGTTGCCATGGTATCGGGGGCTTTAGGATAGTTGGGGGCTTTAGGTTAGGGGGCGCTTTGCTTATTTTGATTTCCCAATACGTTTTTTTCTTCAAAAAAGCTTCCCTTTTCTGCAGGGAAAACTGACAAGTGTCAAAATTTATTTAAACATTTGCTAACAATGTATCATGCCCGTGGCAACCAAACAAAAAACCTTTGACCAAAATGTAAAAAATTAACTGTCAAGTCATTCTGACATTTATAGGGTACTGAGACGCAAGTAGCTTTGATTTTATCACAAAGCTTATTAATTATAATCTCATAAAAAACGATTTCTTCCACTTGTTGGATAAAACATTGTATGCCACTCGTGTGTTCTGTTTCCTAAGTCACTTGAGAATTTATATCTTTCTCGCGTGATTTATGTTCAACATAACATTATTTTTCAAAATTTCAACTGATTATTGTATAGGTACCGAAATATAAAATTTAGTTTAACACACGTCGTGTTTATAACTTTGGTTGCTAAGTGGGCTATAATTTTTAAAGAAGAAGAAAAAAATATAAATGACCTAGTTCTGATAACCAAACTATTGTTTTTTAGGAATTTCAATTAAACTTTATCTTATATTATTATAGTTTTTTACTAAATTACTTGTTGAAAATGTCTTTAATGATATCAGTGTATTGGTCTAAGTAAATTTTCCACAATAATAAATGTAATTTATTGTTGACACTTTTGATTATATATTATTTGTAGTCAAAAGGGTAGTATTTAACATGTTTTTAATAGGTATTTACGTCACTAGACCGGAAAATTGTTCTTTACAGGTCGAGGCAAGAAATTTACAGGGCGAGCCGCAGGCAAGTCAAACTTATCTAGGTTTGTTCTTTATTTACCTATATTTACTTACTTTGAGAATTAAAAATGTGTGGTCGATTTTTCGGTGTATGTGACTCTTGAAGCAGCTTGTATTATTTCCTCCGGATTCAACTCATTTTCTAGATCTGAGTCCATTTTTGTAAACAAAACTCTTGAAACGAATTTAAAACAACTTTTTTAGAAGTGTCAAAACTGCCCAAAAAAACAAGCTAAAAGTTGTCAACAAGAAGTCATAGCCAACTTGGCCAAAAATGGTACTGGAAAAGGATCAAGGGACCGGAAAATTGAACAAAAAGGTCCTTTCTGGAGAGTGGAAATATTTCGACAGAACATGCCTTGTAATAGAATAGAACTTTCCGTATGAAAAATCGTAGGGAAAGTGGCTATTTTCCGGTCGTTTGAAAAAAAATATGAAAGAGTCCTTCCCAGACAGCACTCGTTGTCCAATGGACGTCCAGTTTAAATTAATTTTTGGTCCATGACGTCCAGGATCTCAAATGGACGTCCATTTGATGTTCGTACAAGAACCGTTCATTGTAAAAACGGCCAATAGACGTCCAGTCTAAGTATACAGACCGCTTCGAGCTACTGCGAACATAGGAGGAATCAAGTCCAATTTACTCTCCGTGCCGTACGACCGAGGTGGATTCGAAGCACGCTGCAGTGTTATCTTTTGGAAATTCATTTTGTTTTTATTATTTTGTTTTATTTCTGCCTTGCTCGAGAAACAGATGGGTAAGTTCTTAATTGAAATAATACATTTTTAAAACCAAAAATGGATGTCTACGAAGTTGCCGAAAAAGTGCAGATGGTCAAATGGTCAAATCGTCATAACCCAACACACGTTCGATATTGGTCGAGGGAAAATTTGTTTTGAGAACTTGCATTTATTTTGTTGATAAATCTGAGCAGTTGACAATAAAACGCTCTTATTTATCAGTGACAAAAAATAAGAAAATTACGTTATAAAAATTTGCGTATTTATTGACCAAATTCCGGTTTCATTGACTACGCTCCACACAGCACAGTGGTTAGAGGCGTACTAAATACCAAAGGAAAGTCATGCAAGTGGTGATCGCAAGCCTGAGTATTGGTTGCTTCACTGACAGGCGTGCGGTATCTCTGCATGTACGTACACTGGCAAATTAGACTTCTTCCGCCCTATGTTCGCAGTAGCTTGAAGCGGTCTGTATTTTTGGTCCAGAAATATAATTAGATCGTTGCAAGGTCAATTTTTGCGCGTTTTTGAAAATAGTATACTTTAGGGTCGCATTCATAGTCGCTCCGAAGTCATTAGAGCACCCTATACTAATTAATTTAAAAAAAAAGCAATATATAGGGTTTTATAATTATTTAAAATATATGTGCATGTCCTTTTTATTTTGAGCACAAGGATTACAATACAAAAATGGATGGTCCAAAAGACGCCCACTGGACGTCCAATCGTGCAATAAATTTTAAAAAATGATTGTACAAAATACGTCTACTGGACTTTCAATGGTGTTACATAGTGTCCAGTTGCGGACGTCCATTTAACAGTCCATTGTACGTCCGCCGCCTATCTTTAGGCATGGAAGTCCAATGGATGTACAATGGACGTTTTTGTGCTATCTTGGTTATACAGTGGCCTACACAGAAATCGTTCTTGGGGGACTTGAGGTTCCTGGGCGGGGCTTGATTAATCGATAACCATTTTAGTCTTAATTTTTTGGGAAAAATTTTATCTTTGCGAGTCAATATTCAGTGGCTCTGGAGAGAGGGGGGAGGGGGCTTGTGCCTCTCTGCGTACGTCACGCTCTTAAAATTTTAACAGGTATTGGTCAGCATCCTTGCGGGAGCCAACCTTGTTCTACTTCCTGTGCTTATAACCTAGAAATTTTGTAACCACGTATTTACTTAGTAGTATTATTCATTTATTTTAGGAAAAAAAAATCAGTTAGGTTTTTGCAGATCGTAAAATATGATATAGACTTTAAGAGTATAGTCTTCGCTGGCAGCTTTCCTTGTCTTACTCATGCAAGATTTTGTTTGCTTTTTAAAGATAAAGCTTGAATCTAAGGTTCTCTAGTGGTACTTTTTGCAATTTTTTGCAGATATGAGCAGGCAAAAAATAACGCTGTATTTGGATCCATATTTCAATATTTCTATTACTAGAGAATCCTAGATTTAAGTTTTATCTTTAAAATGAAACTGCAAGCGAAATTTTGCATGAGTAAGACCACTCCCCACCAATGTGACGAACTGGCAAATAAAAAAAAATGATCTTTTTATAACGATTTCGGCAAAGACTCCGACATTACTAATTTAGTAAAATCAAAATGGCGCCGGCAGGCACGTATAGGCATCCATAAAATCTGTAAAAAAATAAAAGAATTTTTTTTTTCAACATTTTTGTCATCAAAAATTATTTTCAAAAAATTTTTTCAATTTTTTATTTGATTGAAAATGCAATTATCTATCTTAATCTGAAAACCGCGTGTCGTTAGCTGCTACGGTTCGTGAGTTACAATTTTAAAAAAAAAATTAATCCCCCTCCTACCTTCTTGCCAACACTCCACCCCCATCAAAAACTAATCAGTTCACCGCCTGGTGCCAGAAAATGTTTGTGCCTTATTTGATAAAATCGAGTAATCGTGTTACAGTCAGACAGACACCATGACAAAATTTTGTATTTAGATCTTTTTTGACGGAAACAAAAAAACTTTTTTTTAAGATCCCAATAGACTCCATTCTATGTATGAATGACTAAAAATATTGCTCGCTCAGTCTTAAAACTAGTTCCAAAGAGGTAATACATATTTACAGAATTTCTAAGAACCCACGCAATCAAGTAAGGAGGTACTGGAAAATATTTATCAGTTGTCGTAATTATTGAACTATTAGCAACAACAGCAAATAACTTACATTTTATTACTTTATTATTCATCTTTGTAACAGGAAATTACTGATTTTATATGAACTTGTGTAATGAAACATCTGTGTTGAACTCAAAATTTTCCTATGTTGTTTTCTCATGATTAGAAGTTTTTTAACATGAATTTTAACTCGTGTATTTTATAACAAATAAAACTTATAAGAAACCGAACCAAGCTATTATAAAAGACTAAGATATTTTGGATCATTTTCAAATCCAGATTACTTTAATAATAATAGTTTTTCTTTGGAAATCTGCAGCATCAAGGACTTTATTTTTTTTTTTTATAGATATGTTGCCATTTTTGTTGTTATGTATATTTTTCGAAAAACGTTTACATATGCCTTTTACTCTTGTCGCAGTTTATTCAATTTTTTTTCAGTAGCGTCCTCGGCAACGGTGGAAAAATCCACTAATTCAAAATTGTGAAAATTTTCCTCAAAAAATAACAACGCAGTATCTCTCACTGGCATTTCTACAAACTTTAAGACTATATTTTTTTGTAGCACTATTCATTCCCTTTTAGGGCTGCTATTACATTTGCAAAAAAATTGGGGTGGAGCTATGCTAGAGAGGTTTTTCTATACTCATGCTAATCAAAAGTTCGTACGAAAATCGCATATTAGTCTGAAAGATGAAAAGTTTATTTAAGAAAAAATGATAATTAGGCAGTGAAACTTGGCATGCATAATAAGTAGACACTCAGATAATTTTTGATAAATCTTAATATAAAGTTTTTTGAAAAGGGCTCCTATTTCCGAAAATAACACAAAAATTGTTAAAGGTTTAGAAATTACGATAAAATTTAGCACAAATGGTCAATGACCCCGCAATTTTTTTTATTTTGTGTTACTTATTCGATGTCTCTTACACACAATTATCGACGTTAAACAAAAAATAGGAAAATATTAATAACAGCCATCCAAAAAGTGATAGAACTATCAGATTAAGAAGAAATATTTGTCGCTATATTAGGTTAAATTAAAAAATTAAAAGTTTCATGTAGAAGTCCCCAATTCTTGAAGTTTTTTGAAAAAAACAACCTTAAATATCACCTAAAGCATAACGATAAAATTATAGAATTTAGCACAAATGATCACTGGGTCCATTAGACCAAATGTTCTAAGACCATTTGCAAAGGACCCTTACTCCCGAAGTTAATTTAAAAAAATGTATTTTTAACGCCAAAAAATTGCACAGTAACAGATCTTGTTTTAGTAGAACAGAGATAAAACAACTTTTGTGTTATTGACGCGTTTGTTTATTTAACAATAAGTTTTAAAATTACTAGAGATTCTGCTCATCTACATTAATAACTGGAAAACATATATTTCATTTGGCTTTGACTAAGAAGTTATTGGGTAGTTTTCCCAGACGACTAGCGCTTTACCTTAGCAGAAAAGAGTATTTTCTTTTCTACGGACGAAATATTTTTCTACGAGAGTATTTTATTCTCTAGAGAGGAAAATGTATGAAGAGATATACTATGGGTCATTATATTATTTTATATTATATATCTAATTGGGCATAAAAGGAAAAATCGTGCGGAAAAGTAAAAATTGAGCGAAGAAGTAAAAATGTACGAAAAATGTACTAATTTTCGCACCCTCATAGAAAAAGGTGACTTTCCGCACTAGAAATAGTCTGGAAAATACGATTTTCCGCACGCGCTCATAAGAAATAGTTATTTACCTAACTCTTGTGGAAAAGGCATTTTCCACAAGAGTTAGGTACAATTTTTTTCCTACGAGTGTTTTTGTCCATCTTATTTATCAAAAAAAATGTTTTTAATATGCAAGGATTTTATAATAATGCTACAAAATGACAAATAAGAATAGATACATAATCATTTTTTTATTATTCCTAAATATCTTCATTTTTAACGATACACGAAATGTGCGGAAAAGTTACTTTTCCGTACGATTTTACTTTTCCGCACAATTTTTTGGTAATACTGTGCGTGCATAGTACCCATATATAGTAATTTGATTTAAAGTATATCTTGAATTAAAATATTGTCATTTTAAGTGAAAATCGTGCGTTACATTAAAAGTCGTGCGGAAAAGCACAAATCATGCGGAAAAGTAAAATCGTGCAGAAAAGTAAAATCGTGCAGAAAAGCACAACTTTCAAAACGAAAGGTAACTTTTCTGCACGCTCGTAGGGAAAACATATTTGCAAAACAGTATACACAACAAGAAATTAAATTACAATATTTTCCAAAATGTATAAATTTAACACTTAAAATAAAAATGACAGTGCCACTATAGTTGTTTGTATAACCCATATAACTATGAGATGCATTGCATTTCCCGAGAAAAATGCGTACCGATAATAACTCTTCCAATCAAGTTAGCCTGGAAATAATCCAAAGACGAAAAGTCTACCGGGCAAGCGCGTCGACTGCATCAGTAGTGAAAGTAACTGACGATCATCTGACAGCGAAAATTTAGGTTATGTTTAATATTTTTGTTTACTTTTGGAAAAGGGTTGGCTAGTGTTTCCCGTTATTTTGTATCAATAGAAAACTAGATTCCTCTAGATTTAAACATGGACAAAACAAGATTGGAAAACAAAAAGCAGGATCTTTGAAGCTTAATTCACACTTCTTTAAAAAATAGGGATCCTTTACAAAAGGATTTTTAAATGATAGTATACAGCAAATAATATTTACTTTTCTACTAAAACACGACCTGTTAGTTTTCGTTTTTTGACGTTAAAAGTATATTTTTTAAAACTAACTTCGGGAGTAAAGGTCCTTTGCAAATAGTCTTAGAACATTTGGTACCGAGGGACCCAGTGATCATTTGTGCCAAATTTAATGATTCTATCGTTATGCTTTAAGTCATATTTAATGTTGTTTTTTTCAAAAAAATATCAAAAATTGGGACCCTCTACATAAAACTTTTAATTTTTTAATTTAAGCTAGTATAGCGACAAATATTTTTGTTTTTAATTTTATAGTTCTATCACTTTTTGGATGGTTTTTATTATTTTCCAATTTTTTGTTTAAAGAAAAAAGGGTACGCTACGTAAAAAAACAGAGGACAACATCTAGTTATAGAAAAGATTTGTGGCGTAGAGGGCAAAGGGAGAGGGAATTGCCCTCTACGCCACAAATCTTTTCTGTAAATTTATTAGGGCGCTAAATTTTATCTTCATTTCTAGTACTTATTTAGATTTTTTTTTTAATTTTTACGCCCTTTGAGGAGTGACAGTCACATCTGCAGTAAGTAGAAATTCTTTTTCAGCGACATCCATAGCAAACTGGAAGATGATGCAGATAAAGAGAAATCTACCAATAAAACAGTTATGAAGAATACAGATAAAAATAAGGGTATGTAACGGCAATAATGCGATATGGTACCTACCAGTGAAAATATTCCGTTCTCTTTGACTTGCACTAAATTTTTTAACGTAAAGCTTTATTCTATATGTTATAAATAAAATAAAAAAAAAATGTAAATTAAATGTTTTACTTAATAAACGAGGAAAAAGTGAGTGTTTTTTTTTAAAAATAATAATGACGTGAAAAAGAAAAGATCAAAAGATCTTGGGTGGAAATAACGAAAATTCAAACTTGGATAAGCATCCCACAAGGACCAAAGTGAAAAGAGAAATGATTAAACGATGTTTCGCTCTGGGTAACCAGCGTGAGATCATCAGTAGTTTCACTGGTCACCCTCCCCATACATCATTAAACACCATCATACACTTTGATTTCGAACCTTGAATCACTCACAAATAGGCATCGTTCCGCACTGGTACTTATCCAAGTTACCTGATACGGATTCGTCCTGACGTGTTAATATTTCCAATAGGATTATGCTCCTAAGGCAATTAAAACAAAAAAAGAAGTTAAACAACCTCCAAATCAGTTACTTCAACCGAAAAGAAACCAAAAAACAAAAGATCAAAACATCTTGGGTGGAAATAACGTGTGTGTGTTCCTTGTGGGACGCTCATCCAAGTTTGAATTTTCGTTGTTTTTTGTTTTCTTTTCGGTTGAAGTAACTGATTTGGAGGTTTTTTAACTTGTTTTTTTGTTTTAATTGCCTTAGGAGCATAATCCTATTGGAAATATTAACGATGGTGTTTAATGGTGTATGGGGAGGGTGACCAGTGAAACCACTAATGAGCTCACGCTGGTTACCCAGAGCGAAACATCGTTTAATCATTTCTCTTTTCGCTTTGGTCCTTTGTGTGTTCGTTGTAGATTTTCATCCAAGTTTGAATTTTCGTTATTTCCACCCAAGATCTTTTGATTTTTTGTTTTTTAGTTTCTTTTCGGTTGAAGTAACTGATTTGGAGGTTTTTAACTTCTTTTTTTAAGAATGTCGTTATTGGATGTAAATGAGACTTCTGTTGGAAGTCCCAAAAGGTCATCTTTAAGAACATCCTTTGTAGGTCCGGTTCGGGCGCCCTAAAAATCCGTGCTAAATTGGACTTCTATGAGACAATTAGGACATCCCCGAGATGTTTGTAACTTCCCAAATCGTAAGTTGCTATTAGGGGTGGCGCACTATATCGTCTCTAGACTAGTGAGTATTCCGTTTTATTTTTCCAGTTGAGCTAGGTTTGGGGGTAGGGGTGGAAAGTTGGTAAGAGTGTAGGAAGGGGGAGGGGGTAAAACGCAACTAGCTACAGACGGTTTTCACACTTAAAGTCGATTAATTACCTTTTACCTTTCCAACAAAAACTATGATATCCCCATAATTTATTTTATTTTTGATGAGGTTATTTTAAAGGAGGGTGTGTGCTGGCTCCATTTATTTTAATGAAACCATATAGATATTAAAAATCCAAATTTTGTGTGTCTGCGTTTTAACATCACGCAAAACTACTAAAGCGATTACAATGGAAGTTTCACTACTGAATTGTTTTGTTACTAGATAAAAAATTGTGGTTCTATATAATCCCTCCCATATGGAAATACCATATCTTAAAATAGATTGAACTAGTGCAAAGTATAACATTCTTTTGAGAAATTTTCGAAGAATTTTATGCCAGCCTGTTCTAGAACTTTAAATAACTTTTTGTGCGAGATTGTATCAAAAGCCTTTTGGATATCTATGAAAGGACCTGGTACTTTTTTACCTTTATCCAAATTTCTTGCTATGAATGTGTTGAAATTTATTAGGGCTAACTTTGTATTTTTTTGTGGCAGGAAACCATGTTGATTTTCAGGGAAGAAATTTTGGTTACATAAAAATTCAAAAAGTTGTCGCTTTGCAATTTTTTTAAAAATTTTTGATAAAATGGGAAGTAGCACTATGGGCCTATAGTTCTACACTGGTCTTTTTGGCCGTTTTTATATAATGGTGTTTGGTTTAATTTTATCAATCCCGGCAGACTTATTTGTGTTCAGACTTTTTAAAATGGTGTCCACCACTTTTCTCTCTTTATTGGTAAATGAGTTCTTTATATTTGTATTTAAAGTAATTTTGTTACAAGTGTCAGAGATTTGTGGATCTACATTTGAAAAGTTAGAATTTAAGTGATTTGATATATCAACTTTATTGATGAGTATTTTGTTATTGTCTGTTTTAATATTGTTTATTGTGATTTTTGCTTTATTTTATTTCCTGTTAACTCATTCATTAGTTTCGAACATCGACGTTGGTTTCCACTGTTTTTTAATGTAATTTTTTTTCGAGTATATTTTAATAATAATGAGATTTTCCATCAGATAAAATTTTCCGTAGGCAGTTTCGATAAGATAGATATTCAGTTTTAAATGTCTGTTTTTTTTTATTTGTCTTGTATTTTCTGAATAGATTGTTTCTTTTTCTTATACTGTTCAGGAGACTTTTCATCCATGGTTTTATTCTGAACTTTTTAGAATTAAGTTTTTTATTTTCAGTGGACTTGTCAAGGTAATATAAAATTTTGTGTATTAATAAGTTCGAGGAATCAATAATATTATCTGATTGATATATTTCTATCCATCTTTCAGTTTATAATTGGTCTTTTAATAGATTATAATTATAGTTTATTATTTTGATGTAATTTGTATTTTTTTCTATTGCATTAATTGAGAAAGATTGAAAAGATCTTAAACAAATTGAAACCATATAATGATCTTCAATATTATTAACAAAAATGAGAGAGTCTATTGTTGTTTCTGTCTTTAATCTTAATCGGTTATTTTTTCTGTTATTTTTAGTAAAAGCAAAAAATGAGAGAAACAAAAATACGTTAGAATTAGAACCTTGGCACTACCGATTGGGTATGGTTGCCAGATCTCTGGTTTTTCAACTGTTAACAATTTGGTTTTTTTCTTAAATCGTTCAAAATCTTGTTTTAAAAGTTTAAAAGAAAGTATAATTTCCGAAAAAGTTTTCGCCTAGTACAAAAGTAAGTTAAGGTGGTGTGCTGCATACCCTTAGGTTTCTTTGATATCCTTCTCCTGTTCAAATTTTTTATGGTTTCAGTGTCTAATAACATTATTTTTGTGCTGAATAAATTACATCAAGGTACTTTGCGTAATTTTTTATAACTTGCTTGTGTCACGTAATAGAGTGATTCCATGCTGTACAATTTTTAATCTTGAAAGAATCAATAGTAAAAAAATGTTGATAACTCTCGTAATATTTTAATGTTTGCGAATATTTACATCTTGATTGGTTACAATAGTTAATCATAAACAAATAGGCAAGCAAATCAAATGCTATTTTTATTCATTTTGAGATAACATTACGGTAAATGAAAATGGCGAATTACAGAGAACAAAGTTTTTTGCTTTATCTATACTATTAGGTTTTGTTTTTCTTCACCGGGGAGCGTTCAACTTTGAAAAACAAAGAAAATAATGTAAATGTCAGGGTTGACCCTGGGCAAGGCCAAAGACGAAAAATCCACTGCGCATGCCTGACGCAGTCTGATACTAGAAGAGTTTTTGGCTCTCCTGTTTTTCCAGGCTAACTTGATTGGGAGAGTTATTATGGCTACGGCTTTTTTTTCGGAAAATGCAAGGGCAGCGCTGCTATAGTATAGTTAGGCCGAAAAGTATTGCCTAAAAACCGAGCTAAAAACCCGACGCATCAATACGAGTAAAATGATGTATCAAACATAAAAATTGGATATTTGTATGAGTAGTTTTTAATTACGGAAAAAAATTCGTTCTAATTAATAGACGTAATTACGCCGCACGGCTAATTACAAGTCAATTGCTTTGTTTATACGGACCTTTTAAGTTTTTTTGTCAATGTTAAATATTACTTTTCACGACTTGTATCTAAAATAGTGCTTTTTTACAAGCGTTTATTTAAATCACAGCGCGGCAAGGTATTTAAAAACGCACGTAAAAAAAGCACAGTTTAGCCGCGAGCTGTTAATACTATTTGTTTTAATACCTTTATCAAAAATCCAAGAAAAAAAGGAAAATACTTTTAAAAATCTCGAACGAAGAGCACTTCTCGCAACACACCATCTTTACACTATAAATCAAGGCGGCTAGTAAATGAAATAACAATCGTTTCCATAGCAACGTGCCTTTTTACTCGGAGACGTTCGTTGTTGCGACATTTTAATCTTTGACAGTTTGATATTTTGACGATATCTTTAAATGATTTTTTCGTAAATACTTGGTGAAAACTGGAAGAAATGGCTTAATTTTTAGGCAAGAATAATTAGATTTTTTCAATATTACTATTTTCCGCTATTTCTCTTTAGTTTTGGGTAAAAAACGAACTGAAATTTTTTTGCACCCGTGATAAAAAATAGTAGTTTAACAACTAGTGGCTAAAATAGTGCTTTTTTTTACAAGCGTCGGTTTAAATAACGAGCGGAGCGAGGTATTTAAAAACGCGAGTAAAAAAAAAGCACAGTTTACCCGCGACTTGTTAACACTATAAAACCTTTATTGAAAAATCCAAGAAAAACAGGAAGAAAAACTCGAACGAAGAGATTTTTTCAATATTACTATTTTCCGCTATTTCTCTTTAATTTTGGGTAAAAAACGGACTGAAATCTTTTTTTGCACCCGTGATAAAAAAAAAAGTTTCGGTAGCCAAAAAAGCCATGCTTTAGTAATCTGCAAACGGTTACTAAAAAATCATATTTTTGATGAAGGTATAAAAAAAATATTTGTTGGATAATGGAAAAACAAATATTTTGTTGTTTCAGATAAATATTGTTTAAAAGAAATACCAATCTTGTCATTTTAAGTAAAAATAGGTCTCATTCACATTAAAAGCAAGCTGGTTTAAAGAAATGTTTATTTGGATCAACAAAATATTTGTTTGTCGATTAACAAACAATAATTATTAAATCAATCAAACATTGTTTTTTGATTGGCTACCAAAAATGGATCGGTCCTAATGTTGTTTGAGCTAGAAAGAAGGTGTTATTGGGTTAGTGCGTGGTTGGACAAACCTTTGTCCTTCCTTATGGTACGGCTTTCTTAAGACTGACTGACGTGTTTGAAGGCAAACCAAACATGCCGGGGCTTTTTCCCGTATTTAGAATCTGATTTTGGAAAAATTCTCGAACACGTCGATTTTTTGTGCGACGGAAACACTTTTTGGCAATATATCAAAAAACACTTTCAAACAAGCTATCACTCGATCTACTTTACCTATGCAAAATTCAACTCTCTCTCTATGTATTTTTTGTTTATTTGTAAGCTCCAACAACTTTATTGCTAATTGAAAATAGCTCAAAATTTATTTCTAAGGCCACCAATTCGAAATATTTAAACATTTGAATCGGTGGCATCTTGTGAAATCTGATGGAGGGTGTGTCTTTTAAAAACTGCTGAAAACATGGGCAATCTCATGAAATCTTGTGAAATCTTATTAACTTTATTTTATATTTCTGTTAAAATCTGCTCAACAATGCTGAAAACATGTATACTTGTGAAAAACATTGAAAACTTATCAACTTGATTCTCTTAAAATCTACTCAAAACTACTAAAAACATGTGGATTTTCTCATGTAATCTTGTGAAATCTGATGTCTTTTAGAAACTGCTAAAAACACGTGTATTCTCATAAAACCTTGTAAAATCCTATTAACTTTAAATTAAATTGTTGTTAAAATCTGCTCAAAACTTAACAAAATCAGTGGAAGCAGAGCCTTTAAAATACTGCAATCTTATAAACTCTTATCATAAATTCTTTTAAAAACTTTTCAAAACTCCTAAAAACGGATGCTCATGCAAAACTCATGATGTTTATCGAGATTTTAATCTCTTTCCAACATTGAAAGTTCATAAGATTTCATTAATGTTTCATAAACCGCATAAAATACCGACCAGAGCTCGTGAACTTTCACTATTTTTTTTTGACGCGGTATTTTTGGCAGGGTGATAGGTCATGGTTTTTAGAACACAAAATAGTGGTTTCCACAACTAGTGGCTAAAATAGTGCTTTTTTCTACAAGCGTTGGTTTAAATAACGGGAGCAGCGAGGTATTTAAAAACGCGAGTAAAAAAAGCAAGTTTAGCCGCGAGTTGTTAACACTATTTTTTTAATACCTTTGTCAAAAAAACAGGAAAATACTTTAAAAAATCTCGAACGAAGAGTACTTCTCGCAACACATCATCTTTACACTATAAATCAAGGCGACTGCTAAATGATTTAACAATGGTTTCCCATAGCGATTTGCCTTTTTACTCGGTGACGTTCATTGTTGCGACATTTTAATCTTTTTCAGTTTGATATTTTGACGATGTTTTAAATGTTTTTTTCGTAAATACTTGGCGGAAATTGGCGGATACTGGCGGAAATGCCTTAATTTTTCGGCAAGAATAATTAGATTTTTTCAGTATTACTATTTTCCGCTATTTCTCTTTAATTTTGGGTAAAAAACGGACAGAAATCTTGCACCCGTGGTAAAAAAAAAGTTTTTTTCATCGGTAACCAAAAAAGCAAAAAACTGCAAGAAAAATATTTTTTATTGTATTTGAAACCATACTTTATGATTTAATTTATTTAAGTTTTTCCCGACTATGTGGTTAATATAGATAAATCGTTAAAGGTAAGTAGAAAATGTATTAACACCAAATTAAGTTTATATTTATCATAAATAGTTTTTTTATTAAACATAAATAGTTTTCCATTAACCATAAATAGTTTTTCATTAATCATAAGTAGATCGGTCCTTTTGCCCTAAATAGATAAATCTTTTGTCTCGTATTTAAGTGAAGTATCTATTTGGGGTAAGCTAATTCTTATAAATGATAAGTGGGAATTTTTCTGAGTGTATAAACCCCATGCACCACGCCTACTGAAGAATTTTCATTTTTCTAATTATTGCCTTGGTTATTTTAATTGGCATCGGTGATTTTTTAACTGCCAACATTTTCCGTGGACCCGCGACTATAATATTATGTATAGATTATTATGATTATTTAAATTTTGGTGAGAGACTAAAAGCAACAGACGTTATGTACAGTTAAGATACGCGTAGTAGTAACCACATTAATCCGATTTAAATCAACTCTCGAAACCTACCGTTTCATGTATGCATAGACAAACTACTTGTCTGCCAGCCAGACCGAACCCAATTTTTTTTCTATGGTTGTATGCTCAAGTACGTTAGACAGCACGGCGCGACGTGACGTAAAAGTACGGTATTCGAATTACGTAGCGTACATATATCTTGCACACTAGTTTTTAGTCCCTACTAGCGTTCAACAAATAAATATGTTATTCCTAAATATCGCAACTTGACCCACACTCGTGCCAAAAATGCGCATATCTTATAAACTTTTTTTTAAAGATTGAATAAACCTTATTGCGTTCGACATACACTTAAGTATATAATATTTACAAATGACCCATATCAAGAATTTAAAATGGGGAAGAGTAGGGGGAGAACTTGCTACATATAAAAGATCGACTTTGATTTAAAATTTCAGATTTGTTTCTTGCAAAGAATTGAGTTAAACAAATAGTATTTTAATTAAACAGGAGAAATATTTATTTAAAAAAATAAAAAGACGTTAGTAGCTAAAGGTTCTGTGTTTCTTGCAAATTATAGTGTTTAGTTAAACTACATATCTTCGAAATGGTATGCACAATATTATTCAGCTTAATGCTAACTTTAAGCCTATTTGAAGACGTTTGGGGAAGAAACGTTCCTGCCGATGTTAAGCCTCATATTCCTGTTGAAGCATTAAATCCTGGAAACGTCAGAGTCCAAATGTCTACGTTTGACTTGAAGGTAAGAATGCCCTCTACGCCACAAATCTTTTCTGTAAATTTATTAGGGCGCTAAATTTTCTCTTCATTTGGTAAGAATAATATTTGAAAAAATTAAATTTAGCCGAATATTTCTTTAAGGACATATACTGCCGTCCTAAGGATGAACGTATCTTCAAAAATTTTGAAAATCGAGTGGCTCGTACCGGACACTTTCTTTTAATTTAAGGTAGTTATCCGTCACATATGAATGCCGTATCTTAACTAAAACTACTTAGCTATATATACAAAATGTTTCAAATGTTAATTCGTGCCTAGCAATAACGCGGTATCTACGCTCTACCAACAATGTGCGTGGGTTATACCGCGTTTTCTGATTCCAGCTTATAATGACTGAAACTTAACTTTATGTTGCTTTTATGATAATTTCAGAATTAGTTTTATGCAAAATAATATTTTGTTAATACATTTTTTTCTAAATACTAGTGGCATTCTTTTTTCAAAAAATGTTTCATGCAAGTAATAAATACAAAAAGTAAATCTAGTTTTTATACCGATTTAATTTTTATTATCCTCCAGAAACCATTAAGAGAAACGCGGCATATTGAATAATTTCGCAATACCGCTTTCTTTCTTGGTACAACTGCTAATAATTTTTAGGTATAAATGCGGTATGTAGGTTTTTAGAAAAAGTACTGAATTTTACCAAATCAAAAAACGTTCTATAAAATTCCAGAGATATTTGATATAAGAAACCACGACAAAATTAGTTAAAAGTTGTAAAATGCACAAGGGCCAAGCCAAAAACATAAATATCTCAATTTCCCACTTCTCGAACATACCGCGTTCATCCTTAGGACGACAGTATAACTATGAGATACTATAAGGGCCCAAGGGAGCAATAATGTGAAAATCAGGGTTGGCCATGGGCAAGGCCTGCATTTTTTCCAGGCTAACTTGATTGCGAAAAATGCAAGGGCAGGGCTGTTACAGTATCTCATAGGTATATGTTTAGGAAAGGACTGATTCTGTTCATCTTCTCAGCACCAGTGGAATTTAATGAAAAGAAAAAACAAAAAGATGATTGTTTGTTTAAATTTTATCAAGTACTTAAAATTGCGCTTGCAAGGGGTTCTCTAGTAGGTCTTCTTTTTAATTTTTTTTCGGTGTCAAGTGTACGCTCCTGAAAATGTGGGTCAAATATAATTTTTTTTACCAATATTACTTAAAAATAAAAGAAAAAAAATCGAAAACTATCAGTGGAGAACTCTAAATTTATTCATTATATTTTAAAAGTAACCAAAATTAGAAAAAAAATGGGGAAAAAAGTAACTAATGCCTGATCCACAGATTTGCTTTTTGCATCTAGCCTAATAAAAAAAAAAAAGCAAAAAAGCTAGCGGTTTTTTTTTGTTTTCCACAGTTTGGCGTAAAAAGCGAGCAGTTTTTGGGCTTTTGTTGCCAGTCAACTCCTTTGACCAATTAAATATAGCAAAATGGCTCTTTTGATTTTATTTCGCCTCCCCCACATTAACAAAGCCATCTCTTTCTCCATTTTATAGATAAAACTGACAAACGAAAAATAATAAACAAAGTGAGGTTACATTTCCATCCTACTTCTTGGCGGCAAAAGCTGTCAAATTCAAAATGTTCTCTCCATCGCTCTATATTAGAGAAAGAGGGATATAGCAGCAAAAAGCAAATATGTGGATCTGGCATAACTCTGAGTTGTTTTTTTTTATACACGGCTAAACTTTAAATTCTACGATTTACCTTCGATCAATGTTTGCGATTTCTTATATTATGGAATTAAATTGATCTAATGATCATTTACCCTTGAAAATGTTGAAAAAAGGAAGTACATAGACCATATAACTCTGAGATACTATAATGGCCCAAGTACACTTAATTTCAAAAAAAAACTCATACATGCATTTTTTCCTATGCCACAAAATTTAGCTTTCCATTAGTGTATACTATTATAAGGCACCACCAGCTTAGTATGCCTGACAGCTTAAAATTCAGTGTGACATCCTTAAAAATGCCACAGATATCAACATTTACAAAAGTTCAAATTATCACTCGAGTTATAGAAGACGACTGGTCTATAAGAAGAGCGGCCACCCATTTTGCGATGGAAAAAGCGTTGGATTGAAAATAATTCTACGGATAGGAAAGATGGATCAGGACGACCAAAAGTAAGTTCTGAAGTGCAAGATGAGAGACTTATTGACCATCTCAGACAAAATCATTTTTTAACGTCGGTTGAAGCAGCTAATGTAACATTATTTCCGGGTTATTTAGCAACAGTAAATAGAAAAGAGAATTATTGACCATCTCAGACAAAATCCTTTTTCAACATCGGTTGAACCAGCTAATGTAACATTATTTCCGGGTTCTTTAGCAACAGTAAATAGAAGAGTAACGAAATCAGAAGTCTCTTGTCGAGTTGCTGCAAAGAAGCCTTTTCTAACAGAAGAACAAAAACAGGCCAGAGTGATTTTTGCACTGAACAATGTTCTTCGTCATAATGACTTCTGGGAGAGGGTGGTTTTCACTGACGAAAAAATTTTTCAATCATCTTCAAGCAGCAGGAGAATTTTAGTTTATCGTCCACCAAATTTTAGATTTGAACCGGAATATACAAACCAAATTAAAAAAGCTGGACATTTTTCTGTAAACATGTGGGGCTGGTTTAGTGCTAGAGGTTTGGGTTTTTTTGGAGAATCGAAGAAAGATTCAATAGTGAACGATATATTGAAATCCTTGAAAACGTTATGCTGTCATATGTACAGGCTTTACATGAAAATAATGACTTCGTTTAGCAGCAGGACAACTGTCCAGTACACACGACTAATGTTGTTCGCCAATGGTTTTAGAATAATAATATAGAAACACTTCCTTGGCCAGCGAACAGCCCTGACTTTAACCCAATGGAAAATATATGGGGTCGAATCGTTAAAATAATATACCAAAGGAATTGGAGACCACGAAATGCTTAAGAGTTCAGCGATGCTATTTATCGCGCATTGGATCAGCTCTCAGAAGACCATCAGTATTTTCAAAATTTAACCTTTTCAATGCCCAGACGTTTGCAGGTGGTAATAGAGAAAAATGGTGATACTACTATTAAATAGTAAATTATTTATTTTAGTTATTTTTTAAGTTAAAATAATTAGTATTAAGTTTACCATCGTTTTTGTCCTAATCTAATTCCTATTCGTCGAATTGTTTTCAATCCAGTGCTGTTTCCATCGCATTATTGTTATTTTATCAACTCCAAAATGGGTTACTCGAGTGATAATTTGATATTGTTCAATAAAGACTTTACTAAAACATTATTTTTACTGATTTTTTAGTATTATGCAAAATTTAATATAAAATCAAGGTTGCCTTTAATTTAAGTAAAAAAATATTTTCAGTTTTAGAGACCTTTTTTAAACATTATGACAAATTGTCGTATTTTTGAAGTTTTTAGGCATTTTAGCTGGTAGTCCGTATATATTTTACACTTTTAGAAAGGTCAATTTTGTGACTGCATGTATGCGTTTTTTTTTTAAATCAAGTGTACTGCAAAATGGGTAACAATAATAACTTTGAAAAACCAAGAAAATAATGTAAATATCACAGTTGGCCATGGGTAAGGCCAAAGGTGAAAAATCTACTGCGCATGCCTGACGCAGTCTGCTCCCGCCCAGAGGATTTTTTACAAAATGTGCCTTCCATTTAAAGTTCAGCCGATTCTGATGTTTATTTGACTCGATATTACATGACCCGTTTTGACTTCGACATTTCCGGAGGTCATTGACAAAAAAAAAGAATCTCTTCTCTAAGGCTAGCCTTCCATTAGCAGATTTTCCACGCGGACTTCAAGTTATGGTGAAGGTGCCAATCGTTGTGTCACTATTTCACTCTTTGACAGAGAAGGACAAATTTCAAAATCCGCGCGAAAAAAAAGCTTATGGAAGTTCAGCCTTAAATGACTCTATCAAATTTCGACTTTTGTTTTGTTTATTGGATTTTTTTTGTTTTTACTCTTACACGATAATAACTCCCAATCAAGTGAGCCTGGAAAAAATGTAGATCCAAAAAATCCTCTCGGGAGAAGACGGCGTCAGGCATGCGCAGTAGATTTTTCGCTTTTGACCTTTTCTTTGGCAACCCTGATTTTTACATTATTTTCTTATGGTTTGTTCGGGTTCGTCGAAATTTCCTGTTCTAAACAGTCCGGAGCATGCGCGCTTAAAAAAACGCATTCTGGTTCGACCACAACTGTTCTGAATTAAAAAGTTTTGTGTTCGGGTTACTACCGAAAGTTTTTCCAGGACCGGTTCAATACTGTTCTGTACAGTCCCGTGAAGCCAGGCGGAATTAAATGGAACTATTTAGAACTATTTTCTGACGCATGCGCAAATTCATTTACGCATGTTTGAGCGATAAAATATACCCAAGAAATGAGTTTTTACGAAAAATAATAAAAAGCCAGAGTGTAATATTGTATTATTTTATTATCCGCGTGTATTTTATAAAGGTTTTGTCGAGGGTTTTGTATGGTGCGAACTAAAGAAGAGGAATCCTCTCGCCGTCTTCTCTTGCGAGAAGACGGCGTCAGGCATGCGCAGTAGATTTTTCGCTTTTGACCTTTTCTATGGCAACCCTACTTTTTACATTATTTTCTTATGGTTTGTTCGGGTTAGTCGAAATTTCCTGTTCTAAACAGTCCGGAGCATGCATGCTTAAAAAAACGCATTCTGGTTCGACCACAACTGTTCTGAATTAAAAAGTTTTGTGTTCGGGTTACTACCGAAAGTTTGTCCAGGACCGGTTCAATACTGTTCTGTACAGTCCCGTGAAGCCAGGCGGAATTAAATGGAACTGTTTAGGACTATTTTCTGACGCATGCGCAAATTCATTTAAGCATGTTTGGGCGAAAAAATAATTTGTTTCTTGAAAATATACCCAAATAAATGGGTTTTTACGAAAAATAATAAAAAGCCAGAGTGTAATCTTGTATTATTTTATTATCCGCTTGTATTTTTATAAAGGTTTTGTCGAGGGTTTTGTATGGTGTGAACTAAAGAAGAGGAATCCCTGCCTAACCCAAAAATTCAGATTTTTGAGTGTTAAATTTCTGTTCTTTGAAAAACTGCAGAACTTCACTTTCGAATAATTAAGGGAAGACTCTACCTCGTCATCATATATACAGTCCGTAGGTAGATCCTTTGTGGGTCTCGGAGGCCTAGTAGCTAACACGCGCCCCTAGCTGTAAAGTTTCGTGAGTCGTGTTTCAGGTGCCCAATTTTAGAAAATCCACCGAAAAAATTGAGGTTAGGGTTGACCATACCCAAGTTCTTCTCTTTTGCTTTCCCCTGCTTCTTCTTTTTTACTTTACTGCAAGCAAAATGCGTTCGGTTTCGTCCAAAAATTGTGAACTGTTAAGAAAAGTCCTATCGATTGCGCAAGTATCACGCACAGTTCTAAAACGTTCTAGGACAGTTTTAAAATTCGGAACACGAATAAACCATTAGTCTGCGACACGACACTTGGGCCCAGCGTTGCCAATAGCATGCCTAATTACCACAATCTACGGTAATTTTGGACCAAAATTGGTAATTACCTATTACCAGACATGAAATCTACGGTAATTTCAGAAGTTGGGATATTTCATGCAAAATACAAAAAAAAATATCAAAACGAAACCAAAATCGCCTGATTTTTCTTGCTGTCGCTTTCTGCAAAGGGCGGCCATCAAAATACTGATCGCACTGTTTTTTACGCTGCCGGGTTCACATGATCCCACGCACTTTTGCATGTGAAATACCGCAGTACCAATAAGTTTTGAACCTGAAGAAGTAGAAGCTATTAAACTATTTGGTAAATGGTTTTTAAACTTAATGTTGAAGTCCTGTATATGTATAGTCATTAGCTATTTTTTAAAGGTTTTTTGTAGGGTATTTATTTGTTCTAGACTTTCTTTTTTAAGTTCTTTGTACTTAATGTTTTATTAATTCACACTTCTAGTTCTAGTTGTTTCCAATCATTTTTTTTATATTTATTTTATGCTAAATTGACGCAAACTCGATAATTAAAAAATTACAATTCCAATTTTTACCTAAAAAAATCACGTGATCATTTTTAAAATTGCAATGTGGTTGTGTCACGAGGACAGTGTGTGGGATGCCTCAATTTTTTTAGGAGTAAAAATAGGGTAATTTTTCTCCAAATCTGGTAATTTTTCAACCTCGTTGCTGGTCATAAATTCCCTAGTTCCTGGCAATACTGCTTGAGCCATTATAGCACGGATCACCGTCTGTTCGGTACTCCAAAAGCAAAATCTAGATTCAAGATTCCTTTATTAGTGTTAAATATGCTTTCGCACTTCCACAAGCCAATTTTACAATACAAAATAACATCTAATACAGTAATACGAAAAATGTCACAAAACTAAAAATATGAAATTAAAATAACTAAGTAAAGTATAAAAAAACATGTCAGTTATAAAACCTAAGTATACCTAGTAGGGATATTAAAATATTAAATTTAAAACAATTTAAAAATAAAAATATTTGAACAATAAATACACAGGAGAAAAACAACTACAACATTTACAAATCTACAAAATTTTACGAACAAAAAATATATATGGATATAAAAAACAAAGACTTACAATTAAAAAGAAAAATGTATGTCAGAGTTTAAAATATCACAAGTGAGAAAAATTAGCATTCCAGGTTGTAAAAAGCATGACCCACCAAAAATGATTTCATGGTTTTCTTGAAAATTTTGTGCTCCAAGCACGGATCACCTACCAACCTCGAAGCCCCTAATACTCTCAGGAAGTGTGTTATAGAGTTTTATACCATAAAAATTTGTTCCCTCTCTGGTCTTTGCAAGTCTTTGAAAAGGACAAAGAACATTGGCTTTATTGCGGGTGTTAATGTTGTGTACATCCACATGTCTTACAAATTCTGAAATGTTTTCCTTTATGTATAGCATACAAAGCAGTATATACTGACAGGGCACAGTAAGTATATTTAAAGATTTAAATGCTTCCCGGCAATCGTCTCTGTATTTAGGACCTGCTATTTTCCGAATAGCACGTCTTTGTACCCTAAAAGCTAGATATGCATATGATGAATGCCCCCATGCTAGCATGGTATAAGAGATAATCAAGTTGACTAAGCCGTAGTAGCAAGTTATTAGAGTCTTTTGATTCACCATTTGAGACGGAGATCTTAAGAGATATGTATTACGAGAAATCACATTGGTAACATGAGAAACATGACCCTCCCAAGTCAAATTTGAATCCAAATAAACAGCCAGAAACCGAATATTTTCTTTGGGATCAATATTGTCCGATTTTTCAATATTTTTAAGTGTAAATGTTAGTTGTTCAGTTTTTTGGTCATTTAGGCTGAGTCTGTTTGATATCAGCTAGGGCATTTGTTGCTAAGATGTTTACTTCATTTAAAAGAAGGTCAGAATGCAATGCGGTATTCTCATCTGCAAATCTAACAAAATCAGTAGATGGAAAGGCTTTAGCAAGATCATTTATGAAGAATAAAAATAGAGGTGGACCCAAAACTGAGCCCTGCGAAACCCCGTAAGGAACATGTAGAGTTTGAGATTCTGATCCTACATATGATACATATTGCACTCTTTTAGTTAGATATGACGGATGATAAACAAATGTTGTCTTACAAAGTGTTATTTTCTAAAAGGCTTTCCAAAATTCTAAATGGGTGTGAGTTCTTACGTAGAAGATTTTTGCCCTTTCAATTTATTAACTGCATAATGTATTTATCGAATAAAAACACATTATATAGTATAGTAGGTCATGAAACCTTTTATTCATAAGCCACAAGAATTGAAAAACAAAGTCGTTAATACCAGGGTGGCCCGCTGCAGTTGTCAAAAAATTTCATAACAAATAACTGATAAGTTCCTAAAGTTTACATGTAGAAAAATGAGACTGCATGTATGTATAATATTTAAACAACAATATTTATTTAAACTGATGATATGCACTCATCACAAGCAATTTCAGGATTTAAAATTAGAAACAAAGAATTCTTGAGTGAAAATCTTAGTAAAAAATATACACCAATTTTAGGCCTTGTTATGTGCTATTTTATCTTTTAGAAAAAAAAAACATTTAGAAAAATACCAGGATATTATTATCTTTATTACCACCTCACTTTGATTTTTTTTTTAATTTGTAGGTACCAAAAAGGCAACCATTTTCTTTAAAGTTTTGACACCAATTTTTTTTTTGTAAAATGTCTATTATTATAATGTGAACTCTACAAAAGTCTGTTTTTTTTCTAACCAAGATTTAGGTATAGCAAGACATCCTGTATCTCGAAAACAAAGGACTTTTGACTCCCATCCCAGCAAACACGGTTCCCTCTGGCCTTCGTCGGTCCGATGTCGATTGCCGAATTTGTCGTCATCGGCACGACGTCGATTTACGACATCGGACCAGCAGTATTTTTTGTCCGCTTTGCGATGTGGGCCCAATGTATGTTTGCCGACGCAGCGTTAGACTGTAGCCCGCCGTCGGACCAATGGTAAATTTTACTTTTTGCTGACATCGGCATACCGTCACCGTACGATTAGGGTCCGATATGATTTAACCACATGGTACCGACCATCCGCCTATAACTGCTTAATTTGGTCGGTCTAACGTAGGCCAGCTGATCTCGGCCCGACATCGGTAAACTATTCAATTAGTTTCCTAAGGCGGTCCAACGTCGGCGATTGACATAGGTCCGTCGGTGGTAGCTTAAAGCGGCCCGACATTGGCAAAATACAAAGTTTCGATAATGCGGGTACTTAACCAGTCGAACTGATTTAAGTGGCAGAAGAGGTGATTCTTGTAGAGAAGTACCACCATCTTGTCAAGTCCGCATTCTAGTTTTGAAATATCTTTGCTCATTATATATAAAATATTATCTTCCACTGTATAGGGAACATAGTGACATTAGCGACATTTCTACATACTAGAAAGAAACTATTAGGCAGTTTAAAAATTTTAACGTGACCTAATCGGACCATCGTCGGTTGCCGATTCTCGACCAATTAAACAAAGTTCCAATCGGACCATCGTCGGGCCTAAAGTAGATAAAGTGGTCGTCGGAATAAAGTCGACTATAGTAAATCAGGCCATCGTCAGTTGCCGATTCTTATCCGATTAAACAAAGTTCCAATCGGACCGTCGCCGGCTCTAAAGCAGATAAAGTAGGTGCCGGCATAAAGTCGACTATAGTAAATCAGGCCATCGTCAGTTGCCAATTCTCGACCGATTAAAGAAAGTTCCTATTGGACCATCATCGGCCCTAAAGCAGATAAGGTTTGCGTTGGCATAATGTCGACTATAGCCATCGTCAGTTGTCGAGTTTCGTCCGATTAAACAAAGTTCCAAGCGGACCATCGTCGGCCCTAAAGCAAATAAAGTGGGATTCGGCATAAAGTCGACTATAGTAAATCGGACCTCCGTCAGTTGCCGATTATTGACCGAAAACTGAAAATCGCAATCTGAGCAACATCGGGCCAGAGTGTAATCGCCGATGCCGACACACTGCCGACTTTGTCGACATTGGCCCGATTCAATGCCGACGATTTGTGTTTGCTGGGATGTTATATGAATTTTTTCTTGTTTTGCTTTCCACTATCACGAATTAAACAATTTGCACTCAGATTGCTTTTAAAATAAAAATGCTGATGAAATCATAAATCCGCGAGCGTCAACCAGATTTTTTTGCCGCCGCAGGAAAATTGTTTAATCGCCGCTCTCAGAGGAGGTCACCGACTTTTTAAGGGAGGCGGTATTGCGTTGGACTAGTATGTAGGGTGGTCCAAATTCGAGGGGCCTCTATAGCTTTGGGCTTTTGCAGCATAGTTAGCCCAAAACTAATATACATGTTACGGGCTCGATTTTCAAGAAAAGTCGAAAACTAAAAACCGCATTGCGATATGTCAAAGCGTTTCTGAGCTACAGGGTGATTCTCAAAAATGTGCGATTTTAAAGTCCTTCTACAACTTTTCATTTGAGATAAAGATAGAGATTTTCATTAAAAACATTTTTTGAAGATATTTTAAAGACAAATCTACCTGTTTCACCGATTTTCTTCTAAAGCCTTTGGTTCCCGAGATATCACACAAAGTTATATTTTTTTAAATGGGATATCCCCAATTTTTCAAAGAAATCAGTTTTCTAATAAAATTTCCTGTCGAACGATGTGCCATACACCTATTTTTATTAAATAGTTTAAAAGATATTTGCATATTTTGATATTTACCATAGTAGGCGCTGTGCGCGCCCTAAACGTGTAAAAAGTTTTTTATTGTTTTTTGGTTCATACAAAATCAAGTTGGCTACGACACGAGGGGACACAGCAACCTTGAACTTTAACTTCTAGTTTACTATAATTAACAACCCTAAAATAATAAACAAAAATAAAATTATTAAAAGTTTTGATTTAAAAATTTTATTAATTAAACTATATAACACCTAAAATTTACATCTAACAATTTTCTTTAATTCTAAAGCAAATGCTCAAATTGACTGCCGTTTTCTTGTAAACATATCCTACATCTTCTCTTGACGCTTTTTTCTGCATTAAGAAGTTCTACCGTACGAAGCTGCCTGAATGCAGGACGAAGTGCCTCTTCCAATTCCCTTTTAGTAGTTGGGCGATTTCGAAATACAGGGTCTTTGACTCACCCCCACAAAAAGAAGTCGCAAGGGGTCAAGTCTGGAGACCTGGGGGGCCAATATATAGGACCTTTATTTCCGATTCAGTTTTCGGCAAACACAATATTTAGCATATTAGTAATATCTCGTGCTTTGTGAGAAGGTGCACCGTCATGTTAAAAGTATAGCTCATTATTTTGCTGAAGTGGCAAATTGTCGATAAACGGAATCACATGCTCTTCTAAAATTTGTTGGTATCTTTTGGCATTTAAATTTCCATCAAAAATATATGGCCCAATAATTTGTCCTCTAAAACTGAACCTTCCCTGATTCGCTTGTTCCACCATAATATGGGGATTTTGCTGTTTCCAGTAATAGCAGTTATATCTGGTGAATATTCCATCACTAGAAATCCTTGCCTCATCCGTCCAAATAACTTTTCTGGCAAAATCGGGGTCTTCTTGGTTTTTATTTAGGTACCACCTGCAAAATGCACGTCTTGGAGCAAAATCTCGTTGCTGTAATTGATGCACCCGTCGGGGTCGATAGGGCCTAAGCTTGTGTTTATTAAGCAACCGAACGGCATTGCTGCGTGGAATTCCAGTGTTTCTCTTCATAGCCCTGGTGGAAGTATTCGGGTTAATTTCTATTTCTCCTAGAACTGTTAGTTCTTCCAACTCTCTATCTCTGGCTAGGCTTCTATACGTCCTAGGCCGCGGTTTTGTAAAGGATCCGTATTCTTGTAGATGACGTTTTATCTTCAAAAATATTTTTGAGCTAGGTTA
Organism: Oxystoma pomonae; assembly: GCA_963921995.1. Classification (NCBI taxonomy): domain Eukaryota; kingdom Metazoa; phylum Arthropoda; class Insecta; order Coleoptera; family Brentidae; genus Oxystoma; species Oxystoma pomonae. The sequence goes on along the minus strand of OY998169.1, from coordinate 43,934,900 downwards.
CCTTCTTTCCGGATATCTCTGGAAATATAGATTTAACGCCGTCTGTCGATTTTCGTTACTTTCAATATAACATTTTATCATGTCGTACTTTTCAAAGTTTTCAAACATTTTTATATCTTGTCGAAGACGCCAATTTTGACCCTTGGGCTCGTTTATCATGGCAATTGTTTTTATTTGATCATATCTACCTAGATAGATACCCTAAAACTGCATAGGTCAGAGTTAAACACAGCCTACTATAGTAATTAAATTAAAAATTGCAGATATCTGCTTAACTACTTAGTAAAAATAGGTATATGACACATCGTTGAACAGGAAATTTTATTACAAAACTAATTAAAAAAAAAGGGGTATTCCATTAAAAAAAATTTAACTTTGTGTTATATCTCGTGAACTAAAGGCTTTAAGACAAAATCCGTGAAACAGGTAGATTTGTCCTTAAAAAATCTTCAAAAAATGTTTTTAATGAAAATCTCTATCTTTACAAATAAAAAAGTTGTAGAGGGTTTTTAGAAACGCACATTTTTGAGAATCACCCGTAGCTCAGAAACGCTTTGACATATCGCAATGCGGTTTTTAGTTTTCGACTTCTATAGAGAGCTATAGAGGCCCCTCGAATTTGGACCACCCTGTAAAAAATGGTAGTTTTCATAACTAGTGGCTAAAATAGTGCTTTTTTTACAAGCGTTGGTTTAAATAACGAGCGCAGCGAGGTATTTAAAAACGCGAGTAAAAAAAAGCACAGTTTATCCGCGAGTTGTGAACACTATTTTTTTTAATAGCTTTATCAAAAAATTCAAGAAAAACAGAAAAATGCTTTTAAAAATCTCGAACGAAGAGCACTTCTTGCATGACACCATCTTTACACTATAAATCATGGCAGCTGGTATATGAAATAACAATATGGTTTCCATAGCGATGTACCTTTTTACTAGGTGACGTTTATTGTTGCGACATTTTAATCTTTGACAGTTTGATATTTTGTCGATATTTTTAAATAATTTCTTCGTAAATACTTGGTGAAAACTGGCGGAAATGGCTTAATTTTTAGGCAACAATAATTACATTTTTTCTATATTACGATTTTCCGCTATTTCTCTTTAATTTTGGGCAAGAAACGGACAGAAATCTTTTTTTGCACCCGCGATAAAAAAAAGTTTTTTGCATCGGTAACCAAAAAAGCCATGCTTTAGTTATTTGCAGACAGTTACGAAAATCATGTTTTTGATGAAGGTATAAAAAAAATATATTTTCCTACGACCACACACGAAAGTAACCAAATCTTCACTCTATAACGTCTTAGAAAGTTTTATATTTCACACGCATATCAATTTTATTTTTGTCCCTAGAGAAGAAAATACTTTCTTCTCATGAGCAATAATAAAAAATACGAATTAAATCCGTGTCGTAGGAAAAATAGCGTACCCAACTCGATAGAAAGTAACTTTCTTACACTCGCGTGTTGTTTCACTCGGCTAGCTGCACGTTCACAACATTCACGCTCGTGTAAAATATGTCACTTTCTTCTCTCGTCGAGAAAATTATATTTAAAATATATATAACTTTTTTACACATTATAAAAATGGCTTAAAGTTAAACTATAATTGTTTGGATTGTATTGAAATCTAGACTCAGTTTTAAATTTGTTGCCTAAATCTTGTCATAAATGCACGGCAGGGAAAAATTGTGAGAAAATGATGCTAAAAATGCAATTTTTTAAACGTCACTATGTGATTAAAGTGGATTAGTTACCAAGGGGGTTTAAGTTGGGGTGGAACCTACACTCAATTTTAAATTTGTTGCCTGAAACTTGTCAGAAATGCTCCGCAGGCGAAAACATTGAGAAAATGATGCTTAAACTGCAATTTTTTATACATTGTGTTATACTTCAATCAATGATTTAAAAAAGAGGGTTTAGTTAGTTACCAAGGGCGAATATGTTGGAGTGGACGCCAGGCACAATTTAGAATTTGCTTGAATATCTTGTCATAAATGCCCCGCATGTGAAAACTTTAAGAAATGTGTGCTAAAAATGCAATTTTTTATACGTTTTAAATATTGTTGGCAAAAATTGCTTAAAATTAAACCAAAATTGTAACAATAAATGATGTGACGCTGCAGGCAACATTTAATGAAATTTAAACCAAAAATTTTTCAAAAGTTTTGATCTTTTTATACTAAGCGCATAAACTATATACCCAAAAATGTGACAAGAATTTTAAGTTAAGTAAAATGATTATAATGCTTTTGAAATAGGGCGAATTTGCAAATTCAACATTTTTTTGACAGCGGTGGAACATCGGTGCCAACATTCGGTTGACAGATGGGTTTGACATCCATCTGACGTGATGAAATATCGTTGTTCCGGTTTAAACAGCTGAGTGCGAATAACCACACTTAAAATAATAAAATCATACCTCAAATATGACTTCTAAGGGCCGTATTTATAATCGCTCCAAAGTCTCCCTTCTTCCTTGGGAAATGTAAATTTTTTATTGGCAAAGGAAGGAAGAAAGGAGCCTTGAGAAACGACTATGAATACCATCCTTAAAGGCACTTATGCTTCACTTCTGGACAGTTTTTTCAAAATAGTCTTCAATGCAAGTACGTTTTTTGCTCAAATTTAGTATGATGTCTAGCTCATTATCAGAGTCTTCACTTGAACTGTCTTGCATTAATATTATGACTCACCACTACATTAAGCATCATGTACTGTACCTTGTATTAACCAGAATAAAAAATATCTTGCTTTGAATAAGTTATAAAAAAAACTGGAAAAAATAAATAACCACAAAGTAGGGTTATGTTTAATCCAACGAAAATTTTCCACCAACTCCCGAAGCCGGTGGCGATCGGTGCCAACATTTGTTGGATTGGTGAAATCCATCGAAAAATTTAGGAACTCTATTGTTGGACTGGTGAAATCCATCTAAAAGTTATGAACTCTTTTGTTGGCACTGGTGGACCACCGGTGAATTGACAAACTGGGTAGAGGTCTGTGGCGAGACCTCCTATTTAATGTGGATTCTAAACAGGTTCCTTGACTTACTTCTTAAACCGTGGAGACGCCGACCGCTCTGACTTATGTAGTCTTTATCCCTTAGCATTGTATCTTCTTTATACAATGCCTTAAGTCTCCAAGATAGTCGATACCGCTTCCACGGAGTATCCAATCCCATACGGCCTGGTTACCGGCATATTATAGTAGGATAAGTTTAAGACAGTATATAGGAGTTTTGTAGGGAAAGGATATTTATACTGACTGTTACCGCAACTCTGTTAAAAAAAATGGTAGAGAGCTTCACGGGCGCCTGACACGCGGGGGCAAAAGATAGCAATTTCGTTATCACTGTTGAGTGATAACCGCTACTTATCAATGTAATATAACGATTCAAGCGCCCTGCAGTCTGTTGAAAAAAATACAATTAAAATCGAATACATACATCTGGCTTACAACACTAAGGATATCGGATACTTTTCCTATATACTTCTGACCAAGAACAACAAGAGATAGAACGGGCACAAGAGGCAGACATGCATGAAATGACATCATGACTGCGGGCTACTCAAAAGAATTAATCTAGAAAGTGTGCCTGTTTTATTTTTCTTCCACTTATTATTATATTTAGTTTTTGTATATAAAGTATACTGCTTTAACTTCAACAACAAACAACTGCTTAGGACAGTAATAAAACTTAGGTCAAAGTATTAGGAACTCTATTGTTGGACTGATGAAATCCATCTAAAATTTATGAACTCTTTTGTTGACACTGGTGGACCACCGTTGGATTTACAAACTCGCTCATAATTTCTTTTGTATGTAATATATCATATGGAACCTTTGCGCAAGCTCTCCCCAACAAGAACAAGACGGCCTACTAGGGGGGGAGTTAACCCCCAAACTGTGTTCCCAGGAGGTCCAACGACCCAATCTACAATAAATTAATCGTGATCAAGGGCCCCAGGGACAGCTATTATATAGCTCCCCACTTTTGTGACCCTTTACACCGGTTGGTGACGTGTTTTTGGTGTGATGTCTTAAATTTTAAAAATTTAGCCTGCGCTGCTATGACGTAATTAATTGTTAAAATTTTAGTTTAGCTCTAAGGAATTTTTATCACCAGCATTCAAAACGTGTAATAAATGGCATTCTTATAAGTATAATAATTTATTATATAAATTTATGATTTGGCAACAAATATATGTATACCACCGCGACCGACCCCTTCTTGGCATCTACTTTTTCAAAAATATTTTAACAAAAACCTAAGAGATCAAAATTTTTAACGAATTTTTTGTATTTTTTGTCAAAGCTTTCGCTTGCGGCGCTATACCAATATTAAATATTGCTACAATTTCGTTTAGTTTGAAGCAATTTTTTGGCAAAAATCTGAAACGCGTAAAAAATAGCATTTTAGTGTAATATTTTCCGCATTTTTCAGGAAAGTTACTTTTGGGTTTAAGTGCTTTTATCTAACTATAGGGAAGAAAACACAGTTTTTCTTATCAAGACTGATCAATATGACAAAATTGAGGTTAACCAAAACTGTTTTAGACGTGGTACTGTCAAAATAATGTCGACTTTCATAATGTTTGTGCAACAACTCTATCCGGCTTGGTTACCGGCGTGAATGGAGGCAGTGGCGGATCCAGAAATTTCCCCGGGGGGGGGGGGGGCAGGCAATAAAACTTATGTAGTCCGTCTCAAGCGGCAATACGAACATACGGCAAAAAAGTCCTTTTTTATGGTCATCGTTTTTTGGGGTTTGGTTAGATTGATATGTTAGTTAGTGGTGACCTGACCCTCCCCACTAACCAAACAGTTTCGACCTACATATGTTCGTAGTTGCTTGAGCCATTGATGGTGACTAACAGATACTACCTATACTAATTTATTTTGGCAAAGTTATTTGTTATACAAATCCTTAATTCTAAAAAAACAAAAAAATATACTCAGTATTAACATTCCCACATTATTATAGCATTAAAAAAACTTTTTTTTCTTTTTTGCTTTGCAAACCTATCTAAGATAAATTCTAAATCCAAGTTATATGAACGATATACAGGGTGGATTTTTTAAACGTAACGGTGCTTCTAGCGGGTTAGATTTTGGTTGAATAAAAAAATCCAAAAACATCCTTTAATCGTGCTATCTTGTATTTTGTCTATGTCCTTTAGTTTACGAGGTATGGCAATTTTTTTCTAAATGGGACACCCTGTATATTTTGCAATTTTTTAAGTCTGCAAACAATTCTCTCTTCAGCAATTCCACACAGTAGGATCTATCTTTTACGATAATCAAGATATTTTTATCTAAATCTGTATGGAAAACTTCGATATTCATTCAAATAACCCCCGTAAAAAAGGGCATAGACAACCATTCCATGCAAGTTTAAATGCCTCTATCTTGGAAACCATAAGAGATGGAGTATTAGTGGGGTCCCATAAAATAAAGAAAAGTAAAATGGAGGAATCGTTATTTATAGCAACAAAAAAAATCATATTTTGTAGAAGTCGAAATTTGGAGAAAAGTACATCAAAGAAATCGTAAAACTGAGAAACCGTAAAACGTAAAAATTGGTAAGCGAAATCTGTTCTCTGCCTGACAGGTGTTTGCATGCGAGCTTAGAATAAGAAAGGGCATAGAAAAGAAATTTTTTATATTTTTAATGCTAAATTTCAAGAAATGGTGGGTTGGGTTGGGTTGGGTTGGGTGTGGTTGGGTTGGGTTAGGTTGGGTTGGGTTGGGTTGGATTGGATTGGGTTGGGTTGGGTTGGGTTGGGTTGGGTTGGGTTGAGTTGGGTTGGGTTGGGTTGGGTTGGGTTGGGTTGGGTTGGGTTGGGTTGGGTTGGGTTGGGTTGGGTTGGGTTGGGTTGGGTTGGGTTGGGTTGGGTTGGGTTGGGTTGGGTTGGGTTGGGTTGGGTTGGGTTGGGTTGGGTTGGGTTGGGTTGGGTTGGGTTGGGTTGGGTTGGGTTGGGTTGGGTTGGGTTGGGTTGGGTTGGGTTGGGTTGGGTTGGGTTGGGTTGGGTTGGGTTGGGTTGGGTTGGGTTGGGTTGGGTTGGGTTGGGGGCATAGAAAAGACATTTTTTTATATTTTTTATGCTAAATTTCAAGAAGTGGTGTGTTGGTTTGGGTTGCTTTTTTAAGTGTTTGGATTGATCAGGGTTAGGCTGGGTTGGTTTAAGTTTTTTTAAGTTGGGAGAAGTCGGGTTGGTTTAGAAATAAAAATAAGTTGATCTGCACCCTTTCTTATTCTAAGGTCACATACGAACAGCTGTCAGGCACAGACCAGATTTCGATCGAAGTTCGATTTCTACAAAGTATGATTTTGTCATTGTTCATTTCTATGAAATACGTTTTCTCTATTGTATTTTTTCCTCGTAAACAAAACGACATAAAAAAAAATAGCACGATTAAAGAAAATTAAACATCTCAGTTGACGTGTTTCTGCATTTTTTTATAAAACCAAATTCTAACCCGCTAGAAACACCGTTCCGTTTAAAGAACCCACCCTGTATATACAGAAGCCCTTTTCCTACGTGGACCGAAGATAAGTTTTCACAAGTCTTAAAGTAGAGAATTTTCTTTCGGCGGTAGCAACCGAAACAGGAAGAGAAGAACCAATTTTTAATGCGTTGTAGATATTGTTTCGTTTTTAAACAATGTTAACTCTCCCATTAACACCAAATTTTTCTCTAATTTTTGTTACCATGACATTTTTTCTGCGTCGCGTCTTTGAAGGGTTGTTAGAATGCATAAATTTACTAGAGAGATATTTTGGATCGCCCCCTGTATGCAATTCAAATATGATATTTGATTTGATATGATGACTTGCATAAAGGCTGCAAATTGCGATATTTAAGTGATTTTTCACAAAATATTGTAAACACGATTAAGCTACCTAATGTAATTTTTTTAGGCAAGAGAAATACTCTAATCTTAAAACATATTTTCTTATGAACCCCTTTAAGTTACACAAGCCAAATTATTTTTCTTACCTACAAATAATTGAAATTATAGTATTATGGTTAAAAAATGATTATCCCCCGTATAAAAACTAGGCATCCGCCAATAATAGCAATAGCCTCTTGCGTACAGCTTATTTTCTGTTTAGCAATTTTAGCCACTTTTTTTTTCATTTACTTTCTTAATTAAAACATAACAGTGGGTATTTTTCTCACTTTGTTGCATGAAGGCTGCAAGTTGCTTTATTTAGGTGATTTTTCAAAAAATATTGTAAACACGATTAAGCTACCTAATGTAATTTTTTTAGGCAAGAGAAATACTCTAATCTTAAAAGATATTTTCTTATGAACCCCTTTAAGTTACCCAAGCCAAACTATTTTTCTTACCTGCAAATAATTTAAATTATAGTATTATGGCTCAAAAATGACTATCCCCCGTATAAAAACTAGGCATCCGCCAATAATAGCAATAGCCTCTTGCATACAGCTTATTTTCTGTTTAGCAATTTTAGCCACTTTTTTTTTCATTTACTTTCTTCATTGAAACATAACAGTGGGTATTTTTCTCACTTTGTTGCATGAAGGCTGCAAGTTGCGATATTTAAGTGATTTTTCACAAAGTATTGTAAACACGATTAAGCTACCTAATGTAATTTTTTTAGGCAAGAGAAATACTCTAATCTTAAAACATATTTTCTTATTTATTAATATATGTTCCAAGAATCCAAGATTTTAAAAAGAATTATAAAAATATATTACAAGGTATTAACTGTATAACTTTAAAATTCATCGTATTTTAAAGTTAAAAATGTATTTTATTAAAAATTAAAAAATCATTTTGTTTCATTTCAAAAAATATATATAATATCTCTTATTTTAAGATGAAATATATGTTTTATTAAGATTTAATAAATTTATTTATTTATTTTAAAATTTAAATTTTGTTATACAGCCGATTCAAATATTAGGACGACATGTCAAGAATTGTCATGATTTTACTTTGGTATCTGACAGCACAAATTTCAGTGTTGTTCTGTTTTTTTTGGAACCGGGTGTACATGGAATTAATTAAATATATTTACAATTAATATATTATTTATTAATATATATTACTAAAATTAGATATTATGTAGATATAACATTAAATTTTTACGAAGGCCTTTTCTGTCTTTCTTTATTTTGTCCAATCCCTTTCCAACATCTCTTGATTTAGTTTTTGCCTGCTTTAAATTTTTCTTTGTTCGCTTTTGCACTTTTCCCTGTATTTTTTTTCTTTTAGCCAAAACATTCCTCTTCTTTCTTCCTGAAAAAGAATACCAAATTTAGTACAAGACATACATAAAAATCTGGCGATTAATTCATAGAAACCTAATTCTTTTAAATTTTTATAAATAAAAACACCGTTCCTACATACATAAAAGTTTACAAACTAACGTTAATTTTTTTTCAAATACCAATTAAAAAAATTAGACAAAACCAAGTCAGGGTTAGATTTTGTCCTAAAAAAATACTTTGACAGAACAATATAGTTCTTCTATATGGAATTATTTTAATTGTTTTTTAAAATTAGTGTTACCTATGTAAAATGTCTTTAAATTTTTTATTTAAGAAAAATAGTTTGTTTAGGCATTTTATTTCCATATAATTTGGGTCATTTGTTAGTTTTTGCATTATGAAAAAAAAATATGACCTAACATTTTAACCCCTGAAGTTTCCTACTATCGATGTCATCGAACGGTGCGACTGTGGTAAATTTCAAACAGTATAAAGAATTTTTTTTAATACCTTCATCAAAAACATGATCTTAGTAACCGTCTGCAGATAACTACAGCATGGCTTTTTTAGTTACCGATGCAAAAAAAAACTTTAATGCACTTCAGGGATTAAATAGGTACTTTTAATCCCTCTTTTTAGACACTAAAGTGACACTTTTAATCCCTAAGGGATACAAAGAAAATTTAATCCTTAAGGGATTAAAAATAAATTTAATCCCTAAGCTTAGGGATTAGAAGTAAATTTAACCCCTCAGGGATTAAAAAAAAAACTAATCCTGGAAAATTATAATTACATTTATGGCAAGTCAAGCCAAACAGCACCTGCTCTTGGCCAAGATTTCATTCTTAGCACCATTTATTGTAGTTAACGAACCATTTGGCGTAGAAATGTTAACAAAGATCCTTTCCTAAAGTGCATAAAATAGTATATAATCCTCGGGACTAAAGTGTCGTTTAATCCGTTAGAAAATTGTAGCCCTTTCTAAGGTCGGGCTAAGAATTAAGCCATTTCCGACAGTTTTCACTAAGTATTTACGAAAAAATAATTTAAAAATATCGTCAAAATATCAAATTGTCAAAGATTAAAATGTCGCAACAATGAACGTCACCGAGTAAAAAGACTCATCGCTATGGAAACGATTGTTATTTCATTTACCAGCCGCCTTGATTTATAGTGTAAAGATAGTTTGTTGCGAGAAGTTCTCTTCATTCGAGATTTTCAAAAGTATTTTCCTGTTTTTCTTGGATTTTTTAGTAGAGGTATTAAAAAAAAGGGTTAACAACTCGCGACTAAACTGTGCTTTTTTTACAAGCGTTGGTTTAAATAACGATCGCAGCGGGTTATTTAAAAACGCGACTATTTAAGCCACTCGATCTGTTCCAAAACTTACCTTGAAATTCCGCAAAAAGTTCTGGCATTTGATCTTCTAAGAGTTTTTGCAATCATTCATAACTTCTCAAACTGTTACTTTTTTCTACGCACTTACTCTAAACTACTGTAGAACGGTCAAGACACATCCGTCGCGTCCTACGATTGAAAACCAAATGAAACTTTTTTAAAATTTAAAATTTTACTAGCTTCACTTTTTTATGTTTTTTAAAATTTAATAAAAGCTGGCAATTAATATATAAATTTATTTTAAAAACACATGATATTTAATTGTAAAGTTGTAATAAATTAATGTAATTTTAGATTCAAATATCTGGAAAAATATATTTGAAAGAAATACTGCCGCGTTCCTAAACTTAATAAAATTATATTTAAAGTAAATATATTTTCTTTAAAACGCAATTAAAAAATACAATGCATTTTTTTCCGTGAATAATAAATTTTAAAAACAAAGAAAATAATGGGCAAGGCCAAAAGTGAAAAATCTACTGCGCATGCATGACGCAGTCTATACTTGTGCTTGGCTCTGCATTTTTTCCAGGCTAACTTGATTGAGAGAGTTATTATCGCTATTGTCCAATTTTTTGATGAGCGTATTGACGGCGACAATAAATATGTAAAAAAATATCAAGTCGTTGTTTCAACTTTTCCTTCAAATTGACAACAACAAATTATTTGACATGCGATCTGTGGACAGCAAAGAAATACGTTTTCAGAGGCAATAATGACGTCAGTCCGCTCATCAAAAAATTAGACTATACCAGGGGCGTGCCAAACGCCCCCGCCGCCCCCGCAAGGCAGGGGGAGGCCACGGCATCATGGGAGCCTCTTAGCCGCCTTGCCTTAAAAAAAGCACAAAAAAATATAATATATAAAATCAAATACGCACACAAATACCTTTTGACTCCTTTGACATTGCATACATTTTGAAACTGATGTACAGATGGTACATTAGTTTGTTGGTTTTCTTTATAGTTAGTTTTATTATATGTTATAAATATTTGGAATAATAAAATATAGGCTAAAATATCATTAAAGACGGCCTCGCATTAATGCATTAATTTTCTTGTTATCGACAAAAAAAATATCGAATAGAACAGGGGGGGGGCAACCCAACCCTAAAAAAATTTTCGGGGGCGCCTCAGAAAAATCTGACACGCTTCGCTACGGCTTTTTTATGGGAAAATTCGCAGGGACGTTATAGTATCTCATAGTTATGTGGACACAGCGTAATCCAGTGCATAGAAACAGTGTTTTAACTTTTTTTATGATTAGAATGGTGATAAATTAACCTAGTCCATAGGCGAAGCTATTCATCAGTTCTATGAATGAAAAAATAAAGTAAACAACTTGACCTAGTTTAAACCCAAACAATTTTTCAGATACCTAGTTTGCGAATACGACCTTTCTAGAAGAGTTTTTTTCGAACGTTTTACCACACATTCTTTATCCTTTTGGGTGAATAGGTTATTCTGATAAATAGATAAGCTTCTCACAACAAAATCTAATTGTAAAGATGACTTCATTCATACAGAAATGATGAGAGATACAGAAATCTTAAGCACATAATTTATTGCGACCATCAGGGCCCGTATTCTTGACAGTGAGAAAATAGAAGACAGTAAAATTCTCCCGGGGAGCAAAGTAGGGTGTAGTCAAAACCAAGGAATATATCGAGGGAATGATCTTAGTCCAATCTAAGCCATCAGGGAGTTGAATGAACCTTTAAAATTCGTTGTTTATTTGATTTTAATACCTTTTTCGTCACTCCCTTTTCTTAATTTCAAGAATAAGCACAAATGGGATCAGTGGCGTAGTAAGATAAATGTTCAAGGGAGGCGATATGTTTCAAAAGTTGTTCGGAAGTCATGATCTTTTTTTCAGAATAAATACGTTTTTTTTAGATCGCTGAAAATTTGGGCTGTATTCTTGTACCGCATTCATTTATTCAATCTGTGCGCCTTGTGCACCTTAAATCACAAAATTCCGTGCGCTCTTTTTGGGTTCGTTTATTCATCGAGCGAGCAAACTAAGATACTCTTTTGTTATCTTTCGTTTCTTCGTACGCCAATTTTCCGAATTCACGGAATGTATTATTGGTCTTTAATTTTCGTCTTTCTTCAAACTTCTACAATTAGTTTGCTCATCTCCATAACTCATGGGGAGAGTCATCGTCTTTACATGGTCATTTTTATAAAGAAGATGTTTATTTGGCAAATTAAAATTAATGGTTATGTTGTAAGCTCCGTACGGAACCAAGTTCGATGATTAGCAGACCTCTGCTAAAGTTCCAGATGCTCAGTTCCTCGAGAAAATAAACGAACGTGGTATTGAAAGTGTAGGAAGAGATCATTTTCCTCTTCACACTTTTATACGTTGGCATATCTTCATCTAACTTTTTTGTGAACCACGCCCACTTCCCTAGCAAATTCTCCTTCCGGCTGTTTAAGAATAAAGGTCCAGCCGGTCTATCGTGGAACACCTTTGATGTCGTTTATACCCTAATCCTATTATAAGGCCTTTGAAAAGTCTAGCCACTTTTGTTAAAAGCAAACATAACTTTTGATTATTAAACCTATCCATTCTCTGCAGTGGTTTTCTCAAGCCGGGTTCTATCTAGGCATTCTCCATGTGCGCACACCGTCGGGTTTTAGCCTGTATCCACATGCATGCGTGAAACGCCTCCGTTTTGTACCACGTGGTTAATTTCGACCAATGAACTTTGAAGGGAATAAAACGGACGCACGTTTCAATTGGTTGATATTGATCACGTGGTACACCACGGATGCGTATCACGCATACATGTGGCTCCAGGCTTAGAACGCATCACGTAACGTAACTCTTGATGCGTCTTTAGTGCCAGAGTGAGGACCGAGCCTGAGGTTGCAATGAATAGACCAAGCATCAGGGTGGATTCTTTAAACGAAACGGTATTTCTAGCGGGTTAGAATATGATTGAATAAAAAAATCCAATGACACGCCAACTGAGATTTTTAATTTCATTCAATCGTGCTCTCTTGGATTTTGTCTATGTCATTTAGTTTACAAGGTATGGCAATTTTTTATTTTTTTAAAATAGGACACCCTGTATATTTCGCAATTTTTGAAATCTGCAAACAATTCTCTCTTCATCAATACCACAAGCTAGGATCTATCTTTTACGATAATCAAGATATTTTTATCTAAATCTGTATGGAAAACCTCGATATTCATTCAAATATCCCCCGTAAAACAGGGCATAGACAACAATTCCATGCAAGTTTAAATGCCTCTATCTTGAAAACCATAAGAGATAGAGTATTAGTGTCTGGTATTGTCAAAAAGATATTTTTTTTAAAATTCAAAAATGTTAAACTATACAGCATGTCGTATTTAAAAAAATATATTTGTTTGTCATACCTCGTAAACAAAACGACATGCAAAATCCAAGATAGCACGATTAAAGAAAATTAAAAATCTTTTTAGATTTGTTTTTGGATTTTTTATAAAACCAAATTCTAACCAGCTAGAAGAACCGTTCCGTTTAAAGAATCCACCCTGTATATAAGACGCCTGGTTCTCTGCTTTCAAGATTCTTTAAATTTTATCTGATTCCCCGCCCCTCTCCTTTTCTCCAACCATTAAAGAGTAAGATACTGCGTCTTGGAAAGTATGGCTATTTTATTGTTAATAAATCATTGCAAAATAGTTATTATTTCTGTCAAAATTATTCGATTTTTTTAATCAAAAATTCAATTATTATCACACACATTATTTTGATTTATAGTTTGTTTTCAAGCTAATTCAATGTAAATAATAACACATGCTTATGTATATTCACAGAATGAAATAATGAGAACTGTGCTTTTTACGTAAAATACACTTTGGCAACAAGGCCAAAAATTCAAGAAAACTGCGTTCGAACGTTATTTTATTTATTTTTACTATGAAGTTCAAATCTCTGGAAAATCATTTGTAATTAAACGAAAATTGCAACGTTATAAAAAATTTTATACAGTGTGTCCCAAAAGTCCGGAATTATGAATTTTTTGACAGAACTATATGTACCCATAGGTTTTAAAAAAGCTTATATAAGTATTTTACGTAAATAAAAAATAAAAATGTATTACCCTTCTATACAGGGTGTCCCAAAAATAAGATATGGCACAAACTTACCGTAAGGTCACCCGACTTGGGACAGTTGGGCGACCTTTTTTTTTATAGCGACGAGAAATCTTCATAGACACCGGTCTCTGGTGGTCTAGCAAATGTGCCCGATTCATCCTCTCTTGAAGACGCCTACGGACTAAAACCCTCCGCTGTAGATTTAGTCGAAATAGCGGAACCATTCTCAGGAATATAACGTCACTATTTCGCCGTTTACTGTTTTGATCTCTTAGGTGCGTTCGTCTTCGTGTTTAATTTTTAAAATCGTTCTTATCATATCATGTCCCTGGTTCCATTTGTCTACGTGTTATATCATTTCTTTAAAGAGGTTCCCTATGGTCATATTCTCTATCTGTAGATCGTGTCTTGTTGTTTGGCGGTAGTTCTCAAATCTTGGACAGTAAATTAACGCATGTTCTACGTCATCTATTCTTTGACATTACCGATATATGTCGTCCGTTTTCCCTATTCGCTTTGTGTATGTCGTAAAATGTCCCGTTAGAGCTTGTGTCATATAGTAATCCATTTTTTTGTGTTTGCAGTCTATCCATGTTTTAATGTCGGGGATAATTCTTTTCGTCTATTGTCCTTTTTCGGTATTTCGGACCCATCTTGCTTGCCAGGATTCTAGTGATTTCTCTTTTGCAGCTTCTTTGTTTTCTTCATTGTGTCCATTTTTATCTTAATATGCAATTTCTTTGACAATTAGGTCTATGGGCGGGATTCCTGTTATAACCTGAATAGTTTCCGTTGATATCATTCGGTAGCCGTAGGCTACTTTTAGTAAAACTTTCCGTTGCATTCTTATCAGCATGTTTTTGTACTTCTTTTTGCGCAGTACTGGACTCCATATCACTGCACCATATGTTACGATTGAACGAATTACACTGTATAGTAACTTCCTCTTGGTAGTACTGGGCCGGTTTATGTTGGGCATAAGTCTTTGTAGTTCAGCGAGTCTTTTAGTTGCCTTTTTAGTAGCTTTTTCTATATGCTTTCCGAATTTCTGGTTTTCACCGATGTGGAAACTCAATGTTTTGTCGGTCTCTTTTTCCGCTTAGGCTTCGGTTTTTTTCTGGTGCTAATTCTAGGTGGTTGTTTGTCATCTATTCGTTAATAAGTCTTGTTGCCTCGTTTGCTCTTTGCATAAGATGTATCGCTGTGTCAGCCCTGACTATTACCATTAGATCATCCGCGTATCCTACTATGCTCACGCCCCTAGGGAGTTTTAGTCTAAATATGGAGTCACAGTATATATTCCAGAGTAGGGGCCCTAATACCGATCCTTGTGGGATGCCTGCTGATGTTTTAACTTTATTTTGTTCGTTAAGTATGTATCGTTCTTTGAAGTAGCTAATTACGGTATTTATAAGATATTGGGGTATACGAGTGTCTGTTAACCTTTCTACTATTTTCACCCACGAGGCAGAGTTAAAAGCATTTCTAACATCCAGCGCTATTAGCACTACCCACACACTTCTATTTTTGTTAGGATTTGTTCCGTTTGCTATTTCTAACACCTTTTTTACTGCGTTCATAGTAGATTTGCCTTTGCTAAATCCGTATTGTAGGGGGGACAATCCACCATTTGCCTCCATCTGGTACCCTATTCTGTTTTTTATCAAGTGTTCATATGTTTTAGCAATCGTGTTTGATATGGTTTTCCGTTTTTGTGTATAAGGACGAATTTTGCTATTTTCCAGCTGCATGGGAATTCCGGTTTTTTAAGCACACCGTTCATAGTCTTTTTTTGAAATGAAAAGTTTTATCCCAAGTCATCCAACAGTCTCATGTCTCGCAACCTTACGGTACCTTTTTTTAAATTGGATACCCTGTATATTATGACAATCATAGGTATATACATTAATAATGAGTACCCAATTCATCAATTTTTCCCTATTACTTTCATACCAATTTAAACTAGAATATCCTGGAAAAGATAAAAGATAGACCCGTGTAGTGTTTGGAATCAAAAAAATTATATAATACATAGGGTGTCCAATTTAAAAAAGGTAAGTTTGTGTTATATCTTGTTTTTGGAACACTCTGTATAAAAGGGTAAACACAAAAAATCCATTATTGTAGACTTTTGGGACACACTATATAGGTGTTTTTATTTAAGTTGAAACCTTTCCTCCTTTTTTTTGCTAAGACCTAAGATGGAGTGATATCCAATCCCCTCCTCCTCATGTCACTTACATAAACCAAGTTACATTTGATGAGATTGTGCAGCAGTTAACTAAAAATTGGTTAGTTAACCTCAAGATCAACAACTGTGGTGTTCTTCTTCGCCACTGATATTACGGCTCAAGGAGGGGTGTTGAGTTCTGGCAGAATCTTAAATGTCCGTGCTTCGTTTTTATTTTTGCAGTGACGAAATTGATTTCAAAATATATTAATTCTTTTTGATTAGTAATTTTGTTATTTTATTTTCAGGACCTATTAGAAGTATGGGCGAACCTGGAGAAGCGAATAGCTGGGCCAGCGCTGGAAACTGAAAAAACTGCTTTCAAGAATAGAAGAAAACGCTCGCCGTTTTCTCGCAGTAAGTTTTTCAAGTAATTCCAAAAAGCTATAGTTTAAACAAAAAATACATAGTTACTTTGAATAACAGTCAAGATGAAAAATAGCGTCAGTGCCTTTCATCTCAACATCCGCTCTGATTTACCTCAAGCCACTGTAGTTGATGAATCTGTACTTATATAAGTACTATACTCACGTGAATTCTTGCATCGTGTTGTGTGTTTCAAAATGTATAGCCCCCTGTATGTGCGCACCTTAAAAGGCTCTCTCTACCTCCTTCGTCTTCGCCGGAAATTTTGTGAATTCCGGCTTTACTAATATCCATCGTTTTTTTTATCTGTAAACCCTGCATTTATGCACGGAAAAAAATTTGCACCAAGAACAATTTTGTGAAGATATAATCAACAAATTGTTCGAAAAAACTACATGTTTGTTGATAATATTTTTAGAATTGGCTACAATTTTTACACAAATTGTTCTTGGTGCAAATTTAAGAACAATTTGTGTAAAAATTTTACACAATTAATCCACACATTTTTCCCAGTGTGGACTTTTTTTTAATTCATATATTCTAATATTTAAAATGTTCCTTTGGTATGGCCGAATTGTATCGCGATAAGATTTAGTTTGTATTTAAATAATATTTGATGTAAAGATTTTTTATATTTTATATGCATGCAAAAGAAAAACAAAAACCGTCAAAATAAAAATAAAATTTCCAGGGGATTGAGAAAATCATCAAAACTATATTTTTAATATTATTGCTTTTCCAGTATACAAAATAGTAAGACAAAGCTTTCAGTAAAGTACCATTTCCAGGGTTCTAAAAGATTGTTTGGCACAGCAATGGTTTTTACTCTATTGACTTTTAAAAAACAGAGTTTCTTAAACTTACATTAATATACTTATTTCTTGTGTACAATAACCAATGTTCAATATTGATAAAAGAACTTTATTTATTTGCCATTTTTTTATTGCATTTTTTTTCAAATACAATGTCGCACAGGGAACTGATAACAAAATCTCAAAACACAATTGCTTTTAAATTTTTTCATAAAATAAAGTTTTATTTTGCTTTAGCTTGTTGTTGTTGTTCTCTTTTTGTTTACCGTCACTTTTTTGACTCCCGTGGGCACTATTAACTTAATCGGACAGGTCATCAACTACCTTCGAACCCCAGACCAGGTATTATCCACGGAATACCGATCCTATCCGCCCTGGTTACCGGCGTGAATGTTGCGTTACCTTATAAAGCGTAAAAAGAAAACAATCTTTTGGTTTTAAATATCTGTAGGTATACTTCTTTTTACCTTAAAGTTTCCGATATATATTTTTTTACTTTGCTATTGAGAATTGGGGTACTTAAGCACTGGAGAATGCAAGGAGGGGGATGGGGAGGGGCTAAGGAGCTCAAGCCCTCTCCCAGAACCACTGAAAACCAACTCATAAAGGTTCAATTTCCTCGAAAAATCTTCAATAAAATGGTAATTTGAAATTATTCTGTTACTTAAGCCCACCACCCAGAGAAAATTTTTGCGTACGCCACTGTCTTGTATTAAAAAATATATATAAAGTGAACACGAAGTTTACCAATTTCTGTAGAGCTACTCGCATATATTTTTATCTAGGTACATTTTTCAATTTTCGCCTGCACCAATAATTTGGTAAAGCCATGATGACCCTTAAAATAATTTTCTTATATACCTGTTATAGTATATTTCCTAACTAGTGCTGAAAGTGCTACTTTTAGAACTAAAATGCGTGCGGAAAAGTGGTGTTTTCCGCACGCTAGTAGGAAAAATTATTTTTAGATATGCTAAAATACACTTTAGTAGGACACGTTTTCTGGTAAATTTAAAGACCGTAAAGAACTTTGATTGAAAGAAATTAATACCACCTTATGTTTTACACACTTTAAGCTTTGAAAAATTAAAATTTTTGCTATTTTTTGGATAAAAATGGCAAAATAAAAATCATATGCACGACACCACTCAAGATGACAGGCAGATGACATAACAGAAATTTTTAATAAACAAGTGCCTTAAATTAGGTCAATCTTTCTCTAAAATACTTTTTTATAGCCTGCTGTCTCTCTTCAACAAGCTTAAATATTTTTGCACGTCTCTCTCTAAATATTTTTTGTTTTAACAGAAAAAAAAATGTTTTATGACAGTACTTTTTTTGAACGCCTAAAAAAACAGTCGAAACTTAAAAAATTTGAATGTTTGATTATAGAAATCGAAAGTTTCGAAAAAAAGCTTTAAAATGTGAGCAATATCATGGCATAAAAATGTGAAAAACATAGTAAAAATTGCTGAATCAAAAACGTTATCCCTTGAATTATGCTAAAATATTTTAAGCCTTAAACTACCATCATGGCTTGACCATTTATTACAATCAAAATGTTAAAATAACACATTCATATTTTTTTAAATCTTTGTTCTTAATACCTCGATCTTTATGAATCATTTTTAACCTATTTTTTCTCTTGCTTTAGATTTTTGCCAGTGGAAATTGTGTCCTCTCGCCATAAACTCGCCTGGCGGAAACGTGATCCCAACAATAGAAACACAACGTCCTCCAGCGGTGGTAATCAACCAAACTTAAAAAACATTGCAAAAAAGTACCTTTTGATTTGATTGTGATTACAATTTTCCATATTAATTTCTCTGACAATTAATATAATTTTCCACTCGAAATTTATACAGATTTAATTGACGGCAACATGATTTTCTATCTGACGTTTGGTAATTTTGTTTCTCCCTAAAGATACAGTTGGTCACAGTCGGGTCAGCGCCCGATTTTTATCATGTTTGTTGATAATATTGTTATAAGGATTTCATAAAACCTTTTTTGCACATTTTTTGTCTAAAATTCTGGGGATACTTCATTTTTATAAACGCAACAATTCAAATTGCTTGCCCATATTTGATTTTGAAATAAAAAATTTCTTGCATTTTACAAATTTTTCTGTTATGTGTATTTGAAAAAAGTAATTAGAACTTGAAAAATAGTAGTTTTCACAACTAGTGGCTAAAATAGTGCTTTTTTACAATTTTTTTTTAATACCTTTATCAAAAAACCCAAGAAAAACAGGAAAATACTTTTTTTTATACCTTCATCAAAAACATGATTTTAGTAACTGTGTGCAGATAACTAAAGCATGGGTTTTTTGGTTATCGATGCAAAAGAACTTTTTTTTGATCACGGGTGCAAAAAAAGATTTCTGTCCGTTTTTTCCCAAAATTAAGAGCGGAAATAGCGGAAAACAGTAATATAGAAAAAATCTAATTATTCATGCCTAAAAATTAAGCCATTTCCGCCAGTTTTCATCAAGTACTTACGAAAAACTCATTTAAAAAAATTAGCAAAATATCAAACTGTCAAAGATTAAAATGTCGCCACAATAAACGTCACCGAGTAAAAAGGAACATCGCTATGGAAACCATATTGTTTTTTCATTTACCAGCCGCCATGATTTATAGTGTAAAGATAGTGTCTTGCGAGAAGAGGCTCTTCGTTCGAGCAACACCGTTCTCAACTAAAAAGCCAGTTAACTCTTATCTCTTCAGTGCCCTTTAGCCAAAGACTACCGCCATTTTTATAACCAAATTGACAGGTAAAACATGGATTTTCTGTCAGTTAAGTGTCAATATGACCGCTATAGTAGACTAAAGGATACTAAATGAACAAATAGTTAACTGGCTTTTTAGTTAAGCAGGTGTTGGTTCGAGATTTTGAAAAGCATTTTCCTGGTTTTGTTGATAAAGGTATTAAAAAAAATAGTGTTCACAACTTGCAGCTAAAGTGTGATTTTTTTTTTATTCGCGTTTTTAAATACCTCGCCGCGCTCGTTATTTAAACCAACGCTTGTAAAAAAGCACTATTTGAGCCACTAGTTGTGAAAAGTACTATTTTTTTATACCTTCATTAAAAACATGATTTTAGTAACTGTTTGCAGATAACTAGAGCATGGCTTTTTTGGTTACCGATGCAAAAAAACTTTTTTTTTGATCACGGGTGCAAAAAAAGATTCATGCACGTTTTTTATCCAAAATTAAAGAGAAATAGCGGAAAATAGTAATAATTAAAAAATCTAATTATTCTTGCCTTTAAATGATTTTTTCGTAAATAATTGGTGAAAACTGGCGGAAATGGCTTAATTTTTAGGCAAGAATAATTAGATTTTTTCAATATTACTATTTTCCGCTATTTCCTTTTAATTTTGGGTAAAAAACGGACAGAAATCTTTTTTTGCATGCAAACAGATACTAAAATTATGTTTTTGATAAATCTATAAAAAAAAGTTTATTTCGAGAAGATAAGAGTGCATTTGAATCCTAAAAACAGTTCGTTTACTTAAACAGATAAACCGCACATCAAAAATTAACAAAATTTTGCACAGCGGAGGTTTCTGGTATCCCCCATAGACCATTCGCGTGGTTTTAAAAAAATATATATATCTTGTTTTTATTTAGTTTTTTAAAGTAATCGATAATTTTTACCGTGAAATTAAACATTTTTAGGATACGTAAAATTATGTAAAAAACTTTAAATTATGCAAAATCCGTGAAATGGTTTGATAGATATTTGATTAACAGTTTTTTAGATTAAGTAATTGGAAGAAGCGCATTTTTTATTCAAATTCACCCTTAAGCAGGAATTAGCAAACCAAAATTCTTACAATAGAAGTTTCAGCTAAATAACGAATTATGCGTTAATTTTGCTGGGGAGTGTAAAATATTACCAGGTTCCATCATGCATATAAATTACTTATTTTGTAAAACAAAGCCCAATTTTGTGTTTTTTCTCATCTCTAAAATTTTTTACAAGTAACAGTTTTTAATATGTGTTCCAAAAACTCATGGTAGTGGTTGTTAAACACTAACATAACGGCTGTCAAAGTTGTCAAAACAAGTGTTCCAAGATATCCCTATTAATTTCTGATTAAACTGAAAGCAGCGACACAAATATTCTGTCCACGCTGTGGTATACCTATTTATATCACTCAGCCGGGTTCAGAAAAAATCGTGGCTTAATATTTTGCCTACGGATACACTTAGACCAGAAAAAGTAAGTTTCTCTAAAAGAGGCCTTTATAATGCTTTTACTCCGGGACCCAAAATTTTGGTCATGATTTTAGAGGTAGTCGTTTTTACCTTAGAATACAACGTATTGCTGCATAAATTTCAGTTAAGTTTTCAGTTTTTAAAAATGATTTAAAAAAGATGATTTAATATTTATCTTGAGTGCATCACTTGAAAAGTTACTCCTACATTTTTTTATGTGTAAGTCATTTATAATTACCATACACAAAATGCATATATATATATAATAATAAATTATTTTATTGTGTAAAAATAAACGGATTTAAGTATTATTTCAGTATAGGACTTTACTGTGCATATAGTGTACCTAGATAGTTTTATACAGGATGTTCCAAAAATAAGATTTAAAATAATAATTTTTGGTTATTATTAGATCGTTAAAAAAAAGTATCTTTTTGGATGCACCCGTCATTAAGGAGGCAGAGGTAGGGCGGCGACAATACTTTTTTAAAATAAGATACTTTGTGTGTTTTGGAAAATTTAAATAGAGCTTTTCCTTCTGTTTCCAAAAACATCTAATATGTTACTTTTTTGTCCAACGGTTTTTAAATAAAATGGAAAAATCATCTCCAGTTAAAGTTAAACAAGAAAACAGATATTTCGTGATTATTTATCCAAATTATTGCTCTTATTTAAAAGTTTTTGTCATTTTATGTAAAAACCATTAGAGAAAAAGGTAACATATTAGGTATTTTTGGAAACGAAAAAAGAATGAAAAGCTCTGTTAAAATTTTATAAAATATATATATAGGCGGTATCTCATTTAAAAAACTATTGTCTTCGCCCTAGCTCCGCCCCCTTAATGAATGGCGGCACAATTAGCATCCAAAAAATACTTTCTGGTAAACCATCTAATTATATGAAATTTTACTACTCTGTCTCTTTTAGTTCTGGAGATATTAAGGTGGACCCGGATTTTTAGGACACCCTGTATTTTAGGTGTATAATAATTGTTCATATAATTTATAATTTTCTACCAAAGATTGTTTTTAATGTAATATTAATATTTATATTTTTGTAAATAAAATTATTATAAAAAATAAAAAGTGAGGTCCATTTTTTTTAAACGGAAAACTTTTAGTTATCCCATAATGATGTTATATCATACATTGTCTTTTTTGGTACCGCGATCATTCTTACTTAATTAATATTTATGTTTTCAAGAAGTGCTACTTGGGAAGAAATATTAAATTTGTTATTATACTTAGAAGATACCTAACATATATTTTAATTAATTGTCGCATACATAAAGTGTTGGTGTGTTCTTGAGTTGGGATTTTCTCGGATCGTAAACTTTCCGATAGCGCTCATTTTCTGTCTTATTTTCTAAAAAGCATATTTATCGGGTTTTACAATGCTGTTTAAATTATTAAAATCGGTCGAATATTAAGACTGATTTACTTAACAAATTTATAAAAATAACTTTGTCTCTTCCGTCAGAACTATGTAACCACCCTGCCAAAAAAACCTTATAAAAGATCATAGATAATAACAAATAAAACATCATAAGTTATAATATGACTAGTGAAAGTTAATAAAAGTTTATTAAATTTTATGATTTTTATGATTTTTTACATACAGTAAAATAAAAAAATACGGCACAACTTTTGCAGTTGTAGTAGTGGTAATAGTAGTAGAAGTAATAAAAGAGATTAATATACAGTCAAACTAAACTACAACCTAACCTATAGTATAAAACTACGACGACCTGACCCCAAAATATCTACATATCTAATATAAAATGGTTCTCGCATAAGTACTTATTTATCGCCAGGAGCTGTGGGAGAGATGTTACTTTGATAAATTTCTATAAGATTGTTTAAGGCATTGTTTATAAAATCTTACAAGATTTCATAAGCCAAAAAGTATTTTTTTGTTGTTTATGACAGATGATGTGATTATAGTTTTTTTAAATAAGATTTTATAAGTTCCGGTCCGCGACGACTTAATATATTTGTTTCAAAGGGCATATAAGTTAGGGCAGGTAAAATCTTATTACTTTGATAAGTTTCTATGAAATTTTGTAATATTTTATAACATTTTTCCATGCAGCCACGGTACGTACACGTATACGTAATGGTACGTCCTTGGGATGTAGCACAGTACGTACATTTTATTTCCCATGTAGGACCAAAATTGGACGTAAAATGATCGTAGGTACGTACACTTTGTTACGTACTATGTACGTACATTTTTGTACATACATCCATAGTACGTCCCTAATTGGTCCCGGAACGCACCGACGTAAAATGGGCATAAAAAGTACTGCATGGAATCAGGAGTCAAAAAATATTTTTTTGTAGAAGTAAGTAAGTATACTAAGTATAGCTTTTTTAATTAGTTTTCGAGTGGTCGAAAAAACTGATAAAAATCAGGTGTGTTTTTATGAGATTTATTGAAGTTTTTTGGCAGGGTGTTTTTGTTAATCTGACTACAAAATATATTTAAAGACTTATAAAGAAATTGTTTTTACCAACTCATAGAAAATTATAAATGTTCATAGAAATCTGTCAAATTCTATGAGTTGGTCTCATCATAAAATATCCCAAAATCTCATGAAAAACTTTTTTTTACAAACTCTTAAAACATTATAAAAGAATAAGGGAGTAATCATAGAAACCCATAAAATGTTATGAGTTGTTTTGACTACAAAATATCTCAGAAAAACATCGGTTTATATAATCCCGTAACACATTACAAAGAAAAATAATGTACTTATGGAAACCCATAAAAGTTGATGTGTCAGTTTGATTATAAAATCTCTTAGAAAATGGTGCTTTTATAAAACCATAAAATATTTAAAAAAGATATCTGCACTTGTCAAATTTAATAAACATTCATAAGTCTGTCTGATTATAGGATTAGATAAAAAACACACATATGAAACCACATAAATTCCGTCTAAAATCAAAGACATACCTCATAAATTATTACAAACTTTTATATTCCTAAAATTTTGCCTCACAAAAGCTTATAAACCTTATAAAAACTGATAAAAATCAGCTGTGTTTTTTATGAGATTTAATGTGTTTTTTTGCCAGGGCACTTAACAGAATTAAGTGAGTATTACATTGGTTTATTAGCATTAACTTGATCCAATAACTGTAGTATTTATATAACTATCTTTTTTTCGCTACTTAATTAGAGGAAAACGAAAACAGTAAAATAAATAAAATTCCAAAAAATTATTTTTAACATTTTTTTATTTTAAGCACCATAAGCACATATAGATTATACAAAAAAATGAAAATATATAAAACATCTTAACAATAATAAAAAAGTGCATTTCTCTTAAATATGGAATAACAATATTTATTATTAGACATCTTTTTCTCAGGTATTTTTTGACTAAGGCTTTTCTTTATTATAGAAATATAGTTTTTTAAACCAAAATGTTGCTTGTTACAGTTTAATATTAAATATTTTATTTATAAAAAATCCACTACAACATTAGGTACAAACCTGTTCCACTAGAACTAGTTTTTCTTAAATAAATATTATAATTCTGTTCATAAATATTTAAAAAAAAACAGATACATGTTTAGCTGAGTATTGCAAAATAAGTTTTTTAACATCCAAAAGCTAAAATTTTTAAGCCATATTTTATGTCACTTGTGGCCTGATCCTGAAAAATAACAAAAACATATCAAAGTAGTTTATAGTACGAATTGTAAGGCTACAGTGTGAAAGGGACACTTTTTTACGGTTTGAAGTTTACAACATTCAAAGCAAATTTTTTCGACATATTTATAACGTTGTTTGTGCTTTTGGCATTTAAGAATTTTTGAAAAATCAGATCATTAATATTGTGTTTAAAGTTGTTATAAATACACGAAATAATTGACTTTCTTAACACTAAAAAGGACAGTTAAGGAAATTCAGCTCCACCACCACCACCTTCTCGAGCAAAATATCGTTCAAACTTAATGGCAGTTATGGCTTGAGCTATAAATAAATTTAAAAAAAAAATTAAAAATTTACTGTCATGTCGACCAAAACCCAGACCTTCACATTCTATGGCTTGCGTTACCAAATTGTGAAGGTGGTGACGGTAGAGTTTTTATAATTTTACAAAATATATACCATTTTTAAAAGATTTTTGGTGAGGTTTAACATACAGCAATTTGTATGGGTGATCAAGTGCGATTAAGACAGTTTTTTTGAGTGGAGTTAGTCTAAGATGGCCAATAGCACCTTCTTGTAGTCGCCCGAAGTATCACCCTGTAAATGATAGGTTTGTATAAGTAAACAAGTCTACGTGCACACATTAAATTAAAATTAAAAAAGCTTTGGTTTAAATTTGTCCTTGTACAGGGTGCCCGTTTATAAAATTTCATCTGGGGGTCAATTTTACCGCTATTAGATTTAGATTTCACACATTTCTTCGTGCTTTGATTCGACTTTAACTTCTTCAACCAATAGAACAAATCGAGAAGAAACTTTTACCCGCTTCGTTTTACTTCTTTAACCAACAATGGTGTTTATTTATGGACTAAACAAATGTAAAATATATGCGCAAATAATGTTTCTAAACAATAAAGGCTAATTTCTTTTTTATTCAAGCATGATTTAATAAGGTTTGTGTTACAATGTAAATATAAGCCCTCAATGTGCTGTTGTCGCTAGAAGCACCCTTCGATGTTATAAAATGTTTCCTCTAGAGATATTTTATGAAATCCAGTAGGCGGTAGAATTGACCCCTGGATTTTTTTTTACCTTCATTAAAAACATGATTTTAGTAACTGTCTGCATATAACTAAAGCATGGCTTGTTTGGTTACCGATGAACTTTTTAATTTGATCACGGGTGCAAAAAAAGATTTCTGTCCGTTTTTTACCCAAAATTAAAGAGAAATAGCGGAAAATAGTAATATTGACAAAATCTAATTATTCTTGCCTAAAAATCAAGCCATTTTCGCCAGTTTTGACCAAGTATTTACGGAAATAGTAGTTTACCTAACTAGTGCGGAAAGTGCCACTTTTCCGCACGCGATTGCAGATGGCCGAACGACGCGTTAGCGGAGTTGGGCCAGCACTTAAGTGCGGAAAAGTCACTTTACGCGCGAGTTAGGTACAATATTTTTTCTTGTTGCTTGACTTAAGTATTCATTTAACCCAATAAAAGGAATTTTAAAAATGTTACTCTTTATTTATCGTGATGTTTACATAACACAAAAAAGAAAATTTTTTAAAAATATAACAATATATTTTTATTTTTCATTTTTGGTTGAGTGCGGAAAAGTACCATAAAGTTAAGTTTTCCGCACGCTAGTAGAAAAAGTCATTTAAAAACATCGTCCAATTATCAAACTTTTAAATATTAAAATGTCGCAATAATGAACGTCACCGAGTAAAAAGGCACGTCGCTTTGGAAACCATTGTTATTTCATTTACCAGCCGCCTTGATTTATAGTGCAAAGTGTGTTGCGGGAAGTGCTCTTCGTTTGAGATTTTTAAAAGTATTTTCCTGTTTTTCTTGGATTTTTTGATAAAGGTATTAAAAAAAACAGTGCTAACAGTGCTTTTACTCGCGTTTTTAAATATCTCGCTGCGCTCGTTATTTAAACCAACGCATGTAAAAAAAGCACTATTTTAGCTAGTAGTTGTGAAAACTACTATTTCTTATTTGTCACAAAAAGGATTTTCGATTTACAATTGGTCCTGGTTCAGAACCGGAACCGGTCCTTTCGATTTAAAACAATGACGTCACAGTTGCAACCCGGTTATAAAATTGTACAACCAGCTTGTGAGGTTGGTTGGGCACTTTGGTTGGAAACATAACCGTGAAAATTTTGCAAAATTATAGGAATTAATGTTTTTCAGTGAAATCAAAGATATCTTCACAATATTATAAATGACGTCATTATTTTAGAACCGCTGTTAAAATTTCGATCAAAATAATTTCAACCAGAACCAGGATAATTCTCATATAATCACACTATACACGCAGGGTGGCCATGAGGTTCTTTTATTTTAATGGGATACCCTGATTTTTTTTATTATTTTATCTTTTGCAATCAAAAATAATTTTCCATAAGGGCAATGTGTGCCAAGGAAAAATAGTTTAGTTGGTTCTTTGTTCAAGACCTGACTCTTAGGGCAACGTTTTGGTGAATTTGTGCAATGACAAAAAAATTTTCCCAAGTGGAACTTTACAAACTGTCACCCTGGGCTGTACAGTTCTGACATTAAAATTTTAGAATAATTTAAGTTGGCCCAAAAAAAACCGGGACTTTTTTGTGTGTGTACTGATCTATGGTTTGTTAACATGAGATAAAAAATAAGAAAGTTTTTAAAATCGAAAAAAACAGTATATAAAATCCCGTGTTCTTGGGCCTTATATCAGATTTTACAGGGACCTATTAAGTTATATAGGTCGCTGTAAAATAGGTCCCTGGTTTTTATTATTTTTTATGCTATTTACTTAAGGTTTTTAACGTGTTACAAATCTAAACTATTCTGCCATTCGTTTTGGGAAGCGCTTAGCATTTTTAATCACGATATTAGGTAGGATATATTGTGTATCATATACAGGCTGTAGTCTACAGGGACTTGATAATTTTTGATTTAACTGAAAACATGCTTTTTTCAATACAAGCCTTAGCAGTTAGGTAGTTAAGCAAAAGAGGTAGTTTGGCGCATGCACAGAAGTAGTAAAAAGGTCTAGGAAAAGATAAATGGAAAGATAATTTTAATACGTGTTGTGATTAAGAAAGGACAAAAAGGTTATAATAACAATGGGAAATTCCAGATTCTGGCATTTTTATTTGATTTTGTTTTGTAATATCTGGATGAAACACTCACTTACTTTGTTTATACGGGCCTCTTAAAGCGCTTTTATGTAAGGGCGGTTTGAAAATTTTGTCGCATAAAGACCGCTAAAACCGTTTTAGGCACTAAATCGATTTTATTGTAAAGCGATTTAAGAAAGCGTTTTATCGTTTTAAAACCGATTTTAGGGTCGTACATAGGGGCCATAGCGTATTCCGTGGGAATTTTAATGAAGATTTTACGAAACCTGTTTTAATCGATTAATAATGGACCCACCAACACAGTCCAACCTGTTAACAGACCTAAAAATGCTGCAGTCAAAAAGTAGGGTTTGGGTGTCAATTCAGAGCAATGAAATTTGGTACATATGTTGACCTTCCGGCAACGTACCCTAGTGTGTCATAAATTACATATGTGGCCCCTAGGGGGCAACAGGG
Source organism: Oxystoma pomonae (assembly GCA_963921995.1). Taxonomy (NCBI): domain Eukaryota; kingdom Metazoa; phylum Arthropoda; class Insecta; order Coleoptera; family Brentidae; genus Oxystoma; species Oxystoma pomonae. Next base: position 43,906,286 of record OY998169.1, on the reverse strand, counting down.
GCCAAAATGTGTTTTTAAACTATCCCTCATACAGTGCCGGTCCCAGGGAGGGGGCGATCGCCCCCCCCCTTTGCGCCAGAAAAAATTAGACAACAAAGATGCTGGTGTTAACCCTGAAGTCTTTGGAGAAAAAAATGAAATACAGAACACTATTATAAAGTTTCTATTTATAAACCCGGTTTTAGACAAAATCATTTCGGACATAAAAAAGTATTTTTAACCTGAACATATTCATAGCAAGTTTTATACAACGTGAAGCCAAAATTAAGGTAAAATTAACTAAAGTCGTCTCTAAATGCTATATATAAACCGTTTGATTAATCCAAAACACAAATTCTTGAACTTTTATTGGGAGTAGTCAGTATTTGGAAACAATATTGGTCAGAAGTAGGCCAAAGCTTAAATTCAAACCCTGATAAAGTTTTCGAAGCAATGATCAAGTGTGGCGATATTTTTCCGTTGATAAAAACATTCTTGGATGTTTGCCAGTAAGTGATGAGCGCTTCGTCAGAAAGAAGCTTCTCATGACTCAGAAGATTGAAAACATAAGAACTTAAAAACACTATGAAGGAAATTCGTCTGACGGGCTTGCATTGCGCATATCAACAGACATATTGAAATTGACATTGAGCGAGTCATTGACCGGTTTTCCCAAAAAAACAGGAAACTAATTTTTCTCGCAGCACACTATCTTTACACTATATATCAAGGCGGCTGGTAAATGAAATAACAATCGTTTCCATAGCGATGTGTCTTTTTACTCGGTGACGGAATCTTTGACAATTTGATATTTTGACGATATTTTTAAATGATTTTTTTGTAAATATTTGGTGAAAATTGGCGGAAATGGCTTAATTCTTAGGCAAGAATAAATAATTAGATTTTTTGCAATATTACTATTTTCCGCTATTTCTATTTAACTTTTGGTAAAAACGGACAGAAATCTTTTTTGCACCCGTGATAAAAAAAAAGAATTTATGCATCGGTAACCATAAAAGCCATGCTTTAGTTATCTGCAGACTTACTAAAATCATGTTTTTGATGAAGGTATAAAAAAAAGTATTTAGCTATTAGGTTTTGTTTGTGGTTTGTTTCTTATTTATGTTTTTTGTAACTGAAAAAATTATACGTAGGCGCGGATTTCAGGGGGATAGGGGGTCGGTAACTCCCCCTACCCTGGCTTTAAATTTTTGACGAAAACGAAAACATTTAGAAAATCAAAAGTAGAACATAAATTGCGGCGCTATAACACATTTGATATTCATTGTATTAGTTTAATTTTGTGTCAAAAATGAACCTGCTGCGCTTTGAAACCATTGATATACCTATTTACAACAAAAATTGCATTTTTAGTGCAATTTTTAAAAGAAAATTGCCTACGGCGCAATTGCATTTTTAATGTAATTTTCTCAAAAAATTTCGGGGCATTTAAAAATTTTTTAAAATAAAAAAATGTATGAAATAAACGACTTAAGATCTGAGTACCCCCCCCTAGATTTGAGACCAAATCCGCGCTTGTAGTTACTAAGTTTTATTTGCATATATTGATATATTCCTCATAAAAGCTATGCTTTTATGCGAGTTTTTTTTCGTATCGAAACCCCCCCCCCCTTTTGAAATAGCTGGGACCGCCACTGCCTCATACCTTTTATACTAATGCACCTGCACATCTGAACAATTGATAGTTCATACTATTACCTATAAGTCTACTATACCGACAAAATTTTCGTAGCTGCAGGCGAGGCCCCTAGGTTAGGGGCTAAAAATGTTGTTGATTTCAATTAAAAAATTATATTTCACTTATCTTTCACCCTATGTCAACAAAACTGCACCACTAGGGGCGCAGTGGACCATTTCCCAATTTTAAATACTTTCAACCTTGCCCCAGCCCCTAGGATCTGTAAGTGATCGAGATCTAATTTTCCCCATTTCCACAAAACACTCCGTACGCACATTTAAAACGGTTGGTGTAACAAATATTATTATGAAACATAAAAATCTCAAACTCAAGGGGCGACCCCTAAATAGGGGCTAAAAATTTTAAATCTCGAGCAACTTACTATACTAAATTCAAAAAGTGCAAAATTTTTTGGGAATTACAAGTTCGAGTCAAAACACTTACATTTTTTTACTTCCAACTTTGCCCCAGCCCCTAGGGGCTGTACAGAGGCAAGATCTTTACCATTTCTATATTTCAGAAAACTACTCAATATGCGCATCAACCTCCTTGGTCAAAATTTATTATACCAAATTCACAAAATGTGAATTTCTCTCGGAATTTATTTGGCAACTACAACTTCGAGTCAGAACACTCACATTATTTTCAATAATAGTTCCCTCAGCCTCTAGGGGCTGGGACAAAGTTAGAGGTATTCAAAGAAATGGTCCACTGCGCCCCTAGAGTTGAGGTTTTGTTCACATAGTGTGAAAGATAAGTGAATTATAATTTTTTAATTGTAATCGACAAAATTTTTAGCCCCTAACCTAGAGGCCTTGTTAACAGCTACGAAAATTTTTTCGGTATAGTAGACTTGTAGATAATAGTATGAACTAGCTACTGACTGAGATTCAGATATGCAGGTGCAACAGTAGAAGGTATGAGGGATAGTTTAAAAACACATTTTGGCCCCTGTTGCCCCCTAGGGGCAACATATGTAATTTTTTATAACACACGAGGGTACGTTGCCGGAAGGCCAACATATGTATCAAATTTCATTGATCTAGTCTAATTCGTCTGAATTTAAGAAAAAAAATTGACACCCTAACCCTACTTTTTAACTGCAGCACTTTTGGGGCTGTTAACAGGTTAGACAGTGTTGGTGGGTTCATTAGTAATCGATTAAAAGAAGTTTCGTAAAATGGCCACAGAAGCCAAATTTTCTACGTATGCCCCCTAAGTATCGTTATAAACATTTTAACATTTTAAAAACGTTTTAGCGCATTGCTTCCAACTTAAAGAAATACTCAACCATGATTTTACCAAAAAGTCTAAGAAATTGTCATGTCAAAGTCGCGAATTCAATATGGCCGCCGTCGGAAAACAATAAACAATGAATTTTTTGTAGGTTTTTGAGAAAGTTGGTGAGTTTTTCAACAGTTTTTTTTTCTGTTCTAAGTAAAGGACATTTTTGTGATTACGTATGACCACATTTTAGTGTAAATATCGACCCAAAGCTGATGGATGGGGTGGCTGTTTCATACTGAAATTCATTCAGAACTATTCACAAATGTCCTATTAATAACACAACATAATAAACTTCTCAAAAAATCCACCAACTTTCTCACAAAATTATAAAAAAGTTCATTGTTTTTGTTTACCCCACGGCGGCCATCTTATCAGCTGTTTTGATAGACTGCCCTAATGTTAATTTAGTTGTTTTATTTGTTTTTCTTTTTAAACTGACATATGTAAGATCGCGATTCTTCAGAAACGACAGAAAATCTCACCTGTCACAATTCTGGAAAGTGGCGATCTTTACTTATCGCCTCATTTAAAATAAAAACACATCGTCCTTCATATTAATCCTAACGTTGTAAGAGAAACTTCGTCATTTTTTTAATAACATTTTGTAAATATAATATTTTAAAGATATTCAACAAAACTAGTTTACGGCGGAGCTAAATTATTACTACGCGTACCAATAAACGTCAAAAAGTGTCGAAAATTCTCACCATGTAAAAGGAAAGACAGAATTTGTGTGACTTTTGTGAACAGTGACAACGACATATTCCATGGCTATCTATGGCTTTGTATGTTAAAAGTTTTAAAGGTTTGTTTACACAAAAAAATAAGCTAAATAAAATACATTTTTAAATAAAAAACAGGGTTTTTCAGAAAAACCGCATCCAAAAATTAAAACTGACATATTGTTTATTTACTAGAAAAGTATTAAGAAACTAAATTTTAAGGAATATTAACAAATAGTCCTGACAAAAAAGCATGAAGTGTAAAGTTGTGTTTAGAAATCATCAGATTTTTGGTAAGGGCGAGATTTTCTGACGGTTTTTGAAGAATCGCGACCTTATGACATTTAATGAATGACTTATAAACCCTCGGAGAACGCGATTTTATTTAAAACCGTCCTTATATAAAACCGGTTTTAGGTGCGTATATACTTGGTAACTGTGAACGTCTAACAAAATGGTTATACCGGATAAGTGAAATAAAAGCCCCACGACTAAACCAGCAAGAAGTACTAACATTATTTTTGATCCAAACCAACTCATTTTTGAAACATAGCATTGAAAGAAATCAGGTTTTTTTGTCACTACCACCTAAGCAATATGACAAACATCATCGCGACAATTTTGGGTAGACAATGATCAGAACTGTAAAGTGTTGTAGTGGTTTCCATCGGTAAAATTAGTGCGCCACTCGTACTACCCTAACACTGGCTTGGTGCTGTTAAAAAAAATGCGCCATCAGTGCATTAAAAGTGCAGTTTGAATGTAAAATTAAAAACACTCAAACCGGAACGCTAGTTTTAATCAAATAATTATGCCCGTATGCACGGCTTCTGCTTGACATGTAAACGAAGCTTAAGCTTTAGTTTTGGTTTGCAAGTGTATGGAATATCATGTAAGTGGCACGTAAGCTGTAGTTAAGATAAGTTGTAGAATTACTTCGGCTTAAGCGCATTTTTAGGTTATGTAAGTTATTTTTTGGTAATGTGTTTAAGCAAAAGCCATTAATTTTATGAGTTTATAAAATTGTTCCATTGCCTTAAAATCTTTCTGTGATCTGGTGGTCTGTGCTTAAAATGGAACTTCCTCGGGATGACGAAGAAGATCAAGAATTAGACTTTGTAATTAATGGAATACCAAGAAGTACTTTCCAAAGAATGGATTATTTCAACACTTTTGAGGAAGATACCTTTAACAAAAGGTTTAGAATGCACAATACTTGAAAGCAAACTTTTTTCGCTAAGCGAATAATTCACTTTTTTTTGACAAATTAGTTGCAAAGAAACTTAAAAAGGTGTTGGGTTGGTCTGGTGGTGGAATAATAAATAGTCAGGTTTTATAATTGAGCAATTATAGTAAGTTTTATTTGCCTTTTCCTCCATATAATCATAAATCATAAATAAAATTTGTTTTTTTTTAAACAACCTATCAAATTTTACGTTGCTTTTTGACAGCAGACAGGTAATAATCATGGTCACCACACAAAAAATACAAAATAATGCAAATATGGCCACGTTGCCAATAATTTCCTCACTTTTAACAAGTGGAACGAACATATTCGGAACTTTTGCAAACCAAGCAAATCTCAAGGGTCACCCTCAACAAGCGGCACTTGAACAAGTGGAAGAGGTAACGGGAAGTGGTGCACAGCACAGGCATTAAATTAATAGGTAAACTAAAACCATTGAAAAACTTTTGAGTTTTGACCTAAAACAAAGGTTTTCGGTGCAGCACCCGTGCACTGGTGGCGCACCAGTTTTACCGAAGGAAACCGCGATTTAAAAGCTATATTCTGTAAAAAATGGTATCTTACCTGAACCCAACTTTCCAAACTCTTTCCGTATTTGTCCAAAAAGGCCTGTTTGATGTCGGCCAGATCGATTTCGGATCTCGACACGATAATTCTGATCAAGGTCTTGTCGTTGGTGCCCATTCCGGCCATGGCTTCGTGCAGACGTTCAGCGAAGTATCCCACTTTACTTCTGACGCATTTCACTGAAAAAAAAGAAACATCTCATAGAGGATTCCTTGCCAAAGGCGGCCTTCGAGGCGTTCTTAGATTTCGTACTCCTTGGCAGGAGGTCTTAAGGCTCCCTCAAGGCGACGTTGAGCGACTATGAATACCGTTTTGGTCCAACAACACCTGGAAAAACTATGATCCTCGTAAGCGAAAAATCCAACGCGAGGAACAAGGTGTCCTTAAGGTGTCCTTGGGCCAAAACAGTATTCATGGTCGCCCAAGGTCGCCTTGAGGGAGCCTGAAAGCCTCCTTCTGTGGGACCGTGAAAAGCAAGAGCCAAGCAATCGATAGTACAGTGGGTTAAGAGTAGAGATGATTTTTTCTGTCAGTGACCTTAGCTCAGGAAATGTCAAAGTGACGTTTAAAATGGGTCATGTGATATCCATACCTTTTGGAGTCAAATAAACATCAGAATTGGCTGAACTTTGAATGGAAGGCAAATTTTGTAAAAACTAAGACATGGCTCGGTGCACTTTTTTGTTTTTTTGTCGAATAAGTTAAAATTTATTTCTAAGGCCATCAATTCGAAATTTTCAAACATTACGGTCGGTGGACCTAGAAAGAATGTTAGCTTATAGCAATTTTTGCCTGGGTGGCCCTTGTGAGCTTACTATAGTTACTACTATTGTCTTCTTTTAAATGCATCGATGTGAGAGAGATCAAGCATAACAGAAAATGCTCCTCCTGCACCCGTCTGCCTATTAAAATCTCCTTAAAATAGTTATCGTTGACAGATGTACAGGGTCGAAGGGTGCACAGGCAGTGTGGGATGATGGCCCTAGATTCTGTGTACTGTAGAATTCTATAGCGATATGTCTTTCTCTCACTCTGATACTTAGTAGAAAAAGAGTAACAATAGTAATAATAATAATATTATAAATACATTTATTTGCATTAAATTATTAGGGCTTAAGTACAGATGTCAGAATACAGAAAAGTAGAAAGGTAAATCAAATTAATGCAAAGAGGGCCCTGGAAGACAATAAATTGTTCAAAGTCCAGTCCCTGTGGATAAAAAAATTGACTGAAAATTAACTACATTTATTCTTACAATTCTAAGGTCAATTTAAAATTAAAAAGAAAGCGTAAAAAAATTGTCAAGAGGACACTCTTTAAACACGGTATAAAGAAACAACTTTGTGGTTGACAACTTTTAAATATGAATGTAAAGTAGACCGACTTTAAGTTACAGAGAAAGGAAGATTTATCAAAAATTAATTATTATTTGTTATTTATATTTTGTAAAAGATAATGATAGTAATTTAAAGGTGGCAAATCTGTTATCTAACAAAATGAGAAATAAATTCCCAATGTCCATAGTGGAGTTAAATATAAATAAAAAAGAGAGTTTTACCAACAGAAAACTGTTGGATTTTTCGCCTTCTCCACCAGTTCTACCACTGACTGTTTTCAGACAGTCCATAATAATAATACTCCGGTGTATTTTATAAAGTTCGTTTTTTTTGCTATCGATTCGTCATAGTAGGAAGCCCGACTGGTGGATGCACTGTGTCTGAAACCAGTCAGTGGTAGAACTGGTGGAGAAGGCGAAAAATCCAACAGTTTTCTGTTGGTAAAACTATCTTTTTTATTTAAATCTGTTATCAGCTGTTATTAATATTAGTAGTTAATATAAGTAACTATAGTAAACTAAAAAAAATTTACTATTACTCGGCAAAAACTCAAAAGAACGCTGCGAACAGTGTCTTTACAAAATGTGCCTTCTATTCAAATTTCAGCCGATTTTTGATGTTTATTTGACTCCAAAAAAGTAAGGATATCATATGATCCGTTTTGAACGTCACTTTGACATTTCCTAAGCTAAGGTTACTGACAGAAAAAGCAGAATCTCTGCACTTTCATTTTTCCCCCACTCCTAGAAAGTTAAAAACCAAATATCTTTCAAACAAAAAAGTTTATTAAAGTTTGAGACAATGATGTGTGTGAAAATAAGTCTGTGTTTCAGACTTCCATTGTCTATATTTTATTTATACACGACGTTTCGATCAGAACAATCTCTGATCGTCTTCAGGTGCAAACTACAGTCTATTCCTAAGTCTACGTACTTTTATACTATGGGAAATCACTCAACCGTGAAGTTTAAGAAGTTAGGAGGGGCTTCCAAATATTTGGAATTTCAACACTTGGTTTACTGAAAATACTCTGATTATGCCCAATAAAGGCAGCTTCAAGGAATTTTCGTTTCTTCCAGGGCTCTAAATCTTGAGCAGGGAACGACATAGATTTGTGTCCATTGATCCCACATCGACGCTTTTCGTATTCTTGAGCGGTGATCGCTCATTCCATTCTATCAAAAATTGGGTATTCGCGCTCCCCGACTCCAAAGCCAGGGATCGATCCCATTTCTCAGGCAAGCATCTTTTTTTCGAGGGATGGGCTCATTCCCCGGGACTTTCCTTCGCTTAAGGGATCGTTCCCACACCCAGTGTGACTCCTTCTGCAAGCTATTTCTTCCTTTGACCATGCATGTTCGGCGATTCCTGATTTCGTTGTTTCACCTCTTCGGGTATTCGTCTGATGTTCCTTAAGACTAACAGAGAGTGGTCTTTTTGTTTCGCCTATGTATAATTCACCACATTCACAAGGAACTTGGTAAATGCATTCCTTATTTTGTTTATTCTCCAGTTTAGATTTACCAAGAAGGCTTCAAATTGTATTATTAGATTTAAAAGCTGTTTTAAATTAAAGTTATTCGCTACTCTTCGAATTTTCTCTGATACTCCTTTGATGTATGGAATTGTAAGAAATGCATTTGCCTGGTTTTGGTCTTGTAATCTCTGTCCTGTTTGCTGAAATTTAGAAATAGTATCTGTTATAAGTTTAAGGCTGTAACCATTCTGCTGCAGATCCTTCTTAATGTTTCTTATTTCGATTTCCAAGTCATGAGAATAGTTACAAATTTGAACGGCTCTGTTATACAATACTACTGGTTGTAGTAGAATGAAATAAGAAACATTAAGAAGGATCTGTAGCAGAATGGTTACAGATACTATTTCTAAATTTCAGCAAACAGGACAGAGATTACACCAAAACCAGGCAAATGCATTCATTACAATTTCATACATTAAAGGAGCATAAGAGAAAACTCGAAGAGTAGCAAACAGCTTTTAATCTAATAATACAATTCGAAGCCTTCTTAGTAAAACAAAACCGGAGAACAAATAAAATAAGGAATGCATTTACCAAGTTCCTTGTAAGTGTGGCGAATTATACATAGGCGAAAACAAAAAGGCCACTATCTGTTAAGCTTAAAGAACATCAAACGAATACCTAAAGAGGTAAAACAACGAAATCAGGAATCGCCGAATCGCAAAACAACACCAAATGAAGCGGACAAAAGCAAAGGTTTTGCACAAGGAGTCACACATAGTCAAATTCCTTGAAGCTGCCTTTATTGGGCAGAATCAGGGTATTTTCAGTAAACCAAGTGTTTAAATTCCAAATATTTGGAAGCCCCTCCTTGAGCGGTGCAAACTTCTTAAACTTCACGGTTGAGTGATTTCCCATAGTATACAGGTACGTAGCCTCAGGAATAGATTGTAGTTTGCACCTGAAGACGATCATAGATTGTACTGGTCGAAACGTCGGGTATAAATAAAATATAGACAATGGAAGTCCGAAACACAAGAGTTAATTTCAAAGAAGTTTATCCTACATTATAGGAACTTCCTTTCTTATTTTTAAATTCCCTGTCACCGATTTAAATGTTTGCACCAATACCTTTTACCATGTATTATTGTAAGATACTTACCAATTCCCAAAAGTCCCTTCTTCACATCCCCGCTGAATTCCTTCTTGATAACCTCCTCGATGTCTTTGCCGCTCAACCTCTCGTATTCGGCGAAAGTGGCTCTCAATTGTTGATAACTTCTGGTGATTAAGATTTTGTTGAAGATCGATTCTTCTGTGCCCCATTTGGTTTCGCCAGCCTCGATCAGTGCTTCGGCGTCGGCCTGCGCTTGTTGCTCATTGACGCCTTGGTTTTCGTCACGGTTAGCCTGGAAAAAAGTCGAAATTGAAAACGTCATATATATTTTCAAGAATTATTTGTCACGTGCTTTTGAAGGGATCAAGATTTGTTTTTGTTCTTTTCACGAAAAAAACATAATCCTTTATGAACCAAACGGCAGGAGAAAAAAAGCATGTGGTCATAAGAAAAAATGAACTTGACAGTGCCCCTGTCACACTAAAATGTCAAATTTTGAAATTGGACCTCTCATTAGGTACACTTCTCTCCACATAAAACTGGTACAGCAGAAGTTAGCAGCCTGATTAATTTTTAAAATTTTTATAGTACGGCATTGTCTTCCTATAAGTGACAATGTCACAGGCTCCTGACAGCATCATGTTTTGCATGTCAGTGTCATCCAAATTTAAAAAAATACCGCCGCATTTTTTTAAATTTGATAAAGCTCAAATCGTAGCAAAACTAGACGTTGGTTGGTCTATTCGGCAAGTAGCTGTTCATTATGGGAGAAGCAAGTCTACGATAGTAAACACAAAAAAAAAGGAGGGAAGTATCCACCGAAAGGAAGGCACCGGTTTGACGAAAGTTACTAGCCCAGAGGAAGACCAAGAAGCAATCAATTTTCTGGAAAATCATCCGTTTGCACAATCGAAAGAAGTAAAAATTAAATACTAAGTGAGGAAAAGAAGCAGTCTCGAATAATTAGTTCGTTCAATTATTCTCTGAGGGACGAAGAATTTTGGCAGCAGGTGGTTTTCACAGATGAGAAGACCTTTAAGTCCAACAGCGATAAAATACAAATTCTGGTTTATCGACCGCCAAGAACCCGATACGAAGATTGATATATTGCTGGAAACGAAGACCGGGCGGGAAGATTTTCGGTGAATATTTGGAGCTGGATATCGGCTAGAGGACACGCTGTATTTAAAATTAATGGGGGACTTACAGCCGAAGTTTACATTAATATGCTGGAAAATGTAACGCTTCCAGAGGTGAGAGTCCCTTATCCAGATCATTTTGTATTCCAACAAGATAACTGTCCAGTTCATACGGCCAGAATTGCGCAGCGATGGTTCCAGTCTAATAATATCGAAGTTTTGCCTTGGCCTGCAAAAACCCCTGATGCGAATCCAATAGAGAACGTTTGGGGATTTATCGCAAAGAAATTAGCAAGTTTTAATATTAATCCCAGGAATTCCGAACATCTAATGGAACTGATCATAAGAGCACATAGGGAAGTTATTGCTGAAAATCCAAACTTATTTGAAAATTTAGCCAATTCAATGCCGAGAAGACTTCAAAAAACGGTGCAATGACGCGCTATTAAAAATAAGTATTTTGTTATGCATTTTTAATTTTGGTATTTTTTTCTCGTTTTTTTTTTTAATTTTATTTAGTTTTAACATTTTCGCTTTTTTGAAATGTGGTTTTTATTGTTAGTGGCCTTATATTTTGAATTAGTAAAAAATAAAAAAGCCGTCTCCAGTCAACACCGTACTCAACTAAAAAGCCAGTTAACTAATTTTCGTTTTAGTATCCTTTAGCCTATGATCGGTGCCATATTGACACCAAACTGACAGAAAATCCATGTTTTACTTGTCAAGTTGGTTATAAAAATGGCAGCCACAATAGGCTAAAGGGCACTGAGGCGGTAGGAGTTAACAGGTTTTTAGTTGAGAATGGTGTTGCTCCAGTAAAAAGTTGCCAAAAATATACCCTAAAATGACAAAGTCAAAAAGTCAGTGTTGCACATAGGAAAATATAAAAAATCGTATTTGCAGCTACCTTCTGCTGTACCAGTTTTATGTGAAGAGAAGTGTAGATCCTAAAAAAGTGCATGTAGAAAGTTTTAAGCGTTTTTTGACAGCTTTAAGAATAAGGGCTCAGAAAAATAAAAACTAAAAATAAAGATTTCGGTTTTTTTCGCCTATCTCCGGAACTACCCGGAATTGGTAATTTTTTTTTTTTGGTTTTGAGCAAAGCGTCAAATTGCGAAACTTTGCCCTAATTTAAACCTTTTCATATCTCCTACTGTTTAGGAGATCCCCATGGTGAGCATCGAATTTGGAACATCCTGTATATTAATTATTAATGAAATGATAATTATTATTCTAGAAAGTATATAGATATTCGTATTCTGTATTCTTAATACTTACTTTGTAATTTAGGTGTTAAATTAATTAAGGTATCAAAAAATTTCTAGACATAACAATCTACATTTAATTTTGTATTACTCTTTTTCTTTTTCTTAAATTTATAAAGCACATATTGTTAACCACAGAATTTCTTGTTATGAAATTTATTTCTAAAAAACAATAAATAACTGTAACTGTAAATAAACACTAGAATTGGCTAAACTTTGAATAGAAGGTACATTTTGTAAAATCTAAGACACGAATAAGCTAAAATTTCGTACTAAGGCCACCAATTCGAAATATTCAAACATTTAAATCGGTGACATCAGAAATTTTAGATTATTCGGCAAAAAATCACAAAAGGTGCTCCGAGCCGTGTCATACTTTTTACAAAATGTGCCTTCCATTCAAAGTTTAGCCAGTTCTAGTGTTTATTTGACTCGAAAAAGTATGGATATCAGATGATCCGTTTGAAACGTCACTTCGACATTTACTGAGCTAAAGTCACTGACAGAAAAAAAATCTACTCTTTAACATTAAAAAAAAGAAAAACGCACACTCTTAAATAAAAGTAAGATAACGCCTGATTGAAATAATTCTTACTATTATAATATTTATAACTACGTGACCAAACTTCTTATTTGTAAATTAAATTTTTGAATTATGCCGCAAGCGAACATTTTTGAAAATATAACTTAAGTAAACTTGAAGAGTTTTTGGTGAAGCTCTCGCAAAGGGGGGGGATTGCCCTCCTCCGTAAACCCCTAAACTACCTAACAAAAGAAATAATCGGTGGTGTCAAAGTAGCCAAAAACATCTTATGACGTCAATTCCAATAGTTTTTAAATACATAAAAACGGTATGTACAAAAAGAATACTTACTTGTACTAAAGATACGAGCAATCTTTTGAAATGGCCGGAAGTGTCGTCTTTTAAGTCTTTTTCTAATGGTTTGCCATACACTAAAAAAAACATAAACTATAGAGGATTGTCACAAAATGAAAATGTATACAAACACAAAACAATTTGTGATCAATTTTTGTAATTTTTTGTGAAATTTTGTTGTTAATTAGTTAGGGGTTTATTATCGGCAATAATTTCTACTGTTTTGTTAGTTTATTATAAGATGATATCCTACAGACTTTCTTTTTAGTGATAGTGGCCTGATGAGCAATGACCAATTCTACATTAAAATGGCATTAAAATAGATGTTGTACTGTACCAATCATATACAAATAACTACCGGAAACATTTAAACAGAAGAATTAAGACAAAATAAAACAAAATGGATAATAAGCAATAATATTGATACAAAACTAGGTACCCTTTAGATAAATTTTATTTTATAAATTTTTTATTTATATATATAAATATTTTATTTCGTTTTATACTTATACCAATACTAGCTATACCACTAATTGAGGACCGTTTTTTTAAAAGTCGATAAGTATATTTTTGCCGAAATTGAGTTATATAGTTCAATGCCCGACCGACTGGTAGCATCAGATTCATGAAAAGACGATAATTGAAAGAGGTAGAGCATAGCCAAAGATCTGCGTTTCTTCAAAACTCAATAATTGTTGTCATGTTAGCCAGATAAAAAAAATGCTCTCCTGAAAATTCATCATTTTCTAGTTATCGAGTTTTAAAAAAACGGTCCTCAATTTATCTTGTAATATTTTGTAATTTTAAGTAGATACATCATTGATGTATGTTAGATTAAAACTAAAATTTATTAGTGAGTGTAACTTGACCATTTCTTTCTTTTCCAATACAAGTTTTTTAGAAACACAATGCGAAAAAGAACGAAATTAAAGTAAATCTTAAAACTGACAAATTTTGTACCTGTTTATAAATAAATAAATAAAATAAGAAAAACATAAAAAATAAATAGTAATAATTTAATTCTTCCATCTTGATAAATTTTCAAATCTTTAAATTTTTAAAACATTTTATTGTAAATTATTTTGTAAAGTGACTCTAAATAAAACTTACATTGTTCGTAAAACTGGGCAATAGTCTTGACGCCATAATTCGACAGGGTGCACAAAATTTCGATGATAGCGTCTTCGTCGGTGCCCGCCCCCGCTACGGCGTCGTGGAGTTCTTTGGCGTAATATTGAGGAAGGGGCGTCATAAGGGCGACGATGACATCTTCGAATTTGCCGCCCAGTTCGCTTTTCAGTTCTGAAATAAGGTCTTTGCCGTAGGAAGTCTGAAAAAAGAGGCGGAATCTTATTTAAAGTGTGCCTTACATTAAATTGAGGGTGAGGAGCAAAAATAGATGTCTTTTGTATTAAATTGTATTTTTCAAGTAATTTGAGTATGCGGAGTAAGAATTTAAGTCAAAAACCCTTTTTCTATATTTTTGTTAGTTTTCTTTTAGTTAACAGGAGACTGTTGGTGGTAATTTGAGGTTAGGGTGAATTTCGAATAAACAAAGTGTACCAAAAGTTCGAGTTTCCCCTAATATTCCCAAAACCAAAATTAACCAACATCCCACTTAGATATTTACAAAAAAATTATCTTTTAGAAGCTGATCGTTCGGGGGAGGGGCTAGGGCGGTAACGTTACTTTTTCTTAAATGAGATTCCCTGTATATTTTGGAAAAACGTCAGGCATGCGCAGTCGATTTCTCGCCTTTGGCCTTGCCCATGGCCAAATCTGATTTTTACATAATTTTCTTTGTTTTTCAAAATTATTGTTGCTACACATTTTACGACACTTGGACAGTATCCCATAATTATATGCAATTATCCCATTAAATCTTTTCAGAATACTAAAACAGAAAGACAACGGGTATCGGATCACCACAAGATAAGCAAGCAGTAAAGCATAAAATTTTTACGATTAAAAAACTAAACCGAAAAAAAAGCTCAGTATAGGTGGTAATTTCATAATTAGATATTAATGTTCATCAGTATTATAAAGAACACAGCTACAGTGTTATTTATTATTGAAGAAAATCGAAAATAAATTAGGGTTAAAAATAGTATAATTTTCTTTTAACTATTCACAAACGCATGTATATACAATATCAAAGCGGCTTGAGGTTGCACAAAAATTCCCTGGACACTTAATTCGCAAAATAAAACAAGACAAAACATTTAAACAAAAATATAAATCAACTTATTAAACTTTAAGTCAGTGAATACGAAGGATTCCCAATGACAAAATTTTAAAGTAAAAAACCAAGGCCTACACACTGCGCCAAAAATACCTAAAATTTTTATTTTTCCCCTGTAACACAACCAAAATGACCCTTCCCCTTTATCTCGCATTTTGTTTTCAGGTTTAAAAAATCGACGTCGAAAAATAAACAAAATCGGTTAAATAGTTGTTTCCGTGTAATGTTTTAAATATTAATGTACGGCCATGATGAAGCCAAAATATCAATACATAATGAGGTGTGGTTGCGTGCACGAAAACTCTGTTATTTTAAAATATTTTTGTTATGGTAAAGCCATGATGGTAATTGAAGGGTGACGTTTTTGTTTAAGCAATTTTGACTATGTTTTATACATTTTTGTGCCATGATTTTGCTCACATTTTAAAGCTTTCTTTCCAAACTTTCGATTTCTAGAATAAAACACTCAAATTTTTCAGTCTTTTTTAGGTGTTCAAAAAAGTACTGCCAAAAATAACTTTTTCTCTGTTAAAATAAAAAATATTTAGAGAGAGAGGGCAGAATTTTAGAGGTAGATGGAGAGGTAATTTAGTGAAGTGCAAAAATATTTAGGGTTGTTGAAGAGAAACAGCAGGCTATAAAAAAGTATTTTAGAGAAAGATGAAAATAATTTAAGGCAATTGTTTACTAAAAATTTCTGTTATATCATCTGTTATCTTGAGTGGTCTCATGCATATGATTTTTATTTTGCCATTTTTATACAAAAAAAAAACGGCAAAAATGGTAATTTTCCGAAGCATAAACTGTGTGAGACATAAGGTGGTATAAATTTCTTTCAATCAAAGTTCTTTACGTCTTTAAATTTACCAAAAAACGTGTCCTACTGGGCTACTGTAAGTGTATTTATGCACATCTAAAAATCATTTAACAAGTATTTAAAGGGTCATCATGGCTTTACCATTAAGGCCACAAAAACGGCATGGATTTGACAACACTGCTTTGCTGTTTTTGGGTCAATCTTTACCGGACAGAATATCGGAAACCAGAAAACGGAATCTGTTGAAATTTGGCAGGAATGTTTATTTTTGAATTCCTCACAACCGTATCCAGACAGTTTTTTGCTGAACTCTCTCATTTTCGAAATAAAATAAACACGGCTAACAATAGTCAAAAATCTTACCTGGCTTTTTCTTTAGCCTCGTCGATAATACAGAAATCTGTAACAGCAATTTTTGGATTTTTTTATTTTTTGAAAAAAATACACCAAATTTTGAAAAATCCTTTAGATACGATTGTAGATTTTTATAAATCCTATTATCTGATAACAAAAAAGTTATGGTTTTTTTCTTTGTAAGCAATATTCTGCCGGAATTCTGAAATGCCAAGGTCACGTAATTTAGTAGGCCCAAGGAAACTGATGTGAGTTCGATTGGAGTATTGGAATTCAGGTCCCGCATAGCCACCGGCCACTTGTCTAATGGAACATTCGGCCAATAAATTGATACATGTCAAGTGACAAAAATAATACGGAAATTTGTTATTTTTTTGATGTTGAATAATGATTTTTCTTTTGATTCTTTTTAATTTCGAGACATTGCAATCCATGAAGCATGAAGCCGACCATCAAAACCTTTTAAAGAAGCAATAATAAATGGTTAGGTTCCTACTTTTCCTCACATATAGTGTTCGCACCGTGTTCTGAACATTGCACGATCTCACCCGAAATGGTATTAGCGATGCCACCTATTGTTGATCTATCAAAAAAAAAGCAAAGCAGTGTTGTCAAATCTATGCCGTTTTTGTGGCCTTAAATACCTCTTAAAATATTTTTAGATGTGCTACTGTAAAATGGGAAACGTTTTTTGATAACTTTGAAGCCTGTAAAGAACTTTGATTAAAAGAAATTAATACTAGGTCTTACTTATACACTTTACGCTATAAACAATTACATTTTTTGCCTTTTTTTGGATAAAAATTCTAAAATAAAGATCATACGCATGACACCACTAAAGATGGCAGATGACAAAACAGAAAATTCGAAATTTTTATCAAAAACTAGCCTTAAACTATCTTCATCTTTCTCTAATACTTGTTTTAATGCTGCTTTCTCTCTCAACATCCTTAAATATTTTTTATTTTTAACGAAGAAAAACTATTTTTTGGCAGTAATTCCTTTAAACGCTAAAAAAACAGTGAAAACTTGAAAAAAGTGAGTTTTTTATTCTACGAAGCGGCATTTTGGAAAGAAAACTATAAAATGTGCGTAAATTTAAGCCTTAATTTACGCACATTTTATAGTTAAATGTGAAAAACCTACAAAAGAAATCCGATAACTTTATCCAAAACCCTCCGTTTCCTCTAAAACTCTAAAGGGGGGGGACTCCCTTGAGCTTTACATAATTGAGGTCCAGTCTCATAAGGGATTCAGACCAGAAATTAAAAAAAAATTCACCCCGAAGTTAATTGAAAATTGGTTCTCAAAACCATGCACGGCTTAAAATTACTTGATCTTATCTGGAACACAGTGTCGTAGGCCAAGTGAAACCAAACTTAAGCCAAAACAATTTCCTATTATTAAAAAACTCAATAACCAATTTTGTAAAAAATAAGGAAAAGTGAAAACTTACATAAGCTGTGAGCCCATCGTATTCATAATTCGGCTTAATATAAAGGTTCTGTAAGAAAATGAAACCTGTTTTAAACAAAAAAATATACAACTTATTATATATTTTTTGTTTAAGCCGAGTGTTCCCAATTTAATTAGTGAGTTTGTAACGATGAAATACCCGTGGAGTTATAGTCAACACTCTCCTAAAACTAAAACACACATACTTTTACTTTTAATTTAATAAACAATAGACATGGATTTAAAAGAGCAATTTTTGGCGGTCACTATGAAAATTGTAACTAAAAATGTCCTACTCTAAAATGCCGCACTTTTTTCATTGATTAAGTTTTTTAGAAAGCAATAAAAATATACACAACCGAGGTCACATTTGACATTTCCTTAAAATCCAAGATGGCGGACCTATAAAAAAAAATAGGTTTTGACCCCCCTAGATATTTTTTTCTGTGAGAAACTATATTATAGATCCCAAAGATCGGTTACAAAGCCACATTCTTTCCATGCCCATTGATGTAACATTTTAAAAATTCCAAATTTTTAAATAGACCAGAGTAGGCCACTAGCAAAAATTGACCAATGTTTATAAATTTAGACTTTTTGGAAAATACGGGTGGTGTTAAAACAGCTATTTATTTAAAATCCAAGATGGCGGATGTTTAAAAATATAAATAATATTTTTGACCCCCCCCCCCTGGTACAAACTTTATGTGCAACTGTATTCAATCTGAATCATCAGTTACAAAGCCACATTCCTTCCAAGTATTTCAGTTAACACTCAAAAAATTTGTTTAAAAAAATAAGGTAGTTTTAAATGTTCAAATAGACCAGAATTTGCATCGGTTTACGTGCGAAAATCTACTTGTTTGAATGCAAACCGAGGCAAACTTTGGTCTTTTTAAACATTTATAACTACCTTATTTCTTAACCCAATTTTTTTGGTGACTCTATAATAAAGTTTGAGATTAAATACAGTGTTGCACAGAAAGTTTTTCCTAGAGGGGCCTATTAATGCCTATTTTTTAAATGAGGCGTCATCTTGGATCTTTGGTAAATGTCAGTCTCGACACTATAGATTTGAATACCTGAACATTACTTTGATGTGCTTGGAAAGAATGTGGCTGTAGCCGATGTTTCAGATATAATATAGTGTGGCATAGAAAAAAATATCTAGGGAGGGTCAAAAATACCTATTTTTTAAAATACGTCCGCCATCTTGAATTTTTACGAATTGTCAAATTTGAAATCGAATCTATAAATTTTGATGCCTTGGCTTCCTAAAAAGCTTGATATTATTAAAATCGGACAGTTTCTCGCCTCATTTTAAAAATGCGTTTTTTTTGGCAGAACCTTATAAAACTGTATATTGAATCCATATTGTTTAATTGTTTGTTTCGATGCTGTTTTTTTTCTGTTTCTAGCTTATCCTTCAGAAAGTGTTCTTGGTTATGTTCGATAAAAATAGGCTAAGTAGTTCCAGAGATACTGCGCTTTCTAGACGCAAATATAAAGGAATATGAGATATGATGACCCATACAGTGTGTCCCAAAAGTCTGGAATAAAGGATTTTTTGGGAGAAATATGTTTTTTTAAAAAAAAACTTATATAGGATAATATTACGAAAAAAAAAGAGTTTCGAAAACTGGTTACCCTTTTTTGGTCTATGGATAAATCGGGCAAAAAGGGAGGTTCGTGTACAAATCGTGCTAACTCTATGCCGATAGCTAACTTTGTTAAGGGTACCTCATAGATCACGCTTTACCTTGTTATCATTCGGGTAAATGAGTTTTTCCAAGTTATTGCCCTCACCACTTTTTTTTGCATAGTACTTTTAAAAACGCTCTAACTTTCTTAAGAATTAACATAGAGAGTCGAAAATGACAGAAAACGATTCAGTGGGGACACAAAATATAAAAAAGTTCAAAATTTTGCTTTGTTTAGTCACAAAGAATAAAAAACCTTACTTTTAGTTTTTTTTAAAAGCAGTTATTTATTTTCAGAAGCAAATGGCTTCTGAAAAGTACTATATTAAGGCAAAATTAAAAAAAAAAGTTTAAAATAAAACTTGTAGAGTAACTATTTTTCTTTAATTTGGTGCATAGAACTTACATGTGCACTTGTATATTACATTTATTTCAATGGAAAATCAAATTGGTTGTCACTAGAAATCACGCGCGAAGTTGTTTTTCGGGTCAAATATTCCGATTGAATTCAAATTCCGGAGAGAATACAATAATATGGTATTATTAGACATCCTCTCCCCCTCCTAGGAGGGGAGTGGAGGGGGGAAAACGCCTAAGTTTGTCTGATTTCGACCAAAATTGGTATACGGGGGTGTTTGGGGATAAGGAAGACGATTTTTTGATCAGATTTTGAAAATTCAATATGGCGCATTCAAGATGGACGATTTTTGGTCATGTTTCGCTAGCCAATTTTAACTGACTTTACATACATCCGATTAATTGTCTTCAAATTTGGTGTGCATTTATAGTTCCAATGACAATACAATAATATTGGTAATATCAGGTACCCATCTCCCACCTTAGAAAGGAAGTGGAGAGGGAAAATATTTAGATTGTTCGATTTCAATCAAAATTGCCATACAGGGGTTTTTAGGGAAGGGAATTATGAATTTTTGATCAAATTTGAAAATTTCAACGTGGTGGATCCAAAATGGACGATTTAAAGTACAAATTTAAAAATTAAAAAATTATTTTATATAAAAAAAAGCTTTTCAAATACAATCTTTTAGAAAATATAAAGTACAGTAAAGAGAAGAAAATAATTTTAAGCATTCTGATATCATAATAATTAAAGCGATGGGCGCAAATTAAAAGCTTGGGTCGAGTTGCGTTGGACATACCTAATACCCTTGCATTTCTCTGCTTTATAGTGAATTCAGATTCTTATGAACAATCATAATATGATCAATAGCATAATTTTATCGAGTCAACATGGCCAAACTGATATCAGAATGCTAAAAATTATTTTTTACTTTTAAGTGTACTTTATATTTTATAAAAGCATGCATTTGAAAAGCGTTTTTTGTATAAAATTGGTACCCATAGGCTATAATTTTAATTGGCGGCCCGCGCGGCGAATTAGAGGCATGCGTAGAGTTACGTGCTGTGTCAAAAGAAAGATAAAGATAAAACAAGCACTGCTTCAGAACATTCTTTAAGAAATATACAAAGGTAAATAAAATTAAAAAATTAGATTTAATGTTTTAAATTTTTTAATGAAAATTTTTTTAGAATTGGATACAAACAGAGATCCTGTTTGTATTTTGAAAGTTAAAATTTGTTTTAATATTTTTTAAATACAACCTACTTTTAATTTTCGTTTTTTACAAATTTCTTATAAAAAAATATTGTTGAGAAAACTATATTTTAAAATACTTAAATATTTTTTAAAAAATGCCGTTCCGCCATATTGAAATCGCCATATTTGTTTAAAAAATATACATACTTTGGGATGGCCATAAAAACTGATCTGGGGCCGTTTTACAAATTTGGACTACTTTCCAAATGTTTCCCTATTTTTGATATTATCATTAATCAGCCCAGTTTTTACTTGTTTTTTTCACATGACTCAAAAACTACTTAACCGATTGGATATTTCATACCTAATTTGAACTAAGCGTCAAAATAGCTAATTTTTTTATATGAACTTTTTTTTCGTAGACCAATATTAGACCAACAAAAGAAAAAACTTTTTTGTCTTTGTTTTTTTTATATTTTTGTACAAGAATTATAACTTTTTTATTTTTTCATCATAAAAATATTACAAACCAAGTATCTCAAACTTTGTTTTATCAAAATCGAATAAAAAATAAAAAAGTTGTAAATACTTAACAAATACACCTTTCCGCCATTTCGAAATCGGCATATTTGCTTAAAAACGCATGTTCTAGAACAACAAAGGGTTTAAACTTAATATACTTAGCCTATAATAATAATAATAAGTTTTTGTAGTTTTGGGAAAATATATATAAAAAATATATCCCAAATATAGCATATAGCCCAAAAACCTCTATTTTTGACCAGTTATTTTAACATACCTCAAAAAATACTTAACCGAATGGAATCTTTGAACCCAATATGAACTTAGAATCAAAAGGGCTATCTTTTGTACAAAAACTTTTTTTTTATTAAATCAATACTTTTTTAAGACAAAAACGTAAAAATCTTTTTTTTAGTTTTTTATTTTTTCAGATTTTTGATTTTTTTTTAATGAAAATTATTTTCTTTTTATTTTTTTTCATAAAATATATTACAAACGAAGTATTCCAAAATTTTTACCATCAAAATCGGATAAAAAGTAAAAAAGTCAAAAAGGGTTGGACTGGTGGTGTAATAATTAGTATGTTTTCACATCGTATTCAATACGTATCGAAAATCAAGCAATCAGAACATGCTCTATCCAAGAAAAAGAAGACAATCTTTTCAATACGTATTGATTACGATGTGAAAACATATACTAAATAAATAGTCAGGTTCTATAGTTAAACAATTATAGTAGTTTTATTTGCCTTTTCCTCCATACAATCATAAATCATCAATAATTTTTTTTTTAAAAACAACCTCAAATTTTACGTATTCTTTTTTACAGCTAACAGGTAATAATCATGATCACCACACAAAAAACACAAAAAAATGCAGGTAACTGCCACGTTGCTAATAATTTCCTTACTTTTTCCAAGTGGAACATATTCGGAACCTCAGTTCAAGCGGCACTTGAACAAGTGGAAGAAGTAAGGGGAAGTGGTGCACACGGGCATAAAAATTAAGATTTTCAAAAATACCAAACACTGGGTCTATCTTTTATCTTTTCCAATATAATCAAGTTCAAATTTGTTTGTTTAAAGTTAATTTCTTTGAACCCAATATGAACTTAGAATCAAAAGGGCTATCTTTTGTACAAAAACTTTTTTTTTGTTAAATCAATACTTTTTTAAGACAAAAACGTAAAAATCTTTTTTTTAGTTTTTTATTTTTTCAGATTTTTGATTTTTTTTTAATGAAAATTATTTTCTTTTTATTTTTTTTCATAAAATATATTACAAACGAAGTATTCCAAAATTTTTACCATCAAAATCGGATAAAAAGTAAAAAAGTAAAAAAGCCATTTTGAATCCGCCATATTTTTTTAAAAACGAATTTACGAGAATGACAACAAGTCAAAACATGGTCTATGGGCTACTCTTTAGTTAGCACGACTTGCACACGAACGCCGATTTGTCCATAGACTATTTATACAGGGTGTCCCAAAAATAAAATGTCACAAAGTTATCTTTTTTTTTTTAATTGGATACCCTGGATATTGTCTCATTTTCTGAATCTCTAATGCCCGTGTGCACGGGTTCGGCTTGACATGTAAGCCGAGCTTAAGCTTTAGTTTTGTTTTGCAAGGGTGTGGAATATCATGTAAGTGGCACTTAAGCTGTAGTTAAGATAAGCCATAGAATTACTTCGGCTTACGCGCATTTTTAGGTTATGTGAGGTATTTTTTTGATTATGTTTTTAAACAAAAGCCTCAATTTAATCAGATTATAAAACTGTTCCGTTGCCTTAAAATATTTCTGTGATTGTAATAGTGCTCTGTGCTTAAAAATGGAACTTCTTTGAGATGACGAAGAAGATGAAGAATTAGACTTTGTAATTAATGTAAAACCTACCAAGAAGGATTTTTCAAAAAATGATAGTAAGATAAATTTTACAAAAGGTTTAGAATGTCCAAAAAAAATGTTTTTTTTTTCTCTAAGCGAATAATTCACCTTTTTTTTGCAAATTCGTTGTAAAGAAACTGAAAAATGGGTTGGGTTGGACTGGTGGTGTAATAATTAGTATGTTTTGACATCGTATTCAATACGTATCGAAAATCAAGCAATCAGAACATGCTCTATCCAAGAAAAAGAAGACAATCTTTTCAATACGTATTGATTACGATGTGAAAACATATACTAAATAAATAGTCAGGTTCTATAGTTAAACAATTATAGTAGTTTTATTTGCCTTTTTCCTCCATACAATCATAAATCATCAATAATTTTTTTTTTAAAAACAACCTCAAATTTTACGTATTCTTTTTTACAGCTAACAGGTAATAATCATGATCACCACACAAAAAACACAAAAAAATGCAGGTAACTGCCACGTTGCTAATAATTTCCTTACTTTTTCCAAGTGGAACATATTCGGAACCTCAGTTCAAGCGGCACTTGAACAAGTGGAAGAAGTAAGGGGAAGTGGTGCACACGGGCATAAAAATTAAGATTTTCAAAAATACCAAACACTGGGTCTATCTTTTATCTTTTCCAATATAATCAAGTTCAAATTTGTTTGTTTAAAGTTAATTTCGATTTCCCCATCTCTTTTATACAAATTTAAACTGGAGTATGTTGGAAAAGATAAAAGATAGACCCGTTTTTGGAATTTGTAAAAATCTTATTTTTTAAGGATTCATAAAATGAGTTAATATACAGGGTTTCCAATTTAAAAAAAAGATAAGTTTGTGCCATATTTTATTTTTAGGACACCCTGTATAAAAGGGTTATAGAGTTTTCGAAAGTCTTTTTTCTCCTAAAATGATCCTACATAAGTTTTTTTTGAAAAAAAAAACATAGTCCTCCCAAAAAATTCATTATTATTCCAGACTTTTGATACACACTGTATAATCGGGTATAACTTCTGATTCGCCTTCATCTGATTATGATGATGTAGATTAGGCAGCAGTTTATTTTAGTTCCATTGAGTAAAAAAAAATACTTCAGGGCCGGGGGTTTAAAAGATTTTTAATTTTACTTGATAACTTACCTTAAAAGTTTCGGCAATCTCCAACCTTTGAACGATTCCTCTTCTTGCCAAAATGTCAATGATGGCTTTTTCGTCGGCCCCGAAACCTTTCATCGCTTTCTTGAGAGTGGCGGCATCAGCGACAGGGTCGAAGGGGTCGGCGGGGTAGACGGTGGGGGTACACTGCAAAAAAAGTCAAAATATTGAGTTAATTTCACGGTAAAGACGAAAAACATAAAGTCAAGTTTAAAAAAAATACAACGTAAACTCAGACTAGTAGTAAAAAAATTAAATATCTGGAGAATTTTAGTACAACGTTAATGAGGTCAGTAAAACACTATTACTAACAAACTTGATTTTAAATTGTTTTTTTTCATGATTTCCTCACTGATACGCCTTTATTGTTATTTATTAACCACATCAAAAATTCCACCCACAACTACTCACGGTTCTCGATATATAATGTATTTTCTTAGATATGACTTAATGACTCCACACATTTCTTGGATGACAAACGAAAAATAGAATTATCCCACAGTGTTTTTATATTCATATTTACCACTATTGTATTAATCATAAGTTTTTTAAACATTTATAGAAGTATATGCATTTTGGACCACAAATACAATCCTGAAACATACTGCAAGTCCACCAGCATATAAAACTAAAACATTAAAAAAGTATTTGAATAAAAAATGCTCTTTGCCAATGAGTTTTAATTTAAAAAAAAGTCTCTCAAATATGTAATAAATTTTATTAAATACTATTTTGGGACGTTTTGCTCTGTGGTTTTTTTCACATTGAGGTCTTCATAATATGTTGTTGATTAGAGCTCAATAATGGATGAAAAAGAATAATAAAACCTTTGCTTTAAATGATTTGCGATATTTTAAATATTTTTTTCTGCCAATATTAGTTGTTAGGGTGTTAACTTATCACACTACTCAGGCAGAAAGACATTGACACACTTTTTTCTTTTAATAGAAGTAATTACTACTATTTTAGCACGTAGGTGCACAACAAATCCAAGAAATTATTATCACCGATTTTTTCATTTAATTGTTGAATCATTAAAGCGGTTATATCTTTTAACCTCGGTCAAATATCCTTCGAAAACGGTGCTGTAATGGCAAAGTTATGCAGGAGGATTTTTGTAACAAATACCGACGATTTACATATTAAGTTGTAAACAAAAACATTCATAAATTATTATTTTTATTTATACATCATGTCTGTTATTCTAGAAGGTTACTTAGTTGGAAAATAGAACATTTCAGAGAACAAGTCACGATTTTTCTAAATAATATTTATAATCTGGAACTAAAACACTTAATAAAAAAGAGACTGTATGAATAAAAAGAAGCAAGAGACCTTCTGTGGGTTTATCAAAACATTTTTATCTCAAATGTTTTTATCTGACCACTTTCTTTTCTCCTAAAAATATTTCTAGCCATAATGTAAGTTTAAGGAATCCTAAACAATTAAAGGTGATTTATTTTGGGACACATTGCCTTGATGATTGGTTTTGTAAAAATGTTACCAAATTGAAAAAAAAGTTTCAGACAATGCATCCTTTCTATAACTGAGGTTAAAAGTGGGAGGTGACTCGTGGCAAAATGTTTTTTTTATTGATCATATACGACTCAGACAGCATCATTCATACCATGAACGTATATTTTACATCTATTTTACGTCTTTACGTCCCGGGACCTACTAGGTACGTACGATGTACGTACAAAAGTGTACGTCTCACGTACTTACAGTAAAAACGTATTTTTACGTTATATTTAGGTCTTTTCTTCTACGTACTTACTACGTTATTAATTTCTCATAACTCGAACGTAGTTCATTTATGTAACATTTCTCTCACTTGTAAAGCAAACTTTTGTATAAGTATATATAAGTATTGTATAGTATAGTAAGAGAGGAGTACTGAGGAGTAGTGATGGGCACATCGAAAAAAAACATCGATGTTGAACATCGATGTCTACATCGAATCTCAACATCGATGGCGAAAAAACATCGATGTTTCTGAACATCGATGTTTTTTTTTGCTTTTTTTAGAGAGTAAATTCCGTTATTTAAAGAAACTGTTTTATAAGAATTCTTGTTAATTTCACACGCGTAGTATGCAAATAAGAGATTTAGAGCCATTTGCACCAACATATTTACTTATATAGGGGTCACCTAGAATAAGGTGGCGTAGGTTAGAGAAGAGTTTCGTTTGTATTTAGAACTCCCCTAGCGCTCCCCTAACCTAAAACTAAACTAGATATAGGTGCCACCTAATGTTAGGTTACCCCTAAATATGTTGGTAAAAATGGCTGTTATAATAATAAACACACACATTGAAAAGAAACTATATATTATATATATCATTGGTTCAGATTAGGTAGCAATTCCTGTCAAGTTTTTTGAGCAGCAATGGGTTAATAGTTCAAGTTCAAACTTCTCAGTCATTATTTCCTATAATTTTTTTTGGATCGATGTTCGATGTTCCAATGTTTAAAAAAAGTATCGATGTTTTAACCTCGATGATATTTTATAGACATCGATGTTAAAAACATCGATGTTGAACAAAAAACATCGATGTTCTTGAAACATCGATGTTTTGTGCCCATCACTACTGAGGAGTTTTTGGGCTTTAAAATCGCCCCCCCCCCCCCTAGGCATGAAAAAATATTTTGTACTTTATTTATTTACGTTCCTTAAGGTACGTACCAAAAACGTCTCCTGCACGTATATCGTACATTTTACGTCCAATTCACGTCTTTTATTGATCCACCGCAAGACCTACAAAGTACGTACTTGGTACGTACACAAATGTACGTACATGGTACGTATTTTCCATGTCCCAAGGACGTACCTAAGACGTACATAGCGTTGTAAAGTGCACGTAATATGTACGTCCCTAGTACGTATTATGTCCGAGCCTTAGGTACGAGGTACGTAACCTGGTACGTAACTTTGCTATCTGGGGATCATCAAAATGTGTCAAATTTCAATACAATAGTGTCTTAGATATTTTAAGCAACACTATTTTTAACCCTCTTTAAATGAAAATAGACTAAAGTGTTTATAATTCTCTACCCTGTAATCATTCCAGATCGAGAGCTCTGGGAGCGCCAGAATGTCTATTCTACATAAAAAGAAGTTATTTCCAACCCAGTTGTGTTGCTCACGAATCAATAAAGTTAAGTTGAGTGAAACAAAATACAAAGTTTGTTAGCTTTTATACACCTATAAAAAGTTTTTGTTATTTTTGTATGCGTGTTATCCGCCCCTTTTTTATTATGAAAATAATCCATAATTATTTACTATGGACTATAGGGTGATCACAAAAAAAAATAAAACGATTAATCTGAAATCTATACAAAGTGTTTCAAATTCCAGTATCAATATGTTCGTTTGCTGATTTACAGAACATTAAAGTTTTAAAAAAATTTTAGTTTTTTTTTATAGCTCTTCCTCTTTTGATATATTTAGATCAAATTTAAAATAGGTCATGTTTTAGGGGTTGTAAGGATCTACATGGATATATTTTTTTAGGGGTCACGTTTTCATCCATAAACCTTTTTTTGGGGCGCCGCTGATGGAATCTGCAATACGGGCACAAGTTTATAAGAAGAAGTCTTATTTTGACCAGAAAGATACGCCCTTAAAATCTTGGACTCTGAAACACCCTGTATATACACCATCACTTCTTAAATTGTGGCACTTACGCAGTGGCGGTCGCAATTTTCGGGGGCGTGAGCTCAAAATTTTGTAAAAGCAAAGAAAAAGTTTTATGCAAAAGCTTTAAAATTAATGTAACTTTCGACCCAATATAAAAAATTTTACTATTTTTATGAAAAACCGGCAATTTTTAAAATAGATTCTCAAAAAAAGGGGGGCGATCAACCCCACTTCCCCCCCCCCTGGGGCCACCACTGACTAACGCGTTAACAACAAATGTAAATTTATGTTTTACATATTTTATTTTTAAACAATGGCATCATATTCCATTTTTAGAACATTTTATTGCATTTTTGTTAGCGACAATCTGACGAGTGACAAAATGTTTACCGGGATGAGAACAGAACAGAAAATTGTTTAATGTTAATAACATATAACTACATAATTAGATACGTTTCTTATGACTCACGATGCATAATAAATCTGAGCTGATCTTTTAAAACTAATTGTTAATTGAATCCTATTTAATTACCTAAATTAATATTTACTATAAGTACTCATTTCATCGCTGCTTCTCTGTTAACACGTTCGCGGACACCTACGAAAAATGGTGACCGCAAAATATTTAAATATCCTGGAAAGAAAACAACAAGCCGCAAATAATTGATATGTTGTCCCGGAGCGGCAAACGCCGCGTTGATGCATCAGACACATTTATGCTGGCTTTATACAGAAAAATAAGATAAGAAAAGACATAAAATAAGACATAACATAAAATAAATAAGAGTTGAGCTTATGACAAACCCTGTTGGTGTTTATACAGAAAAATAACATAACATAAAATAACATAAGACATAAAAAGATGCCCAACTTTTATCTTGTTATGTTATGTTATGTCATGTGAAATCACATTTCGCGCATGACCATGACACTACTTTTTACGAGTTTCCACCATAACCCTACTTTTTTTTATTTTTATTAAAAAAAACCGAGTTTTACGCAAAAAAGTTAAGCAAAACGCCGGATATTGACATTTACAGGTAGGGTAGGCTGTTCATTAATTTTACAGTAAATTGGGGCTCAGCTATCTTATGTCCTGTTATTTCCTGTATAAAAAGCCATTTTCTTATGTTATGTTATGTCATGCTATGTCTCATCTTATCTTATTCTTCTGTATAAACTCAGCTTTAAGTTTGGACGGCGTAAGCCGCTTTGTTCATCTTTGCTTAGCACTTTCTCCGCGAGTATTAAAGAGGGAGGGGCAGTTTAGTAGGGAAGAGCGGATCTAGTCTGTCTTTGTCAAATTCAAATTTGCCAAAACTAGAAATGCTATTTTGCTGGAAAAACTAGAATTGTATCATCAATGATGTTTTAACGCCGTAGGCAAAATATTTTGCAGTTTAATCCAAAAATTTTGATGTTTTTAATGTTTTGTTTAAAAAGTTTAAAATAAAGTAGCTTAAGTTTAGCTGCAAAGGGTGTAGATCGCCCCCGACGCCGCCACCTTGCGTACGTCTCTGATTTCATAGAGCTTTCCAAAAAGATTAAAAAAAAATATAAAAACAACTAAATGAAAAAATATGCGTACTTACTTTGAATGGGTAATACTGGGTGTTGGCCATGGTGATGATTCTTCCTTTTTACTGACTAGAACAATAATACAAAAAATAACTTAAACAATGGATGGTAATTTTTGAAATAACCAAAGCAGACTTAAATTTACAGGTACAATAACAATTGAGATTTTTTTTACGTAAGTGTAGTGGTAGTACTAGCCTTGGTACTGACACAGATTTTACCGGACTGGATGCCGGTTTCGAAATGTTTAAGAATAAATAGCAACAATCATTTTTAACCTGTGATGTCATACCGCAATGGTATTTTAAAAGCAAGGTATTGTGTTTATTAATTACAGAAAAATTTGCATGTTTTTATTAGCAGTCTCTATAAATTTTACTGTGCACTAACGTGGTGAGCAAATCATCCCTTTTTAAAATTCAAACTTAAAGGAGGGGGAGTCTTGAAAAAAATTCCGTTGAACATTGTAAAGTCACACTGCCCAAAGAATGTTTTTTCGGCTTAAAATGCACTAATGACTTAAATAAATAAGCAGAAAAAGTAAGTAAGAAGTACAAAAAGAATCACGACCAAATCGGCCCCCACTAATTTTTACTTTTTCCGCAAAAATAAATTTTAAAAAATACAATACTTTGATAACATTTCTATACTTATTCCGAGATATGACATCATGAGCCTGAAATAAGCATTACCTTCTGAACTATGAATAATCAACCAACAAACTAATTTCTGTAGAAAATGATGTTTGTTTGGTAAATTACAATATTTTTTGCCATTTTCTCCATTCGATGAAAAGATTTTGGTTCAAAACTTTTCAAGATTTGTCATCTGTTTTTAGTTTACTTCACAATACAAATTTACAACGGGTTTTAACTTTCCATAATATTATTTATGTGGCAGATAAAAATTCCATCAATAAAACTGTGAAAACGGTAAAAAAACAAGACCGGTTTATATTTTAACTATATAACTATGAGGTACTATAATGGCCCAAAGATCGCAAAATGTATAACAATAATAACTTTGGAAAACAAAAAAAAAATAATGTAAAAATCAGGGTTGGCCCTGAGCAAGGCAAATTTTCTTGTAGAATTTCAAAATAAACAAGAAAAACAAGCAAATATATCCACATTGGATGGTTTTGATTAACAGTTTTGCATAACAATTTGGAAAAACAAAATTAACAAAACAAACAAAAGTCTAGTGGAGCTCGTAAAACAATAAAAACTCAAAGGCCTTTCTCCGGTATTAACCGAGGATGCATCTAGGCTATAAAACTCCATCAACATACCGGGCTTCGCAAGAACGCCTATGATTTATCAAACCAGGAATTTATCAAACCGTATTTAATAAAAATGTTCATCGTAAGAACGATTTACCATAGAAACTGCAATTCGTCAAACCGATTTTTTATCTGAACCTTATTTTATGAAACCCAATCAATAAGAAATTCAAAATTTAATACACCTGATTTTAATCGAATTTAAACTAATTCAATATCAAAGTCGTAATTTGTAAAACCATTTTTAATAAAACCCGAAATTTGTCAAACCATTATTTATCAAAACCGGATTTCGTCAAACTCGTTGATTATCAGAAAATATTTGCTAAATTGATAGCCCATTCGCCAATAATACATACATGAACTGGAGGCGTACACGAGAGTGGCGCGGCGTCGCACGTCGTTTCAATGCATTGGTCGTTCAATAAAAATATTCACAGGTAGTGTTCAATACTTTGCGTATAGATGTCGCCACCTGCGTGTACGCCTCCGGTTCATGTAAGTATTATTGGCGAATGAGCTATCAATTTAGCAAATATTTTCAGATAAACAACGAGTTTGACGAAATCCGGTTTTGAGAAATAATGGTTTGACAAATTCCGGGTTTTATTAAAAATGGGTTTTACAAATTAGGAGTTTGATATTTGAATGAGTTTGATGAACAATGGTTCGATGTGAAATTTCGAAATTTCGATGAAATAAGGTTCGGATAAAAAACTGGTTTGACGAATTGTAGGTTCTATAGTGAATGATTTTATGACTGAACTTTCTTTTATTTAACGGGTTTGATTTTGCACATACTGATAAACCGTGGGCGTCCATCTTGAACACATAGATTTTTGTTTTCGATATATCGCCAACTACCATTTACCGTAAAAAGTAAAATCCCTTATGTACAGCCCTTTACTGGGGGACTTTACTAGTTTTCGAGATATTGGCTTTTAAAATGTCAAAAATTCAATTTTTAAAGGACCATATTTTAGAAAGTAAAGAAAATATTGTGATTATTATCGATTTTGAGGGTTTTTAGGAGCAAATAAAAAATGGCAACAGTTTGACAATTTGACCTTCCACTTCATATTTTTGGTCAAAATCACTGAAAATCATTAAACTGTAGATTTTTTATTTGCCTCAAAATCGATAATAAACACAGTAGAGATAGGATTTTCTTGACTTTCCAAGATATGGGCCTTTATCTCGAAAATTAGTAAAGTAAACCTTATGATATGAAGTACTATTGGCAAGAGAATTTCAGAGAGAATTCAAATATGAAGTCAAAGTAGGAGGTAGCTATTTAAGGTTCTCAGAATATTAGCCCCCCAGAAAAGAACCCCCCAGAAAAGAGCTACATAGGGGATTTTACTTTTTACGGTAAATAGTACTTGGGGATGTATCGAAAACCAAAATCTATATTTTAAAGATTAGGTACTGTGATTGTATGGCTTATGGTACAAGAATTTCAATCAAAATATAAATTTCCCAATTCCTATTTTTTTCCAAACACAATAACACGCCCAACTGAAACATGGCGGATCTAAATATACCGGTGATAAATTTAAAATCTATTTTTAACACAGTATCGATAAATAAAATATTTGTATTCAAAAAGTTATCGTCAATAGTATTGTTTTTTAAAATAAGACACATTTTAAAGCTCGTTGTTGCAAAATATCTTTATCACTATTCAAAAATGGTAACATTACAAAATACTACCATAACCGGCTTTTTAGGTCACCTTAAAAAAAATCAATTTTTTCTATCCTATACACGACTGGAATCAAACTTTCAACTTATTTGCAAACATTTCAAACTTTTATCATCAAAACAAACGGTATCTTAAAACATTACAAACACAGTACTCACTTATAATAGATTAAAAACAATTTTGAAATGGATACTTACTTGATAAAATTTGAAAATAGATAGTCACACCCAATGTCTATGTGGCAAACGAATGTTGTAATGGTTTATAATACACACTACTTGCAGCAGGAGCGAGTCGGACCGGCTTTCAGGCGTATGCGCTGGCAGGAAGCCTTAGATTTCTGTAGAAGAAGGTAGATTGGTAACAGGTCACCTTTGGCTATGGCTATTTCTGAAAGCCCTAGAAACAATTTTCTCAAAAGTAGTTTAAGTCCCTTTAATAGTTTTTTATCCGAACTTTGAATGAAAATCAAACTTGAAATTTGTAAAACATGTCAAACTATTTTTCATCAAATAATCAAACCCTGAATTTTGACATCTTTTAGAAAAGTTTTACGGGGTTTTATAATGTTTTATCAGGCTTTGTATGTTTTCCATTCGGTATGTGAAACAAACTTGTAAAAACCAAGTCAAATCTCGAGGAGTACATTTTCTATCAGTTTTTATCAGGAATACAGCCTGGCTCGTAGAATCTTATAAAACCCTATAAAACAGCATAAAAACTCATCAAGTTTCATGAGAACCTATGCGGTTTTTTTTTTAACAGGCACAGTTCGGTTGTCTACGACTTCCATTTAAACCTGCTGTGTAAAATTTATCTAAGAGGTTTCGGCTTTAAATTGATTCGCTTTTTTAAAACTTCTTGATCTCAACCAGAACACGTTTAGGCTATTTCCAAAGCTATTTTTGTTCTTTTTGAATAATGTTCTCTAATCTGAAAAAAATGTTCCGTTAAAAAAAAGTTGAAAGCAGACCTATTGAATTGTTTACTTTAGGGTTGCCATCTCTAAAATTGTAAAACTAGGACAACAAACTTAAAAACCCGGACAAAATCCGGACATTGCGAAAACTTTAAGAAAATTACATTAAAAATGTAATTTTTTACGCGTTTTGAAGTATCGTTCATAATTGCAATAGTTGTAATTTTTGTTATAACGCACGCTCTGTTACTGTTTTATTAACAAGAAAGAGAGTGACAGAACGTGCGTTATAACAAAAATTACGACTATTGCAATGACTATTCCAATTATAAATGATACTTAAATATTTTTGACAAATTTTTTTTTAACAAGCAACGATGTTATAATTTAATTAATTATTTAAATCAATTTTTTGTCAAATATTTATTAAAATGTGGACGAAAATTTTGAGAATGCATTAAGAATGCCATTTTCTTCTCGAATGCTGTTTTTGACAAAAATTAAACTAAAATTACAACACAACAATTAATGACATTTTATACAGGGTTTTCCATTTTCCAGACTTTGCCAGGTTTTTCCTGACCAAAATTTAAAAAATCCAGCTTATTTTACAAGCTCCAATAAGCCCATTCAAAAAATCATTTTTATTTAAATTTTTTACGTCCTGAAAATGTTTGAAAGAAAAGGTATTGTAATCAGAAGCTTGTGAACCTATAAATACTTTGCAATTTTTCTGCAATATAAGCAGAACACAAAAGTTTACATATTGAAAAAAAAGGTGGGTTGGAGTGGGATCCAGTCTCAATTCTTCAAAAATGTTTCTTTTTTTTGTGCAATTTTTAAAGAAATGCAATGCAATTCAGTCTACAACAAAATATTTTGTTGTTGATTGAATTTTATTTGACAGTTCAGACTGTTCCGGCTGCAAAAGAAAATCATAAAATTCTAAACATGTGTATTTATAGATAAATTTGGTAAAAAATCATATATTTTATGGTTTCAAAATGATTTTTGAAAGCACAAAAATTGCCGTGCTGCATGTCGCAGAAATTCCGGATAATTTTCAAAAATCCGCCCGGACGTCCCCCGACACCTCCAAAACGTGAACATGTCCGGGGATATCCGGACGGATGGCAATTATAACTTTACATCTTCTGCTAAGAAACTTAAGAAAGGATTGGTCAGTCAAAGAATTCTTTACACAGTGGCTAAAATAAAGTGTTTTTTTTTACAAGCATTCGTTTAAATATAACGGGCGCCGCGAGTGAATTAAAAACGCCAGGATTTTTTTTTGCGATTACTTGATAAAACTTAAGGCAACATTATTGTTTGGAGGCCGAATTACCCAGCACCGATATACATAATTCTTAAATTAAGCAATAATATTGTGTTTTTGATGAAGGTACAAAAAATATCTTCTTAATAGTGGAGTGGCTTATGGTATCTGGGTGAGGTAGATGGGGAAGGAAGTTTTAAAATACCCTAGATCGATTGGTGATGGAGCACACAATTAGTGATTTTAAGCGAACGGGTTTTGCCTCAAATTTGGGTAATAGCGGCTGTGTGACGTCATATATCCAAAATCGCGGCTTTTAACATGTTTTTTTGCAGAAAATTTTGCATCTTTGATGCATAAGTTTTACAAACTGTAAAGAAATGTTTCGCTTACAATGAAACAGCTTTATATCTTTAAAAAGCCCGAAGCCAATTATCAACCAATGTAGAAGTTATATATCTTAAAAACTAGAAATAATTAAAAAAAAAACATTAAGAGTTAACTACAAAAATTCATTCAACTAATCCTTATGAAAGAAGTATTGCTCTGCTCGTTTTTGTTTCACATATCTTTCACCGATTTTAAATCTTGTTTATCGTAGCTCTGAAATTGTTAGGACCTCTCCTAAAGGTAATGCCGAGTAACTCCAGAAACCGATTCATACCGGCTAACAAAGGTTGAAGAGTGTTTGTTTTTTACGGATGGCCTGCCCTCGAATACTATGAAGCGATCTACCAAATAAGTAGCAAATCTTGGGATTACTTTTTTTTTATAAAACTTTATTCAAAACTTAACACTATTTATAACATAGTATATTATTTATTAAACTACGCTAAATTCAAATGTAGATAATTATATTTAATTATATGTAATGTAATATCACAGAGAGAAATTGTTTGATATTAAAAAGGGATTACTTATTATAAATAATTGGATACCATTCACTGAATAAAATTCTAAATTTTGTTCTACACTTTTTTATTTCCTGCCAATGTTTACCGAAAAACAGCATACATACAGCATACAAACAGCATTAATATGTTTGTATATAAAGAGGAAGTTAAAAAACCTCCAAATCAGTTACTTCAACCGAAAAGAAACTAAAAAACACAAAAGATCAAAAGATCTTGGGTGGAAATAACGAAAATTCAAACTTGGATGGGTATCCCACAAGGAACACACAAAAGATCAAAGCGAAAAGAGAAATGAATAAACGATGTTTCGCCCTGGGTAACCAGCGTGGGCTCATCAGTAGTTTCACTGGTCACCCTCCACTATACATCATTAAACACCATCATACACTTAGATTTCCAACCTTGAACCACTCACAAATAGGCATCGTTCCGCACTGGTACTTACTTATCCAAGTTACCTAATACGAATTCGTCCTGGCGTGTTAATATTTCCAGTAGGATTATGCTCCTAAGGCAACTAAAACAAAGAAGAAGTTAAAAAACCTCCAAATCAGTTACTTCAACCGTGAAGAAACTAAAAAACACAAAAGATCAAAAGATCTTGGGTGAAAATAACGAAAATTCAAACTTGGATGAGTATCCCACAAGGAACACACAAAAGATCAAAGAGAAAAGAGAAATTAATAAACGATGTTTCGCCCTGGGTAACCAGCGTGAGCTCATCAGTAGTTTCACTGGTCACCCTCCTGGCGTCGTATTAGGTAACTTGGATAAGTAAGTACCAGTGCGGAACGATGCCTATTTGTGAGTGGTTCAAGGTTGGAAATCTAAGTGTATGATGGTGTTTAATGATGTATAGTGGAGGGTGACCAGTGAAACTACTGATGAGCACACGCTGGTTACCCAGGGCGAAACATCGTTTATTAATTTCTCTTTTCGTTTTGATCTTTTGTGTGTTCCTTGTGGGATACTCATCCAAGTTTTAATTTTCGTTATTTCCACCCAAGATCTTTTGTGTTTTTTAGTTTCTTTTCGGTTGAAGTAACTGATTTGGAGGTTTTTTAACTTCTTCTTTGTTTTAGTTGCCTTAGGAGCATAATCCTACTGGAAATATTAACACGCCAGGACGAATTCGTATTAGGTAACTTGGATAAGTAAGTACCAGTGCGGAACGATGCCTATTTGTGAGGTTGGAAATCTAAGTGTATGATGGTGTTTAATGATGTATAGTGGAGGGTGACCAGTGAAACTTCGTTATTTCCACCCAAGATCTTTTGATCTTTTATGTTTGTATATGTTACAAAAAAAATAAACTTAAAAATGATTTTTAATGTAATTTTAATTAATTAATTAATACTCATAAAAGTAGTTTTTTTTTCTTCTCTTTTTTTTCCACATCCTTTACCAATTCCAACTTGTTTATCCTAAATCTGAAATTGTCCTTCAAAAACCGGTTTATACCGGCCAATAAAGTTTGAGGAGTTTGCTGTAGTGTCTACGGATTGCCTTCCCTCAAATACTATGGCGCGATCTACCAAATAAGTGGCAAATCTTGAGAGTACATTCACTGAATAAAATACTAAATTTTGCTTTATTAATTTAATTAATAATTTGATTGTATATATTATAAAAAAATCAACTACAAAAAATATATTAGGAGTTAACTATGAAAAATGCGTTAATCTTCATAAAAGAAGTATTGCTCCGCTCTTTTTCCAACTTGTTTATCCTGGGTCTAAAATTGTTAGGATCTCTCCTAAAGGTAATGTCGAGTAACTCCAAAAACCGGTCCACACCGGCCCACAAAGTTTGAGGAGTGTTTGTCGTATTGTCTAGGGATGGCCTGCTCTCAAATACTGTGACGTGATCTACCAAATAAGTAAGCAAATCTTGGGAGTACTTATCATGAATATTTGGATATCATTCACTGAATAAAATTCTAAATTTTGCTTTACATTTTTTAATTTCCTGCCGGTGTTTACAGAAAAACATAATAAAATTAATAATTTGTTTGTATATCTTATAAAAAATCAACTCAAAAAAAAATATTGGGAGTTAACTATGAAAAATGCATTAATCTTCATAAAAGAAGTATTGCCCCGCTCTTTTTTGTTCAACATCTTTCACCGATTCCAACTTGTTTATCCTGGGTCTGAAATTGTTGGGGGATCTCTCCTAAAGGTAATGCCGAGTAACTCCAAAAACCGGTTCATACCGGCCAACAAAGTTTGAGGAGTGTTTGCCGTAGTGTCTACGGATGACCTACCCTCAAATACTATGAGGCGAGACGCGATCTACCAAATAAGTGGCAAATCTTGGTAGTACCATGAATATTTGGGTACTATTCACTGAATAAAATTCTAAATTTTGCTTTATATTTTTTTATTTCCTGCCGCTGTTTACCGAAAAACATAATAAAATTAATAATTTGTTTGTATATCTTATATAAAAAATCAACTGCAAAAAAATATTAGGAGTCAACTATGAAAAATGCATTAATCTTCATAAAAGAAGTATTGCCCCGCTCTTTTCTGTTCAACATCTTTCACCGATTCCAACTTGTTTATCCTGGGTCTGAAATTGTTGGGATCTCTCCTAAAGGTAATGCCGAGTAACTCCAAAAACCGGTTCATACCGGCCAACAAAGTTTGAGGACTGTTTGCCGTAGTGTCTACGGATGGCCTGCCCTCGAATACTATGACGCGGTCCGCCAAATAAGTAGCCATAATAAAATCGTGTTCGACTACAAAACCAGTTTTCTTGGCGTGAAGGATGAATCTAAAAGACAAAGTTTTTCGCTGTTATTTTTATTTTAAAAAATACACATTAATAAAATACATATCCAAGAAGCTGGGGATTGGTAATTGGTTTATCTTCCCGGTCTTTACTCAAGTGGCGCACTGAGGGGGGGAGGAGTTTGGAGTTGAATCCCCTCCCCCTCGAGAAGCCTGGTTATATACAATTGGCACAATCAAATAACAGCAGAAATAAAATATATAGAGAATAAAATACAAGGGCCTGGACTTTTTTAACCAAAATCTTTAAAAAATCATAAATTGAAAAATTTTTACGATTACGATTTCGTTCGTTCATGACCGATATAAAAATTTTTGATTTTTTTAATTGTTTTCAATCTGGATCACCATCATCATGTGGTCATTTTAATGTCAATTATCAAAAAAAAATTGCATTTTTACAAAAAAATTAAGGGTAAATGAACCACTAAAATTACCAAAACCCCATCAATATTTATAATTTTAGTTTAATTTTAAGTTTTTTTATTTATTTTTATGTTCCCTCGCCCTTGTTTGTGATAGTTTGGTAAAAACCCCAAAAAAAATGTTTTTGGCTTAAATCTTAAATATGGGTAAAAA
Source organism: Oxystoma pomonae (assembly GCA_963921995.1). Classification (NCBI taxonomy): domain Eukaryota; kingdom Metazoa; phylum Arthropoda; class Insecta; order Coleoptera; family Brentidae; genus Oxystoma; species Oxystoma pomonae. The sequence goes on along the minus strand of OY998169.1, from coordinate 43,867,192 downwards.
CGAATTTGAATGTTTTTTCACCCGTCAACAAAAATAGTAGTTTTTGCAACAAGTGGCTAAATCAGTGCTTTTTTTACAAGCGTGGTTTTAAAGAACGAATGCAGCGAGTGATTCAAAAACACAGCAAGTTGTAAACACTATTTTTTAAAATTACCTTCCTCAAAAAACAGAAAAAAACATACAAAAAATAAAACACAAAAGCATTTACTTGTATGAGATACTATAATGGCCCAAGTGCCGCAAAATGTGTAAAAATAAGAACTTTAAAAAACAAAGAAAATAATGTAAAAATCAGGTGTCGTAGATTTCGTCGTTTTGGGGTCAAAAAAAAACTTTTCTAACATTGGCAACGCATAAAAGAGGCCTGATGATGACATAAAATTTATCGAAACGTTACCAATTTCAGAAAAAAGTTCTTTTTTCCAATTTTCGACCCCAAAACCTACCAAATCTAGGACATTTGAAATCAACTAAGGGTCACTAACACAGTTAAATATGTAAAAATCAGGTTTGGCCATGGGCAAAGCACATTCCCGCTCGCGCCCAGAAGAGTTTTTGGCTATGGCATTTTTTCCAGGCTAACTTGATTGGGAGAGTTACTATCGCTGCTGCGTTTAGTATCTCATAGCTTTATGCATTTATTTCACCAGCGTCCCCTTCGTTTTCAAATTTCGCACCACATCCTTCTTTGGAAAGTGACACTTTACCGCGCGCGACGGCAGTTACCCGAACGAAGCGAAGCGAGTTCGGTCAAGCCGTCAAGGGGAGTAAAGAGTCTTTACGCATGGGTTATACAGGGTGTTTCAAATTCGAAGCTCATCATGGGGATCTCCTAAACGGTAGGAGATACGAAAGGGCAAAGTTGCGCAATTTCATTTTTTGATCAAAACTAAAAAAAAAAGTGTACAAATTCCGGATAGTTCCGGAAAACACAAAAGCTGTCAAAAAACGCTTAAAACTTTCTACAGGCACTTTTTTAAGATCTACCTAGTGAAAGGTCCGTTTTTGAGGCTTGACATTTCAGTGTGACAGGAGCACTATCAAGTTCATTTTTTCTTATGGACACATTAAATCCTTTTTTCTTTTGCCGTTTGGTTCATAAAAGATGACAGATAACATTTTGCAACCTTATTTTGACAAGTCACCTGACGTTTTAGGTTTATTGATCATCATCAGCCAAATTTAAGTTTTGCTTTAAACTTACTCAAAATATTTTGGAAACCCGATTGCAGTACCTTTTTTAACATTTTAAAAATTACAGTTTTTTTGACATTTTGTTATAAGAAAATAACTTAACCTAATATTTTAAAAATATGTTTTTTTCTTTGTTCTTAAATCTTTGAATTTGGGCTGAAAAAATACATTTGTCCATAAGAAAAAATGAACTTGACAGTGCTCCTGTAACACTGAAATGTCAAATCTCGAAAACGGACCTCTTATCTTAAAAAAGTGCCTGTAGAAAGTTTTAAACGTTTTTTGACAGCTTTAAGAATAAGGCCGCAGAAATTTGGTAACATTTTTTTTAGTTTTGAGCAAAAAATGAAATCGCGCAACTTTGCCCTAATTTAAACCTTTTCGTATCTCCTACCGTTTAGGAGATTCCCATGATGAGCATCGAATTTGGAACGCCCTGGAACAAAATTCCCAATAAACGTAGTCACTTTACCGCACGGGGTGCGGTAAAGTGCCAAACGTGCACTTTACCGTACTGAGTGCGATTTACCGCACGCGAGTAGGTAAGTTTTTTTGCATCCAAGCTAATCAAAAAGGCATGGTTTTTGTCTGACTACAATCGTCTTTTTAATAAAGGTTTACATCTACGTTTGTTAGTTGGTGTAAAAATTTTGTAACTTTATGTTGACCAACTTCTACAATTCAGATCAACTTCAAATTTGATATGCGTTTATAGCTCCTGTATGATCCGCTAAAACATTTGTAAATTTAATCTAAGGTCTAAGACGCTCTAAGACATTAGTAAATTTAATCTAAGCTTGCGATATTCATAAAAAAACTTTCAGAAAAAGAACAAGCCGAGATGCGATCAGTGACAGAGATGTCGCAGTAGATTTTAAGAATTACGTTTTGTACCGTTTGCGATTTCCGACATTTGTAATCGTTAACAATAATGAATTATCAGTTCAAAGCTTGTTTATTTTACAGTCCACCTTAAGTAAATAAGATTGAGGGAGACAGGACCAAACAGTTCGGGTGATAGTACATTATAGTGAAGGGGCATGTGTAAGTCCGTGGGATTTTTAATGAAGGAGTTTTGTGTCTATGTGGGAATGATAGCTCTTCAATCACACAATCAAGTGTTACCGCATATTTTGTTCGCATCCGTGTAAAAGGGGTTGATATGACGTCATCTTTCAAGATGGCGGCCACAAATCATAAAAAATACAACTTTCGTAACCAGGCCATGATTATACTTAATTCCATATAATTCGACGAAGAGGATTCCAAAAAATTTACTTTTAAGGTCATCCGACATTAAATGACCTTGAAAATCGTAAAAAAAATATTTTTGCCATTTTCTCTTCAAAACATCTTAATAATTCGACGTTTTGTGAGACCAATTTCAAATATTCAAAGGCCATTAGATATGTATGCCAAATTCGATCCTTAGAGTTTGATGCAGTTTGAAGCTTCATGACTTAAAAATACCCCAGTAAAATTAACAAATTGTAAAAATAACATACTAAAGGGCGCTATTCATCAACTATTCAAGCGAAGAGAACCAAATTTTTAACAAAGATAAGAAGGTCAAGTCCAACAAATTTGTTAAAACAAATTTTGTTCAGCTATGACGTGTTTCAATAAGGCGGCTGATATATCAAAATGGCGACCTAACACCACATTTTATTTTATCCAATTTCGTATAAAAATAAAAATGACAAGGTGGCCATCAGTTCTTGTTGACATATCTCCGCTTACTATGAAAACAAGTTTAGTTGATGCATAACCCCGATTGACCTTGAAAATAACATGTAAAATTGAAAAACCCGCTTTTTGTCGTGATTTTTCCAATTTACCACTACGCAAAAACTTTAAGTGCCAGAGATGAAATTAACATCTTAGCCATAAAAAAACACTTCATTTTAAACCTCCCTACCATTTTTTTTGATCTGGCGTTCCAGATGTTGGTGTAACAAAACGTTAAATAATGGAGATTTTTTTAAGGAGAAAATGGCAAAAATCGTGTTTTTTGCGATTTTCACGGTCATTTGAGTTCGGATGACCTCGAAAGTGATTTTTTTGGAATTCTCGTCCTCGAGTTATATGAAATCGAGTATAATCACGCACCGGTTGCAAAAATTGTATTTTTTAGGATTTTTCGACCTCCATTTTGGAAAATGGCATCTAAAACACCTGGTCCAGAATATAGGTAATTTAAATGACTCAGTTGGCTAGACAAGTGAGTAGAACATAAAATTCACAGTTCCGAAACTAAAAACAACAACATCTGGGACGCGAGATCAAAAAAAATGGTAGAGAGGTTTAAAATTAATTTTTTATTTATGGCTAAGACGTTAATTTCATCTCCAGCACTTAAAGTTTTTGCGTAGTTGAAAATTGTAAAAAACACTGCAAAAAGCTGGTTTTTCAATTTTACATGGTATTTTCAAGGTCAATCAAGGTCATGCATCAACTATTTTTTTTTTTTCATATTAAGCAGATATAAGTCATAATAACCTTTTTATTTTTATTTTTTTACGTAATTGGATAAAATAAAATGTGGTTATAGGTCTCTATTTTGAGATATCAGCCGTCATATTGAAACGCGTCATAGCTGAACAAAATTTTTTTAACAAAATTTTTGGACTTGACCTTCTTATCGTTGTTACCCAATTTGGTTCTCTTGGCTTTAATAATTGATGAATAGCGCCCTTTAGTATGTTATTTTTGATGGGGTATTTTTCAAGGTCATGAAGCTTCAGACTGCATCAAACTCTAAGGACCCAATTTGGCATACATGCCTAATAGTTTGAGATACATTTGAAATTGGTCTGACAAAAGTCGAATTATTAAGATTTTTTGAAGAGAAAATGGCAAAAATCTTGTTTTTTGCGATTTTCATGGTCATTTAAGGTCGGATGACCTTCTACATGGATGCGAACAAAACACCCGGTAACACTTGATTGTGAGACTAAACAGCTATCAATCCCACATAGTCACAAAACTCCTACATAAAAAATCCCACGGGATATAAATTATCGACATATGCCCCTACACTATTACGAAAAACTTTACCTTTTTATAACCTTGGCGGCTACCAAACGCTGTTCGGAATCCAAATAGGCACTGGGTTCGTCAATAAGGTAGACGTCCGCGGGCTTTCCCAAACAAATTGTCAACGCTACACGTTGCAATTCACCACCGGATAAGTTTTGCACCTCTTGATCTATGATGTCCTCGATTTTTAAGGGTTTCATAACGTCGGCGATAAACTACAAAATAAACTAGGTGTACAGGGTGAATTTGGCACTTTCAGAGTTTTGAGGTACCTACTTCAAGGAGAGAAAAAGAAAAAGACCCACTCGTTTGCCCCGAAAGTTCGATGTTTTAAAAACTGCTTGAGGGAAGATTTTCTGATTATATTCCCATCCAGAGAGGTATTTTGTAGAATATTTACCGAATATAGGCTGGCTCATGCTTAAATTACTTTTTCTTTTCTGTAACTTTTGCTGTAACTTTTTCCTTGAATAAATGAATGAATGTAGAAATACGGGCAGGGCAGTTCCCATGTATGTAGGCCACTTTGCTGTGCCCATTGCACGCCCACCATCCTTGGTTTAGCCCTCGAAACCTGCCTCTTTCGCAAAATAACAGATTTTTCTGGGCTGCAACCTTTTTACATCGCCTGGGGCCAGCAGATAGTTCCCAAGGTGCGACTCTCTTGACCTGGCCAGAGCCGGACACTCCAGCAGGACGTGCAAGAACGATTCCTCGTCCTTCATGCACCATCGACATTCTGAGTCTTCGGCAATTCCCATCGTCTCTAGGTGCTTGTTAAGGAGACAGTGTCCCGTTAGGAGCCCTGTTGCCAGTCTTACATTTTTCCTACCTAGATGGAGCAAGGACTTTGTTTTTTTCACCGCACCAATCAGGACCTTTAGAGCGCCTGTTTAAGTCACTTTTCAGGGCCGTTATGACTTGGCATGCTGGAATACCTGGTATGGGTTCCGGACCTACCGGATCGGTTGGCCAATCTATCGACCTCCATTAACCTAGCAACCAAATCAAAAAATTTTGTGCTCCTCTGGTTTCTGAGAAAATCGAAAAAGAAAATGGGGTAGCTAGATTAATATTAACTTAGCAACCCCACCAGGAAATATGGCGCCAAACTAAAAATTTTTGGTTTTAAAATTATGTGCTAATTATGTGCTCTCCGAATATATAAGAAAAAAATCGAATTTTTCATTTTAAATTAGGTTTTTAAAAAAAAGGTGGGGTAGCTAGGTTAATATTAACTTAGCGACCCCACATGTTTAGATATCACGGAATTTAAAAATTTCAAAAACCATTATTATCAGCAAATTATGTGCTAATTTCGTCCATGATCAGAAAATGTTCTACTTGTCTGGTTTCCAAGAAAATCAATAAAAAGGATATTAGATTACATAATTTGCAATAACCTAGCATTCGCAATCTGAAGTATGATTCTTAAGTAAAATTCGATTTTTTTCTTACATATTACTAAGTTAATACTAACCTAGCTACCCCATTTTCTTTTTCGATTTTCTCAGAAACCAGAGGAGCACAAAATTTTTTAATTAGGGACGAAATTAGCACATAATTATGGTGTGGTTAAATTTTGATTTTCTTGAGATTGACCTTGTTGTGTCTTGCCATAGTTGTCAAGACATGTTTGCACTCCAATACAAGGGCCGATTTGATTGCAGACTGAGCAAATGTAAATATCCTTGCCTGAAGCGGACATTTCCAGATTTGTATATCCACACATCAGAATGGCGTATACCTCAACCTGAAAATGAGTCGCGTACCTTCCCAGGGAGAAGTGGAACTTCGCCCCCGTGGTTTACAGTACACTCCCGCCCCCGACTTGTCCCCCATTTTTGAGCAGTCTGTGAACCAGACTGTCCCATTCGGGGGGCAAGGGACACACATTCATTCCTTCCAGACTTCCCTATCAGGTGTGTAAAACCTAATTGGAAGCTTTGAACTGGTTTGCATCGGTATTCTGTCACTTTTTCCTTTAGAAATTATCAAATCTTATGTATTCAGATGTGTGTGTTCATGCGTGTTTCTTTTCCATAATCTTTTTCCTTAAGCCTTAAGCAATGACCTTGAAAGTTAACCAATATTTACCTTTACGCAAAAAGAAACGGAAAAATCGTGTTGCGGAATTGCGGCTCGCAAAATATTTGCTGACGTTTTAATATCCTCAAAATTGATTGTTTTTTTTTTCAATATATCAAGTAATAATTGGGTGAAAGAATTTAGATATTTGTGGGACAAAAAGAAACCCAAACTTTGTAAACAAAAGGCCAAAATCGCGGGCGCCCCTGTCGTTAGTGTCAACATTACTTTTTACTTAAGGAAAAAGAAAAGGGTAAAGTTAAAAGAAAAAGTTACGAAAAAGCAAAAAGAATTTCTAGATAGGCAAACATCAAACGTCAAAAAAAAATATATGACAATGAAAAACCGATTGTTTGATATCCTTTTAAAATAACAGATACATCTTGGTGGATCCGTCACGGCGCTCGCCATAGATAACCAGTTCTTATAGACAACAAACAACACTACTACCGAAATAATCCTCTACACAATAACTAATTAATCTTATACCTAAAAAAATGTGTAAGCAACCATCAAATTCGTAACAATTTGCTTTTTTCGGAATTTAGACGTGATGTAACGAAACCTTATAACTATGAGATACTATTACTACGTGGAACTGAAACGTGCTCAATACGATTCGCTGCAAATCGAGCTTTTTTTTCGTTGTCTAGTTCAATACCTTTTTTTTTGGATCGTATCGGGATCCAACTACATAAAAACAGGTATCGTATCGAATTGACTGATAAGACCAACAATGAGCTGTTAGCAATATTCGTGCAAAAAGTAAGTACCAGGTGGCCCAAAAAAAAAACGAAATGATTTTAAATGGCTGCTTTGTTAGTTCTTTACCGATTTTAACGAGTGATAGCTTTATTAAAAGCGCATGAAATTCCCCTTCCTAAAGTACTTAAACGATTTTAATAGTCAATATGTCGATGGCCTTGATAGAGACTAGAATTTTGAATAGTGTTAGTTTTTTTATTCCATTTAAGTGGATCCCTTAAAAAGAACTGAGTTGAAATATATGATTCACTTTGACAATGTCCACCATCTTTGATTTTAAGACGGCCGCCAACTTTTTTAAATTTATCGAAAAGGAATTTTAAGCGCTTTTAATAGAGATATCACTCGTTAAAATCGGTAAAGAACTAACAAAGATATAGCCATTTAAAGGCGTTCCAGGTTTTTTTTGGGCCACCCGGTATATATCTTTATTTTAATTATATTATTTTGCTGTAAACTTATTGGCTTTAAAAAAGCAAACAGAAGTAAAATTGGCAAAAACTAACCTCAAAATGCATCAGGCAAATGTCAAAAGCTCAAATCGTGTTCAAAACGCGCGAATCGTATTGAAAACGTATTCAGTTCCACGTGAAACCGTAGTAAAAAATGGCCCAAGTGTCGCAAAATGTATAACAATAATAACTTTGAAAAACAAAGAAAATATTGCTGGCTCTGGGCAAGGCCAAAGGCGAAAAATCTACTGCGCATGCCTGACGCAGTCTACTCGCGCTCAGAAGAATTTTTGGCTCTGCATTTTTTCCAGGCTAACTTGATTGGGAGAGATATTATCGCTACGGCTTTTTTTTCGAAAAATGCAAGAGCAGGATCATTATAGCATCTCATAGTTATATGAACGAAATTAATATTTGTGAGGTAATAGTAGTGAATGCATGTGTCTACGAACCATGGTATACTGATGATCGGAGGCCGATAATCAGTTTTGACAGGGTAAATCATCAGTTTTTGGGGGGTGAAAATCACTCTTCTGAGCGGACGGTTTTCGCTTATTATGGTAGAGCCATGATGAACCTTAAAATAATTTAGTTAAATACCTGTTAAATTATCTTTAGATGTGCTAAAATACACTTTTAGTAGGACATGTTTTTTGGTAAATTTAGACTGTAAAGAACTTTGATTGAAAGAAATTAATACCACCTTTAGTGAGTTCGAGTTAGCACCCTGAGCGCCCCGAGGTCGTCTCGGTCTCACTCCTGCTAACGTAAAGAAACGCAGAGGTTGATTGTTGGGGCGCCCAGGATGTCCAACTCGAACTCGGAGCTTATTTCTTACACACTTTACGCTTTAAACAATTACGATTTTTGCTGTTTTTTGGATAAAAATAGCAAAATAAAAATCATAAGCACGACACCACTAAAGATGACAAACAAATGACAAAACGGAATTTTTATTAAGCAATTGCCTTAAATTATTTCTATCTTCCTCTAAAATACTTTTTTATACCCTGCTGTCTCTCTTCAACAACCTTAAATATTTTTCATTTTAACAGAGAAAAAAATGTTTTTTGGCAGTACTTTTTTTGATTTTTGATTGGCCTAGAAAACCGTGAAAACTTGAAAAATGTGAGTGTTTTATTCTAGAAATCTAAAGTTTGGAAAGAAAGCTTTAAAATGTGAGCAAAATCATGACATAAAAATGATACCCTTTAAATTATACCAAAATATTTTAAGCCTTAAATTACCATAATGGCTTCACCATCAACCAGCTGAAATCCAACCCGCTTTTATAATGTAAAATGCTTTTTAATAAGACTTTTTTTTATTAGAAATTCAGTCCTTTTTTATTTTATTAAGAGAAAGAAAAATAACCACGGTAATGGTAAAGACATTAAAATATTTTAGCATAATTTAAGGGATAATGTTTTTTTTAAGCAATTTTTACTATGTTTTTCACATTTTTATGCCATGATTTTGCTTACATTTTAAAGCTTTCTTTCCAAACTTTCGATTTCTAGAATAAAACACTCACTTTTTTCAAGTTTTAACTTTTTTTTTAGCGTTCCAAAAAAGTACTGCCAAAAATATTTTTTCTCTGTCAAAATAAAAAATATTTAAGGCAATTGTTTAATAAAAAATTCTGTTATTTGATCTGTCTGTCATCTTGAGTGGTGTCGAGCATATGATTTTTATTTTGCCATTTTTATGCAAAAAACAGCAAAAATTGTAATTTTTCAAAGCATAAACTGTGTGACATGTGTGACATAAGGTGGTATTAATTTCTTTCAGTCAAAGTTCTTTACAGTCTTTAAATTTACCAAAAAACGTGTCCTACTATAAGTATATTTAAGCACATCTAAAAATCATTTAACAGGTATGTAACTAAATTATTTTAAGGGTCATCATGGCTTTACCATAAGTTTCGCTGCATTTGATTGCTGAAAAAAAAATGTGTTCAACAAAAATAAATAATAAAAACCAACCTGCGGATGAATGTAAGCATCTCTAATCTTTTCGTGTAACAACTGCCTAACCAAACCTTGAGACTTGGGACTGATTTTTTGTGGTTTGTAACTTATATGGAGCTGATTAAGTTTTTCTAAAGAAAAAAGTAAAAAAACACTTATTAATTTTTAGATAGGTACTTATTATTATTAACATTGGGAAATCAAAATAAGAAAAGCTCCCTCTAATGAAAAGCCCCAACTATCCTAAAGCCCCGTTTCTATGGCAATCGTCAACAATCTTTGAATCAGGCCGCTGAAAGAAAAGCGTTCGAGGTTATGTTCAACTTTCAAATGTGTTTTGAAAAATATTATTAAAAAAATATACATAAAACCACTCCGTGTGCGGTCGCCCGCTGAAAATGACCGAACGCTGCGTGGGCCTTACCGCAATTTTATCAAAGAACCAAGCGAACTTTGTTGACTCGCTGGAATAACTAGGAATAACCCCACATAATTAATTTTGTGGTTATTTTGAACCACTCATATTTTTAACTTAAAATATTGTATATGCAAGTGTCCTAGAGAAAACTCGGAGAGTACAAAGGGTAGATTTTCGATCCCAACCTCGGTTTTAAAAACACACGGAAACTTTTTTGGTAATGTTTCTAAGAAAACGTATCAGTTAAAGCTAGCGTCAGCAGCCGATTTTTATATCTGTGTTGACTTGTCGATCTTAAACCAGTGGTAGCTGCTGGCGGGAGTGTTATTTCCAATTCAATTATAAATGCAACTTAATAAAACAATATATTTATAATATGTAGTTTGGTAGCGTTTTCTAACTGGTAATTATGTAGTATTGCATTATTGCAACTTATTGTGAATTCAGAGAAAAAGTAAAGTATATGTTGATAGTACTATTCTCTGGATGAATATCTGGCTGAGCGTTTTGGATAGCAGTACAATGGTAGCGTTTTCTAACTGGTAATTATGTAGTATTGCATTATTGCAACTTATTGTGAATCCAGACAAAAGGTAAAGGATATGTTGGTAGCCAAAGCCTACTATTCTCTGGATGAATATCTGGCTGAGCGTTTTGGATAGCAGTAAAGTTCTAGGATGAATATGTTTATGTTTTATACACTATAAACGTTCAGTTTTAAATTGTTACAATATAAAATTTATTATTTTAACGTAGAATTTACTGTTTTATTTGTTGAACGTCATAAAATGTATTGTCTTATTTCGGATTTATGTTTTTTACGCTATATATACCTTTTTTAATTGTTTCTTGTTATATTTACTGATTTTTACATAAAATTGTTTGTCATAATTAATGTCTTGTATTTATCTTTAGGACCTTTTATTCTTATTATGTCTATTTTTGACTTTTTGGTTTGGCTTTAGTTTTTTACTTTGAGTCTACTTTAGTACCTACCTTAGTTGAATTTTAGTATAGACTCACAAAATATTTTTTTATCAATGCATCAATATATTTTTAGAATTACCTAACTGCTTTGTCAATTAATTTTTATTTTCGGACAATAAAGCATCTTTGAATTTGAATTCTTTGAAATTAGTAAATGGTTTCATATGTTTTAGTTTATTTACTCCTCGAAACTTTAGAATGCGGGTTCAAAAAGGCTCAAAAGTTTGTTTAGAACATATAAATATGAGATACTTTAATGGCCCAAGTGTCGCAAAATGTGTAACAATAATAATTTTGAAAAACAAAATGGGCAAGGCAAGGCTTGACAGTTACTGTTCTACCAGAGATGTCCAACGAAGAAAGAAACTCAGGAAAAGTGGAATGAAAACATGCATTTACCAAGTTGGAAAATTAATAAAAATAGCCGAATTTGCGAGGTAAGTGAGATTAGTTTAATTTAAAAAATATTATATGTAATAAATTGAACATGAGCAGTAGGTACAAACATACGCATTTAGCATGTAAGTTTTATTGTAAGAAAAAGAGTAACAAAAATATAGATCAGTAGGAGTCTTTATAGTTTACCTATTATTTACATTTTTAACATCTACCCTGTATATTCACTGTTTGTTTTTGTTTTTTTTTGTCAAAGATTGACATATTTTACTAACCAAAAAAATCAATCTTTCAAAAAGTGTCTGGGGAAATTATAAAGAGACAACAAAACATCAGTCCATTTCATCAAATCCGTTTTACACGCAAATAATCCTGCACGGATAACATAGGGTTATGGCCTACCGTGAAAGTTAATTATATTTTGAAGATATTGTACTTTAGGTGAAAAAAATTAAATTCTATGAGGATCGTATGTCTGTGATAGGAGATGTGAGCCATGAAAGAACGTATGTTTACTAAACACCTACGGATAATTTTTCTCGTAACTTGAAAAGTACTTTGTAGACTTTCGTGATTGGGGTGTCATTTGAAAGGTACTTAAATACTGCACAGAGGCGTAACTAGGATTATAATTTAGGGGGGCTTTAGTATTTGGGAAAGTGAATTAAAAAGAAAAATACGTACATGAGAGTAAAACGTTTTTGTGTTTTATTTTCTCTGGTGGTGGTTTTTTAAGGGTTAGCCGTATTTAAAAGGTAATTTAAGAGCTTTAAAGTCAATAAATAAGAAAAATTTAAAAAACGAAAACCAACTCTATGTTTTTGCATTAACATAATAGTCTCATTTAATCAATGTATAGGCAGTGGCGTATGCGGGGGTGGGTTTAGCGTTTTTTTGCCCGCTAGATCTAATGAATATTGAATCCTAAAGATTAAACTCTCCCAAAAATCAAAAATTGTCTTCTGTCTGTCTACTCAAGTCCCCCCAGAAACCTCAAACCCTCCCTTATAAAAAAAAATTCTGCATATGCCACTGAGTATGGGCCAAGTTTCAGTATTAGCTTGGGTTTGGTGGGAATAAATCAGAAAAAATGGAAAAAATCGGGTTTAAAACATTGTTTTAGTCGGTTTTATTTAAATATTTTCGTGTTATTTTAATTTTATCATTTTAGATTCTTCATCAGGGAAAAACAGTAGCGTGTAGTAATTACTTATATTAAAAAGAAGAAAAACTTCATGAGTAATTATAATAATAAACTGATACTTCTTTAATATCATAATATGTATGCATATTTATTTTTAATAAAACAAATTTTTTTGCATCCTTGATCTGCAGTAACTTTCTAAAACAAAGAACAATTTTCAATGAAAATTACATAAATATGTCATAAATGCATCATGACCTACTAATTATTTTTTAAAGCAAAGTCAAAGCCCACTTAGTTTGAACTTACCTAAGCCTCTGTATAAATCTCAATCCATTCGAATAAGATGCATTATTACATTTTGTATTAATTTGCAGGTATGTATGACGTCGCTAAGATAGAATTTCAGATACACCCCTGTAGCGTATTTGATTACCTTTAAAATGAGACCAAACTTCCAGAAAACTACCAGCGAAAATCGGATAAAATAAAGCATAACTGTGATTTTACATTTTTTTAAAAAGCAAATTGGGGTTTTGGCCCTCAAAAGCATGACAAGACAAAATTCTGAGTACGCCTCTGTAGACTAATTCATTACCTTTTAAACGAGACCAAACTTGAAAATAACCCAAACGGGATTAAAATAAGTTTTTACTTCTAATTTTTATGTTTTTCATTAAATTAACCCTCCCAGACAATCAAGCTTTCCTAAAATATAATCCTGGATACGCCCCTGTGCAGTATTCAAATACCTTAAAAATGACACCCCAATCACAAAAATCTACGAAGTACGTTTCAAATTACGAGAAAAATTCTCCGTATCTGTTTAGCAGACATACGTTCTTTCACGGCTCATATCTTTTATCAGAAACATAGGATCCTCATAGAATTTAATTATTTTCACCTAAGTACAATATCTTCAAAATATCAAAATATGGTTAACTTTTACGGTAGGCCATAAACCCATGTTATCCGTGCGGGATTCTTTTTTTAAAAAAATAGAAAGAGAGGAAAATATCAGTTGCCCACATCTAGTAAAACAATAACTGTCAAAAATCGTATACGCCTCTCGGCAAGGCCAAAAATCTGCTTCGCATGCCTCACGCCTTTTCCAGGCTAACTTGATTGGGAGAGTTATTATCGCTACAGCTTTTTTTTTCTCAAATTGCAAGGGCAGTGTCGTTATATTATCTCATAGTTATATGGTTTAGAATCACGTTAAAAATGCTACAAAAACTTTTCTGTCCTACCAGGCAGTGAAGTAAATAACAATTTTTGGTTACTATAGAAAACAAATGCAATGACGTAAAAAACGGCAAAAAGATCAAGTCGACAGAGTTAAATTGATTTCTCAATATAGTTTTATTTTTAAATTTTTAATGGTGAAGGGCTTTTCTTATACAACTCTTACGCTTTTTTAATATACCTTTTTTATATTATTGATCTTTTCAGTTTTGTCTTGAAGGAGGCTGAGAAAGTATGCGTTTAAATAAAACGGGATCAAATTGGAGGTCGACTTAATCAAATAAAAAAAATATAAAAATTAGTTGAGTCTTAATGCCGAAAGCAAAACCATTTACGGGGTGGGTGAAGTACGTTTTTGAATAGACACTTAAAGTAAATATTTCAACGCATCGGTATCGCTACACCTAACGTGTTCAAAACAAAGCCAAAAGCTACATTTCTCACTTGTCTATGCCATGTTTTGAACGAGACCCGCTGTTATGGTGGACGAGAGGTCTGGACAGCTGACTACAGTAACGGTACGTACATCCCTCCGTACGCATCGAGTGGAGTCAGCTGTTCTCCCATCGTATCCACGATAGAAGCAGGCCTCGTTCGAAATATGCCGTAAACAAGTGAAAAATGTAGTAGTGAACTTATATCCTTATCTTTTTTTTTTAAATTTTCAGTAGTTGTTAGGTGAGAATTGCAATAATTTCTTACCCGATCCCTCATCGGGTTCCAGATTTCCAGCTAACATTCTGATAAAGGTAGTTTTCCCCGTTCCGTTCTCCCCGAGCAAAACCAAAATTTCGGAATCCGAAAATTTCCCCTGCGCTACTTTCAACTTGAAATTACCCATTGTCTTTTGCATTGGCGGGTATACGTAGTGGCTCATTCTTTTAACCTAAAATGGAAAATTTGCAAAAAATTGTTTTTTCCTAATTAACAAAATCTTTAAAAAAATACCTCTTCTTCGGTGGCAGAATCTGCAACCTTGAACACAAGAGATTCGTCTCGGAAACGCAGGTTTTCAGTCGGCACAAAACCATCGAGGAAAATGTTGATGCCTGCAAAAATGTTAAAAATTAAACCAGAAATAGTGAGGTGTGTTTCATAAACTCGTAGGACGTAAGATAATGAATTATCCGAGGGGTATCCACCCCCTCAAAATAGGTACACCTACTGCCAAAATTATAGGGATTTATTGTCAATATTTCTACATACTGAAAAGTCCTGTCAACTAAACCAATAGTGCAAGTGCTGCGAAATACTGCCAGAAATTTGTACACCTCCTGCCATAATGGACAACCCCTCGGAATTATCTTAGTTTTAGTAGCGTTTTAGAACCTACCTTCACGGACAGAAAAGGGCATAGTTACTACACCATATGCACCGGGAACGCCATAAAGGCAACAGATAAAGTCGGAGAGGTAGTCCAGCACACTCAGGTCGTGCTCTACTACTATGGTAAACCTAAGAGAAAAAATATAGAAATTTATTACACTAGTCAAAACAAAAAAAAGGTCAACAATAAAAATGGCTGTCTTATAGATTTTGACCTGCTAGACACAAATCCATCGCTTAAAATATTTTGCGAAGTCTGGTTTACATGATACGGGCAGTATACCTGTCTACGAACCATAAATCTTTTACGCTGGCGCATGCTGTTAACGCATTGTCACGGATTAGACTGAGAGAGTGATTTTTGTGTGTGTATTTGAATTTAGGTTGATATGAAAGAGACATATCCTCCTCAACAAAACTCAATTTGGATATTATAAAAATTATGTACTAATTATGTACTAATTTAGTCCCCCTTTAAAAAATTTTGTACTTAATGAATAACAGAGTTATTCGCACTTAAAAGGGGGAGGGCGTGTGGCTTGGCGCTAACGTCATAATTTTGTACTAAATATGAACTCTTAAAAACTTTTAGTTTACAAAAACCACCGGTTCCTAAGATTTTTGTTTGTTTGTTATGGTGTGTGCAGGTTGATATCAAGGTACACCCCCCTCTGCTTAGAAGAGATTTGACCAAAAGTGACTATTTATTTATTTGTTTATTTGGAATAGTAACAGATAACAATTTCCAAAAAAAGTATTCACTAATAGCTACTTTTAGAAGTAAGTTTCGACAATAGAATAAGCCTATACCAAAGATTTGTTAACAATAAGTTTGCAACACTAGCTAAAAACTAACTTAATTTTGTTTTTAAAAGCATTAAGACCTAGGTTAAAAATATCAATATTATTACAATACTCATCATATAGTTTAACCATTCTGACTAGAGGTGAGTTCTGACCAGAGTTTGTATTTCTGAATGGGATAAAAAATGTTTGGTGGTGACGCAGTTGTCTGAGAGGGACATAGAAAGCAATTTGGGACAAAAGCTGTGTAATATGTCCGTGAATAATTTTATAAAAGAAAGTCTGCAATGGCTCTTCTGTCCTGAAGGGACATTATATTATTTTTTCTTCGAAAAGTAGAGTAATCACCATTAATATTATAATGTTTCTTGTAGGATAGATATTTAAGATACTTGTTTTGTATTCCTTCTAAACGATCAACATATACCTGGCATTGTGGGTTCCAAACAGAAGAGCCAAAGGTTAATTTGCTCAGAACATACGAGTTATACAATGTTGACAGAGCCCTATCTGAAGTGAATTGTTTTGTTTGTCTAACGATGTACCCCAGAGTACGCATCGATTTGTTTGAGTCGATTGTTATACCCAGATCTCGCACTGAGTCAACCCGTTTTAGCGATGTATTCATTAATTTATATTCAAATATAATAGGATTAGGGTTTCTTGTAAAGGTTATTACTTGACACTTTTCGAGATTTAGGTACAAACTCTCGCTCTGGCAATACAACACAAACCTATCGAGATCGGCCTCGACTCCAAGACAGTAATTTAAACTCTCAACAACAAAATAACCTTTGAAATCGTCAGCAAAATTAACCATTTCTAAATCTTTAAAACAATTTTTTATGTTGTTAATGTAGATATTAAAAAATAGAGGCCCCAGGTGGGAACCTTGCGGGACACCAGACGATATAGAAACAGTGTTTGAGAAACTGCCGTGCAAGTCCACATATTGCTTCCGGTCAGTAAAGTAAGATATCATCCATGAGAGTAGGTTGCCACCCACACCGATCTCCTCAACCCTCCGAGCTAAAGTCGTGTGACTTCTTTTGTCCATGGACTTTATAATATACTCTGTGTAGCAAACTAAGTTAGAATCAACAGACCGGGTTTTTGTAAACCCATGCTGTTCATCTATTATTTGTCTTTTAAATAGAAATGAAATATGTTTATAAATGAAAGTTTCAAATAATTTTGCAAAGGTACAAAGTATACTTATTGGGCGATAATTTTTTATCTCTGTTTTTTGACCGCTTTTAAATATGGATATTACACGAGCTGTTTTCCATTTGGATGGAAAATATCCTATCGGAAAAGACTTATTAAATAATATTTTTAACGGAAGAGCTAATGTATTGCAACAATTTCTGGCCAATATAGAGGGTATATTATCTGGTCCCCCGCCTTTCCTTGGGTCTAGGGTATTCAGTGCTGCACTGACTTCTTCCAGAGTCAAAACTATATCCGATAGGTGATTATGACTATCAGTAGGGCTCGTATCATTTTGGGTGTTATTTGGTGGTACAAAAACACTGCTAAAGTAAGATGAAAAAAGTTCTAAAATTTCATTCGGGCCAGATCCAGTTTCGTTGTTATAAGACATTTCAGAAGGAATTGCATTGCTTTTTCCACGAGAGAGAAACAGGCCCCAGAACTTCTTAGGGTTACCTGGGAGTTCACTCTCAATATATTTGATATAATTTTTAAAGTCTTGCAAAGATTTATAATAACTAAGATTGCACTAGTTTTTCCATTTTTTATGAAACTTGTTTTTTTAACTTTAATAGTAGCTTGAGCGTAATATGCTGGAAATTTAGTGCTCTTTTTTCTGATAGGTGTGTATTTGTTTATTATTTTATATAGGTTCATGTAAAATATTTCAACCGCATCGTCAACGGATAAATCACTTAATAGAGTCGACCAGTCTATAAGTTGCAAATCATTGTTAATTAATTCATAATTTGCTTTATTGAAGTTTAAATAAAAATTATTCAATTCATTTAAGATTTTAAAATTAGGCAATGTTATGTAAAACTCTAAGCTGGGATGAGGATTATCCTCTTTTATTAGAGGACACGAGCAGCGTTTGACGTCAAAAACACCAGTACAGTCGCTCAAAATAAGATCTAAAATTCTGCTTTGATAATTAAAAATACCATTAAACTGCATTAAGCCACCAAAAGAAAAACAGTCGATGAGAGATTTTGACTTGTTATCAGTAAAGAGATTCGTAAAAAATTAGATTATTATGATTTACAGGTAATCAATTAATTAATTTTCGATTAAAATCACCACAAATTAGAAATAAGTCTTTACTTCGCTTATATTGTATTAGGTTCTCAAGCAGACACAAAACTAGATAACGTATGGTCGTCCCCGGGGGGAAGATACACACAGCAAACATAATTTTTTTATTATTTGATAAGCAAATAGAGACCCATAGATCCTCAGCTCCACAACGATAGTATGGCACGGAGGTATTCTTAACTGCGATAAGGACACCACCACCTTCGGTTTATAAAGAATCAGATTTTTCCCTATCTCTACGAAAAATTTGATAAGTGTCAGAAAGTTCTGTGTCAATAACAGAGCTGTTAAGCCACGTTTCAGTAATACAGAGAATATCACAGTCACCAATATCAATGCTTGTTTTAAAAGCTGCAAGTTTTGTCCGCAGGCCGCGAGTGTTTTGATAATATATATTAATATTATTAATGAATCAAAAATATGTGGTATAGTATATCCTGGTTTTATTAAAATTACATCTTTGAAATGGTTTCTTCATCCTGGATTAATATTATTTTAGATCTTTCATTTTTTCTTATAAATATTTTCCCATTCTGGGTCCAGACGAAGGTGTATTGTTTAGATTTGGCGGCCTGTCGGGTTAGGTTTAATAAATATTTATTAGAAGGTTTAAGGTGTTCGTTGATAAATATGGTGTTATTTCTAAGCATGACAACTGGGCCAAGTTTGTTGTTTTTATTGTCAAGGCGCCTTTTTTTAGAGGCAGCCAAAAAATTGTCTCTAACGTAGCGCGAGATAAATCTTATTACTATGTTTATAGGCTTACCGGTTTCCTGTTCTTGGGAAGAAACTCTGTGTACAAAATCAATTTTATTAGAGTCGACTTTATAGTTAATCGCCGTCCCTATATCTTCTACTACCTTAGAGACTCCGGAATTCCCTGAATTTGACCTTGAAAACTGCTCGAGATCGTTGACCTTGGTTGTGAGGTCTAACCGATTCCAGAGATTTAATGTATTTGTCTAGTCTTGAAAGAGAATCTTCAAAATCAGAAACTTTATTATAGCAGAATGTGACTGACTCTCGAAGCAATTGGAGTTCTTGTTGGACATCGCCCAGTTTTGCAAGAGAGTTGTCCGATCTTGGCATATCCGTTATCACACCGAATGACTGCTGTCGTCGCTGCGATCCTTGCGATAATCGGCTGCCTGCATCAATGTTGCTGCTATCATGAGGTTCGTCTCGGCATCCTGCACAGATCCAATTAACGCCCGGCAAGGCTTGAATTTAGTCGTACTTAGCACGGGTCAAGTCCGAGCATTTCAAGTTTGCGTGATAATAAACTCTGCAAACTCCCCCACTGCAGACCCGGCTGTCGGCGGTTTACCGGATTTGTGCACACATAACAAACTCTTCGTTCACTCATTTTATTATTTTATTTAATTAATAACTAAAATAGTTTTAAATATGAGAGTTTGTTATTGTTTTTGTGTTAACTGCTTTCTAAAAATAATAGTGACCGTAGGTGCTTGTCGTCCACTCCCACAAATCTAACCCACAAAAAAGTAAGGTTACACGTGCAGCAGCCGCAAAACTCACAAACTACGCGTTTCTCAGATGAGATAACACATGTACCAGGACACTAGACAATATAAAGACCAATGCACTTATTTTTATAAATTAATTTGCACTACTACTGGTAAGAAAATACAGGTGTTTACCGTTTTCGCCACCTTACAGTATGCCAGAATTTGATACTAATTATGTACTAATTTTTTTGGTTTTTATGGGGTGTGTAGCTTGATATCAAGGCACACCCCTCTCTGCCTAGAAAAAAGATTTGAAAAAAAATAATTATGCCATAATTTGCTACTAATGGGGTTTTCCCACATTTTTGGGAAGCAACGGAATTTGGTACCTTAGAGTGAGTTATCCAAAACGCATTTATTATTTCTTCTGAAAAACTCTTGGTTTTGTAGAAAAAAATTTTTAAAGTTGGAGTTCTACAAAAACGCTCAAAAAAATTTTTTAGCCAACTAACTTTACGAGAAAAGTAGCGAGTGGTGACCTTTTTCTCAGCCTCTTCCTAACTTCAGTTTAATGCTTAGCTGTCACTAAATGTCATTTCTGTTTAGTAAACAATCTGTTAAAAGTTGTATTTATTTTTTCTCGAGCTTTTTCTGCATCAAAATGAAAAAGTGCGTTTTCCGCGGATGTGAAAATAAATAAATGTCAGAATTCCCCTGGAAATTTAAGATATTTTTGCCCTTCCCTTTGTGACCAAGAAGAAAATTGTGGCTCTAGAGGCACTAAAGCTGAAAAAATTATCCACGGCTGGGCGCAATAGTGTGTGAAGATCACAGCTGAAATTCAAATACAACCCCATTAGAGACATCGCCACCCAAAGGAA
The DNA here is from genome assembly GCA_963921995.1 of Oxystoma pomonae. Taxonomy (NCBI): domain Eukaryota; kingdom Metazoa; phylum Arthropoda; class Insecta; order Coleoptera; family Brentidae; genus Oxystoma; species Oxystoma pomonae. The sequence goes on along the minus strand of OY998169.1, from coordinate 43,846,707 downwards.
AAATTTTTCTTTACAAAAAAATATTTCATGATCATGTAAAAAAATATAGGTTTACCTTTGATGGTTCTTGCGTAAAATAACCCTCATACAATCTGTTAAGACAAGTAAAATTTAGTTCACTTCTTGTTTAACCCATTATTCTTATAGCAATAAAGTTTTTAAATAAAAAAGTAAATAAAAAAGAGTTTTACCAACCACCACTGGTTTCAGACACAGTCCATCCACCAGTCGGCCCTTCAACTATAACGAATCGATAACAAAAACAATGAACTTTACAAAATACACCGGAGTACCACAAGAATACATACCGGGTGTGACTTGGAGAATAAACGCAAACATGTGTTTCACCCTTGTTGGGGATCATCGGTACGCCATAAGGTTTTATAGACAAATAATACGAACGATCAAACCAACAAGTCATGAACAAATGCTCGGCAAAACATTATAGATAACAGGATGAGAAATGATGGCTACTATGGATAGTGGGAATTTGTTTGAAACCAGTCAGTGGTAGAACTAGTGGAGGATGCCAAAAATCCAATAGTTTTGTGTTGGTAAAACTCTTTTTTATTTATATTTAACTCCACTATAGACATTGGGAATTTATATCTCATTCTGTAATAAGACTTTTGTTGATTTGCTTAAAAACTGGAAAGAAAAGATTTATTTAAAATTGACCGAGCCAAACTTCCCACTTATGACATAGAAAAGTCTGATAAGGTCAGTCCTCCCCACCTTTATGGGAATCTAGGGACGTATAAAACTTCTGTAAAAATTTTTTTTAGCTCCAGTGATGGGAGTGAAAAAATATGGTAAATCACTTCAAGTTATTTTTTTTTCTAATATTTTTTCTTCAAGTTTAGTGGAATTTTTTTAAACTTATATTTAAATTTATTGCCTCAGGGTTAATTTTTTTGTAGTTTAAGAAGTTTATAGCAAGTAATTTAGAGAGATGCATTGATTAGCAAGAGTCAATGTTTCTTCCCAAATTTTTCTTAAACCAAAAACTTCTGGGTTAGTTTACCTGCCAAGGACTGGGTTGGGGTCGAATCTCGTCTTAATTTTAGATGTTGGGAAAATCAAGTTACTAATGCATTGCAGACGAAAATTTGTGAAAAATGATATTAAAAATGACATTATTTTCCCCCCTGCACAAAAACTTGTAAAATGTAACCGTATTTTAATGTATTGTACCAAAGGTCAAAATAGTGAAATTCTATGAGGATCTTATATGATAGGACATATGAGCCGTCAAATAACAGATGTCTGGCAAACACCCAAGAAGACTTTTTTCTCATAACTTTCAACCGAAAAAAATCTTGGGTGGGAAAACGAAATTCAAAATTGGATGCGTTTTTTTTAACTTCTTTTTTTTATTTCTCTTTTGTTTCAATTGCCTTAGGAGCATATTCCTATTGGAAATATTAACACGCCATCGCCAGGACGAACCCATATCAGATGACTTATAATAAAGTACAAGTGCGGAATGATGCCTATTTGTGAGTGATTCAAAATGATGTTTGGGGTGGGCGCCTAGTGGTTTTATACTGTCTGAAATTGTTTCAATCTTTTTTTAGAAGCATGTTCTGTAAATAAGATTCATTTTGGGACCTTCAATGGAAAAAATTGTCATTTTTAATATTACAATAGTTTTATATAATTTTTATTTTTAATAAGTGAAGTGAAATAAAATCATTGCCTGTTCTTTTGTTTTGTAAGAAATAAATATATACCTACTGTAAATTTACCATGTTTTATGTATCCTAAAACTCAAGCTTTTAAAGGCGGACAAAAAAATATCAAGACTAAAGTTAAATAGTTTTATTAAATAATATGGTGAAAAATACGTACTATTTAAACAAAAAAAGTGTTAGATACACAAGAAAATAGTAAATTATTAATAAAACAAAATAAATAAATGTACTATTTTAATTATACAATTTTTTATTATTCTAAATATACAAAACTTTAATTTTATATCTGAAGGAATCCAGAGAGGTGGAAAAAAATATCCACATTATTAGCAGAGCTACACATTCTTCGTATAGGTCTATTAAGGTTGTAATTTGTATTATAATATTCTAAGTTAAAAATATTCCTATTTCTTGTACTCCGCTGTGGAACCCTTAAGCCAATTCTATGTATTAATTGACGAGAATCAAACATTGCATTTCAAATCTTGAAAATAAAAGCTAGATCAAGACATTACTCGACGGTTTTCAAGAGTTGTGACCTTTAGAAATTTTAAAACATCACAATAAACTATTTCCCCAGATAGAATTTTAAGTTTAAAAGCTACAAAACATAAGAATTTCTTCAATACCCTTTCCAGATTTTCTACATGACATTTATAGAATGGGGACCATATGGAACTACAATATTCTAATATTGATCTAACAAGAGAACAATAAACATTTTTAAAACAGATTATATTTTTAAATTCAGATAGGCTCCTTTTTAAGAAACCCAGTAGTTTAAAAGCTTTGTTACAGATAAAGTTATAGTGATTTTTAAAGCTTAAGCTTGGGTCAAATAATACCCTTAAGTCTTTAAATTTTGTGAAAAAGTGTTGAGATCATTCTGCACTCTTTCACAATCCCTAAAATCTTTAACAATTCTAAAAATCTTTTAATCGTCTGCATATAGAAGGATTAGACAGCAACAGAAACAGTCTGAAATATCATTAATAAAACAAATGAAAAGAATTGTAGACATAGGTCCCCTTGTGGTACTCCAGACTTCACTAATATCTCTTCAGAGAGACAATTTTTTATCCTAACAGCCTGTCTTCGGTTCTTATTATGCCAAGATTTGTACAGGGAATCAAAACAATGTATTAACATCAATCAGTGAAGATTTTTTTTCTTTCAAAATCTTTGTCAAAAGACCTTTTTAGCAATACCAAAAACCTATAATTTATTTGGCGGTACCTTACATTGAGGTTTTATCTCTTAACAGTTTTTTTTAAGTTTTTGATAGTCCTGTCATAAGACTCCTCTGTAAAAAATTGTGCTCCACCAATTTGTATAAAATTTTAGTATATTGTCATAGTCAAAATACACAATACAGAAATCATAACGAAAATTTCATAAAAGTGTTTTATAACACTTATTTTAAGTCTTTAGTAGTTATGCTCATTGATTTTTTAGCAATCTGAGTACTTGGGTCATCAAACTATAAATATATTAATAGCAGGTTTTAAATTTTAATCACGATATCTGATTTACCCTGTACATTATAAATGGTTTACATGAAACAAAAAATGTTATTCAAATTGGCGAAAAACAATGTTTCACATAGAACACTTCAAGATTTGATAAAAAACGGTACTTCACTTTGGGGTTCATTTGTGATCTATCACTTTGAAGTTTCTACAGAGATAAAAAAATTCAGGCTGACAACATTTTTTGGAGTTTATCATATATTTTTGTGATTTTCACAAAAAAAAATCCATGTTTTATAAATAATTTCCGCGTTTTATTAAACAACTCAATGTTTTGCATTAGTTTAGGTAGTAACTATATTTTTGGTATTACTGTAAGTATGCGCGTTTTGAGATATCTACATTTTTTATGGCACTTTGAGATTAAATTTTTGTTTTATGACCAGATATTTAAGTAACGAATGAGACTTTAAAAAAATATAAACATTAAAAAACAAAAAAAAAACGCAGATATTAATTAAACAAACACGGATTTTTTAAAGTGCTTTAGCAGACACATATATCGCCCAAAGAACCTTTTCTTGAATATCTCTAGCTAGCAGCTACAGTAAGTAAGGATGTTTTTAGAAGTTCAACCCTCTTTCCAACCTCCCACGACCATTAAAAACTCATTGCTTGATGCCAAAGATATTTTGTAAATTTTTTATAAAAATCGGTTTAGCAGCTCTCCACTAATGTAACAAAAAGACACCACACCAAAACATGGGTATTGGCTTCTCAGGTACAAGCCTGATTTTGAAATTTTAATTTTTTGAATTTCCTTCAAGACATCATCTTTAACTTTTTCCCCCTCTCTACTGCCTCAGTGCCCAGGTGTTTAGAAGCGCCAAAAATAGCCTCAGTTAACGTTATTCTGCCAAATCGCAAGCTGTGCCATAATGGAGAATTGGCTTGAAGTCGAGTATCCGTTTCAGCTCCGACACACAAGGAATCGCTCATATTTGACCGCATGTAATTAATGAACCTGTCAACATTCCATTTGGTCCATTTTCTCTGCAGTTTTAAACTTGAACCAGAGCTGGTATACATCGATATAGGTGTACTTGTCTTCAGATCGCAAAATGGTATATATTACCCCTTTGTTATCTGCGCAGATTTACATCAATTGAGACACATAATTATGACTTTTTGGTCCGAGGGCTGGCACGTCTTCGTTTAAGTGACTGCAAATCCATTTTAGCATTTCCAACATCATTGTAGAGGTGCAGGCTGGTTCTTCACTTCTTCTGTGAAGCCAAAAAAGGACAGCAATGGCATGCTTGCAGCCCCCTGTAAGTATCAAAAAAGAAAAGTTAAAAACAGTTAACAATTTTCTAATAACAGGTTAAAAGGAGACACATTCTGCTTGCGTCTTTTTTTATCTTGTGAAAACTAAATTTGCATTGTGTGTTCCTAGCTTAACAGAAACTGGTACAAAAAATACATCATAGTTAGAAAATACCAGAAAAATATTTTTTAAAACAGCAGGCATGTATAAATTTTATTTTTCTTCAATATCTCCAAAATTACTGATCTGCTAATTTTTGTTGAAAATATAATTATTTCTTTTAATGTGAAAACTGTATGTGTGTTGCTAGCTGATACGGTTTGTGGGTTATGATTTTCAACCCCGTTTCTTACCCTCTTTACAACCCTCACCCCCATCAAAAACTAATCAGCTCATTCTTTGGTTCCAAAGGATTTTTGTGCCAAATTTCATCAAAATCGGTTAACTTTAGTGGCATTTCAGTCATCGTTGTCCAGACAGACAGGCAGGCACCAATTAAGAAATTTTGTATTTAGGTCTTTCATGTTTATTTGAGTTATTTTGGTATAAATAAAGTGTTTTTTTTTTTGCACATATTTTTTTTTTTGAAGTTAGGAATGCCCCCCACCAGAGAAATGTGAAATGACGCCGAAATTTGATAATTAAACAAGTCTCGGAGATGGTTTGGGGATACAACCTTTTAATGTCTAAAAAAATTATTCCAATGTTCATAGCTCCTCATTTTGTCCTAACAAACGTAACTTTTTGTGTTGGTATGCTCTAAAAACTCTATGCATAAAGGTCAACTTTTAAAAAATTTAAAGCAGTTTTACTTGGATTTTCCACCCCAGATATGTACAAAAAAAAGAGCAGCGCCTAATATTCTGTAAGTTTGGATACCTTAAAGATATAATTTTCCTACCAGGTGTAATTGCAAAATAGTGCCAGCTGCTATTCTGAAAGTTATAATTTTACCTCTTTTTCTCAAAAAATGTAAATAATAACAATTATTAAGTAATTTTAAGAAGACTTTAAAAAGAGATTAACCAAATATTTTTTTTTAAATGTAATGTAAAATGTGTATAGTTTCAAGTTTTTAAAACTACCTGCAGAAGCAGAACAATCTTTGCACTCAGAATGCAGCACTTTTTCCTCCTTCTCATTAACAGAAATTTCCACAGTATAAGGAGTATTTCTTACTCTGTGCTCCGGAGTTATTTTCGCCTTGACTGTGCAAACATCTCCTTCTCTCTTAACTTGTCACCATAGACCTCCTTCGTAACTCTAAAATAAACAATAACACTTAAGCCTTCAATCATCTCACTTTTAACACCAAATCAACCAGACCATGTACATTTTTAAGGTACAAACAAAGTAAAAATAATTTCATATACACGTAGAATTGCAACTCTCATATGACACGAGAATAACTGATAGATAGACAAAACTTCATATGTCCAGTTTACATACCATGAGTCCTCTAGGTATGGCAAAAGTTTAGAAATCATATTTTTTTTGTAATGCACTGAATGGCATGTGGTGACACTTCATTAGCTGTTAATTTTTCATGCTATGATATTTTTCATAACATGAATTAAATTTGGAAATTCTTTGAGATTAAAAATATAAGATAAAAAAAATACAATTTTTTTTTATATTTTTACAAATCTGTCTTAGTTATATACCTCAAAATAGTTTTCCCAGATTTTACAGCTGTGGTTAATTATTTCTGATAAAGCTTTTCTAACATTTTGTTTTAAATTTTATAGCAAAATTTTAGGTCTACCTACAAATGACTTTTTTATTATCTTCACATTTTGCAGCTTTTCACTGTTACAAAAAAATCCAGGATGTTTAAAATATAGTAACTGTAATAAATTACTTATTTACTGTCATTTATATTTTGCTTTTAATAAGTTGGTCAAAACCTTGGTCAAAACTAGTAAGAAATCCTGTTGAGTCCAATATTTCCTTGAATATCTGAAAAACTACAAATCTGATATAGTTTTTGTTGGAACTGTAATTATCCATCTAAATATTAAAACTGTGTGTTGCTAGCTGCTAAAAGTATATTTTATTTTCCTTGAATATTTCAAGAACTACAGATCTGACTTCAACGTAAATGTAATTGCTAGCTGCTACAATTCCACCCTCTTCACAACAAATTAATTGACTATTATATAATGTTTTGTTTTAAAAGTCATTTTATTAAACCCAAAATCCTAATTTTAAATATTTATTTTTAGTTTAGTTTTTTACTTTATTGACATTCTTTTGTATTTTTTTTAAACTAGCTTTTGCTAAGTATATAAATTAACCTTGAAATTAACATTGCATTTTTCTGAAAAAACTTTACTGTCATAAGCCTAATGTGTTAGTAAAGAAATTTGATGGTAATGTGGCACTAAATTATCATCATGTCAGAATTTAGCTCAATCTTGATAGTTTAGAGAGGCATAAAAAATTACTGACATTTGTTTGATGCATAAATTAATTAACGGTCTAACTGACTGTTAGACATCATCATACTTTTCACATTACTTTTCATACAACTGATTATGGACAAAAAAAATAATTTATTGAAAGAACTTTATTGCTTAACTCAGTAACCAGTTATTAATGTTTTTAATGTATCTGTTAACTCCTTAAAAAGACTAACAAAAAGAATCTTACCAGACTAAATATTTTTTTTAGTTAAATTTTATACTGTTGTGTGTCTGTTTTCAAATATTTTGCATTGTTCATACTATAACTCCTACTATACTATATTTCATGTCTTTATTTATTAATTAGTATTCAGTGTTGACTATGTAAAATTTTTTTCTTTTGACAAGGTATTGATTTTAATGGGGTTTCTGTTCCCTATAAATATAAATAAATAAATTAAATTACTTGTGCTGAGGTCCTTTCTCAAAAAGTTACCTTGCTTTTTCTTACTTGGCATAAGAAAGTAACAAGGTTTGGATTTTTGTAATCGGGGAAAAAAAAGTTAAATTTAAAAAAATATGTACAGGGTGTCCAAAAATCATATTTCAAGTCACTTGACAAGGTTTTTATAATAAATGTTTAACAGTCTTACTCATATATTTTGACACAATTTGGATTTTTAATGTGCGCAGTTAAACCATACTCACTTCCAGTCTTAACATTCTTCATCTCAGCGCTAAAGAAATCCATATTATCCAAATAATATAAATTAATCATCTCATGATCCACTTTGGGTAAGTTGTTAGAATCACCCTTCACAAATCCCTTCTCCATATTCTGAGCCATATTCTCTAAAAAAAAATCAAGAAAAAATCTTAACAAAATTCAAAAAGTTAAAAAACTACTTACCTACAGCTCTCTTTAAAAATCTTTTTATCAATACTTTTTTTAATATAAATATTGAAACCTTTAAAATAAGTGCAAAAAAATTAAAAGAACAGAATATTATCGCTTTAGAATAGATAGCTATATTTGAAGTCTGAAAATACCATCATGGCTGTACCCAAGGGGTGAACCAATCCAGCAAGTGCACAAAATATTTGGCAGGAACTATATTTTAGCACTTGCAGGCTTCCTATATTATTAGTTTCATTTTATCCTAAACCCAGGAGGAACTGGAATATGGACACTTTTTACAGGAGACGTACAAAATATGGGATCATTTCACCCGTTGGCTGTACCAATATACAGATTTTAAACAATAGCAGAACGGAGTTTTTATAATGTTACTAGTATGAATCTACACTTTTGCAAGCAAATAAGAAAAGCTATAGCATAGATTTTAGGAGAAAATTCTGTCTTCTAATAGACATGTAGCAAGCATGAAAATTCTTGGATCTGGGGTTGAGTTTTTATGGTGGTTTTTGACGATGCATCAGAAAGCGGCTTTATATAAAGAGAGTGTCTAAAGATCCGACAATTTATTATGTGTTTTTCATATTTTCGTTTTTTTTCAAACTAAATTAACCCAACCTAACCTAAACAGACTCAATCCAACTTATTAAAAGCCAAAACACCCAAAAAAAAACACACTTTAAACTAAATTAACCCAACCTAAACAGACTCAAACCAACTAAATTCACCCAACCTAACCTAAACAAACCAACTTATTCAAAGCCAAAACAGCCCAAAAAAACACACTACAACCCCTACATTTTTTTTTGGCATAAAAAAAATGTTTGGGTTGTTTTGGCTTTTAATAAGTTGGTTTGAGTCTGTTTAGGTTAGGTTGGGTTAATTTAGTTTAAAAAAATATGAAAATATGAAACACATAATAAATAATTATTGTCGGCTCTTTACCCTCACGTCTATTCAGCCGAATTGTCGGCTCTTTATAGACACTCCCTTATATAAAATTACCTCAAAAAACTTACCAAATATCAAAATTTGTATGCGCACACTCTGTTAAAAATCGCAATCAAAAGTTCTTATTCTTCTTGTCTCCGAATTAAGCTTATAAACCCAGCTTAAATTTTCTTAGCAGCTAGGGCTATGGTGGACAGGAACCGTACTGTTTGTAATAACATTCACTACATATATAGTTGTATATTACTTGTAGGCTTTCTAAACGACAATATAAACTTCCGCACTACTAAATGTTTATAATTTTATAAATTAACTTCAAAAGAATCACAACCAAAAAAGCAAAACACAAAAAAACGAATTGACAGTATGACTTAAAGTTAGCCGCAGGCCGCAGTTCGCAACCCAGTGGTCCAAATAAAAACTGCACTTGACAAATTACAATGGACCAGCCAAAAATGACGTCACCTGTATTGATTATGACGTCACCTATATTCGTTTTGAAAAATCGTAAGGCCACTGAATCGACGATTAAAAACATTATTTTTCACATAGAAAACCAAAATTTTTTGGGGAAAAAAGTTTTTAGATGGATTTCTTGGACCTTTATGTTTCTGTATATTCCAAAAAAAAGGTAACTTTTTTTTTATGGGAAAGCCCCATTATGTACTAATTTCGTCCCCTTCTAAAAAATTGCCTACTCTCAAGATAACTTCATTTTTTTTGTTTTTATGGTGTGTGTAGCTTAATATCAAGACACAACTCCCTCTGATTAAGAAATAAATTTGAAAAAAAAGCAAATATGTGATAATTTGCTACTAATTATGTACTAATTTCGTCCCCTTCTAAAAAATTGCCTACTCTCAAGATAACTTCTTTTTTTTGTTCTTATGGGGTGTGCCTTGATATCATGTTGGGCAAAAAGGGGCAAAAAGGGGACGAAACTAGTACAAAATTAGTAGCAAATTATGGCACAATTACTTTTTTTCAAATCTCTTTCCTAGGTAGAGAGGGGTGTGCCTTGATATCAAGCTACACACTCCATAAAAAAAAATGAAGTTATCTTGCGAGTAGGCAATTTTCTAGAAGGGGACGAAATTAGTACATAATTAGTACTAAATTCTGGCATAGTCACTTTTGGTCGAACCTCTTTTCTAAGCAGAGGGGGTACCTTGATATCAAGCTACACACCCCATAACAAACAAACAAAAATCTTAGGAACCGATGGTTTTTGTAAACTAAAAGAACCCTTCTTAAAGAGTACATAATTAGTATAAAATTATGACATATCAACTTTCATTAAATCTGTCTCCTAACACAACACACCGCCCCCTTTTAAGTGCGAATAACTCCATTATTAAGTAAGTACAAAATTTTTTAAAAGGGGACTGAATTAGTAGATAACTAGTACATAATTTTTACAATACCCAAATTGAGTTTCGTTGAGGGGAAGGGGGTGTAGCTTGATTGAGTCCCAATATAAAGCTTTTGTTGAAAACTGTGAAATATAATATATATATATATAATATGGCGGGCAAATTTGTGTAGATTTGAAGGTAGTAGCTGTTTTACTTGGTATGCAGTTGGGGTATACAAAATACTGATGTTTTCTATGCGAATGGGATAGCCGAGCTAAAAAGGATTACTATAAAAGAAGAAATTGGTCACAAAGACAATCCTTTGTACTGGCAGTGAAAAATATTACGAACAACCCTTTAGTTTCCTTACTTCCGCCGTTACATATCAAACTTGGCTTATTTAAAAATTTCGTTAAAGTTATGAATAGAGATTTTGCTGCCTTCAATCACATAAAAGAAAAATTTCCCAGAATAAATGAAGCCAAGATTAAAGAGGTAATTTTTTTGGGACCCCAATAAGAAAGCTTGAGAAAGCCTTTAGAATGGTGGTGACCAAATTCTTAGGAATTAAAAGAGCAGAAAATTATCCAGAGATTGTAAAGAAACTTCTACAGTCATATGAAAAAAAATACACTATCTATATTCTTAGATTACTTCCCTGAAAAATATGGAAAAAAGATACCAAGGAAAGTGAAATATTTCAATGTTAGCAGATTACTGTTGGACGCTGTGTCGAGAGGAACCAGAGGCTATGTATAAGAGAAACTTAAAGATATAAAAAAGTGATTAATTTAATTTGTCATTATTTTAATTAGCTATAAGTTAATTAGATTTAGTATTAGACTAATATTGAGTATAGTAGTTCTTATATGTAGAGATATAGCCCAATAGAATAGTACTTTAAAATGGCAAAACTGACTACACAGCCACACTTTTCTGGGCTAATAGGGGATCATGCCAGAAACCTAAAACCACATTTTTCCAACAAAATTTCCCTCTAGGTTCGCCGCCATCTTGGATTTTGTGTTGGACTTAATATTTCGGTTAATATTTGTCCGATTTTAAAAGTTTTTTTTGTTGTTGTGTCAAAAAAAAAAGTTACGCCTAAAAGACTCCCGAAAATGATGACATGTAATTACTTACTAGCCAATATTTCTCTTTGTGTAGACTTGAGAAGAAAAGTGTTCAAATATAAATTGTAGATAGCAAAATTATCTATAATTTTTTTAAAACACTTTTTTTGTATAGTAAAAAATAGCTGAGATAGAGTGCTGCAAAGTTGACACTACAAATTTTTGAGGTAAGATTTAACTCCCTTATTGTGTCAAGTTGGCCATGACAAACGCCTATGGTTTGTCAAATTAGGAATTTATCAGACCGTATTTAATACAAATTTTCATCCACGATCCACCATAAAAACTGTAATTTGTTAAACCAATTTTTTATCCGAACCTCATTTCTTCAAACCCACTCAATAACAAACTCGAAATTTATAAGACCCATTTTTAATCGACCCAATGTTCATCAAAGTCATTCAATATCAAACTCGTAATTTGTAAAACCCATTTTTATTCAAACTCGAAATTTTTCATACCATTATTTTTCAAAACCGGAATTCGTAAGACCCGTTGTTTATCAGAAATTTGTTCTTAGCTGGAATGCTATGAACATTGAACGCTACTTGTACAAGTATGCGCGCGTAGCAGCGACAAACGCATCGAAACGCCGCGCCACCTGCGTGTACGCTTCCCGTTCATGCATTATTGGCGGATGCGTAATCAATTTAGTAAAAATTTCTGATAAACAACGATTCTTACGAATTCCTAGTGCTAAGTGACTTTTTTAGGTTTTTTCTTTTCATGGGAGGCTAGTACTGCAAATATAACCTGTAAGCCTTTTTTATTGAATATTATGAATATACTTGTAGTAATATAGTCAGTTTTTAGCTCGGTTTTTAGAGTTATTTTTGTATTTTTGCTGACCAAAACTGGGTTTTATACTTGCAAACACGGCCTTTGTTTTTGGAAAAAACACAAATCTTCGAGCTTGTTTTTAATAAAATTTGTAGATGCAAAATGAGACACACAAATTGTTTTAACAATGCAAAATTATAAGATCTTCACAAGGCCTACTTTAGCCTTTTGTATTCTGCAAGCAACAAAGGGATTTAAAAAGGTCCATAAAAACTAAGATTTCAATAAATTCTCGGGTCTCAGACAAATACTGACAAAAATGTTAGTAACATCAAGGCTGCTTACTTTTCAGGATGACTTAAAGACCGGATGGTCAAGGCGGCGTTTAAACGTTGTTTGACATCCAGATAGGAGGAAGGCTCGTCGAACATAAAAATGTCTCCATCTTGAATGCACACCATGGCGCAGGCAAAACGTTGAAGCTCTCCGCCGGACAAGGCGCTGATTTCGCGTTCTTTTACATTGTTTAAATCTAGAGGTTCAAAAAAAATATATGGGTCGTTCTTGAAAAAAGGTAACATTGCATGTAATTGGCTTGTAAATTTAAAACCACTTATCCTTTTAAAAACAAATTAGGAGGATAGTTAGTATACTCAAAGGCGAACATTATCCAGCAGTAATGAACTCTCCAAGAAATGTCTCCATGTAAGGAAAGTTTTCACACCATGTGACATGTCACATGGTGTGATATGTAATTTTCAAAGTTTAGGATCATAAAATTTATTTACATAATGATTTAGATAGATAAAAACTCAAAAATCTAAAAAAATACATTGATATAAGTTTTTTGTCTTAGTCAAAAAACAAAAAAAAAACATGTGTAATTGATTTTGGTGTAACTCGTGTGATCACATGCAGTCAGATTTTTTTTTTAAATCTGACATCTTTGCATACAACTCATTTACCTGAAAATGGAGAAGCAGGGAAGATACAGTTTAGAAGTGTAACCTGAAATGTGTAACATAATTCAGTTTTTGTGAAATTTTGGTGGTTTTAAAACAGTATTAACATTTTGGCTGAGATAAATGTCACACGTGTTTCTATATCTACAGGGTGGATTCTTTAAATGGAACGTTGCTTCTAGCGGGTTAGAATTTGGTTTTACAAAAAAATCCAAAAACACGTCAACTGAGATTTTTAATTTTCTTTAATCGTGCTATCTTGGATTTTTTTATGTCATTTTATTTACGAGGTATGGCAAAAAAATGTATTTTTTTAAATAGGACACCCTGTATAGTTTGACATTTTTGAATTCTAAAATAAATTATCTTTTTGACAATACCACACACTAATACTATATCTCTTATGTTTTCAAAGATAGAGGCATTTAAACTTGCATGGAATTGTTGTCTATGCCCTATTTTACGGGGGATATTTGAATGAATATCGAAGTTTTCCATACAGATTTAGATAAAAATATATAAGAGAATTGTTTGCAGATTTAAAAAATTGCAAAATATCGAGGGGAACAGCTGGTCAAAAATTCGTACACCTACTGTGAAATATTTTCAAGTATTGTCCGGGATTGTTAAGTATTGTCCAGTAGTGTTAAGTATTGTCTAGTATTGTCCAGTATTGTCCAGTATTGTCAAATATTGTCCAGTATTGTATTCAGTATTGTATTCAGTATTGTCTCCAGTATTGTCCTTTATTGTCCAGTATTGTCAGGTATTGTAATTGTAAAGTTTTTTAAGGTATTGTCATGAATATTTTTTATAATAATAAAAGTAAAGACAGAAGAGAATGAAGATTATCTGCTCCTTAGATAAAAAATGGTAGGATCTAACAATTAAAACAACTCGCCCATTTCTCTCTAGTAAATACAGACGACTTTTAAACAACCACTCCACTGGCTAATTCCTCGACATTTTTGAATTGTGCTGTCTGTATTTAAATATCTGCCTGTTGAGGCAAAGGAGTAATTTTTTAATAGTCTATGTATCTACTAGAGAGAAATGGGCTAATTCTGTTTGTTTAAACTCAATCTCTATTATTACAAAAAATATCTAAAAATATCTTACATCACATATAAATCACATTAGCTGCGCGGTCAATTCGGTAAACAAAAATCGACCATAATAACAAAATATTGGCGGGAAACTTGACTATATTCGGCTGCGATTCGGTTGCGCGCGCTATGCATGGTCAGTGAATTTTTCAGTGGCATGGTAAATAAAGAGTGCATTTGACTTGACACCCCAAGCGCTCTCTCTTTCTCCCTCGGACAATGCAAGGCCATTGTTAACAAAGATAGAGAGTATCTCTGGAGAAGCGACTAAAACCCACTTTGCGTTCCACGATTTCATTGTTTTGAGATATTAGGACTTTTATGTTTAAATGTTTCTCACCATCACCTTTTATTTTCAAACACACCCCAGCAGGATTTATTTGGTTAGATTGCGATTGGGGGACTGGGTTGGGCCTGGTTGGTTTCTTGGGTAGGGTTGGTTTTGGTTGGGTTGGTTATTATGTGTTTTTTTTTTTAATTTGTATGGGGGAGAAAGTTAATAAAATGAAAATACTCACATTCATGTAACCTTGAGTCGACCAATGAAAACCTGAAACGCAAAGTGGGTTTTAGTCTCTCGTCTTGGGGTGTCAAGTTAAACTAACCTCGACCATAACAAATATTCGCGGGAACTTAGATCGGTTCGGATTGGTCATATTCGGCTTTATAGCGTCAGTCAAGGCAGCACTCGAATATTTCGATTTTTGATAAAAACCGAGGTGAAAACAAGAAGAAGAGAAATATCTCAGTGTTGTCAGTAACTGTCTTAATAGAATACGCTATTAATTTCCTTCGTTTGCATTGGTTTCCGAATTTTTGTTCATATTTTCATTTTTTTGACAGTATTGTCTTGACTATTGTCAGGTATTGTTAAGTATTGTCCAGTATTGTTAAGTATTGTCCAGTATTATCTGGTAATGTCCAGTATTGTTTCCAGTATTGTTAGGTATTGTCAAGTATTGTCCGGTATTGTCAAGTATTGTTAGATATTGTCAAGTATTGTCTACGATTTGTACACCTACTGTCTGCAGCTGATGACCCCTCGCAAAATATACATGGTGTCCTATTTAAAAAAAATATATATATTTTTTTGCCATACCTCGTTGAAACAAAATGACATAAAAAATTTAAAAAAAAGGAAAAGGAAATTAAAAATCTCAGTTGACATGTTTCTAACCCGTCTTAAGCACCATTCCGTTTAAAGAATCCACGATGTATAAGGAGTAAATGGTAAGATATTTACTTTCAAAAATTAGTAACTTTTTAATTTTTTTGTTATTTAGACATTTTTCTAAATATGTCACTAGTGTGAACGTCACTGGTGTGACACCTGTGAAATTTTTCGCTTGTAATTAAAAAAAACTCAATAATTTTTAGAAAAATAATGGCAAAAACTAGAGTCTTTGGCAAGAGCACCAGAAACGAAAAAGGAAATAGACAAAAGAGAGAAAAGAAGACATAAAGTAAGGGCATATTATATACATAGCAACATATTATATTTACTTAAAAAGTGGGAAATCAATTTTTGTTTTTTTAAAAACTATTACACCAAATGTTACCATTTTTTAAGAACAACCCAGCTATAAAGACTCTTGATTTTGGTAAAATAGGTATAACTGGTGTTAGATGGCTATCACCTGTGTTAGCAGATGAATTCACAAATTCAAAAATAACTCAAGAACTAGTAAATTGTTATCTCGGCCATATAGCACATTTTAGTCCAACCAACTACAGCAACATTTAATAATTACCAAAATTCAAAGAACACTAATTTGGTTTTTTTAAAAATTACCACTTGAAATGTTACCTTTTTTCAAGAACGACCCATATAATGAAATACCATTAAGGAAGGTTACTTTTAGAACATCTTTAGCATATGCAAAGTATATACCAATTATGGTACAATATTCAGTAATATTAATACAATAAATTCATGAGCGTTTAATTCAGTGTATTCAGAAAACCATCCCAAGTGAAGTGTCTACTTCCACCAAACGCGAAAATTCTCTGATTAAATCGATCATAAGAATCCGCCATAACGCTTATATTCCGCGGTTTCAACCTATTTCTTTATAAGCTCATGGTACAGTGAGTATAGCTCTGGTCTCTCAACCTGTAGGTTGTGTGTTCTCACCCCGTCGCCGCATCGCACTTTTTTTTTATTATTTGTTTTCATTTTTTTTTTCTTAGGGTGTATTGTGATAGGACATGGTGTTTAGAGCTCAAAAATCTATTTTAGATTAGTATTTTAGGAGTTAACGGTGCTAAGGATGACCCGTTGCTATATGTGCTAAGCACATGACAATCATCTGATAAGAAAATATATTAGCACATCCTAAGAACCTGCATAGCATGTGATTAGGGCGGAAAGTAACCTATTCTTATCAATGCTAAAGAGGTTCCAATGTTAATTTAGAATATCCTTAGCATATCCTATTTCGTTCATATTCATACTAAAACCATGACAAAAAGAATAAGGCGTTTTATTAATAAATTCTATGAGCTAAGAAAATTTCAAAAAACATAAAAAATCTTATAATACTCTAGCATGCCTTTGTTGAATCTATTATAAGATGTGGTATTTCAGTTTGGAGATCTTTACATGATAATTACATACTAAAAATTATATTTAAAAAAAACAGATATTCTACTAGAAAAATTTATACAGAAAACAGGATTATGAATACTAGGTTATTATACTTGCACTCAATATTATTTTTTTTACCATAAGAACCCTCATCTTAAAACAGCACAAAATTATAAATATGAAACAAGAAATGAAAACAACTTGCACAATTCTTTATCATACACAACAGCAAATCAGAAATTTGTAACACACATTGCACCTAAAATTTATAATATTTTACCCAAAATTTTACAACAAACTAAAGAACAAAAAATACTTTCTAAAGCTTGCAAAAGTCTTTCTTATTGATAATTATGACAGAATGCTAACAGTGGGATTTACCAAGATCTAAAATAGTACCCCCCACAGATCTAAATATTTACACATGTGGGGGGTACTAAATTTTAAAACCAATTTTAAAAAACACTTACCCATACAGAAAAGACACAAAGATATATATTATTTTGTATTATTATTGCAAAATACCATTGAAAAACAGATTTTTTTTCTGAAAATATACCATATTTTAGGAGAAAATGCCCTAAAACTTATTTTTTTACAGGCTTCAAAATGGCATTTGGTGAATACGCCAAAAATTTGGCACATAATAGCTTCATCATCTGTGTTTGAGGTTATAAAGTTGGTGATTTTTTAGACCACCTCTGGGGGGGGTGGCTTAAATTTATAGGCCCCAGAAATGATTGTTTTGTGGCAATTGGTAATAAGTTCGTTTAGAATTTCCATAAGTAACCGTTTTTACAAGAAGTAATTTACCTTATTTAATATCCCAAGTTGTTTATTAATCAATAAAATACCTCCAATTTTGTCCAGAAAAACGCCATATTTTCAACCCGTTTTCAGCACAAAAAATATATTTATGAGGGCACTACAAGGCAAAACAAACATGCTTCAAACCAAAAATTTCACTTAAACTTAGGACCGTTCTAAAATAGACTAAACCCTTTTAGTAAATCCCACCGTAAATGTCTTCAAACTATAGCTTCCTCTAAAATGTCTGAAAACTATAAATAATGATTTTATACTATTTAGAATGTATGTAATTTAATACTTATCTTTCATCTTTAACTTTTTTTCTATTAAAACATAATTAGATAAATTAAGTAATCTCAACCTGACATATTGTGTAAATGGAAAATACATACAGGTGAAGTGGCATCTAGATGTTTTCTATTTATTGTCATAATTGTAAAATGTTAATTATTGTATAGTAGGTATTAGAAACACAGAAAGCATAGAAAATGAAATAAAATATGTTTTAAACCATTATTAGAAACAAATTTCGGGGCCAAAAATTAAATACATTTTTACTCAAAGGGGTCAAAATAAGTTTGCGCCACACGGAAGTTTTTAAATGGTCCAGAAGAGTGAAAATATACAACCTGTGGATTCGCTACATAAAATTAATGGTTGTTGCAATTTGCAAATGAATTAATGAACTTACCCAACATCTCACAAATCTGTGCCTGATTTTTCATCTCATCCTTCTTGTCAAGCAACTGTGCTACAGTGCCTTTAACAGCTTTTGGAATTTGGTCCACATATTGGGGCTTAATCAGGGCCTTCAAATCGTCTTCTAGGATTTTGGTAAAGTAGTTTTGAAGCTCGCTACCTCTGAAATGGCTGAGGATTTCTGTCCAGTCTGGAGGGTCCTAAAAAAAGGTTTATTTATTTTTTTAAATTTTTTGACTTGTGTAAGTGCGCAAGCATTATTAGCACCAATAAAGAATCTATCTATCTATCTATCTATTTCTCGATAACAATGTGCTTCAAACCTGTGCTCTCTTCTTATTCATAATATTATTGCTCTACAATTTTGTATGTTACAGCAAAATGAAATTGATCATTTGCAAGAAATGCAAAATAGAGCAATGCGGATAATTTTATCTTGTAATAAATATACCCCTATATATATGGTTATGGTTGCCTGTTGTTGAGTTTTTAAGGTTTAATGTTTTGGTTTTTATTTTTGAAATTAAAAAGGGTCAGGCTCCATCGTATTTCAGAAACAAAATGACAGTCAATTATGAAGTTCATGGTTATGCCAGCAGACAACACCCGTTGATATAAAAGCTGGTTCCACACTTCAATGTTTTAAAAAACAACTACGAATATTCTTATTAAAAAAATGTGATATTTTTAATAAATGATTCAATTTAAACCATTCCTTAATTTATTTGCTTTTTAATGTTGGTTGGTTTTGTTAGGTTTTTTATTTTTTCTTGTGTTGTGTCATTTTATCTTGTATTGTATTTCACTGGTTATAAATATTTAAATCTTTTGTTATACTTTTTTTTTAGCATAATTTTAAATTTTTGACTTGTTGTTTGTTGGATGTGTGTATTTTATTTTATTTTATTAACTTTCATTGTTGAAATTATTCTTATATTTCTATTATTTTTATACCTAGGTTGACTATTTTTGGACTTTCTTGTATGTAATTTATGATTATTGTTCGACGCTTTTATACTATTTAAATGTTGAAAAAATAAAATCGTTACAAAAAATTCAAAATAGGGCACTAAGAGCTGTTTTAATGTGCAATAAACAAACACCTATTAGGGAAATGTTGCACAAACTGTCAATAATGAGTGTAAATCAAAGGCTGACATACAATATGTTAATTTTTATATTTAAGTTAAAGCATAACATGCTGCCTAGTTATTTAAGTGAAGAACTAACATATACGCAATAAATAACAACTTTTTCATATCTCACTATACAGCTTTAAGCAAAAATGTAAAAAATATGTTTTAGAAAAAATTGGTATCATAAGGTAGAATAACTGAAATGTAGGGAATTTTTAAGTTATTTGATTGTAGTTTGTAACTATTTTTTAGATGGGTAAGGTGCAAGTTTAGTAAGTTAAGTTTGCTGATGATTGTTATCAAAACACTGTAAATTGAAAGCTTTTCAGTAGCTAATAAGGTGTAATATATTCTTACCATGTACCGTCCCAAGTTGGGCTTTTGTTTTCCCGCCAAAATCTTCAAAGCAGTACTCTTTCCAATACCATTGGTACCAACAAGCCCCAGAACCTCACCGGGACGAGGTATTGGCAGCCGATGTAACTTGAAGGAATTTTTGCCGTAGCGGTGTGTGGTTTGTTGTTGCAAGTTACTTGGTAAATTAATGATGTTAATGGCTTCAAAAGGGCATTTCTAAAAGTTCAATACATCAAAAATTTAAATTGTTGAGCACTGATGTTTTTGTTATAACATTTTGTTTTTTGTAATTCCGCAACTTTTTCCTTGTTTTAAACTCCCTGCCCTCCCTGGATTTTTTCATACAAAAATGAGAACAAAAATTGTGCAAACACCAAAAAACCTATTGGAAAAAAGTGCAATTTTTGCTTTTTTATATTAGGTCCAAAGGGGTTTTGAATGCCTAATAAAAGCACAGTTTTTCATTGGCACTTGGAACATTTTTGCTCTATAGAGGCGTTATGGTTCTTTTAAACTCATTTTCTATTTTGTTGTGAACACATTTTTGTGATACAAATGTAAATGTATTATACTTAGAACTAAAACTAAAATTTTGAAAATAGGGATAAAACTTGCTTAATGAATATAGCACCTCCATTAACCTAGCGACCCCACCCCAAGAAAAATTTAGTTATGCCATAATTATGTGCTAATCTCATCCTCAATCAAAAAATTTTATGCTCCTTTGGTTTCTGAGATAATCAAAAAAGAAAATGGGGTAGCTAGGTTAATATTAACTTAGCAACCCCACTAGAAAAAATGGAGCCAAACTAAAAATTTTTAGTTTTAAAATTATGTACTAATTATGTGTTTGACTATATATATATCAAAAAAATCAAATTTTTCATTTTAAATCATATTCTTTTTAAAAAAAGGGTGTCTAGGTATCACGGAATTTAAAAATTTCAAAAACCAGTATTATCTGCAAATTATGTGCTA
The DNA here is from genome assembly GCA_963921995.1 of Oxystoma pomonae. Classification (NCBI taxonomy): domain Eukaryota; kingdom Metazoa; phylum Arthropoda; class Insecta; order Coleoptera; family Brentidae; genus Oxystoma; species Oxystoma pomonae. The sequence goes on along the minus strand of OY998169.1, from coordinate 43,826,042 downwards.
ATTTCATCCATGATCAGAAAAATTTGTACTTGTGTGGTTTCCGAAAAAATTAATATAAAGAATATTACATTACATAATTTGTAATAACGTAGCATTCACAATCTAAAGTATGATTCCAAAGTAAAAATATATTATTTCAAAATTATGTGCTTGATGAATATGTGTAAGAATTATCCTATAATTTTAAAACCAATAATTTTTAGTTTGGCGCCATATTTGCTGGTGGGGTTGCTAAGTTATTAAATTAGCTAACACACTTTCTTTTTCGATTTTCTCAGAAACCAGACAAGTACAAAATTTTCTGATTATGGACGAAATTAGCACATAATATGCAGATAGTGCTGGTTTTTGAAATTTTTAAATTCCATGATACATAAACATGTGGGGTCGCTAAGTTAATATTAACCTAGCTACCCCACTTTTTTTAAAAAAAAACATAATTTAAAATGAAAAATTAGATTTTTTTCTTATATATTCGTCAACCACATAATTAGCACATAATTTTAAAACCAAAAATTTTTAGTGTGGCTCCATTTTTCCTGGTGGGGTTGCTAAGTTAATATTAACCTAGCTACCCCATTTTCTTTTTTGATTATCTCAGAAACCAAAGGAGCACAAAATTTTTTGATTGGAGACAAAATTAGCACATAATTATGGTGCGACTAAATTTTGATTTTCTTGAGGTGGGGTCACTAGGTTAATGGAGGTGAATATAGCCCCTTGTCATTTGATAATTTTTGTTTTTCTTAAAAATTTATAATGTAAAAACCTACTAATGCTACACACCTTGACACAAATACCACACCCAATACAAAGCTCTTCAGAAATTGAAGCAATCTTGCTGGTGGGCGCAACTTCAATACAGAGCTTTCCCATTCTCACAACAGGGCAAGATTTCTTGCACTCTTGCCTGCATCTTTTGGGTTTACATTTGTCAGCATTGACAATAGCAATACGAGTAAGCTTGTCAGTTTCTTCAGTGTTTTTCCGCCGAGACATGATTACTGAAATAATATAAACATGATTTAAATTAAAAATAAAATTATTAGCCTGTAAAATATCATTCTAAATTTGGAACTAAGTTTAAAACAAGTAAAATACTGAGAAGGGGAGAAAAATTAATATTACCTTAAGCAACTGACTCAAAACAGGTCAACTTATGACAAAAGTGCGATAACAATTTTCATGCACTTGCTCTAGTACTTATGTTATAAATTTTTTAAAATAAGATATTATAACGCTTTACCACAGTTACAACGTAAAAACAACTAAATTTCACATCTCTAGAGCCCTGTTTTAGAAAAAAATATGTTTCCACTAAACTATCACACAATTTAACCTCAAAACAAACACTAAAACGTTAAATAAAATCACTTTTTACACGGGTAAAAAAAATGCACTATCTGTAACTTGTTGCTTAAAAATACCTAGTATTCAATTTTTGCAATATTTACCTCAAATACAGCTGAAAAACCTAAAAAATATAAAAAAATAGCACGGCCTTCGTGCCGGCTGACAAGAAAAGGAATCTTAAGGAACAAAAGTTGGTTAGGTAAGACGTCAAATCCGAACTAAGGCCACTGTTAACAAAAATTTGAAGTAGATACTTAAGGGCCAATTGCACCGAACAGTTATGTATTTTCATAATTAACTAATCATGGTTAATTATGTAATCACGGCTAATGTCAGTACTATGCACCGTATAACTATTAGTTATCTAACAGCCATTTGCACCAACATATTTACTTATTTAGGGGTCACCTAGAAAAAACTCCCCTAAACTACTTTAGGTGATCCCTAAATCTAGGGGCCCGCTTTTGGTCCCCTAGCGCTCCCCTAACCTAAAACTAAACTAGATTTAGGTGCCACCTAATGCTAGGTTACCCCTAAATATGTTGGTGAAAATGGCTGTAAAGGCCCAGTCTTGTCTTATGCTTTCTTGGCACTACCTTGTCATGGGGTTTGACCAGCTCCACTTGGTAGAACTTGGGGTAGTCTGACTCTTTTATTCAACACCCAAATTCTGGTGGTTTGCCTGTTTCTTTCCTTTTCAATCTTCAGTCTCTCTCTTTTTTTTCCAACCTTTATTCTTTCTTGTTTTTTTTTTTAATTTTACTGGGTTGGGATTAGGATTGAAGGGATTTATGTTAATTCATACACACACACACATAGATTCTGCACGCATACAAAAACACAAATAGACATGTACTATAAAAGGTCTTTGGATTCAGTTTTTTCAGTGAATTCCTTGTTCTTTTTTTTTCCTGTTTCCTATTTATTTTAATTAATTTTTATTTAAAATAACCATACATATAATTTTTATTTTATTGTAATTTAAAAAGGCCATAATTAATTGAATTTTTTTTTCATTTAGCGCTTCCAGCATTGACCGACCATACCTGTATCCGTCAATGCACTATAAAGGTCAAAATTCAAAAAGTATTTGCTCAATCCCCTCGACTCGCCCACATTCACACAAAGCCGATTCCTTAATTTTGATCTTATGCAGGTGTTCAGCAGTCAGGCAATGTCCTGTTCTGAGTCTGGTCATAGTTGTTAGACTTTTTCTGTCAGTAAAACTCAATTTCTCATGCCAAGGTCTTCTGGGAAATTCATTTTGAATTTGGCCATACCACACCCCTCTTACTTTTATTTCTTCTTTCCATTTTGTTTTGAAACTGAGTATTGTATTATTTTTATAAAAAAATTTCAGGTCTCCTTCTTTATAATCAATTTTTTTGGGAATTTTCAAGTCTCGCCCTATATTGGCAAGTTAATCTGCCCATTCATTCATGTTAATAGAACTTCTGTATTTTAGGCCCAGGATTAGAGAAAATCGTAGCGGCAACGGTCAAAATCTAGATTGCCATGACATGACTTGGCCAATGGGATTAGAGATGTGTTATTCGTCAACAATTCGTTCATTATGATTGAATCACTTGCAAGTATTGAATGATCGAATCATGTTTGCTCGATATGATTCCATCAGTCAAATGACCGACGAAGACAGAATGAATTAAACGAGTGAATCAAATCGGAATGGATCAAATGACTGAGTGACCGACGGAGGCAAAACAAATTAAATGAAACTCAACATAGACAAACTACTTGTCTGCCAGACAGATCGAACCCAATTTTTTTTCTATGAAACTCAACGCGAAGAGAGACAGACTGACAAACTGATTCAATCGGTTGAATGAAAGCAGCTAGCAGCGTGAGTGGATCTTGAAAGAGACAGCCAATAAACTAATAAGTTAAATAGAGCAAGAGATAGACGAGAGAGAATATCGGAATATAGCATATTTGTTTAATTTTCAGCCAGGGCTAAATCTATTCTTTTTTCTGTTACTTAATTTTACTACGTTTAGTACTTACCGTACTTACTACTACTACGTTTATTTTATATACTTACTTATCGGGTGATGAAAACAAATATCATTAGATTAGATATCATTCAATATTTACATTTTTTGGTCAGCAGAGTATGTGACTATGACTGATTTCCAATAATGACTTAAGCTGGGTTTATACAGCAAAATAAAATATAAGATAACAAATAAGAACACCCAATAAAAAAACGTATTTGTAATGACATGAAAAACACAGATTCTTATTTTATTTTATTTACTGTATAAATTAAGGTGACCAATCGTACGGTTTTTTTACGTTGTCCAGTCCGGTATTTCGCAGTTGTTTACTTTATGTTTTACACACTATACTTTGAAAAATTAAAATTTTTGCGGTTTCTCGGATAAAAATTGCAAAATAAAAATCATATGCACGACACCACTCAAGATGACAGACAGATGACATAACAGAAATTTTAACAGAGAAAAAATGTTTTTTGCCAATACTTTTTTTGAACGCCTGGAAAACAGTGAAAACTTGAAACATTTAGTGTTTTATTCTAGAAATCGAAACTTTGGAAAGAAAGCTTTAAAATTTGAGCAATATCATGGCAAAAATGTGAAAAACATAGTAAGAAATTGCTTCATCAAAAACGTTACCCCTTAAATTATGCTAAAATATTTTAAGCCTTAAATTACGGTCATGGCTTGACCAGTATTTCCCTAGCACTATTTTTTTCAGTTCTTTTTGACACATATTTTTAAATATAAAACCAAACATAACCTCACTAATTAACTAGCCGCGGTTATCTGGTCCTTAATTCCAGGCCATCGTTACCGATTTGGAGAAAAAAATGCTTGGTGCATAAGAAAAATATTATGTAATCCTACCACCATTAAAACTAGTTTAAATTTAACTGGCGTTTAGAATGTGAAACTTTGGAAATTTGAGTTCATTGTGTGGGCACAGTCTCACCTCCGATTAAATTTAACGTCGGGGTGAATTATGCAAACAATTGGTACTTGAAAAATTTATTCCCCATTTCAGTCACCTTATAAGAGGATTTAATCTACGACAATTTTTTGTGGTGTGGTGGTATTTTGACATTTGTCACAATTCTCAAAAATTTCAAAAATCCAAATTTGGAAAGTCCTCACATTTTTATGAAAATTAGTTACAGAGTGGAAAATGTCGAAAGTTGATATGGAACTCAAAAAGGTAAATTTTTACTTAAAATGTCCATTCTTCTTGCTTAGTTTTCCAAACAGGGGTGAAAAGTTCTACTTGGAAAAGTGAAGGCCTATAGCAGGGGTACTCTGTGCCTATAGGTAGGTAGAGTCTAGACTTTTTTGAATGCCATATCTAAAAAAAAACCATAAGGGTACAAAATAAAAGTCAAAATTTTGTGAGCATATTTTTATGAGTGTCTAAAGAGCCAATAATTCAGTTGAATAGTCGTGAGGCTAAACAGCGGACAGTGATTATTTATTATGTATTTTTCATATTTTCGTTTTTTTAAATTAAATTAACCCAACCCAACCTAAACAGATTCAAACCAAAACTAAAACAACCCAAAAAAAACACACTATGTACAACCCCTACATCGGTAATTATGCAGTATACGGTTTTCTGCCATTTTTGATTTTTTTTGAAAAATTCTTTATGGGGGCACCTTCTAGGGTCCCTAGGACCCCAAATCCGTCTGCGCCGTTTGGGTTTTTTTTTTATTTTTTTTGTTTTTTTTTAATTTTTTTTCACTAAAACAAACCAAACCAACACAGTCCAACCCAACCTAATCCAAACCAACCCAAAAAAATTAAAAAAACCCTTTACAACCCCCCCTGGGGTCCTAGGGACCCTAGAAGGTGCCCCCATAAAGAATTTTTCAAAAAAAATCAAAAATGGCAGAAAACCGTATACTGCATAATTACCCCTACATCTTTTTTTGGCATAAAAAAAATGGAGGTACCTTCTAGGGCCCCTAAAGGACCCTGAATCCTTGTCTGGCGGTTTTTTTAACACAAAAAAAAGGTTTAGGGGGGCTTAAAGGGTTTCTTTTTTGGGGTTTAAATCTGTTTGTTTAATTGGGTTCATTTAGTTCAAAATATACTAAATAATTACTGTCAGCTCTTTAGCCTCACAACTATTCAGCCGAATTATCAGCTCTTTAGGCACTCCCTATTTTTTATAGGGTAAATTTTGGATTGAATTGGATTTTCTAAGAAACATTAAAAAAGTTATAGGGTCATTCCATATCAAATCAACCAAAAAATCACAAAAATTTTACGCGACCAATTCCAATTTTGATGATTTTTGGTATATATTTTCTTCTTACTTGATTCGTAGTTTTTTTTTTTTTAATTTTTCAAAATAAAAAAGTCAGCATTTTGACCTTAACAAGAATGTACAAAACTAGCAATATCTCGAGAACCACTTACACTAGGAAAGTAATAAATGGCTCATTTTAAAGTCATTTTGAAGCTCTTTTTTATGAAATATCACAACATAATTTTAACAAAAAAAAAATTGAAAATAAAAAATTGAAAAAAAAAAATTGAAAAATTCAAAAAGGCCATTTTTAATTTTTTTGAAAAAAATATATAATTTTGGTCAAAGTGTTACTTAATTATCCACAAAATTTTATGATGGAGAAATGATGGGTTCAATGTCAAAAAAAATACATTAAAAATCATGCATTTAAAAAAATAAACATATTTTAGGAGCACCAATAGTGCACTGGATATTAAAATAAATAAATTTGTTGGATGGATACAGGTTTTAAAAAATACCCAGAGGCTTTATCTACAAATTATTTTATTTTAAACTCGCAAAAGAAATAAACAAACTTTTCTACTTCGTTGATAAAAATTAGACAGAAAACACTAAGACTAACTATATACCTTAAATTTATTTTTTTAACTTTCTTTTAAGAATTTCTGATGAATCTGACATTTCTTTTTTGCTGACATTGTAAGTTCTGCCAGTAGCAGTGTTGGGTTCAACTTTTTTTATAAGACTTTCTGGTTTAATAATTAAAATATCTTGAGGTGTTGGGTAAAAAAATGATGAGGAAGGTCCTCGTGGATGAAGAAAGCTTACTTTCAGTTCTCCGCTCTCATTATTTTTCCCCAAGACACAAGCCAGCCACCAAGCACTGTCATATTCTACAGTGACAAACCCTGACTCAATATTTTGCAAAATAATGCTTCCACCTTTAAAAAGATTATGTGTTTCGACCTCTAAGCATGTAGAAAACTGTTTTGCCAAAAACGTGCTTTCTGTAAGAGGAATTACAGCATGAATTTTTTGTGTCCCCGGTATTGTTAAGACTTCCGCAAATCTTTTATTCAAAATTATTTCATGATTTGTATAATCTGCTTCTGTGCAATATTTAAAATCAATGCCAGATATGTTTTCTTCACACCAAGTAAACAATTGTAGAGGTGTCATTATTTGATTGTCATAGGGCCTCTGCAAACTGGCTTTGGCAGCAAGTCTTTTAACAGTTCCTCCCAAGCCATCGCAGGCACTTTTGCCATGCGAGGTGGCAAAATAATGCCACTCTGCTTCAACACCAAAATCTTTTTTATGCAGGCATATATTCAGAAAATTCTTTTTGTTTTTGTACTGCGCAGCACATCCATCCGAAAAATAAAAAATTTTGTTAAGTCCTGGTATTTTGATTTTTAAATCAGGCATTAATTTTTTTAAAAATAAATGAAATGCAATTGTATTATGTGTCAAGCTTTCCGAAATAAACACATAATTCAGGTTGTGCAGTTTACCATCACTTAGAAAATAAATGGCAAAAGGGTGGAGGGTTGCCTGGCTGTTATTCCAATGATAAGACTGGACTTCATCTTGCATAACAAAGGAATAATTTTCCGCAAAGTCGCAAGTGATCAAAGACTCTCCAGGTTTAAGGTTAATTTTTATTTCATTGTATCTATCTTTTTGCATTTTTGCAATAAAAGAATGTGATTTAAGTTTTACAAGATCATCAGTAAATTCCTGGACAAAATCATCACTTTTCTTAACAACGGTTTCCATAGTACACCTATCTACTGAGACCCACTTTTTAAATGAGACCTCATCAATTAATTCTTCCTCAAATTTTTCTATTAACGTATTTTTAAACTGTTCTACTCCAGGACATTGCTTGCATCTATTGCTTAAAAAACAGTCCACTGAAGGTGGATTACACATTAGTTTATAAAGGCAATCATGATAAGATATTGCAAGAGGCCTGTTATTTTCATCATATAGCTTATTTAATTTGGAGCCATTGAGCATTAGTTTTATATTTTGATGTATAGTACATACACATACAGTATGAGTCCCACTTTTTCCTGCCAGTATACAGTTTTTGGGTCGCAGTTCACAAAATTTTGAAAACCCAATTTTTTCATTGGGGTACTCAGTTTTAAACAATGCATAAATTTCTTTTAAATTAGCTAAGACTAATTTTTTTTGTACATATTCTTTTTCAGCTCCATATTTTCTGATAACAACATAATCTTTTTTACCTGGCATGGTCCTGCTAATGTCATCCCTTTGGTAAAAATCTACCACTATTTGGGCCACTCTATCACTAAGGGTCTTTCCCGGTTTGGGGTTAGGAGAACATAATATCCCATTGTCCTTAACTAACTGTTTTACAGCTCTGGCCAAATATTGAGAAACTCCAAATTCTTCTTCAATCTTCTTTCTACTCCAACTTTGAGGTAAACATGATAAAACTAGTATTTTCTCACTCCTTTTTTCGGTTTTTAAAAATTTGTCCTTTAACTGCTTAATCATTTCACTTTCGTCACTCTGGCATTCCTTTACTAGCGTTGAATCTGATTCCTTTGTAAATGCTTTCGCAATTGTATGCTGTACAATATCAATTTTTTCTTTGTATACATTTTTTCTTTTAATCGGCGACACACCAAGAAGCTCCAATGACTTGTTTAAAAGAGTAAATGATTCAGCAGGATCTTGAAAATCTTGACTGGGTCTAAAAAAATTTAAAAAGTTACTTTTTTATAAGAACTTAAAAAGGGGGTAACAGCTGACCCAAAATGTGTACATAATGCCAAGAAATTTGTACATAATGTCTGTATTCTCAAAATGCCATGCCAAATAATGCCATGAGATTTTTCCACTCCGTACTTGACGCAATTGGTTTAGTTTATTAATTTTATATTAAAAAATACTATTTGTTACTTACCCTGCCTCATCTTCTTCAGATGCCTTAAACTCCTTTGAAAGCTTTAGTCTACAACCATCACAGATTTTCATTCCCATTTTGACATTTTTGTAACTGCACATCCACTTGGTCACATTTCTTAATTTCCCAAAATGCTTGATTTTTAACTCTAGTGGATCACAGCACTTTACTTTATATTTAGTCCATCCACTTGCCTCACCCATAGTTGAAACTTTTAAAATTACACAGAGATGACTTCTGATAAACCTTCAGTCGAACTATTATGTATCGATTATTTGGAGCTGTATCAGGAAGATACTTGCCAAAAATTTAAAATCAATTTATGCAGGAATTTTCATGTCAGCAAATCCCCACAATGTACCTAAACAGACCAATAAAATGAAGGAGGTGTGTCCTTAATGTTAAACAGGAATAAACAGGCAGTATTTCACAAAAGTATTGGCAGGTTTATACAGGCATATTTTCCTAAGAATTGGAACATCCAATAGTACGTCTCCAGTGGAAAAGAGGTTTTGTAAGTAAATATTACAATGGGGGGCAATGTTAATCTGATTACTGATACAGAATGAAACGTAGGATATTATTTTTTATTAAATAAAATATTGTTAAATATTTTTATAATATCGCTTTAAACCCCATTATATTCTTCTAATTACCAAAATGCATTGTCTATTTATAGGCGATTTTTCATGCATGTGACATTTTTAATAAATTTTTTCACATTGAACCCATGATTTGTCCATCTCAAAATTTTGTGAATAGTTTAATAACACTTTAAAGAAAATAATATAATTTTTTGAAAAAAATTAAAAATGGCCTTTTTGAAATTTAAAAAAAAAAAAAATCCAAAATTTTTTTTTTATTTTTTTTTTCAATATATGTTATGCAATATTCTCATATGAAAGGTCTTTATAAGAGCTTTAAAATGAACCTTCACCTACTTTTCTATTATAAGTGGTTCTTTGGATATTCCTAATTTTGTGTGCACATGTTAAGGACAAATAAGTGACTTTTTCGATTTTCAAAAATTAATTCAAAATAAACAACTGGTCAAAAAAGTCTGAAATTTTGGATTTTCCAGTTTTTTGGTAGGAAAAACATGTATACTAAAAATCATCAACATCGGAGATTACAACTAAAATTACAACTAAAATTAGAACAAACACTGTAACTATGCCAATTATGAAAAATACTTTACCAGGTATTTTTCTTCTTTTTTTTATAGGCATTTTCTGAACTTCAAGAGAAGAAAGTAGAAACAGAACAAAAAATTCGCATATCAACTATTCAAATAGAGGCCCTCAAAAGAAGTAAGCAGCATGCTATCCTAACTGAAAGGTAAGAAAACACTTCTATTGTAACACAAGTGTTCCATTCTAAGATAGAGTTAAAGACTAACCCCTAAATAAGTCCCTTATGGTAACCTAACTTTTTAAAAGTCTAGTTTCCTATATATAAAAAGAACTCTAAAGTAATTACCAAGAAAAATACTTAGTTTTGTTAACCAACCCAACTCGCTTACAAAGATTTTGGTGGTCCAGCATGCATTCTTAAAAGTTAAGGAGCGAGTAGGGGAGAAATTTGTACCTTGACACAGCTTCCTAAAATGTAAGGCCCTTTTGTATTTTTGGTCTAAAAACAAGCCCAAATTTTTTAAAAGTCGCCACTATTTGGCGCTTCTTAAAAAGCTGGATTTGATTTTATTTTATTAATACTTTTTAGTGCATTTTTTTGTTAAACTAGGCTTTGCTAAGTAAATTTAAATAGAGTACTTTATACATCTTATTGGTAGATAAACTTTAAATTTATTTTATTTATCTTTATTGTCTGTTTTAGAAGATCTAGAGTGATATATATGACTAAATTTATCTTTAAAATTAAATTTTTTCTACTAGCGTACCGAAAATTCACTTTTTCGCACTGTTTTGCGTGCGGTTAAGTGCACTTTTCCCGACTAGTGCGGAAAAGTTAACTTTATGGTACTTTTCCACACTCAACCAAAAATAAAAAATAATTTTAAAAATGTTCTTTTTTGTGTTAGGTAAACATTTTAGTCACGAAAAATAAAGGGTAACATTTTTAAAGTTCCTTTTAGTGGGTTAAATAAATACTTAAGTCAAGTGAGTAGAAAAAATATTGTACCTAACTCGCACGTAAAGTGACTGATTGCCGAACAACGCGTTAGCGGAAAAGTCACTTTACACGTGAGTTAGGTACATTATTTTTTCTACTCACTTGACTTAAGTATTCATTTGACCCAGTAGTTAGGTAAACTATTATATTCATGTTTGCTTTCTCTCTTATCTAGCAAACACATCTGTTACATTAACATAGTATTTACGTAAATCTAAAGTAAAAAAAATACATAAAAAAGTTTTTATAAAATTTACGTAATATTTACATAACATAACTTATGTTTATTTAATTACATAATATTTAAGTAATAAGAATGGAACTTTGTGCATGGTATTATGCAAAACATGAAAGTAATTTTTTACCTTGTGAAATTAGAAGTAGATAAATTTTATGTACACAATATGACCTTAATTTTACATAAATGTTACATTCCAATAAGTAATAATTATATAACATTTATGCTATAAATTTATATAGTAGTTACATAAAGAGTATATTATTTATGTGACGTCAAGTGTACCTTAATGTTACCTGTAAGAGATATAAATATTATTCCCAATTTTGTGTTGCCAAGTATTATTTACGTTATTAAATTACATATTATTTATGTAAAAAGTAGGGAACTTTGTGCATGGCATAATGCAGAACATGGAAGTTACTTTTTACCTTGTTGTGACTTCCAGTTTACATAGAATTTATGTAACAAAGTAATCATGTGATGTAGCTTTAATGTAATATTTACGTAAGGGTGTTTGCTGGATATGAATATTTTTTTACAAATTTAAGTTTAACTACCTCATCCAACCATGTAAAATATTTTGGTTGTCTGTAACATTAGTCATAGGAAAGCCTGGAAAACATTATACATTTTACAACAAAAAGACTAAAATAGCTTTTCTTTTTTTTTTGTACATTAATATACTCTATTAATTTTTTTCAGGGAAATCACAGCTTTAGAGCCCAATACAAAAACCTATGAATCAGTAGGGAGAATGTTTGTTCTCACACCCAAAGAAAAAGTAGAAGAAAACATAAAGAAAAAACAGACCACTGCTGATGAAAAAATCAAAACCCTAGAGACTCAGATGAGTTATTTAGAAAATTCTGTAAAAGAAGCAACAGATAGTTTAAGAGAATTGATCCAGCAAAAGAAAGATATATAGTTAATCCTAAAAGGTATAATTGGAGTATTTTTTAAAGATGTTTTGTTGGAAGTCTCAGAATAATTCTTAATTTTAACTCTCTTGCATTTGCTTAATAATTTATATTTAATATGTTATACTTATTTTATTTATCAGTTTTTTTTTGAAAATTGAATCAGTGTTTGAACACAAAAAGAAAATAAACCCTTTTTAAATGGATGGTATTTATTAAATATAAAAATTTAACTAAAAAACTGTTTATCATATAAAAACGAAAAAATTCAAACCTAAAAATAAACAAAATTTTTACTAATTATTTTCAGAAAGTAGGATGAAGATAAAAAAATATAGGCTGAGCCAAAAAGAAACGGGACTTTTTTGTCTGTCCATTATTATTACAATCAGACAAATACATCTGAAAACATGGCCAGCAAAAATGTTTTTTGTCCTGACCAAAAGAAATATACATTGTCTGACTGAATTTGTTTTAACAGTCCCTCGGACAAAAACATTTTAAGTTATGGCCAGTTAAAAAAATTCCCGTTTTTTGTGGAACACCCTATATATTATTTTTGAAAAGGACTATAAAATTAAGCACATGCAGTCTCAAACAACAATTCTTGACTTGGCGGATCCCTTTCGACGCACTGCGGTTTGTGCAAAAGTTTAAAGATCCCTGTCCCTATCGGAGCTGGCATGCCCATTATGATGTTTTCTGACACGCCACTAATTTTATCCGTTTGGCCATAGTACGCTGCGTCAAACAAGTGGTCTGCGGTTTTTTCAAACTAAAAATGAAAAAGCAATTGGAAAATATTCACTCAGGGTAAACAATATAATATGGAGCTTACACATCAATATACTAACTTAAGTTAATACGCCGATGAACTAAATTAAGCTTAAAAAAAATTAAAAAACAGGTCTGTACTTTTTTACTAAATCCGTCCATACCAAAAAAATATGAAAGTAGCAAAAGTAACACCAATTTTTAAGGAAGAAAGTTCAGACAATCCCAAGTAACTCTAGGCCTGTCTCAGTTTTACCAACTTTATAAAAAAAATTCGAAAAAATTATGCGTAGAAAATTGCACGCTTTTCTCGATCAAAATAGTATATTGTATGTGGGTCAATATGGTTTTCGAGAATCTAGAGATACAGAAACAGCAGCATTAGATGTAATAACAGACATTCAATTATAAACGTTGACAAAAACAAAAAATTCTGCATATTATCTCTAGGTTTGCGAAAGGCATTTGACACTGTCAATCACAATATATTATTAAATAAATTATACAAATATGGAATAAATGGTTTAAAAATTATTTAGAAAACAGAAATCAATTTGGCAAAATTAATAGTCAGCAAAGCTCATTAAAAGAAATCAAGAAAAATTTTATTTTTAATCTACATTAATTCAATTTGGAAATTAAAATTAAATGGCAAAAAAAAATATTCGCGGATGATACAACTATTATTTCTTTTGCAAACACATTAAGAGAAATAAAACAAAACATTGAAAAAGATTTAAGCATTATAGAAAAATTTGTAGTCCATATTCATGGAAACTTAAATCTGAAAACTGTATATCGCTTTAAATATTTTATCCCCCTTTTTCCCCCTTCAACCTCTCCCAACCCTCCCAAAAGTTAATCAGTTCATTGTCAGTCGATAGAGGATTTTTGTACTAAATTTCGTTAAAATCGATTAAGGCGTTCTTGAGTTATCGTGTATACAGACAGACAACAGATAACTTTTTTTTTGCCGATTAAGGTGTTTTGGAACCGTAGTAACTCATTTTTGATAAAATTAAGAAAAGTCAAAATTTCACGATTTTAATAGTCCCCCATACAGCTTATATCCTCGTTGCCCATACCATATTGCCAGTGCAGCAGTTTTTCTTTAATTCTACTTTTATCAAGGGTGCTGTTAATATTGTTATTAAAATTTCATAAAACTTTTTTGCACACTTTTTATCTATTATTTTAAGGATAAAAGCATCACTTTCATGAACGCATCAATTCAAAATGTTTTTCCACATTTCCAGCCTTGTCTAGCCAAAAATAACGATACATTTTGTTATAAGATTTCGGGTGTCAAAAAGTGCAAACACTTACTTTGTTCATACAGGTCTCTTGAAGCGTTTTTATATAAAGACAGTTTGAAAATGTTGTCGTATAAACATCACTAGAACCGATTTAAACACTAAATCGATTTTATTTTAAAGCGATTTAAGAAAGCGGTTTATCGCTTAAAAACCCATTTTATGGTCGTTATAAATACTTCAAAAACGCTTTAGCGCATTTCTTCCAACCTTCCTAATAGTGTGTATGTGTGTTGTGTTGTTGCCTTGAGTAAGGCTGCGGATGACTCTATTCCTCTCTGCCTGAAATCATCAGTTGTTGGAATGGATGGTGATCCTAGCATTCCCTCCAATTTTCGGCCTGTATCTCTTTTGTCAACCTTGTCAAAGGTCGTTGAGAAGATTGTTAAAAAACGAATGTTGGAATATTTGTATAAGTTTGGGTTAATAACACCTAAACAGTATGGATTCCAGGCAGAAAGGAGCACCCATGACGCTATATTCGATTTCTGGACAGGGCGTTTTCGTATCTTAAAAGAGGTGAGGCTGTGGCAGCAGTGTTCTGTGATCTATCGAAAGCTTTCGACTGCGTGTATCACAGTGGTGTGTCGTGGTTTGAATCATATTTAAGTCATCGAAGTCAAGTTGCTATCTCTGGTTCAAGGTCTTCGCCTCCGAATGTAAATTGTTTGGGAATATCTGGAGTTTTCACGTTATTTGCAGATGATACCTCCGTTCTGTGGCACCACAAAGGTATCAATGTTTTAAGAACAACCATATCACGGGACCTTCTACTAATTAAGAAATGGTGTGATGCCAATCGCCCCTGCCTTAACATTGTTGGTAAAACAAATATATTGGATTTTAAACGTTAGATGCAGGATGTTATTTTGGGAGAAAATTTTTGGGTGTTCACATCGATAGCTATTTAAAGTTTTAAAATCACATATTCAAGCTGGGTAAGAGACTGCCTTCTGAGTGTTTTGCCATTAGGTGTATAAGGGGTGAGTGGGGGAAAGATATAGCAAGAAATGTATATTTTTCTTTGTTTGAATCACATCTGAGGTACAGTACCATTCCTTTTTTTCGGGGGGGGGGGGAGGGTTCAAGCAAAATCAAAAAAAGGCTGTCCGATTTATTGCTGAAATTCACCAACGAGAAACATGTAAGCCTCAATTTATAAATAAAAAATCTTAACGTTAACGTCGCTGTATATTCTTGAGACTGCAAATATCAGAGGTGAAATTGCTTTAAAATCTAAGCACTATTAGCCCAACTCAAAAGTCTGTTATTTATGAAGGACGTCAAATAGTTAATCATGTGCCTGTTGAAGTTAGAAACGCTATCTCATTAAAACAATTTAGAAAAAAAATTAAACATATTTTACTGAAAAAAGCTTACTACTCCTTGAATGAATTTTATGGTGACTCTAAAATTGTATTATTTATTAAAAGTATCTGTATTTTTTTATTATAGTTGCGTTTTATTTTGTTTTTTAATGATATATTTATACTTTACCACATAATAATCCTGTTTGCTTCGCTGTCTTGCTTGTTTGTTAATGCGTATTTGGTTTTTTATATTTTTAAACTTAATATATATTGTCTTTTATTGTAACAGTAAATTACTAGAAATTTTTTTATCATAGATATAAATTACTGTATTAAATTAGGTAAATATATAGGTTAACTAATTATTATTATGTTATAATATGTTACTACATACATTTTATTAATTATTAAGTAGATTTACATGACAAACTTTTGAAATAAAGTTTTCTTATTAGATTAGCATGCTTTGTCAACAGAATTTTAACCTGATTTTCTGAAATATATGTTGTTAACTAAGTTGTTTTATTTGTTTTTTTCGTTAAACTGACATATATTTAATGAAGGACGTATAAACCCTCGGAGAACGCGATTTTATTTAAAACCTTCCTCATATAAAAGCGCTTTTAGGTGCGTATAAACGTAGTAAATTAAAAATAAAACGAATGCGTGTCAAACTAGATTTATCATGGTGGCACAATTGTACGGTATTTTTAAATAATTTTATTTTCACGAGTCTTCCATGGACAAAATGTAAACAAATACTGTTTCTGCCAAAATTTCTATCAGAAAAAACTTAACCTAAAAACTTCAAATGTGACAATTCTGCAAACTTTCAAATCTGGTTTAGTTCAGTGGGTCATTGAGGTTAGGTTTTGTCTAAATAAAAATGTAACGGACTGTACTTAATAGAGGAACAATGATTGGTAATAATTTCAAGTTTTAGTCAAGGTTTTTGTGTCCTTTCTTAAAAATGTATATTAAAAAAAATCTTACCGAAGCTAAGTTCAAAACCGACTGCTTCATCTTGGCCAACCCCTGTCGAGTGATTCCCAACACTTCTCCCGTATGAGTCATTTGGGCGGCCAACAACATAATATGTCTGTAATCGACACTCATACCGTGATTTTCCATGACCATTCTGATTTCTGTCATAATAGTCTCTCTAAAAATTTATTTGTTAAATTTAGGGACTCATAGATTACAGTGTTAGTACAGAACCCATGAAAACCGGGGCCCGATCTCCGTAGCGCAGTAGGTAGCGGCCAGCCGCGCACGGAAGGTCTCGAGGTCGAATCCCGGCTAGGTGCATACAGATATTTTGTGCATTGATCTTATAATGGATTGAAAGTCCCGGCCAATATAAAAAAAAAACCAGGAAAACTGGCCACAGTCAGGTAATTTCTGTTATCCCATGCAAGAGTCATGAACAAGTCAGGGGAATTTGACAGAAAAACAACAAATTCAGGGGAAATCTGGAACGCCATAGTGTAGCTATTCTTGAAATCAGGGAGAAAATAATTATCTCCCTGAAACGCACAGATCCTATTGGTCGACGCCACCTCGAAAATGACACTAATAACATGACTTTTGATGAAATTTGTTTCTACTGGTTTTAAGTGACAGAAATAAAAGATGCCAATTTCTATTAAAATATTGTCATTAGTGTCATTTGAACCACGCATTTGTGGGGAATTATGTTCTTTTCCCTGATCTCAAGAATAGCTACACAGTGTAGCTATTCTTTTATTCTATTCTGAAAAAATTGAAAATCAATGCATAACCAGGAAATAGAAAAAAATATTTATCAAAAAGAATTTTGTGGTCGCTTTTTTGTTAAAAAAAATTACTGGAATTTTTGACAAATGCTCAGGAAGCCAGGTAATTCTGGATTACCTATCCCTGATAAAACTTTTAATAAAAAGTATATCTATGAGTTGCAAAAAAGTGTAAAATTTCAAATAAAGAATTTGGGTAGATGTGGGGCAAATAAAAAACATTTAAAAAAATCCAAACCGCATAGCAATTTACAATACCATCTAACAAGGTACTATCAAAACGTTTTAAAAATAAAAATTTACTGAAATATTTTTTAAAAACGAAAAATAACCACATTTTGCTAAAAAAAATAACGTAATTAAAAAATATACAAGGTGTTCATTTTAAAACTTTCCACCCAAGATTCACGTATGTAGTCCGATTTTAGAAAAATCCTGGGACACGTCGATTTTTTATTCAAAGGGGGCACATTTTGTCTATCATGAATTTTTTGTTACCCGCGAGGGGTAAACCCCTATATTTTGAATAGGGAAAGTGGGTCGAGTGATCTTCTGCCTAGTATTTTTCTATCAAATATACTTTCTGCCAACTATTTTTTTACCAAATGTACTTTCTGCCAACTGTTTTTCTACAAAATATATTTTCCAACAAATGTATTTCTACCAAATGTATTTTCTAACAAATGTACTTTCTATGAATTGTTTTTCTAATAAATGTAATTTCTAACAAATATTTTTCTACCAAATGTCTTTCTACCAAATTCCGCCACTCACTCGACCCACTTACCCTATTCAAAATTTAGGGGTAAAGTTTACCCCTTGAAAGGGGTGCTTGCTACAAAAATTTCAAGTAGACCAAAATGTGTCCCCGTCGAACAAAAAATCGATGTGCCCGCGGATTTCTTCAAAATCATCTAAATACGTAAATCTTGGGTGGGAAGTTTTCAAACGAACACCCTGTATATACCTGGCCGCTTCTATTCCCAATGTATTGTAAACTTCGATCACATTGTTAGAAATGGTTTTGGTGCCGTCTACCCCATAAGTGGCCATCACTTCTCGTAGATTGTTTCCTTCAACGCACAAGCTGTAACTGGTTTTTCCACCCTTATCTTCTCGCGCTATGACTGCACGGTTTACCGTGGGCAGCCCCTAAAATTATTGGAGTTAAGATCAATTCATGCTCGCAACTTAAGACAACGTGCGCAGCCTTTTTACCCCGTAAAAATCCTGCGCACGTTGTCTTAGCTTGCGGGCATGAATTGACCTTGAAAAGGGATTTTTTTTTGGATCAGTGAAAATAAGATCAAATTTAACAGTAGTTATGCTTAATAGGTAATTTTTGGTCAGCATACAACCTCCCTGGTTATCGTTATTTGACAAGCCATCAAGAATAAAGCTTTTTGAAAGTTTGAGACAATGATGTGTTTGAAACTACCTCTGTGTTTCGGACTTCCATTGTCTATATTTTATTTATATACGTCGTTTCGATCAGTTCAGATTGCACCTGATCGAAACGTCGTGCATAAATAAAATATGGATAATGGAAGTCCGAAATATAGAGTTAATTTCAAGAATAAAGTTATTTCGGTTTATTTTGCCAACTATTTCTACGCTTACCCATAAAGCAATATATTCTGCATCTCCTTAATCAAAAAGTAACCATTTGAAGCTTTGCCAACAACACAAACACTTGGACTGACAGAAGTGAATATAAACAAAATAAAGATAACTACGAAAGTCGTTTTAATTAGGGAGTTTTTGGTCAACATACAAAATTAACAACCTTTGTGGTTATCGTTATTTTATTTATATTTACTTCTTTCAATCCAAGTCAAAGTGTTCGTGTTTTTTGGCAAATTTTGCAAAAAGAAAGCTTGAAATGGATACTCTTTGATTAGGAGATTGCTTTATGGGTAAGAGAAGAAATAACTTTATTCTTGACGACTTGTCAAATAACAATAAACACAGAGGTTATTTTTGTGTGCTGACTAAAAACTCCCTATTAATTACAAGGAGTGCTTATTACCGCTAAAATTACGTTACTTTTGTGGTTCACTTTATTTTGTTTATATTTATTTGTCGATTCATGTTAAAGCTCGCGTCAGAGTATTTGTATTTTTGGATTTTAAAAAGAATGTTTAGAATTGTGAAAGATGCACAATATATTGCTTTATGGCTAAGAATAAAAACAGTTAGAAAATAAATCGAAATAACTTATTAATTCTTGACGGCTTGTCAAATAACGATAACAACAAAGGTTGTTATTTTTGTATGTTGACCAAAAACTCCCTATTTTTATTAACGATAAAGATAACATTAGACGCATTTTTATGAGATTTTGGGCACGCCATAAATGTGAAAAAGACGCGCTATCATCTCTTGAATAAAATTCGTTTACCGGATGATAGCCAACTTTATTTCTTCTTTTGTAACACAAATTAAAAAATGTTTTCGCAAATTTTCAAAAAGTGTAAAAATCAAAATACCATATAAAAATTTAAGGTTAGAAATAAGCACAAAGGTCGTGTCCAATAAAAAAAAATTGTTTTTAGGTACTACAAAAACTTCTGTGGGAAGTCTAAAAAAAAGAAAAAAATAAAATCTTTAAAAATAATCAAGATTTTTAGTTTTAAACGTGCTAACCTTAACTACAACTTTAGGTAGCAATTCCTTAAGCTCGCTAAGAGCGAAATTTAACCTTCTGGAATTCGAACTTTTATTCGGATGCACAGTAATGATGGTATCACTCTCCACCCTGACGTCTGTTGGTTTTAGCTTTAATTTCGATGTTACAATGCTAAAAAAAAGATGAAAGTTAAGTTAAAGTCTGCCTATTTATTTAAAATACATAAAAGTCTACGAAGCACTGCGGTTTTCTTCCAAACCCCTTATCTTACCTGTAACGTATTGATTCAGCATTAACCTCAAGCTTCAATAATTTTATCCTATCGGCATTAAGTTGAATTAACAGGAAAGCGTCATTTTTTGTATAAACGTCGTCGATAAAGGTTGATATCTAAAAAAAAAGAAAACATCATAATAATTAGCACTTGCCGAAAAATGTTGTTTAAACAAATAGTGCAACATAGACACGCAAGATTTTTGAGTATAATTTTGAATGAATTTCAATTATTAATAAGTATAAGACAGTAAAAATCGGTTTTTTGTGACCTCATTAAAAAAAAAAGATATTCAACTAACAGCATCCAAAGTCAGTTGACCTTAAATATTATGTAATATTCTCTTTTAACACAACATCAGGTTTTTTGTTCTATTTTAAAAAGAAAAGAAATGAATCTTGTGTGCTTTTATAAAATTTGATCAACTCAAAAGTTATAAAAAGTAACTTGGAAAGTTATTTTATTATAATCTGGTAAAGATATTATTGTTTGGAAATAAAAAAAAATATGAATAATTTTAAATTTTGAATTTATTTTTTTTTAAATTTTTTATTTCTTTTATTTACGAACTTGTCAATTACAAAAAAAATAATAGTACATAAACTATAATAATAACCTGTTCCTATACCTTTTAACTAAAAATATTAATTAATAAAGATTTTTAAATAGTAGACTAGCTAAAAATATTTTTTTTTTTCACAAAATTAAATTCACTACAGAGATCACAGAGAATTAGTATGTACTAATGATTATAAATTATTTTTTAATGTGGCTTTATATTTATTTAAACTAATACTAAAAAAATCAATATCCAATTGATTAATGAACTCATGAGCAAACCTATTGAATCTACCTATAGCAGAACTATACCCATAATTGGTACGTTGTTGTCTAGTGGTGAACATAACATAACATAGTATGATTTCTTATATTTCTAGATGGAATATGAAAATTTATAGATGATAAAAGCTGTGTAGAATCATTTTAAATAACATGCATAGATCATAATTTTAATAATTTCAATCGATTCAATAGGAATGCGCAATTTGTAGCAAATAAAACGTAAAATAAAATAAATAAAATATACATATTCTCTATTTGAATTAAGTTAATTTTTTTGCAAATTTATAGGAATAATGCATGGTCTTCCTAATGTCTCTTCAACAGTATTATTTAGAATAAAGGCGGATTCAGAGTTCCGTAAGGTAAGCGGTATAAGGAATGTGGTATAGTCCAATTTTTTGATGAGCGGACTGACGTCATTTTTTTAAATCTCAATTTGATACATTGTTTTAGACAGCGACAATAAATATGTAAAAATATGTGATGTCGTTGATTGCTTCAACTGTTACTTCAAATTGACAACAACAAATTATTTGACATGCAAACTGTTGACAACAAAGAAATGAGTTTTCAGAGAAAAAAATGACGTCAGTCATGTCATCAAAAAATTCGACTATAAGACAGCAAGGAAAATAAACTATAGCAAACGCATGTTGCTGTTCGTAGCGTTTCGTAAGCCGCATACATTTTCTATTGTGTATTTTCCTTGCGTCTTACCGCATACCTCATACCGCTTACCTGTTAATGAGTCTGGAATAATATTAATAAGTTTCTTATGTTGACCAACTTATTGCAAGCAATGCATTGTCCATGCGCCTAATTCTCTTTACAAAAATAAGTACCAATTAAAACAGCATTATTTTTTTTTGCTCTCACCAAAAGTTCGCAAACTTCACGGCTCTATTTTTTGCTTACAGCTCACCAAGAAACTTAAAATGCCGATGCTGTGGTCAAGGGAATAAATTGAAATAGAATATGATTGGCCCAACAAATGCATTAGGTATTTGATTCTTATTGGCCACCTAGGGACTAAAGTGCTCGCCATAGATCTATGCTGCTTCCTGTTCAAGAATACACGTCCTGCTCAGTTTGGCATCGGCCGTGATCGATTCGAATTGCGAATTTCGATTATTTACTAGGCCAGTCAAGAAATATTAGTTTTCCACAATATGTCATTAGATTAAATGTATTTTTTTTAAATTATACTTTTTTGTACCAGCTTGAAAAAGTGTATTTAATATGTAAATATGTAGCGAGTGTGGACGCTGGAAGTAGTGGTCACATAATAATAATTACCTCTCCTAAAGTAGTCCTTTCGATCCTAACTTTAACTTCTCTGGCAAAACTTTGATCGCTTGATTTTATCAGCTGTGCATTTATAATTGGCGTACTAATTGATTTGCTAGCGTTTATAATTTCCTTTATCCTAGAAAAAAACACCGATTTATTTTTTTAACCTTTTTTTTAGAGTTGTTTAAAATTTATTTCTCAAACAACGACTTTTTCCAGTTTGAATAATTAAAATCATTTTAATCATAATGACGTTTACATCAAACAAAACTTTATACTTTGTTATGTGGTATACAAATTAGTGTTTTTGAGTTTTTATTAAACGAAAATCAATTCTAAAAGAGGGTTTACCTAGGTACACCCTGGGTAATATTCATACTGGCAACACCAGCAAAGTGGAAAGTCTTCAAAGTCATCTGGGTACCGGGTTCTCCAATACTTTGGGCTGCCAGGGCACCAACGGCAGTCCCAGGTTCTATAATTGATCTAGAAAATAAATTGTCAAATTAAAAGTAGATTTACCAAAATTTTTCAAGGTGCCATTTTTGCTGCTATTAAACCATATAGTTATGAAATACTACAGGGTGTCCCAAAAGTCTTAGTCCCCCCCTATATCTCCAAAAATTTTTGAGACATTGTAACAATACTTTGGGAACTTCAATAAGAGGCGAAATGAAAAAAATCTAGACGAGCGGTATTGCCGTACCTTTTTCTGGGGCGGCCGGGGGCAGCATACTAAAAAAAAATTAAATGGAAACACATATCCAGTTGCACCACATTTTTAAAGTCTCTGAAAATGCTGCATACCAACATTAATAATATTGACGTGTCACTCCTGTCAAAAGTTATTTGAAACAATTTAACATACCAAGCAGTATCTTCTTGGTTTTTCCGTTTAATGTGTTGCGTTATTGTCAGAAAAAAGTAAGGACCTACATCTAGTAGGCTGATTCCATGGCATCATAATAAAATAAAAGAAAATCCTGTCAAACAAATATTACGTACAATTCAAAAATGTTTCTTATTCAAAATGCGTCGTTCAAATGAAGACAAAGTAGAAATTGTTCTTTTCTATGGTCAGGTGCAATGCGTACAAATAGACGCGTAGCATTTCTAAAGACCTTTAAAATGAGGTACTACTCGATATGCGTTTCCAGTTAACTTTTTTTTTTTTAGTAAGCCGCCCCTAGGCCGCCTCAGAAATAAGGGCGGTGATATCGCCCCTCTAGATTTTTTACATTTCACCTGTCAATGAAGTTTCCAAAGTATCTTTATAATACCTCAAGACCTTTTGGAGATATAAGGGGGGACTTTTTAATATATCAAATTATTCCCAATAACTTTTGACAGGAGTGACAGATGTCAATAATATTTACGTTAGGACGGAGCACTTTAGTAGATCATTAAAATGTGGTGCAACTCGATATGTGTTTCCATTTAACTTTTTTTAGCATGCCGCCCCCAGGCCGCCCTAGAAAATGGGGCGGCAATAACGCTGCTCTAGATTATTTCCATTTTGCCCCTCATTGAAGTTCCCAATGTATTGTTACAATATCCCAAAAGCTTCTGGAGATATAAGGGGGGACTAAGACTTTTGGGACACCCTGTATAACGGCCCTGCCCTTGCATTTCCCGAAAAAAAGTCGCAGCGATAATTACTCTTTCACAAGGTGGCTACCTTTTTTGTAATACCAAATTCCCTGACTTTTCCCGGTTTTCCAGACCATTTTTAAAGTTTTTCCCTGATCCCCTCCTCCCTCACCGGTTTAGTAGGTGTTGAGTTGGACTTAATTATGTGTGCAAAAAAATAAATACTAATTTATATTTAAAAGCGAAGACACGAATCCTTGGCCGAATCTAGTCTCAAAATTCTAGATTTGTTACCAAAAAGTATCTTAAATGCGCCGCCGGCGAAAAATTTAAGAAAATTATACTAAAAATGCCATTTTTAACATATTTTAAATGTTGTAGGAAAAAATTTAACTTTTTTGCAGTTTAAGCTAAAAATTTTGTACTTCAGGATTTTTATTTTAACAAAAGTGGGTTGGGTTACCTGCCAAAAGGGACTGAGTTGGGTTCAAATCTAGTCTCAGTTCTAGATATGTTTGAAAAATCATGTCATTAATGCGCCGCAGCCGAAAATTTTACTAAAAATGCCATCTTTTAACAACTTTTAAATGTTGCTGAAAAAAAAATACCTAAAATTTATCTAAAATTGTAACAATCAATGATCCGTAGGTAAATTTTTTTTGCATATTAAGCGGAAAATTAAGAAAGAATTAACCTTTACATTTATTATGGAATATTTTTGGGTTGGGATCGAATCTAGTATCAATTTTATATACGTTCGGAAAATCACCGCGGTCGAAAATTTCTAGAAAATTTTGACATTACTTTTTTAAAAATTAAACTCAAATAGTAAAAATTAATGCCATTATAGCGCCGCGCCGCAGGCAAAATTTTTTAAAGAATCCTGCTCGGATAACATTGACCTATGGCCCTATACTTAAGAAGCAAAGACATTCAACTATGTAAATATCTACTGGTGTAAAGTTAAAAAGTAAATTTAACTTTAACAACTTTTAAATGTTGCTGAAAAAAAAATACCTAAAATTTATCTAAAATTGTAACAATCAATGATCCGTAGGTAATTTTTTTTTGCATATTAAACGGAAAATTAAGAAAGAATTAACCTTTACATTTATTATGGAATATTTTTGGGTTGGGATCGAATCTAGTATCAATTTTATATACGTTCGGAAAATCACCGCGGTCGAAAATTTCTAGAAAATTTTGACATTACTTTTTTTAAAATTAAACTCAAATAGTAAAAATTAATGCCGCAGGCAAAATTTTTTAAAGAATCCTGCTCGGATAACATTGACCTATGGCCCTATACTTAAGAAGCAAAGACATGCAACTATGTAAATATCTACTGGTGTAAAGTTAAAAAGTAAATTTATTAAATACTTTTTTAGAAAGTAAACATTTTTAAATAGTTCTGTTGATTTTAAATTTCAAGGAATTTATAGTCCAACACTTTTTTTACTATGCTTTTTAAAAATTCAGATTTTTGTCAAAATTCCCAGACTTTTCCCGGTTTTCCAGAAAATGGCCACCCTGTTTCAATTAAGCCTGGAAAAAATACAGAGCCAAAAACTGTTCTGGGCGCGAGCAGACTGCGTCAGCCATGCGCAGTAGATTTTTCGCCCTTTGGCCTTGCCCAGGTCCAACCCTGATTTTTACATTATTTTCTTTGTTTTTCAAAATTATTATTCTTACACATTTCGCGACACTTGGGCCGTTATAGTATCTCATAGTTATATGTATCAAACATAACTGGATCAGGCTGTTTAATCGATGCTCACTGACTCTGGGAGCCTGTGAGCGTTCCCGATGAATGTCCCTAATGCCATTTAATCAGCTGTTTTTCGTTGTTATTATTTTGTTTTTAAATGGTTTGATATTTTTTTGATAACTATTGCCGACTTGATAAGAAGTCGCGTTAAAACTATTTGAAAGACAGTTTTCGGGGACTAATGCTGGGTTTATACAGGAAAATAAAATAATATGTATAATAGTCGGTGGTTTTTTCAAACCTATAGGAAGATTTTTGGTGATTTTGTTCTAATTTGGCACACACTTAGGCATGACTCCGGGGGCCACCAAACCAATATAAATTTTTTCGGCGACAGCGTACATACGTTAGGCGTCGCGATGCCCTAAACTTTTTTTAGGACATAGAGTCATTTTGACAGCTGTATTTCGGTCATGTATCAATATTGTAAAATTTTGGTTAAACCTCTTAAAAAGTCACGAAATGGCCTTTGATATGGTATGCAAAATATGATTTTTGACTTCCGGTTGATTGCATATCAATTTGAAATTTTAAAAAAAATTGTATTTTTTTTCCAAACATTTACAAAAAAAAATTCTATTCAGTATTTATGAACGGGATTCTGAAAATTCATTCTAAGGTCACTGTAATGAAAGCCTTTAGGATTTTTGTCTGTGAGCTATCAAACATAGAAGATTTTTACAAGTCGTCCAGTTTTACTTAAAACACCAATACTTCTTTTGTTATTTTAAGCAGTTTTGAGCAGGTAAGTATTTTTTATCGTTGTGGGTGCACCTGATCGGCAATACGTACATAAAAATAACATTTTTCACCGCCCCCTCTTTACTCTTTTCTCCCATTGATGGTTTAATCCATAATAATATATTGATGATTGATTTAATTTTCTAATTACTTTTTTGTTCCTTAACCGATTTTTATAAAGTTTGGCATTTTACGAAGTTAAACCAACAAAGTTTACTATTTTTGTACAAAAGATGTAAAATGTCAAAAACTCAAGATGGCGGGCGTAGTCAAAAATTTAGTCTGGAAAAAAAGATCTTTTGCCAAAATAGGAAACCTTATGCCTTTTCACGTCTAATGAGGTAGCACACATAAAATTCGGTTAGGTAGTACAAAAGTTGCATTGGCGCAAAATTTCGCATATTTTAACCACCCCAAAATAATGTCTCTTTTTGTTTCCCATGCAAGAACTTTCTTATTTCTTTTCGGATTTTTACAAATTTATATTATTTCTGGAAAGATAAATAAACCGTCAAAACGTCAAATGTCAAAAACCCAAGATAAAGGACATAGCAAAAAATTACTATTTTGACCTTCCTGTTATCTTTTATTGCAAATCTAGAAAAGCATTTCACGTCTAACGAGATATCACTCATCAAATTCGGTTAAGTAGTACAAAAGTATAAGAATCGCCGTTTTCGTTAAAATTAGCTTTTTTTTTGGAAAAGTAATTTTTGACTAGGTATGTCCGCAATCTTGGGTTTTTGACTTGACATTTTGACTTGGTTTATTTACCTTTGTAGAAAGGATACACCTGTAAAAATCCGATGAGAAGTAAGAAAGTTTTTGGTAAATAAAAAGAGACATAATTTGCTAGTGGTAACGTTATGTATGTATATGTATAAAAGGTATAAGTTTTCCTATTTTGGCAATAAAAAATTACAGTGACGTCGAAAAAAACTTTCAGATCTTTTTTTCCAGAATAAATTTTTGACTACGTTCGCCATTTTGAATTTTTGACCTTTTACATCTTTTGTACAAAAATCGTAAACTTTGTTCTTTTAACTTTCTAAAATGCCAAACTTCATAAAATTCGGCTAAGGAACAAAAAAGTAATTATGAAATTAAATCAGTACAAGATTTTTTGGCTCTTCCTATATATTACTATGAATTAAACCATCAAATGGAAGAGATGATCGAAGAGCGGGCGGTAAAAAATGTTATTTTTATGTACGTATTGCCGATTAGGTGCACCCACACCGATAAAAAATATTTACCTACCCAAGACTAAA
The DNA here is from genome assembly GCA_963921995.1 of Oxystoma pomonae. Lineage (NCBI taxonomy): Eukaryota > Metazoa > Arthropoda > Insecta > Coleoptera > Brentidae > Oxystoma > Oxystoma pomonae. The sequence continues at coordinate 43,798,613 of OY998169.1, read as the reverse complement.
TAAAATAACAAAAGAAGCAATGGTTTTTTAAGTAAAATTGGACGACTTGTAAAAATCATCTATGTTTAACAGCTGACAAAAATCCTGAAGGCGTCCAAGATTCAAGTTTGGTGTTTTTAAAAGGATAATTCATTGCCCTCAAGCAGCTGTAAAAATTTCAGGAATCCCCTAAAAAAATTTCTAAATACACGACAAAATATAAAGCGTGACATAATTTTTGTTATTTTTGAAGTTTTTAGCAAAATGCTTCTTTATGTATGTCGTTTAATTTTATTAAAACTTGGGGGCCCATCGTGACTTGTTACATTTAATATTCTAGCGTGTTATATAGCCTTTTAAAAGACATATTTGGCAGGTCTGTAAAGGGAATGTGGATTAAAAAATTTGAAGTTAAGCTGACGGGGTCAAAAAATTGAGATTTCATTTTTTTCCAATTTTTTTTTGAGTTTTCCGTGGCATGAATGTGCGGTTTTTTTATATCGATATATATCTAGAACCTTCTTATAGTCACTTCAAAATGAATTTGCACAATTCCGTTCATAAATAGAGAATAGATTTTTTTTGTAAATTTTAAGAAAAAAATACAATTTTTTTTTAAATTAAAAATTGATCATATTTTATGCAATCAACCGGAAGTAGAATAGCCTTTGAAGAGGATTAACCAAAATTTTAAAATGTTGACATTTGACCGAGATACAGCTGTCAAAATGACCGTATGTCCTAAAAAAAGTTTAGGACGTCGCGACGCCTAATGTACGCCGTCGCCAAAAAAACTAATATTCATTTGGTGGTCCCCGAAGTCATACCTAAGTTTGTACGGAGTTAAAACAAAATCAGCAAAAATCTTCCTATACTTTGGGAAATAAAAAACCCCCGACTATAATAATAAGAACACCCAATAAAAAAACCATATTTGTGATCACGTTTGATGAATCGCAGGGCAAACAATGGATTTTGCAAAGTTTTTGACGATTGTTACCTGGTGAATTTTTGACCACAGGTCTCCAAAAAGGTGACTAACTGACTGCATGTAAGTCGCTCGATTTCTTTCACTATTTTAGTGTATCCCAATTTTTTCAGCGTTTTCTCAACTTTGTCCGCCACCTCACCCATGAATTGTCTGGAATCAAAAGAAAGCAAATAAAATTTCAGTTCAAATAAATTTGGTGCTCAAACGGTGAACCAACGAGGGAATATCTAAAAATAAAAACCCAAACTTACACTAACTGATTCCTGAAATCTTCACTACACTCGTCCAGAGCCTTGGTAGCTATGAAAGCCTTTGTTGCCCTCCGAATTTGTTCCCCGTTGAGGGCTACCTCGTTTCTGTAAGGGCATTTCGCTTTGACGTGTTCAAGGACGCGGTCGAAGTCGACCGGACAGTCTTTACCTACAAGAGGAAATAAAAAAATCAGTTTAAAAATATTAAAAAGTATGACGTAGTGAACTTAGTTTAAGTTGTATGCCAGGGTATTGTCAGAGTCATTGTCAGGGTCATTGTTAGGGCCATTGCTAATGTCACTGCATGACAATGACAACAAAACATGACCAATAAAAACGTACATTTTCTGTTATTTCTTTTCCGGAGGAGATAATTAACAACACAAATACTATCAAGTGTTTTCAGATAATTTCTTGAAACAAGATATAGTCCAGTAAGTGGGTATAAAAAAAGGCCTTTGGATTGCAAAAGGTGGGAAATAAACGATTTTGAAATATTTTATAGACGGATCCAAGTTTACGACTTTGAGGGGGCGCCGCTCGCGCCGCCATCTTGGATTATATGTGCAACAAATTCTTTTTTTAGCTTTATTATCCTAACAATTGGTTATGCAAAAAAATGTTTAAAAGCAAAGTTAAAGATAATAAAATTATCTTTTATTTTCTGTATTTACACTTTTTTTTGTATGACTTCTAGGTTAAAAGTTACACCGATAGAAATATGAAGTTTATAAAAAAAAACGTCAAACTTCGAATAAAAACACATAGCATTTTGTTAAAATTTTTGTAAATATCCCGGGAAGCATATTTACACACCCTTCCATACAACGGCACCAGCGCAGCGTCCTGAAATCTTTGAGTCTGTGTGGCCAATAATAGTCTTGAACCTAGTTTTTCTCTACTTCCAGATTTAAGCACCTGTTTCTTATGCAAAACGTCGTAATGGAGGAAGAATCTGAAAAAGTATCAAGTTTCTTTTAAAGCCTGTGGATCCAGCATTAAGATTATGTGGCTCTGGCTGGTAAACGAAAAAAAAACCGCCGGAAAAAATAACCCCGGAAAAAAACCATGGAAAAATTGATTTTTATTTATTACGGCTGTTTAAGTAAAAATAAGTTATAAATGAAAGGTTCCAGGTTGTGTGATATTTTAATAGTAGGATTCCAAAAAATGTACAACCTTACTGTTTTTTTAATGTTCAAATTTGTGACTCAACGTGTCGCCCTTTTTGGGGGCTTTTTCAAGAGACAAATAGGGGGGATTAAATTTTACAAACACAACAAAATAATTGGTTGCAAAATGAAGTAGTGGTCTAGTATTGTTCCTCTCCACTTACGATGACTGGCCAAGTTTTCTGATAGATTACTCACGTTTTTTATGTTCACCCCTCGCCCCCCCCCTGTTTGTCTCTTGAAAAGGCCCCCAAAAAAAGCGAAACGTTGAGTAACAAATTTAAACATTAAAAAAATTTAAAAAGGTTAGAGGTAGTTACTTTAACACAGAGTATACTTTTTGACGATCAAAACGTAAATGCCCTCTTTTCCTTAAACCCAAATTTTATCTAAACATCTACTTTCTTTGTTTGAATTTTGAGCTTCCATCTGGTTTTTCCTATCCCTTTTTATGATAGGAGGGTAGGTATCTAATAGCCCAAAAGCCAAACAAGGGTTGAAGATACAATGGTAATTAAGGAAATATCTTATAATTTGGAAATACTTTGAAGGAACATGAAAGTTATGATTATTGATTAATCTAAGCAGCTGATCATGACAGTTCGTTAGAAGACACGTGACGCAAAGGCGTTTTCTTCTTTTCTACCAGAACTACTTTCTTCCCATCAAGAAAAACAAAACTGAAGTTTTAACCTAATCAAATCTTAATATTCCATATGGTTAAATAAAATAGAATAATTTTCCATAAATTTCGAACATATTTTTAGGTTGTACTTATTTGGTCAAAAAACCAAATTTTTGTCCTAAAACTTATTCCAAAAAACCCTAACTTTGAGGAATAACTGTAGGTCAAAAATAAGCAACTTTAAGGACAGTTTTAAACCAAAAAAGTTCTTAACATTGAGGGATTTCTTCAGAACATTATTAAAAACTTTTGACAAGCAATGTTGACCACGAAATGCCCCAAACAATACGGGGACCTCAGAGTAGAATCTCAAGTTAAGTTTACCATCAATTTACCTTCTCTTTTAACTTTATATTCAAAACAACTTTGAAGACATGATACGAGGAAAATAATTCGAAAAATATCCTAAAAGAAAACCTTTAAAATGTCGTGTGTATAATGACCGTTTCTTAAGATTATTTGTTCCAATTTACAACTTATTTTCAAACTTCAAACTACAAAATAATTTTCTGAAGGAAAACGGGGATGTTTTGACGTATGACTGGTTATCTTAACCTTCCAACCGAGCTTCCAACTTCCCAATATGCCCTAAAATGTTACTTGGGGTGTGCGCCCGGGTAATATATTTTATTGTGTTTTATTCATTTCCGCACCACTAGCACCATGAGGTATAGTCCAATTTTTTGATGAGCGGACTGACGTCATTTTTGCCTCTGAAAACTTATTTCTTTTTTGTCAACAGTTCGCATATCAAATAATTTGTTATTGTCAGTTTGAAGTAACAGTTGAAAGAATCAACGACATGACTTTTTTTTACATATTTATTGTCGCTGTCTAAAACAATGTATCAAATAGAGATCCAAAAAAATGACGTCACTCTGCTCATCAAAAAATTGCACTAAAGAGTAAATGGCGCGTTTTTTTCATGTGGTATCCCCAGTAGTGATTTGTTGATAGGTATATACTTGACAATCTCTTCTTGGCCTTTCGCTTCAAAAATCATTTTATTGAGACGTCCAGTCGCTTTGAATTTTGAGACGATCAATTCTACCAATTGTCTTTATTTGTATTTATGCAAGACTTTTCGTTCAGTATAAATCTCTGATCATCTTCAGATAATAATATCAAATATCTGCGATCATTATTAAGTACTTACAACACCAAACAACTGCTCGTCTTCGTCCTCGAGGTCGATATGAACTACAGTGCGGTTATCACATTTCCTACCATTGCAAAAACCACACATAATCGAACAATTTAATCCAGCTTTCCTACAGCTACATGCTCCTCCACACGCTTTTTTACAGTTGCAGGAAATAATTTTTGCTTTAATTTCCATCCCCACTCCCCTGCCACTATTTGAACTTAGTGATACGTTCAGAATAAATGATCGTGCGGCGTTTTTAGTTGGAGGTAAAGAAATTTCATCTTGTTCATGTAACTTTTTACCTGCTAGGTATAGAAAAAGGTTTAAATACATAAAATGTAGATAATTTTATTCTCTTCATCCTTCCCACTGAATGTATTCCGGTGGGGTAAACCGTTACGAAGATATAGTTAAAAAAAAGAGTTTGTTGCACATATAATTCAAGATGGCGGCGCGATCGGCGCCCCCCAAGGTCGAAAACTTGGATTTTTTTATTAGAGTCTATCCGTCTACAACATATTCCAAATCAAAATCGTTTTGCAAGCCAAAATCCCCTACTGTCTGGACTAATAGATCAGTTTCTCTATGTTAATTTATTTTGTTTATTAAACTAATTATATTACCCTCCATGTAGGTTGGATCAAGCGAATCACAACCGTAGGTTAACTGCACAATATCCATTTCGGCATTTCTGACGGATCCATCATAATGCACTACTAAATCTTCCAGAGACTAAAACGAAAAAATAAATATATTAAAATGTAAAAAATCCAATACCTTAGAGCTTCTTAGAGTAAAGTTTTTTAAATAATCATACAGCAATTTTTAGTAAGGGTTGCCAACTTAAAACAGTAGATGTACGGCAATTCGCCAGCCAATTAATTTAAATAGGGTATTGAAATATAGACATAGGACAAAAAAAAAATAAATTGTGTTCAACCCTCCAAAGCACATTTTTATGGTTTTTGATAATAAATTTTTTATCGGCTTTGATTTTTTTGTCTTTATTTTTATGTGGTAAATTATTGGCCTTAATTGTGCTTCTTCTTATTCAAGTGCCATGCTCTCTTCGAACTTTGGCTATCATCAGCGCGATCTGTACCCTGTCCACATTTTTTCGGAAATTGTCTAAGATTTTTAAGCCATGACATCCGTCTACTAACCGGCCTCTTTTGCCTTCAATTTTGCCTTCAATTTTGCCTTGTATTATCAATTTTAAAAGTTTATATTTGTCATTTTTACAAATATGGCCAAAATATTTAAGTTTTCGTTTTTTGATGGTAAATAAAACTTCAATATCTTTATTTATTCTAAGCAGAACATCCACATTAGTTACTCAGTCCATCCAAGATAACTTCTTGCATGTTGTCCCAGTTCTCATTGAGGAGACAACCCAAGTATTTGTATGAATCCATGCGTTCGACTTGCTGCCCATTTCTTTCCAACATGCCTCGGATGTTCTTTGCCTTGGATATTACCATCCATTTTGTGTTTCCAACATTTAAGTTAAGCCCGAATTGCGAACTTTTGGCAGCAATTTGATTCAACAACTCTTCTGCCTTCTAGCGTGTCTGCTATTATGACAGTGTCGTCGGCATATCGTATGTTGTTGATTTTTATGCCGTTTATGGTCAGACCCTCTTCGAAGTTATAAAGTGCATTCTCTATTATTTTGTTACCATAGATATTAAACAACAGTGGAGACAATATACAACCTTGGCGTATTCCTCTTCTTACTTAGACCTCTTCGGACAGTTGGCTATCAACCTTTATTTGAGCAGTCTGATTCCAGTATGGATTAGCGATTATCTTTAGATCTCGGTCATCTAGACCAACTTCTTTTAGGGATTCTATGAGCTTTTCGTGTTGGACTCGACAAATGCTTTCTCATAATCTATGAAACAGGCATATACTAGCACCGACACATCCTTAGACTGCTGAACTAACTAAGACTTGAATGCCAAACAAGGCCTCTCTTGTCCCAAATCTACCACGAAATCCAAACTGCGTGTCGCCCATAAAGGATTCGCATTTCCCATAAATTCTTTGATGGATAATCTTTATAAATATTTTAGGCTGATTAGGCGGTAATCACTACACTTCTTTGCTGAATGTTTTTTAGGCAGCGTAAAAAAGGCTGATTTTAGCCAGTCAGCAGGGATTTTACCGCTACGATAAATCAAGTTAAAAAGTTTGACCAGCGTATTTGACGAATCTTCGTTTTTTATTAGCTTTAAAACCTCCGTGTATACTTTGTCTTGTCCCACCGCTTTTCTGTTTTTAGCTGAAGATATTGCGTGTTGTACCATGCCTTGGTTTGAGAATTCTTCTGGCTGTTCGGATCGGTTACCGGTAAAGAGATGTCCTATGTAGCTACTCCATTCTTTTAGTTTTTCTTTGGTATCCGGTATGATTTTACCCTGATTGTCAACAAGAATTTCAGCTTGTCTTTTACTAAATAATCTGGCCGCTTCCTTTATGCGTTTGTGTAAATTGAAAGTGTCATGTTTAGCATCTAGATCTTCTATTTCTTGACATTGCGGTGTTATCCAGTCTAATTATTAGTTAGTCTTCACAAATTTTATTTGAAATCCCCGATCGGTTTCGACTAAAACGTCATTGTCAAGGGGGAGTTGGATCACAAATCTGTCAAAGTAAAAACGAAATAAAAACATGCTAAAAATAATTCATTAAAAAAAAACTTACCTAAAATATTTACAAAGTACGGTATATAACACAGTAACATAGACACATTTTAAAAACAGAAACTTACTGTGTTATATACCGCACTTTGTAAATGAGTTAGGTAAGTTTTTTTTTAATAAATTATTTTTAGCATGTTTTTATTTCGGTTTTACTTTCACAGATTTGTGATCCAACTCCCCCCTTGACAATGACGTTTTAGTCGAAACCGTTCGGGGATTTCAAATAAAATTTGTGAAGAATTAATAGGACTTTTCCTTGCCGTCTTGTTTCGTTGACCTTATCTTGTTTTTTATTTCTCTATTGATTTCATGATACTGGTCGCTGCCTTGCCTAAGTGTTGTGCTTTCGACTATGACACTTTTAACCTTTGTCCAGACCATTTCTGCATCTTCTTCGGTAGACTCATTAATATCTTTTAGTTTTTTCTTAAGTTCGACTTTAAGTTTAGTTGCTATCATGTTATTTTGAAGTTCGTCCAACCTGGTTCTGGGTTTGTTATTTGGGGGACGATTTTTCTTGAGGGGTAAATTTAATTTTCGCCACAACTGGATTGTGATCCGAGCCTACGTCTATCTGGTTTCTAATGATACTCTCAGGAGTGTCGGATTTAGAAGTCCAAGTAGAAGAGCAGTAGTTGTAAAAAGTTTACCATAAGTTGAGCTTAAAAGTATCCACTTCGATCTAATATATGCAGTTTTATTTTTTCAATGCCACTGTCAAAAAAGTGGTCGGATAAAAACTTGCATTTACATGTTTTTGAAGCTGACCTTTTTGTGCTTAGATTATTTCGTCTATGGAAGTATTTTAGAAAAAGAACAAAATAAAAGAAAAAAGGAGAACTCAAAAAATTAAAAAAATATATTTTCGCATTTTTGGCACTGCAATTCTTTGTGGGAAACCTATACAGAAAAAACTTACTTTGACAAGTCGTCTCTGCATATATCCCGTCTCGGCAGTCTTGACAGCTGTATCTACCAAACCTTCACGACCACCCATCGTGTGGAAAAAGAACTCTGTTGGAGTAAGGCCCGTGTAAAAACTGTTTTCGACGAAACCTTTGGCTTCTGGAGTTTTTGCTAAAAAAATTATCAAAATAGTGAAAAAAAATCAATTGTGCGCTACAAATATCAAAATAGCAGTTTTTACAACCAGCGGCTAAAATAGTATTTTTTACAAACGCTTGTAAAAAACACAGATTAGACGCGAGTTGTAAACATTAATTTTTTATATCTTTATTAACAAATCCTAAGAAAATATGGAAAACAGCATATAACTATTAGATACTATAATGACCCAAGTGTCGTAAAATGTGTGACGAAAATAACTTTGAAAAACAAAGAATACAATTCAAAATCGCGGTTGGCTTTGGCACTGTTATGGCCAGACTCGAGGCCCTCCATACATTTGACAGTTGTTTTTTTACCAGAGGTGGGCAACTCATATTGTCCTCTCTTTTTAGTTTTTTTCATATTTGCATGTAAAAGCGATTTTATGAAATTGAGTGATGTTTTGTTTTCTCTTTTTATAATTTCCCCAGACAGTTTTTGAATGATGATGACTTTTTTGGTCAGTAAAATATGTCAAGCTTTGACAAAAAAAAACAGTAAGGTTCACGGGAATTTTAAAAATTTTAATAGTAGGTAAAATAGAAAAAAATATTATTTATCCGTCTTCTTATTCCTCTTTTTCTTAAAATAATAATATATAATATTATTTGAATTTAACTTATCTTACTCGCAAATTCGACTATTTTTATGAATTTTCCAGTTTGATAAATGCATGATCTCTTTCCATTTTTCTTGCGTTTGTTTTTTCATTGAACAATGAAACAATACAAGATCGTAGGCGCGAATATTTTTACAGTTTCTTATACACCAATATTAGATTTTTAAACCGCATATAAATAATCAAATTTAAAATTTGATGTACCTACGTTTATTAATCAAAAATGTGACATTGACAAAATTATTTATTGCCAGTGGTTGCCAACACACAAAAAAATTATCAACATTTCCCTAACAACGGCCAAATCGAGTTGCTTACCTCTGGTAAAACAATCATTGTAGGCCAGGCCAAAGGCGAAAAATCTACTGAATCAACACCGTTCTCAACTAAAAACTAAAACCAGGTTACCTCTTCAGCGCTCTTTAGCCTACTGTTGCCGCCATTTTTATAACCAAACTGACAGGTAAAACATGGATTTTTTGTCAGTTTGGTGTCAATATGACCGCTATAGTGGGCTAAAGGATACTAAATAGAAAAGAGTTAACTGGCTTTTTAGTTGAGAAGTTGTTGTGCGGATACATGTCTATACATATATGGACCATTTTACACTCTAATTAGGGTTAGCTAATCGAAATTAACTTGCTAATCACGGTTAAACAATCATACCTATGCACCAATGTTTTTTATCAATAATTACCAAGGTTAATTAATTGAAATTAAGAAAAAGAGCTTTGAACTCAGCGTTTTTTTGGGGTTTTTTTGTGTTTTCCATTTAACCATTGGTGACATCGACTAGTGTCAAAAATTTTTTTATTGAATTTTCTGTAAGGTGCAATATTTCAGAGAATCAGAAGATTAATACAGATTATCCCGGTGCAACTAATGTCCGGATAAAAAACAAAAGATCTCGGGTGGAAAACAACGAAAATTCAAACTTGGATGAGCATACCAGAAGGAACACACAAAGGACCAAAGCGAAAAGAGAAATGATCAAACGATGTTTCGCCCTGGGTAACTAGCGTGGGCCCGCCCCAGACATCAGTAAACATCATCATACACTTTGATTTCCAAATTTGAATCACTCACAAATAAGCATCGTTCCGCACTGGTACTTATCTAAGTCAGCTAATACGGGTTCGTCCTGACGTGTTAATATTTCCAATAGGTTTTTGCTCTTAAGGCGATTAAAACAAAAAAAGGAAGGTAAAAAGCGTCCATATCAGTTACTTTAACCGAAAAGAAACTAAAAAACAAAAGATCAAAAGATCTCGGGTGGAAAGCGTAAACCTATTGGAAATATTAACACGTCAGGACGAACCCGTATTAGGTGACTTAGATAAGTATCAGTCCGGAACGATGACTATTTGTGAGTGATTCAAAATTGGAAATCAAAGTGTATGATGATACCCAGGGTGAAACATTGTTTGATAATTTGTCTTTTCGCTTTGGTCCTTTGTGTGTTCCTTGTGGGATGCTCATCCTTTTGAATGTTCGTTGTTTTCCACCCGAGATCTTATGATCTTTTGTTTTTTAGTTTCTTTTTGGTTAAAGTAACTGATATCGAGGTTTTTTAACTTCTTTTTTTGTTTTAGTTTTCACAGTTATTTTATTTAAAGTTTTTAAAAAAGGAAATAAGACATCTATACTGGTGCATCAACTTTTGCTGCTTGAGCCACTATAGGTACTCTTTCTGTTTTCGTTGCAAAGTTCAGTATGTCGGCCCAACGCCGTTCTCAACTAAAAAGCCAGTTAACTCTTTTCTCTTCAGTGCCCTTTAGCCAAAGATTGCCGCCATTTTTATAATCAAATTGACAGGTAAAACATGGATTTTCTGTCAGTTGGATGACCGCTATAGTAGGCTAAAGGATACTAAATCGAAAAAGAGTTAACTGGTTTTTTAGTTAAGCAGGTGTTGGTCGGCCCATTTTATTGAGTAGCTCCTCGTCTATGGTGTGTGATTCCCATATTCGCTGCCTCATATAACATCACACTCTTCTATTAGGTGCTGCGCTAAAGATTCTTCTGCCCACCCCCAGGCTGGGCATACAGATCCTTTAATATGTGTAATTTTATCTTCATAAAATACAATCGAAAAACCAAAAATGACAAAAAGGATCAAAGACGACATAAACATCACAAAGATAACCTCACTTGTTAGCTATCCGCGGTTATCTTGCCCTAAATTCTAGGTCATCGGGCAATTAAAGTTAATTGTTGGTTAGGTAAAAAAAATGCTTGATGCATAACAAAAATGTTAGTTAACCGCGGTTAAAGTGTTAATCAAAGAAAATGTATGATGGTGCATACCAGCATAACACCCAGTTCCCATCTACGACTTTCTTGTGTGCTTACTCACGCGTCACATGATTTCAATCTGAAATGTTATGACAGTCATGTGACGCGTGAGCGGAGGCACGTACGAAAAAGTCGTAGGTGGGAACCGGAGATAACAAAGCCATGTCAGATAATACAAAAAATATCAACGTTGCCCGATGTACCATAAGAAATAAATTGAAAAGATCTTATGTTACTTTAAATGTACTTCAACTACAATATAATTTCTATTTAAGAGCTTTTTAAGCGCAGTGGGGTCGTTTAAAAATAAAATTTATCTGATTTGATGAAGAAACTAGTAGACAAATGTACAAAAACAACATCAACATTTTTTTATCTGGGAATTTTTGCCCAACTCGGCATCGTCGAAAAGTTTACATTTTTAATGAGATGGAGTTTCGCCATTTTGTTTATGTTGTTGTGGTGTTTCCGTGTTTTAAAATTTTGTCGCGTTATTTTCTGCAATTAGCAGTCTGTGCGTTATTTAAATAAATTTGCGAAGCACATGACCTCTTTTTGCAACTGAGAACCTCTCTCCTAAAATAAACTACGCATTCATTTTATTGGCCCTTGACCCAGTGGCGTAGCCAGGGGGGGTTTTGGGGGTTAACCCCCCCCAAGAGGTCCAACGCAATCTACAATAAATTAATCATGATCGAGGGACCCAGAGAGAGCTATAGCTCCTCCAATTTTTTGACCCTTTACCTCGGTTTGTGACGTGTGTAATGTCTTAAATTTAAAAAATTTTGCCTGCGGTGCTATGACATCATTAATTTTTACAATTTTAGTTTCATTCTAAGAAATTTTTATCACTAGCATTCAAAACGTGTTCTTAGTAAAATTTTTCTTAACATTTTTATTTTGGCAACAAATCTATATATACCATGACAACCAACCTTTTCTTGGGATCTAACCCAATCTACTTTTTCAAAAATATTTTATAAAAAACCGAAGAGATAAAATTTTTAAATAATTTTTTTGTTTTTTTCGGCAAAATTTTCGCCTGCGGCACTATACCAATATTAAATATTGTTACAATTTTGTTTAATTTTAAGCAATTTTTTTATGAACAACATTTGAAACGCGTAAAAAAAAAAGAATTTTAATGTAACTTTTATAAAATTTTCGCCTGCGGCGCATTTCAAGGATTAATTTTTAAAAAAATCTACAAATGAGACTAGATAAGACTTGGTTTGAAAATACACTAACTCAACACCTATTAAACCGCCCCTTTCTCCTCCCTTTAGTTTAGAGCTCAAGCAATAGATACCTACCTAATTTTTAAAAATTTGATTTTTATTAAATGATGAAACCCCCCACAGTCGATTTCTGGCTACGCCACTGCTTGACCCACAAAATGTCTGACTTACAAAGTCCAGAGCTCGGAATGCCTACAAGAGCACTTGTATGTCCAACTTTTATGCACAAATTGGAAAAATAAAGTCCAAAAATTGAATTGAATTGAAGTTGAATTGAAATCGTCTTTATTGCAACAAAAAAACTTAAGATAACAAAAAGTATAACTCTTGAGGACAGACAAAGGGAATAGCGGCGAAATCTACTCTAGGGCTACTCATAATCAACCGCCCAAACCTTGCACTATATCCGATGGCAAAATATGACAAACACTAAAATTAATGGGTCATTTCAAATCAAATCAACCCAGAGGTTTGGCAGACCATCCCCCCTACCTCGACAATCCCCGGCACATCCACTCCACCCACAAATATGCTCACCAATTGAGCCTCAAAGATACTGGTTTTTGTTTTCTAATCTTGTTTTGTCCATGTTTAAATCCAGATTAATCCAATTTTCTATTGATACGAAATTACGGGAAACACTAGCCAATACTTTTTTTACTTTTTTTTTACGGTGTGCCCACTCTGTTAGTCCAAAAGCAAACAAAACCTAAATTTTCGCTTTAAGATGGTTGTCAGTCGTTCATGAAATACTTATAGGAATACAAATAGATAAAAATCTTAAATGAATCCAAAATTCGATGGTTTTGGGGGTTTCGGGTACTTCTAGAGGATATAGAGAAAATTCGACCCCCCTTTCAAGACAAGATTTTTGGTAAAAACCGCATTTCAATATGTCACCCTGTCTTCGAGCTACGGGGGTTTTTGAAAAGTCTGCATTTTGGGATAGGACCTATAACTTTTTTATTTATGAAAATATCTTCATGGTGTTCAATGCATTTTTGTAGAGTTTTTAAATTAGAATTTAATTACCAAATCAGATATCATGAGTCACTTTTAGTTTTTGAGATATAGCACAAAGTTGGTGTTTTTCTTATGGAATACCGCATTTTTTAAAAATTTTTTGAATGTTTTTCAAAATCGGATAAATAGTTGTCGAGTTAATAAATATTTTCCATAAATTATATAGTAGGATAAGATTATTCAAAAAAAAATGCCTTGATTGACAATCTGATCATAAAATATAGGTATAATACTTTATTATTGATATAATTGTAGGTCTTTATTTCAGTTAAGTTTATCATCTCAGATTGACAACCATGGCACTCTAAGATTTTTTTAATAATGTGGCGTGCCGCTTTTATTACAGCATACCATATGATTTATAGAAAATATTTAATAACTCGACAACTATTTATCCAACTTTCGTTTTGAAGGAAATTAAAAAAGCATTGAAAATATTTGAAAAAGTTGGGGTGTTAAACAAGAAAAATACCAACTTTGTGTTATATCTCAAAAACTAAAAGTGACTCATGAAATCTGATTTAGTAATTAAATTCTAGCTTAAAAACTCTACAAAAATGCAATTAACACCGCGAAGATATTTTCATAAATAAAAAAGTTATAGGACCTAACCCAAAATGCAGATTTTTCAAAAAGCCCCCGTAGCTCGAAGACGGGATGAAATATTTATATTCAGTTTTTACCAAAAATCTTGTCTTGAAATTTGATCCTCGCAAAGGCGGGTCCAATTTTCTCTATCTCCTGTAGAAGTACCTGAAACCCCCTAAAACCATCGAATTTTGGATACCCTGTACAAGCTGAAACAATAATAAAAAGGATAAGGTGTTTTATCCACAAATTTTACGGACAAACGAAATCTAATTATTTAGATTAATTTATATTAAAGATATCAAAAACCAACCAACCAAACAAACAAGTTTTCTACAAATTGCAAAAATTACTTAATAGAACTTTATAATATATTCAAGTCCATTTTATAAACCTGCTTAGATATAAATTCCTGATCAAATGTAATGATTATCATTCTTATTTACAATCGCTAATTATACAAAATTAATTATTATATTTGTAGTTATGTACAATTAGCAGGAAACACATACAGGTGCTCAGTATGTAGGTGATTTCTGATCATTATCTTCTTTTAGTTTCGTTTATTTCATTTAGTTGCGACTGTAATTATTGTTATTGTTATTCTTATTGTAAATCATTAAATCATTTACGGATTGTTACTAAAATCGTGTTTCTAATGAAGGTATTAAAAAGAAAAAATGGTTTACTGATCTGTTAAATAGATCTATTGACTTCAAAGGTATGGGCCCCAAGATCGTTTCTTTTTTCACTTTCACTTATCATGTTTAGGTGAAACAATCGGTCACACCTTATCGCTTCAATTACTAAATTGGTGCGAGGCATGTTTATCTGGAGCATATCATTTTTTATTCATTTATTGTAAATAAACAACAAGCAAAGATTTTAAAATGAAAGCATGTTCTCCGGTAGCCGTGATCGTCTAGTGGTTAGGACCCTACGTTGTGGCCGTAGTAACCCAGGTTCGAATCCTGGTCACGGCAGAATGCAATAAACGGTGGAGACAACTTTTTTTTATTATTTTAAAAAAATAACACTTAAAGTTTTCTTCTTTAAGGTTTTCTTTCTGAAAATTAAAACAACTGAGATGTTGTTTTATATGAAAAAGGAAAAGTGAAGATTCTTTCCTCTTTAATTTGAAGCATAGTTTGGGTTTTCAGCACAATATACAGTGTGTTCCAACGAAAACGAAACAGAGGCTTTTTCACAAATTTAGAGTCCGATTTTTTTTTCCAGGGGGATATTTTTTGGCATCTTTAAATCTTTGTATCACACATCCCCTTCGAGGGGTAAACCTAACCCCTATATTTTGAATAGAAAAAGTGTGTTGACTGATACCTTGTTTTGAAGGTCTCTTGAATGTCTTTTTACAATCGTCTAAAAATCTATCGATTCGTTCTTGAGATATTCACTTTTACAGTTGCATGGACGAATTTTAAAATATTTTTTTTATTTTTCCCGAGAATTTATCTGTACAATTTGATCTGCGAAAGTGAATATTTTTAAAACGAATTTAGTTGTAAAGACATTTAACAGGCCTTCAAAACAAGGCAGTGGCGTAGCCAGGGGGGGATTTTGGGGGTTAAAACTCCCTCCCAGGAGGTCCAACCCAATCTACAACAAATTAATAATGATCAAGGGCGTCACGTCAAGGGCCCTACGGAGATCTATATCTCCCTCACTTTTTTACCCTTTACTCCGGTTCGTGACGGGTGTTTGGTCTCATGTCTTAAATTTAAAAAATTTAGCCTGCGGTGCTATGACGTCATTAATTTTAGTTTAATTCTAAGGAATTAATAAATGGCATTCTTAGTATAATTTTTCTTACAATTTTCATCTGCTGCGCACCGCAACCCACCATCTAACCCATTCTACTTTTTCAAAAATATTTTATAAAGAATTTTTGTTTTTTTTTGTTCAAAATTACGCGCTATACTAATATTAAATATTGTTACAATTTTCTTTGAATTTAAGGAATTTTTTTGTCAACAACATTGGCGTAGAAAATTGCATTTTAGTGTAATTTTTTCAAAGTTTTTGCCTGCGGCGCATTTAAGGGTTAATTTTGAAAAAAATCTGCAAATGAGACTACATGAGACTTGCTTTGAAAAATAAGTATTGTCGTTTCGCATACACTAACTCAACACCTATTAAACCGCCCCTCTCCCCTTCCTTTAGTTCAAGAGTTCAAGCAATAGGCACCTACGTAATTTCTACAAATTTGTCATAAGTAGTTGATTTTTATTAAAGAATGACCCCCCCCCCCCCGCTACGCCACTGAAGCAAGGTATCACTCGACCTAGAGGCACTCTATACATTTGACAGTTATTGTTTTACCAGAGGTGGGCAACTCATATTACCCTCTCTTTCTAGTTTTTTTCATATTTGCATGTAAGAGCGATTTTATGAAACGGACGGATGTTTTGTTGTCTCTTTTTATAATTTCCCCAGACAGTTTTTGAAAGTTTTGACAAAAAAAACAATAACAAACAGTGAATATACACGCGGAGATATTAAAAATGTAAATAATAGGTAAAATACAAAGAATCCTATTGATCTATATTTTTGTTACTATTTTTCTTACAATCAAAACACGGATACATAATGTGTTATTTATTAACAAAGTACATGCTAAATGCGTATGTTTGTACCTAATGCTCACTTACCTCGCAAATTCGGCTATTTTTATTAATTTTCCAGCTTGATAAATGCATGTTTTCTTTCCACTTTTCTTGAGTTTCTTTCTCCGTTGGGCAACGGAACAATACAAATTCGTCGAGGCACGTGTTTTTACAGTATTTGATAGAGCAAAATTCAATTTTTAAACCGGATGTTTCTTAATAAAAAATGTGACAGTGACAAAATTATTTATTGTCAGGGGTTACCAACCATTATTGCCAACACACAATTTGTTTTTAAACATTTCCCTAACAACTGTCAAATCCAGTTGCTCACCTCTGGTAAAACAATAACTGTCAAAAATCGTATATAGAGCCTCTAACTAGACCTACTTCCCCTTTTCAAAATATAGGGATGAAGTGTCCCTCTTGAATGAAAAATCGTCGTTTCCGAGGATTTTTCGGAAATCAGACTCTGAATACGTAAAAACGCCTCTGTTTCGTTTTCGTTGGAACACACTGTGAATCAGCAGCGTGCGATGCATGGAAGCAAGGGAAGCAGTGCTGAAAAACATGATCTTCTTAAATGTTATTTTTAAAATAGAAAACAATTACTTTAGATTGTATTAAAAATTCTAAAAATTATTTTAAATATCAAGCCCATAACAAATGCGGCCTTGACCCAAACCGAGAGTGCGCGCGGCTTTTCACTACTCTAGAAAAATCCAATAAAACCTATATATCCCCGCTTCTAGGTTCTCTGTATCCTGCAGCTATAGGGCAGTCTAACGAACTGTCAAAATCGTTGTGACTCAAATCAGGAGATTGCTTGGAGTACAAGCAAGCCAAATATTTACATAGGTTTTATATGGAATAGTGTTTTTTTTGCATTTTTCTTTTAAAAAATCAAAATAAAATGCCAAACTTTTGTGGGTTTGTGGGGTGCGGCAATCGCTGGCCCAGAGAGAAAGTTAATTTTTATAGAATTCTCACTGTTTTACGTTCTGAACATAAAAAACACCTAATCTACAAGAAGCTGTGAGAAATGGATTCAGGATTAAAAAGGGAAGATTTAACAGAAAAAAAGTTAAACTATTTTATACTACATATATATACTGCACTAGTCACTTTAAAAAATATAATTTTCGGTAGGTAATTAAGTATTTAGTATTGGTTTTCTGCTATTTTTGATTTTTTGAAAAATTCTGTTACAGAACGTTTCCAGGGTTCGTCAGAAGTGCAAATCTGCCTGCGCCCGATTTTTTTTGGGTTAGGTTAGGGTGCAAGGGATGCACTTCTGACGACTCTTAAAAACGTTCTGTAAAAATTTTTAAAATAAACATCAGCCACTTAAAGTTGAAAAGCTATTTTTCACAGATTATTCTACTTAATTCAAGAGTTTGTGCTACAGTAAAAATCCCAGCTTTTACTAGTTAAGGCTCAACTTCACCCTATTGGAACTTGGAAGTCATTCAATACCTCCTATCTGCATACATGTTGAAAGAATTAAAAATTTAATCAGGCAAAAATACAGAATTTGTTGGGGTACTGTACAGGCAGATTCAGACTTCCGTAAGGTAACTGTTATGAGGTATGCGGTAAGATGCAAGGAAAATAAGCTATCCTATGAACAGCAGCATGCATTTGCTATTGTTTATTTTCCTTAATGCGTCTTACCGCATACCAGTTACCTTAAGGAACTTTGAATCTGCCTTAGCCGTAACCATACTTGCATCAAAAGGTGAAGAAGCACTGCTAGATGAAATTGTTACAGTATGCTGTGCATTAATTTAATTATGTCCCCCAGTTGTCCCATTGTAACCTTTTTTTTAGTTTAATTCAGTCACTCCAGTTTTTTTATTAATATACCTAAAGTGTTTGATTTTGTAGTTTTTTAGGAAATACAGCATTTTGAAAATAAATACAAGATATTTTTAAAAGTTTTTTTTATTTGGAACCTAAAATGCTAGAGTACCAGCAAAGAGGTTTAAAAATAAAATGTATATAAAAAAATTTAAATAGTTTTAAAAAACCTTTTACTTATATTAATTTGAAAATAAAGAGATACATACAGAACAAAACAAACAATCAAAGTAGCTACTCTAAAAAAAATTAAAGTAAAATCATGATTAAGTCTGGGGTTGCATCAGTTTTTTTATTATAATAAATAACTTATTGGTTTGAATTTGTTTGTTGTTAAGTTGGCAAAAGATAAACACGATTTATCTTGAACTTTTGCTAAATGTAAATCGCAAACTTTTTACAACTTAAAGGTGCAGTTCACAAAAACGACAAGTACGGCTTAATTGATCATACAAAAAAAATTACGTCAACGGCTATAGCTTTTGTTTGAAAGTTTGAGACAATGATGTGTTTGAAATTAACTCTGTGTTTCGGACTTCCATTGTCTATATTTTATTTATACACGACGTTTCGATCAGTACAATCTCTGATCGTCTTCAGGTGCAAACTACAATCAATTCCTAAGGCTACGTACTTATATACCGTGAGAAATCACTCAACCTTGAAGTTTAAGAAGTTGGCTCCGCCCAAGGAGGGGCTTCCAAATATTTGGGATTTCAACACTTGGTTTACTGAAAACACCCTGATTCTGCCCAATAAAGGCAGCTTCAAGGAATTTTCGTTTCTTCCAGTGTGACTCCTTGTGCAAAACCTTTGCTTCTGCCCACTTCATTCGGTGTTGTTTTGACCATGCATGTTCGGCAATTCCTGATTTCGTGGTTTCACCTTTTTGGGTATTCGTCTGATGTTCCTTAAGCCTAACAGATAGTGGTCTTTTAGTTTCGCCTATATATGATTCACCACACTCACAAGGAACTTGGTAAATGCATTCCTTATTTTGTTTCTTCTCCGGTTTTGTTTTACTAAGAAGGCTTCGAATTGTATTACTAGATTTAAAAGCTGTTTTAATATTAAAGTTTTTCGCTACTCTTCGAATTTTCTCTGATACTCCTTTAACGTATGGGATTGTAAGGAATGCATTTGCTTGGTTTTGGTCTTGTAATCTCCGTCCTGTTTGTTGAAATTTAGAAATAGTATCTGTTATAAGTTTCAGGCTGTAACCATTCTGCTGCAGATCCTTCTTAATGTTTCTTATTTCGATTTCCAAGTCATGAGAATTGTTACAAATTTGAACGGCTCTGTTATACAAAGTTTTGATTATGCCTCGTTTGGTTGTAGCAGAATGATTTGAACCTTGATTTAAATATTGTCCTGTGTGAGTGGGTTTACGATAGACTGTTGTTCTGATGTCGCTTTCTACTCGTGTGACAAGTACATCAAGAAAAGGAATTTGACAATTTTGCTCCAGCTCCATTGTGAATTTAATGGTGGGTCTTATGTTATTTAGGTGGTGAAGAAATTCTGAAAGTTGTTGGTCATTCCCGGTCCAGACAATAAAAGTATCATCAACATATCTCAGCCAGAGCTTAGGTTTATATGCTGCGGTATCAACCGCGTGTGATTCGAACCACTCCATGTAAATATTGGCCACCACTGGCGAAAGCGATGAACCCATTGGCAGACCGTCTTCCTGAGCATAAAACCTATCTTTCACTTGAAAATAAGAGTTATGTAGGCAGCACTCCAACAACTCCATCACTCCCACCAGCGGTAGGCTGGTACGTTCATAAAGGGATTCGTCATCAACCTATAGCTATAGCTTTGTTATTAAAATATGAGCATGTTTGTACCATGTGTAATGTACCTTTAAGCCAAACTTCTCAATATAAATTTCAGTAAAAATTGCTCACCTTTGCCATAACTAGGGTGTAATCTCCAAAAATATGTGTTCTGCAATCACTCACAAATCCAGCCTCAAAATACTTGAATGCATTTAAACTTTTCATCTGCTGGTTGGTGTAAAATAAAGTAGTTAGCACAAAACTCGCAGAGTCCAAACTAATCGGTGTCTTTTAGGGTAAAGGGATCGACATTATTAATCACTGCAATTTTTTCGAGGTATCGCGAGGCTACTGGAGGGTCCTGATAATCACTCATGTTTATTAGAAAATATTGTAAAAAAGCACAAAAAACGTCGTTAAATCAAAGAAACTTTTCAGTTCTTGAAGGAAAAACGTATTCTAATAAGCACTAAAGGTCTTTATTAACGAAAACTCCCAAAAAAACTTTACCAAAAAAAACGAAAAAAGGCAAAAAAAAACAAACAAAGCTATACGGATCCACGTTTTGCTTGTACTCCAGACGCCATATTGATTCTCGTTGACGTAAATCAGCTGGGCATTTAGACTGCCCTATAATACGCCGGCAGTAGCAGTATACCCCAGTGTACCAATTGTAGCATAATTGTGCGATTTGAGCATAATTTTAAGGCTGTAGCACAATTTGAGCACATTAAAAATAATAGCACATTTTCTCGGATCAAGGAAAAAGCCAATTTAAAAAAAAACAGGCGAACATTTTTAAGGATTTGCAATTGTCCATGAGCTGCCATCTTTGTAATTTTATTCAAATAAGTTTAATTTTACACAAAAGTTTTTTTTATTCATTCATATTCATGTCTTTGAAATATTTCTAGTGAAAAAGCATAATTTACTGCAAAATCGAACATTTTCAAGTGACCAAGAGCAGAAAATTTAAATTGGTACCTCTGGTATTCCCGCTTTTGTGTGCGTCGAGCATCGAGTCGCGGTCGTGTGCTTAAGGGTGGCGTGGAAGCTTTAATTGGAGTAGATTAGTTGCAGGTTTAAACGGCTATCGGTGTGTAGAGTGTACGTACGTGGTGCGATATGGAAGACAATACGTCATCAGAAGTTTAATAGGTACAGTGTCTTTCACAACTCTTAAAACTACTTACTTTTCTCTTTTTCATTCTACCATGTCATATGAGCACAGAATATTTGGGCTTCAGCGTAAAGCAATCAGAACTGGACTACAATATAGGGAAGATTGTAAAGAAAAATTCATTGAACTTTAAATTCCTACACAACCATCCTAGTACATTCTTGAGTGACATACAGTGACATACACAATTACAATACAAGAAATAAAACAGACTACATAAAAAACTATACAAGACTTACAAGATGTCAGAAGGGCCCATGGGACCAGTCAGTGAATTTTTTCAATGAACTAGCAGCGGAAATAAAATTAATAGAGGGCGTAACATTAAAAAAAAAAGGTAAAGGAATTACTATTAGGCTGTTGTGAAACTGCCAACATAAGTGATTCTATAATTATTATTTAAAAAAGGGATTTAGTGAGGGTGAATAAATAACAAAATCAATGAATAGCGAGCTTTCCCTCAAAAAGGCAATGGCAACCGTAGACTTGGATTTCGCACTTGTGGTGCTCATCAGTACGGTGCTAGGAATTAGGAGATGAAATGATGAAATGATGGAAAAATATGACACAGGATTCATGTAAAAGACAACCATCTGTCAAATTGCAGAATCGGCAGATGTACCTTCATTTTGAAGGAAAATTAAGCGTCTCTACGGAGACAGATATAATTATCTTTACAGATATCCTAAGCTCTGGACTTAATAAATTTAAAAAGGGATTTAGTGAACTTTTAAAAATTTTTTAGATGATATCTAACAAATTTATGAAAAATAATTTTGACGAGTGTAAGTACTCTCTGTATCTTAGATTAAAACGAGACAAGATATCTGGTCCAACGAAAACTCCTTGGCAAATAATAACCACTGTTTCTTTACAAATAAGATCACAACAAAACAAAGGTGAGAAATATCGATTATTTTTCTATCCTTTTAAAAGACGTTAGAACGATAGGGACAGAGAATTCTGTCTCAACCACTTTAAGTCGTGATTGGCTTGGGGGTGGGGAAAGTCGGCAGAGCGCAGACGGTCGAATGATATTTTTATTGACAGCTTTAAGCTTTTTCGTGTTATTTATTTTTAAATTTCAGGATGTTTCAAGCAATTTATAGTGTGTTTTTTTTTACCAGTAGGAGAATATTTTAGTGTATTTAAAGTGATATTTTGGAACAAATCGTCCAATGTTTTGAAAACAAAGGGAGAGCAAATGAAATCAGTCAGGGGCGGTACATGCCGGTAGGTACACAGAAAATAAAAAAAAAGTTTATGAAATATACTTAAATGAGTAGATCCTTAGATTAAAATATCAACAAACACGTTTTTTTTTTTTTGATGAAGTAGTTAATTCCCAATGCGTCAAATGAGATATTTTCGAACGTTTTCATAAGGTTTTTTCGAGTTTTTTTTTTATAAAGACAATAAAATAAAGCATGCAAATAAGATATTTTCGAATGTTTTTTTTTGTAAAGATTATAAAATAAAGGTAGGTAAAGTCCTTAAACCAACTTGCAAACAACAATAAAAGTTAATTCACATGTGTTCAGGTTTGGAAGAATATTGAATTCCTACCTCTTATCAGAATATTAGGGTTGATTTATACTGCCGCCGTTGCCATCTATGCTCGCCCTTCGAATTGATATTTAAATATTTTTTTCTGTCCTAGATGTCTCTATATACCATAAGCATTATTGACTTTATTAGAAAAAATAACAAAATTAACAAACACAATAACATAATTTTTTGCTAGTGGGTAATATTTTTTTTTCTTGATATTCCAGGTGCTATGAACTGTGTTTCTTTGTTTTAATGTTTGGCATAATTTTATTGTGTTGAAACTTTGTAATAAATTTCTTTTGTATAAAATTATACTACAAAGATTTATTGTTAGGATTTGCATGTTTTTTAAATTATTTTGCAGATTTCATATTATAGTAAAATTTTAATAATATAATCCATATGTAAATTTATATTTAAGTAGGTACGCCACTGGTGTGTTTAGTGTAATCAAGAGAAAAGTAAATATTGTTCTATATAATAATATAACCAAAGTCGCCGTAAGTGTCAGATATCTTGTCTCTTTTTAATCTGAGCTCTGTATAGTATAATAACACAATAAATATATCTTGTATCTTGGACTTGGAGATGCAAGAAGCAAGAAGACTTTGTGTGTCTTAATAATAAAGGGCTTTTCAACGCTAAAACGTATAAAAAATTTCGTGAGAAATTCAACCGGTCAGGAGAGACTTTCGCAAATATCGCTTTTGTCCATTGAAAATAAACTTCTCCAAAGCTCGTCACTTCTCTCCACATAAAACTGGTACAGCAGAAGTTAGCAGCCTGTTTAACTTTCTAAATTTTTATAGTACGGCATTGTCTTCCTATAAGTGAAAATGACACAGACTCCTGACAACAACAAAAAAAAAATGATAATAATAAAACGAATTTGATAAAGCCCAAATCTTAGCATCTTAGACGGTGGTGGGTCTATTCGGCAAGTAGCTGTTCATTATGGGAGAAGTAAGTCTACGATAGTAAACATAAAAAACCGATACCAAGAGGAGGGAACTATCCACCGAAAGGAAGGCACCGGTTTGACGAAAGTTACTAGCCCAGAGGAAGACCAAGAAGCAATCAATTTTCTGGAGAATCATCCGTTTGCCAAAGCGAAAGAAGTCATCAAATTCAAATTTTCCAGGATCCATAACAACATTAGGCAGGAGGATTAAACGTTCGAGTCTAAGGTGTCGCATTGCCGCAAAAAAATTAAACTAAGTGAGGAAAAGAAGCAGTCTCGATTAATTTTTGAGTTGAATTATTCTCTGAGGGCCGAAGAATTTTGGCAGCAGGTGGCGATAAAAAACAAATTCTGGTTTATTGACCGCCAAGAACCCGATACGAAGAACGATATATTGCTGGAAACGAAGACCGGGCGGGAAAATCTTTGTTAAATGTTTGGAGCTGAATATCGGCTAGAGGACATGGCGCTCTATTTAGAATTAATGGGCGATATGTGCTGGAAAATGTAATGCTTCCAGAGGTGAGAGTCCCTTATCCAGATCATTTTGTATTCCAACAAGATAACTGTCCAGTTTATACGGCCAGAATTACGCAGCGATGGTTCCAGGATCATAATATCGAAGTTTTGCCTTATTGGCCTACAAAAACCTCTTTGGGTACTTATGGCAAAATTCGCAAAGAAATCACCAAGTTTTAATATAATTTCCAGAAATTCAGAACGTCTAATGGAACTCATCGTAAGGGCATATAGGGAAGTTATTGCTGAAAATCCAAACTTATTTGAAAATTTGGCCAATTAAATGCCCAGAAGACTTCAAAACCTCATTGCAGCCAACGGTGCAATGACGCGCTATTAAAAATAATTAATTTTTTTTTTATATATTTTTAATTTTGTTTGATCTGGCCTTTTAATTGAAAACTTCGTCAAACCGGTGCCTTCCTTTCGAGGGACAGTTCCTTCTTCTTGAAATCGTTTTAATATGGTTACTGTCGTAGACTTGCTTCTTTCATAATCAGCTAGTCGAATAGATCAATTACTGTGTAGATTTTGTTTAGTTAATAAAACATTTTTGTTTTTTGAAATGTGGTTTTTATTTTAGTAAAAAATAAACAAGCCGTTTCCTTATAAAAACTTTATATGTGCCAAAAATATAACCTAAAATGACAAAGTCAAAAAGTCAGTGTTGTACAAGGAAAATATAAAAAATCGTATTTGCAGCTACCTTCTGATGTACCAGTTTTATGTGGAGAGAAGTGTAATTGAAGAATTTGCAAACAGTGATCGAAGAATCGAATTACATTAGAAATCGGGTAAGTTTTTAAAAATTGCATTCGATACTTGCAGCCATTCCAGCTAAAAGTCTACCACGGGTATTATCATAAAATACGAATTACCGAAGGCATTAACCTACTCTTTGTGGCCACTTATATATTTTTTAATTTGCCTCCAGAGGCTAAAACTGTTTCTATTAAAAAAGTAATTTAAAATGTGTCTTTGTGTCAAAAAAATGCCAAAAACATGATATTTGGCTGTTTTTTTTTATTTTAAAAGATCAGCTTAAACTTTTTACTCTTAAATATTTTTGCACACTATCCATAAAATAATTGTATAAAAATAAATAAAGCAGGTGCAGGCTTGATAGTATTACCAAGATTTATTCATTTTGCGTAAATCAGTTTTCATGTAATTTAAATATTATTCCTATTTTGAGTGGAAACAGTGTTCCGTCCATTATGTCCCGTCCGTTATGCAACATTTTGTTAGTTAAATTCTTAACTCTTTCGTTTTTTGGTAAAATAGTAACAAATATTATTTAAGTGTGATTTTAACTTTACGGCTCTTTTGAGGTCCTACTGGCAGATAAATAAATAAAACAAAAATGAATGAAGGCATGCTTCTTTTTGCTGGTCCGTTATGCATATTAAAAGGCTTTTTACCAACTTACTAAAGTAGATAAAAAATATGTTTACATTTGAATTGTTTGGGTACAATTAATGTATTTATTGTTTAGTAACAGCGTTAACATATATGCAGCGCCTAATGGCAATATTAAATTTTAAATTTAAAAAAATCGTGCAAAGTGTCCCGTCCGTTATGCTGGAATGGATGTGCAGTGAAGTCTTTACCTTCACCAAATTTTATTAATTATTTTCTTTCATTTATTAAATTTTATATTTAGATTTATTGTAGTTATTTATAGTCTTATTATTTAAATATTGAAACACATTGTTTTTGTCGAAAGCCAGTGAAGCCAAGAGGTAGTTTTCCCGCCTTCTGGCAGTGTTATTGTTTTGAAATCCTAACCGTGCACGTGCGCCCTACTTAAATAAATTGTAGTAGTCAAACTAAAATATAACCCAATTAGGCTTCAGCTGTAAAAGGTAAACAAGTACTTTGAACATGTATTTATTTTGAAACCCAATAAAAACTGGGTTTAGAGTATGATGCATACAAAAAAATCGCTCGGATTTTTGGAACCAATAACCTAGATAGTTTTCAGGTACGGTAAACGAAAAATGCGTACCGATAATAGACACTTAAAGTAAATATTTTAACGCATCCGTTTTGGTATACGTAACGCGTTCGAAACAAAGTTAAAATACGCAACATTTTTGACTTACTCATGCCTCCAGATTTTAACATGGACAAAACAAGATTAGAAAACAAAAACCAGGATCTTTGAGGCTTAATTGATGTATATAATTAGAGTTTAGGTCAATCTATGGCTTTCTCCAAAGAATCCTAGGTATTCCTGACTTTAAAATTTTTTCATAAAAGTTGGGCATACAAGTGCTCTTGTAGGCATTCCGCGCCCTGGACTTTGTAAGTGAGATATTTTGTGGTTAAAGGCGACTTAATGCGTTTATTTTAGCAGGAGAGGTCTAAGATGCAAAAAGAGGCCATGCGCTCCGCGTATTTATTTGAATAACGCACAGACTACTAATCACAGAAAATACCGCCACAAAATTTTAAAACACGAAAACTCCACAATAATAATAAAATGGCGAAACCACACCTCGTCAAAAATGTAAACTTTTCGATGACATGAAGTTGTGCAAAAATTACTACAGCAAAAAATGTTGATTTTGTTTTTGTGCATTTTTCTACTGGTGTCTTCATCAAATCGGAAAAATTTTCTTTTTAAACGACCCCAATGCGTTTAAAAAGCTCTTAAATGGTAATTGTATTGTAATTGAAGTACATTTAAAGAAACATAAGATGCTTTCAATTTACTTTTCATGGTACATCGGGCAACACTGATATATTTTGTATTATCTGACATGACTTTTTTAGTGCATGCACAGTAGATTTTTCGCCTTTGGCCTGGCCCAAATACTGCCAAAGCCAACCGCGATTTTTAATTTTCTCTATTAGATATTGGAGTTGATAATAATAAAAAAAATATTCTACTCACAATGATGTTGAAAATGCGGCAAAGATCTGTTGTCAAAACCATTGGGTACTCTTTTGCCGTTCAAAGCTTGCTGGCCCACACAAGCTATCATTTGAGAGATGTTGATAAAAGAACCTACAAAATAAAAAATAATGTTATTCGGTGGTATATTATCGGAAACATTTGAAAAAAAAGTTGCTACAATATTTTTCACCCGAAGTTTATACATAGACCGATCATTAACTCATTTAGCGAAAAAAAAATTTTTAACAGCAATTTGATGAGTGGAAATGATAAAGGGGCTTCTAATAAACGTTTTTAAAAAAAATGCGTGAGTGGGACTCTTGCGTGGTGGTTTTGGTGGAGGGAAAGGGGGAGAAAAATGGTATTATTGCAATTTCCGGCAAAACTGAACGTTATAGAGTAAAAACTTCAATACAAAAGTTGTAGACGGTGCAAAGGCCTACAAATTTTGTAAATTTCATGTTTTAACATAACCTCAAAATTTTAGAGAAAAAGGCAAAAAATCGTAATATTTTTATTTTTTCGTTTTTTATTTTTAATTTCCCCAAAAATAATTGCGTTTTCACGAAACTTGGTGAAAATATACCTGTAAGTCCTTAATGCCTACAATTTTTTTTAGATAAAAAGGTTAAACAATTTTTGAGATATTAATTTTTTTCGGTCGAAATCACTTTTTTTGTAATCAAAAATACTACTCAGGAAAATTCTCATAGTATTTTTTGACGTTGCTCATTTTTTTTGCTTTGACACATACTTTTTGGTGGGATAATAAAAAATTATAGTAACAATTAAAAAAACATGTTCAGAAATGCAAAAAAACAAATAATGGCTTTTGCAACAAGGAATTTTTCATTTCATTGTTGATAATTTCTTTCAATAAAAAAAAAATCAACAACCGATTACACCATCTATTTCAACCGAAAAAATACAAAATCTTCTTCATTACTACTGTACTGTCAATCCTCTTACCTCACAGTTTAACAAAAATTGTTCTAATTTAAAATAAAATTGATTTAGTATTTAAAATTGTTCTAATGATATGCCTCGGACAAACATTCTCAAACCGTAATTTGTTTAAAACTTTATTTTTGTGCAGTATTGCTACAAACATCTTATTTCGATTAATAAAGTGTCATACATAAACAAAAAGTTGTTTGTCGTAGAATCGATTGGTGCACTTATTTTTTATTTTATTTTAACAATTAAAATATATTTTTTAATATATTATTGAAAATTATTTTTTTTAAATAAATTTGAATCTAAAATCCGTGTCTATTATGAATGTAATTTTTTTCAAAATTTTTAAAATGGATATTTATATTACTGGCTCACGAAAAATCGTTAGGTAATGTATTAGACACTATTAAGCCGGAATTGCAAAATCAATTGTCGTTTTCAATATTTATTTATTTTTTAATTTGACTAGAATTTTTTGACATTACCCATTTTTTTTTTGTTTTGACATATACTTTTTGGTGAGATAATAAAAAATTATAGTTACAATTAAAAAAAATGCATTACGAACATTTCATTTTTCAGTAATTGTTTATAATTTATTTAAATTAAAAAAAAAAAAATCCAGAATCGATTACACCATTCAGTTGTACGGAAAAAATGCAAAATTTTTATTTGATTTTTTGATCATTTTAGTAAATATGTATTTTTTTATTTAAACTGCTTTCCTTAAAAAAAAACTTTTTTATTACTTTTTTTTGTAAACTTTGTTTAAATCAGGATAATATGAGTGGCGGATTTTTTGTATTCCTATCGAAATAATTGTTGGACGGAAATAGCTCAAAATTTTAGCTTCTTGTTTAAATAATAAGTAATAATTAAAAAATTCCAGCTTAATAAGCTCTAATAGATTACCTTACGATTTTTCGTAAGCCAGTAATATAAATATCCATTGTAAAAATTTAGAAAAATATACTATTTTTGAAAACATAAAAATTACAATTTAGATTCAAATTTAACTATAAGGTAAATAATACACCAATAGACTCTATGACAAACAATTTTTTTATGTATGACACTTTACTAATCGAAATAAGATATTAATAGCAATACTGCACAAAAATAAAGTTATAGGTCAAACAATTACTTTGTTTATACGGTACTCTTAAAGCGCTTTTAAAAAAAGGACGGTTTAAAAATGCTAGTCCTAAACATTACAATTTTAAATATTAAATCAATTTCATTTTAAACCGGAAAAAAATTGTTAACTTAGTTGTTTTATTTGCATTTAAAAAAAATGTAATATAAGGAGTTTTTAATATAACAATATATATGTTTTAATTTGTGAGAAACTGTAAGGTAAGAGGATTGACAGTACATCGATCAGCTGTTAGAAAACGATTTTAATGAAGGAGAAAGCGACTTTATTTAAAACCGTTCTTATATAAAACCGGTTTTAGGCGCGTATAAACGTAGTAAATTAAATACCGTCTCCTTTCTCTCACTTCTCATTTGATTACCGTCACTTTTTTGAGTCCCGTAGGCACTATTAACTAAATCGGACGGGTCATCAACTACTTTCGTAGTCTACCGACTTAGGGAGTGTGTATCTAGGTCCGCCTCTACGTGATATCCGATCCCATCCGGCCTGAATAGAGGGGTAGGGCCTAAGATACATTTTACACTTATTTTCCCTGGGTTCCTCCCTTACCCCGCTCATCAAACCGGTCTGATGAGCACCCCCTAGGAAGGCAGTTTTCTTTTCCTAGAAGGATTTAATTTAGCCTAAACCCCTTTGTCGGGTATGTTGGAAATTTGGAACCTTTGGTTGCACTAAAACAAAATTATGATTGTTTTCCACAGTTTTCCTTTTTTGGACAGAAACAAATTCATATCTTAAAAAATGTTAACCTTTTTTACCTAAAAAAAATTGTGGGCATTAAAGACACAGAGGGGTATATTTTGGCAATGCTTCCTGAAAATACAATTATTTTTGCGGACCACCAAATCCACCCCGCAAAAGCCCCACTCACGCATTTTTTTTTAAAACGTTTATCAAAAGCCCCTTTATCTATTCCAGTCATCAAACTGCTGTTAAAATTTTTTTTGTCTTTTATTTTAATTTGGTTGGACTAACAGATTTAATTGACTTCCATCATCAGCGAGAATTTTCGATCTGGCGTTTGGTAATTTTGTTTCTCCCTAAAAAGACAGTTGGTGACAGTTGGGCCAGTGTCGCATAGTTTTCTTTAAGGGTGAATTTGAATAAAAAATGCACTTTTTCCTATTAGTTAATCTAAAAAACTATTAATCGAATTTGTATCAAATTTTGTAGGGTGAAAGCTTAAAGCATTATCCCGGAACCATTCACGTGATTTTGCGTAATTTTAAGTTTTTTACATAATTTTACGTATCCCAAAAAAAAAATGATCGATTATTTTAAAAAACTAAATAAAACAAGATATTGTTTTTTTTTTAAAAAAAGCACGCGAATGGTCTGTGGGGGATACCAGAAGCCTCCGCTGTTCAAAATTTTGTTAATTTTTGATGTGCGGTTTATCTGTCTAACTAAACGAACTGTTTTTAGGATTCAAATTCACTCTTAATTTTACCTTTATCATGTGTGCTGTTATTAAAATTTCATAAAACTTGTTTTTCACACTTTTTTATCTATAATTTTAGGGATAAAAGCATCACTTTCACGAACGCATCAATTCAAAATTCTAGTCTAGCCAAAAATAACGATAAATTTTGTTATAAATTGTCAGTGTCAAAAAAATCATGAAAAATAAAACGTGTGTGAAAATAGGTTTACTGATGGCACAATTTGTAAAGTATTTTTAAATAAATACTCTTTCTCTCTCTTCACGTTTGTTTACCGTCACTTTTTTTTCGAGTCCCGTAGGCACTATTAACCTAATCGGACGGGTCATCAACTACTTTCGAAGCCCAGACCAGGTCTTTTGTCCTCCAGTAATCTACCGACTTAGGGAGCGAGTAACTAGGTGATATCCGATCCCATCCGGCCTGGTTACCGGCGTGAATGGATGGGTAGGACCTAAGATGCCTTTTACACTTATTTTCCCTGGGTTTCCCCCACCCTGCTCACCAGACCGGTGAAGGAAGGCAGTTTTCTTTTTCTAGAGGGATTTTGACCTAAACCCCTTTGTCGGGGCTAGGGATTTTTAACGTGCTCCACTATCAATATATGGCTAACACGGCCTACTCCGTTCCATACGCCACCTCTGGTTTTTCCTTAATCTCACAAAATGATGTAATTTAATAAGTAAAAGTCCAAGTAGACTACCGACGGCCCCAGGGATCGAACCCGGGTCTCCTGGTTGATAGACCAGGTATGTACCCACTATACCAACCCGGTGAGTTGAAAAAAAATACTCTTTCCACCAAAATATCTGTCAGAAGAAATCTAAACTAAAAACTTGAAACTTGACAACAACAACAATCTGGGGCGTTTGGATTTCTGTCAACTTTCAAACCTGGTTTTGTTCAGTGGGTCATTGAGGTTAGGTTTTGTATAAATAAAAATGGAGCGGACTGTAAGTCTTTTCTTACTATTACAAAAATGATTCAAATACAAATAATTTTTGACTGGATTATTTTCTGATTGTACAATTTTATTCACTTTCAAAACCATTGTGGATTCGACGGTATAATTAACGGTTGAAAAACTACCTGTTTTAAAAATTTCGACCTACCTTAAACTTGTTTCACTGATAGATTGTGCTAGAGACCCTCTATACATTTGACAGTTTATGCTTTACCAGAGGTGAGCAACTGGATTTGGAATCGAAATCGAGTTTCTCACCTCTGGTAAAACAATAACTGTCAAAAATTGTATACAGGGCCTGTAGCTTGTGCCAAGTCAAAGATACCTTTCGATCCAGAAAGAGCCATGATCAGCGGGCCATTAGTGGAAGGTAACTCAGCCACGCAGGCTTGCCCAGCGTGTTCACGGATTACTGACAATTCTTTCAAAATGATCGCCTCCAAAGACTCCTCGGGTGTGCATCCAGGTTGAGACGGAAGTTTTCCTTCTGCCATTTGTCGGATGTATTCGTCGCATTTTTGATATCTGAGAAGTAAGGAATTTATTTTTGATGGCACGACGATGATGAAGCGTAAAATATTTTTGTTAAATACCTCTTAAATTATTTTTAGATGTGTTAAAATACTTAGTAGTAGTATAGGGGCGGCCCGTGGACCCTGCAATTAGGCCTCTTCATGGGTCCTTACCGCCATACCCCGTTTCTTACCCCTATGCCCCTACTTCCACTGCAACTCTCTCTCCGGGCCTCCCTGTCTTCTTTACGAAGTTCAGTATGTCGCACAGTGGATCGATTCAATGCTTTTTTATGGAGATTAAGAAAAAAATTGAAACCAACATTTTTGTTGCTATTTTGTACTTAGTTTGTTGCTGATATACCACGGCTTATTTAAATCATAAGCAATGAATTATTTAATCTTTGTCCTTTTTGCTGTGAAGTGTTTTTACAGATCACTTTATATATTTGTGAACATTGTTTTATAAGAGCGGAACCTTTAAACACTTAATAGCCATTTGACTTACCATTTTTTTCAAATTTTTTTAATTTATTTTCTATACTTTACAGCGTTTTTTAAAACCCTACTTATTTTGTTCAATTTCAAACATTTTTAAATTTCACATTGATTTTAAAAAAAATCCTCAACTATGCACAATTTTGTTTTATTATTTTTGCATTCTTTAAAAACCATAAATCAATAAAACATTTTACTTGACTGCGATTTTTTGCGATATTTTGAGAAAAACGACCAAAAGCACTAAATACTCCTATGCGGTGCTCTCCCCTGTTGTTAAAAACAACAAACAAACAAATAATGATTTTAATAATTGAATTTATCGATAACAGTCACAAATGCGAAAAACTTACATGAAACAAAATATGTTCTAAACTAAACAGGTAATTTATGCATTAATTCAGAATCCATCCGCGGCGCACCACGTAAAAGTTTAGGGGGATAAGAAGAAATTCACCTCTGAAAAAATATCTCCCTATAGATTCTCACGATTAGTCAGTATGTTTGGATTACGTAAGCAATATCTCAAAAACTCTCTCTAAAGAAAAAACTAAAAAAATTGTGAAAAGTCAACGGTCCGTAGATCAGTATCAGAGTGTTTGCAAACATGTTCATGGAAATTTTTTTAATTATTTTGAGCTGAAAAATTTGTGCATAAAATCTTTGCAGTGATTTTTAAAACACACTGTATACCTGTATAATTCAGTTTTGACATGATCCGTCATGCCAAATTTTAACATAGTGTCATTTTTTGTCCCAAAATTGACTAAATAATGTTTTTATTATTAATTAAAGTCAATTGTATAACTACAAGTTGAAAAATTTGAAAGTTAAGGTAAGTGTTCAAAATTTCCTATACCGCGATCCACATAAGGAGACTGGCCACACTTTACTAAAAAACTAATATACTAATGAACAAAAGAATTTTTTGAAATTATTCAAAATTGTATTATAAAAAATTATTCTTAAAGCTCATTATGGACAAAACAAGACCACAATTGTACGAATAAGAAAAAAGTATCGAGAAGAAGGAACTGCTTGGCGAAAGGAAAGCAATAACTTAATCATAGTCAGCGCATCTCTGCAGGATCAGTAATCTAAGTCTTTGCAGACAACCAAAAATGTTCAAAATCAAAAAGAAATTATTAAAATACTACGTAAATTAAAAAGAAACAAGAAAACGTTTCTTCAGTAGCGTGTCATTGCCCCGTCAGCCTCGATAATGTTTGCCAGTCTTCGTGGCATGGAATCTGCTAAATTTTCTGACGTCTTCTTCGTCGTACCCTCTGACTATGAGCTCCATTAAGTGGTTGGAATTTCTGGGAGATTGGCGTCAGGAGTTTTTGCCGTCCATGGCAAAACCTCGATGTTGTTTTGCTGGAACCACTGTTTAGAAATGCGTGTGGTATGGATAGGACAGTTATCCTGTTGATATACAAAACCTTCTGGATGAAGAATGGTTGCTTCTGGAAGGATAATATTTCTCATCATATCAACATAAACCTCAGCCGTAAATCTTCCATGGATTCTAAAAAGAGCCCCATGTCCTCTCGCCGATATCCAACTCCACACAATCACGGAAAATCTTCCAGTCCGGTTTTCGTTCCCAGCAATATATTTTTCGAACACGCTATCTCTAGCATGTTCGTGGCGGGCGATATACCAAAATTTGTTTGCTGTCATTGTGGGACTGAAAGATTTTTTTATCCGTGAAGACCACTTGTTGCCAAAATTCTTCTTTTTGTAGTGAATAGTGCAAAAATTAACCTAGCTTGCTTCTTTTCCGCACTAAGTAAGATTTTCTTGGCAGCAACACGACATCTAAGTCTAGAACGGCTTATCCATCTGCGCGTCGTTTTTATGGATTCAGGAAAATGTGCCTCAATTTTCGGGGGCCATCGCAAATGTGTGGTCTTCAAGAAAGTCGATCAGTTGCTGATCCTGCTGAGGCGTACTGACTTGGGTCAAGCCAGTGCCTCGACTTCTTCTTATTGATACTTTCTTCTTATTCTTACAATTGTAGTCTTGTTTCGTCCATAATGGGCCGCTACTCTTCGAACCGACCAACCACCATCTAATTTTTCCAAAATTTGGGCTTTTACGAATTCGTTTAGTTGGGGAATTTTTAAATATAATTAAACAACATAATCTGACAGTGACATTTTTTGTCAATTTGAAATATCTAAAAGGTTACTGAGTTACGAGGTCCATAATACACTATATAAAATCGGCGTAGGCATTTTATGTGGCCGGAAGTGTATATGTCCCTCCTGCCATTTTTGACCTACCGTAGCCTGTTCTCCAATACTTTAAAGTAGGACACTTTTTTTGGACTGTAAAGAACTTTGATTAAAAGAAATTAATACTGCCTTATGTATTTCAACCTTTACGCTTTAAGCAATTAGAATTTTTGCCTTTTTTGATAAAAATGTTAAAATAAAAATCATAAGCACCACAACACTAAAGATGACAGACAGATGAAAAAACAGAAAATTCGAAATTTTTATCAAAAAATGATGTTAAATTATCTTCATCTTAAAAACTGATAGCGTTTACGATATACACTGCTCTCAACCGACATCAAATCGCTCCAGAGGCGCGTATACATCCTTCTAAAACTTTGATAAGGCTTTTTTGGCTTTGGCATATAAAAAAGAGGTAGCAACATCACCGGAACCTTATAGAAAGGCAACACAAAAGAGTCCGAGCATGCAGAATCTAGGTAGAAATAGTATATTACATAACAAGAGAAGAAAGTGACAAATTTCACACGAGGGTGAATGTTGTTAACGAGGCGCTAGCCGAGTAAAACAAGACGCGAGTGTAAAGTTATCTAGCTATCGAGTTGGGTACACTATTTTTCTTACGAACACTGATGAATTGCACTAATTTTTGTAAAAATTTAATTTTTCACAAATCAATTGAAACTGCTTTTCTGTACATATGTGAAAAAGTACTTTGTAACACATGAGCGGAAAAGTATGGTGACATAGTAGGTAGAAGCAAAGAAAGTCCTGTACGCTTCACAAATATTTTATTTCATCAACCACGACGCGTTTCGATTTTTTCAGGTAGGTAGGTAGAAGCAAAGAAAGTCCTGTACGCTTCACAAATATTTTATTTCATCAAACACGACGCGTTTCGATTTTTTCTTTAAAAAAATCATTTTTAAGTGTGCATTCTGTAATACAATATAAAACGAGTGTTTCAAAAAGAAATTTAAATAAAAAAATAAAAAAGAGTACTTACAGAACGTTAAAAATTAATAAAACATGTCGGACAAAACTAATTAAAAAATATAAATAAAACTGTTGAGACGGAACAAAGGACAAAAACAAGAAAACTATTTAAAATTATGGATAACTTTGGCTATCTCTTTATAGGGAGCGTTGCTGGGTTCATTCAAACTGAAAGATGTAGGATCATTTTCCAACTTCGCTATTTCAAAATTCTCCAAAAAATTTAATTTCCTGCCCTTGTGAGCATCATGTAACATTTTAAAGTTATTTTCCAAACTAAAAGCGTGACCCGACCCGTCTCTCACAAATGCATGCCAAACCGACCAAACGCCGAACGCTTATCGGATGGAGCTTTTTGAGAATGAACTCTAATACGAAAACTGCGTCCAGTTTGGCCAACATATTTTGCAAAGCAAGAACCACAAGCAAATAAACACCACTTTTTTCTAAAGTTGGGATTGTATCTTTTAATCTGGAAAACACACTTTTAGGGTTGAAAAAATATTTATGCACTAATTTTATGTTATTATTCGAAGAATTAAGAACATTACCCACTTTTAAAGAGATATATC
Source organism: Oxystoma pomonae (assembly GCA_963921995.1). Lineage (NCBI taxonomy): Eukaryota > Metazoa > Arthropoda > Insecta > Coleoptera > Brentidae > Oxystoma > Oxystoma pomonae. The sequence continues at coordinate 43,762,095 of OY998169.1, read as the reverse complement.
CTAGGTAAGTTAAAACGCGTCGTGTTTGATGAAATAAAATATTCAACTGCTTCACCCTGGAGAAATGTACGATTCTATTAGTATGGTGACAGTTAAAGCCATCGTATACTTTTCCACACATGTGCGGATATTCTGCACAAGGATAAAATTTAACGTTTTTTAAGGATGCAAAGAACTTTTGCCCAATTTCCATTTTGTTTGGCAGTTGAAAGATACAAAATGGAATTAGGCTAACTTTAATTGACATATAAAAAAGTAGCTATTGCGTCAATTGACTTCCTGAAATGTTTGTAGCACGCACCGGCTTCGTCACAACACAACAACACAACTTAAAAATTGAATATCTCGGAAACTAATCGCTAGATGTCAAAAATTTTGTAAGCCATTTGAAAGACCTTCAAAAGAATATATGACTTTAAAATATGAGGGGTCAAATTTACCCCTCAAAGGGGGTCTTTACTACAAAAATTTCAAGGTAGCCAAAAAGTGTCCCCCCTCGAATAAAAAAATTGACGTGTTCAAGAATTATGTCAAAATCAGACTCTGGATAGGTGAAAAAGCCCCTGTTTCGTTGGAATCCAACGTATGCTTTTGAGGGCACCCAATAGACTGAATATAAGGGGAGGGGGGAGGGAAGAATTATTATTTTTATTTAAAAATTTTAACACTTTTGTATGTAAAAAGGTATCACTTGAAAATATAGGGGTCAAATTTACCTCTTGAAGGGGGCTGTACTACAAAAATTTCCAGATAGCCAAAGTGTCGCCCTGGAATAAAAAAATTGACGTGTGCGAGAATTATGTCAAAATCAGACTCTGAATACGTAAAAAAGCCCCTGTTTCGTTTTCGTTGGTACCCAACCTATTCTTTTGAGGGCACCCAATAGGGTGAATATAAGGGGAGTTTTATTATTTTTATTGTTATACATACCCATCGGTTAAAAGTGCATTCTTTCGCCTAACTAATTCTGCGCCTGGGGTCACGTCACCAATACCAATCGAAAATCCTTTGTTCATCAAATAAAACGACGTTAGTCTTGCTAAAAATTACAAAACATTTTTATACAATGAGCTTCACGCTACTGCGAACATAGGGGGAATCAAGTCCACTTTACTCTCCGTGCCGTACGACCGAGGTGGATTCAAAGCACGCTGCAGTATTATCTTTTGGAAATTTATTTTGTTTTTGTTATTTTGTTTTATTTCTGCCTTGCTCGAGAAACAGATTGGTAAGTTCTTAAGTGAAATAATACATTTCTAAAACTAAAATTGTCTACGAAGTTGCCGAAATAGTGCAGATGGTCAAATGGTACTTTCAAGGCAGACCATTGAGACTTATTCAAGAACTTTTTTTCGAGAATTTTGTAAATTGCCAAGAACCTAGTTTATCAACGATTCAAAGGTTTGTGCAGAATTTTGAAAAGTTTGCTTGTGTAGCGCCAAGAAACCATAAAAAACCCACTGTTTTGAATGACGAGCAGGAAGTACGAGATGTGATGATTTGCGTTGCAGTGGAGGAAACTCGAAAGTTAACTAGCCACCAAATTGCCGAAGCAGTTGATACGTCTTCAGCCACTGTCTTACGTGATCTCAAAAAGAATGGTTATCATTCTTACAAAGCGTCAAAAACGCATCAAATTTTTCCGGTGGACAACTATCGTCGTATGGAATTTTGCGAAACAATGATGGAAAGGGCTAATCGTGATGAAAACTTTCTGAGATCTATTCTTTTCACAGATGAAAGCACTTTTCCATTCTTGAATCGTCATAACTTAACACACGTTCGATATTGGGAGGGAAAATTTGCATTTGTATTTTGACGTAAGAACACAGTATCTACAAAAACTAAATGTTTGGGGGGTATTGTAGGGGAACACGTAATTGGGACATTTTTTATTAACGGCAATTTAAATGGTCCTAGATACTTGAATCTACTGCAGCAGCATATTATTCCAACTGCTAGGCAGTTGTTAAGTGTGAGATTCGGTGAAACATGGTTTCAACAAGATGGTTGTCCCGCTCACAATGTTGGCCTTTCCATTTCCTAATCGGGTGATGATCTTGCTCCTAATGACTTCTATCTGTGGAGTTATATCAAAAATAAATTTTACGGGCATGAAAGGGCTAATAATTTGGAAGAACTTCGGATTAAAATTTCAAACTATCACCCCTAACATGCTTGGAAATGTTAGAAGGGGCTTTTATAATAGGCTCGGATACTGTCTAGCCAAGCAAGGAGGAGTTTTCGAACATTTGCTCGATTTTTTTTTTTACTGGGAGAATCTTTTCGGTTTTTAGAATGTATTATTTTATTTTGAAAACTTGCTTTTATTTTGTTTCTCCTTATTATTTTCATTGTAACACGTTGTTAGTGACAAAAAACAAGAACATTACGTATTTTTGCGTATTTATTGACCAAATTCCGGTTTCATTGATTACACTCCACATAGCACCGTGGTTAGAGGCATACTAAACGCAAGCCGCGAACGGTGATCGCAAGCCTGAGTGTTGGTTGCTCCACTGATAGGTGTGCGGTGTCCCTCCGTGTACGTACACTGGCAAATTGGACTTCTTCCGGCCTATGTTCGCAGTAGCCTGAAGCGCTCTGTATAAGTCTAGCTCTATTCAATAAGGACATTTAGCTATTATACACTTTAAGTTACATAGAAAAAGAGTGCTTATTCCTTGTATCTCAGTGCGCATGCTCAAAACGCCATACAACGTTACGTCTCACCGATAAACATTTACGGTGGGATTTACTAAAAGGGTTTAGTCTATTTTAGAACAGTCCCTCCTTGAGTTTTGGACATAGTTTGAATTATAAGAAGAATTTTGTTTATTGAATAATCATTTTAACACAATCTTTTGTTGGATTTAAGAAGAAAGTTTCAATTTAGAAGAAAAGAAAATAAAAAAATGTAAACCCACGCGGGGTTTAAATAGTAAACACTGTAGAACAAATTAAAATTGGGGCTATATGTCACTCTAATTAAAACTTACCCTTATTTATTAGATGAGTAATAATAAAATAAGGAATAGATTAATTTTGCATTTATTTAAAAGGTGTTTTTATTTATGAAATGTATTAAAAAACTTAAACGCAAATTTTTATTAAATTTCTGTCACTGTCGAAATTCAATCACGAAAGCGAGTTCGGATCTTTTACCTCTGCTTGCACCTTGGCTTGCACCAACCTCTACTGATGAAAACTACAGCTTTAAAATGAGTGGGCTTTGAGTAAGGAAAGTTTTTTTGACTGAGCTTTTAGATAACCTCAATGTTTTACTTTCAGTTTGCAAATAAATTAATATAGTTGTTTTGGGTTTTTTGTTTGGTATATTTTTCGTGCATAATCAGTGACCTTCACTTATGTTTGTTTTGCCTCGTAGTGCCCTCATAAATATATTTTTTGAGCTGAAAACGGGTTAAAAATATGGCGTTTTTCTGGTCAAAATAGGAGGTGTTTTATTGGTTAAATAAGGTAAATTAATCCTTGTAAAAACAGTTACTTAGGGAAATTACAAACGAACTTATTACCAAATGCCACAAAACAATCCTTTCCAACCACCCCCCTGAGGTGGTCTAAAAAATCACCAACTTTATAACCTCAAACACAAATAATGAAGCTATTATGTACCAAATTTTTAACGTATTAGCGATTTGCCATTTTAAAACCGGTCAAAAAAATTAGTTTTAGGGCATTTTCTTCTAAAATATAGTGTATTTTAAGAAAAAAGCAGTTTTTCAGTGGTATTTTGCAATAACAATACAAAATAATCAATAACTTTGTGTCTTTTCTGTATGGGTGCTTTTTGAAAATTAATTTTAAAATTTAGTACCCCCACAGGTGTAAATATTTAGACCTGTGGGGGGTAATTTTTTAGATCTTAGTAAATCTCACTGTTAAAGTTGCACATAAAAAGGGTGCTTAGTCGTTGTCTCATCTCAGTGCGCATGCTCAGAAAGAATACGCCGTACAACAGCTACCTATCTCTACTCATGCAGTATTCGCAAGCAGTTAGCGCATTGTATTGGTCCTGAGCATGCGCACTGAGATACGATAAAGACTAAGCACCCTTTTTATGTGCAACTTTAAATGTTGAGCGAGACGTAACGCCGTATGGGGTTTTGAGCATTCGTACTGCGATACGACAAGGAATAATCACTCTTTTTATATGTACCTGTGTCTATTATTTAAACGTATCCGTATACTTACCCCTAGCGACTCGTTTACGCCATGTTTCGAACGTGGCCCGTACGTTGTGATAAAAGTAACGTTGCGACCACAGCAACGCACGCATCGATTGCAGTCAGCTGTTTGGTCATAGCCTCCACCATAGAATCGGGCCTCGTTCGAAAAATGTGCCTTTTGGCTTTGTGTTGGACGCGTTAGGTATAAGAATACGGATGCGTTTAAAAAACAGCTAAAAGTAGACACTTAAATTTAATTTTCAGTTTTATCAGCATTCGTATCCTTATCTCTATAGAGTCGACCAATCAAGCAGGTGCACTTTTAAAATCATGGCGAATACGTGACAGCTCCAGCTGATCAAATGCACGAAACTCTCGTTAGGTGCGATAAGGGATTCGTAACGTTACGTAACGATGTTTTCCTGCATTTGATCAGCTGGAGCTGTCACGCATTCGGCATTAGTTTAAAATTACACCTGATCGATAGGTCGATTCGATAGAGATAAGGATACGAATGCTGATAAAACCGAAAATTAGCTTTAAGTGTCTAATACCTAATATTTATCCTTTATTGGTAAGAAAGGTTATAGTTTTTTATGTTCTATTTTGCAACTGATAAATTGAGTTTTGAAAAAAAAACTTTAATAGTTGCAAATATTAAACCTAAAAGGTTCGTATGTAAGTTAGATATAAATATTAATACTTTACCTAATCTCCACATAGAAGTAATGGCGAATTCTTGACCAAAATCTCTCAATATTAAGTAAAAAATATTTCCGCCTTTTCCACCACTGCCTAAAAATGTAAAAAAACGCCTTTAATAGTTATTTACCTAACAAACGCGGAAAGTGATACTTTACCGCACGCGACGGCTTCGCTTTGTTCGATCAAGCCGGCAAGAGTAGTAAAGACACTTTACGCATGTGTTAGGTACAAAATTTTACCTATAAGCCTTAAAAATTCCCAAAAAAGAAATATAAATATCTGTATTTTAATTTTCTGAAATAAACGTAGTCACTTTACCGTACAGCCATAACGTTAACATTACCGCACAGTATGCGGTAAAGTACAATCTTCCACATCCGTCATCCAAAAGAGTTTTGTAAAGTGCACTTTATCGCACGCGAGTAGGTAAACAATAAAAAACTCGAAGGTAACACCTTACAATCAAAATGCCTTTCAAAAATAACAAAAAAAACCAATAATGTCAGTTGGTATTATTACCTAGATGTCCCTTATCAAAAGTTCCAGCTATAAGCTCGGAATTTCTGACTAGAACGTAAGAATCCTTAACGCACATTTCTTTGTCTTTCGTATAAGCTTTCCCTTTGGCCTCCAGATTCGCCATGACTTCATATTTTTTGTTTGGTCGAAAAATTAAACTGCAGATTTGTTTGCCTGACCATAGTTGTCTGGGCTAAAAATTACACAGGTAAATTTATACAGTATTTTCCACCCGAATTTATAGATTTCATTGACGTCAACTGTCAGCGAAAAGGTTCGATCTGACGTTTGGTAATTTTGTTTCTCCCTAAGAAGACAGTTGGTCACATTTTCACCAGTGCCGCATAGTTTTCTTTAATTTTGTGTGCTAATAATATCGTTATAAAAGTTGCATTTTTTTCCGCAACGTGTTCACACGCGACTAAAAAACGTATTTTTAAACAGTTTTCAAGTTTATTCTTAAAATCGTTTGTAAGAATGTGAGAGACCTATTACTTTTATTTATTTAAATCTTTTTAGTGTATTAAATAGGGCAAATATTTGAAATTAACTCTGTGCTTTGGACTTCCATTGTCTATATTTTATTTATACACGACGTTTCGATCAGTACAATCTCTGATCGTCCGCAGGTGCAAACTACAATCTATTCCTAAGGCTATGTACTTATATACTATGGAAAATCACTCAACCGTGAAGTTTAAGAAGTTGGCTCTGCCCAAGGAGGTGCTTCCAAATATCTGGAATTTCAACAGTTAGTTTACTGAAAATACTTTGATTATGCCCAGTAAAGGCAGTTTCAAGGAATTTTCGTTTCTTCCAGCATGACTCCTTGTGCAAAACCTTTCCTTCTGTCCACTTCATTCGGTGTTATTTTCACCATGCATTCGGCGATTCCTGATTTTGTTGTTTCACCTCTTTGGGTATTCGTCTGATCTTTTTGTTTCACCTATGTCTGTTTCACCACACTCACAAGGAACTTGGTAAATGCATTCCTTATTTTGTTTGTTCTTTAGGTTTTGTTTTACTAAAAAGGCTTCGAATTGTATTGTTAGATTTAACAACTGTTTTAATATTAAAGTTGTTCGCTACTCTTTAAATCTTCTCTGATACTCCTATAATGTATGGAATTGTAAAGAATGCATTTGCCTGGTTTTGGTCTTGTTATCTCTGTTCTGTTTGCTAAAATTTAGAAATAGTATCTGTTATAAGTTTAAGGGTGTAACCATTCTGCTGCAGATCTTTCTTAATGTTTCTTATTTCGATTTCCACGTCATGAGAATTGTTACAAATTTAAACGGCTCTATTATACAAAGTTCTTATTATGCCTCGTTTGTTTGTAGCAGAATGATTTGAACGTTGATTTAAATATTGTCCCGTGTGAGAGGGTGTACGACAAACTGTTGTTCTGATGTCGTACATCAAGAAAAGGAATTTGACAATTTTGCTCCAACTCCATTCTGAATTTAATGGTGTTATTTAGGTGGTGAAGAAATTGTGAAATTTGTTGGTCATTCCCGGTCCAAACAATAAAAGTATCATCAAAATATCTTAGCCAGAGTTTAGGTTTATATGTTGCGGTATAAACTGCGTGTGATTCGAACCACTCGATGTAAATATTGGCTACCACTGGCGAAAATTTACATGAAGTGGTTTACATGAAGTGGTTCGAATCACACGCGGTTAATTAATCTCTGGCTAAGATATGTTGATGATATTTTTATTGTCTGGACCGGGAATCACCAACAATTTTCAGAATTTCTTCACCATCTAAATAACACCATTAAATTCACAATGGATTTGGAGCAAAATTGTTAAATTCCTTTTCTTGATGTACTTGTCAAACGAGTAGAAAGCGACATCAGAACAACAGTCTATTGTAAACCCACTCATACAGGACAATATTTAAATCAAGCTTCAAATCATTCTGTTATAACCAAACGAGGCATGATAAGAACTTTGTATAACAGAGCCGTTCAAATTTGTAACAATTCTCATAACTTGGAAATCGAAATAAGAAACATTAAGAAGGATCTGCAGCAGTAGCATTCTTAAACTTATAATAGATACTATTTCTAAATTTCAGCAAACAGGACAGAGATTACAAGAGCAAAACCAGGCAAATGCATTCCTTACAATTCCATATATTAAAGGAGAACAACAAGAGTAGCGAACAACTTTAATAGTAAAACAGCTTTTAAATCTAATAATACAATTCGAAACCTTCTTAGCAAAAAAAAACCGGAGAACAAACAAAATAAGGAATGCATTCACCAAGTTCGTTGTGAGTGTAGTGAATTATATATAGGCGAAACAAAAAGACCACTATCTGTTAGGCTTAAGGAACATCAGACGAATAGCCAAAGAAGTGAAACAATGAAATCAGGAATCGCCGAACATGCATGGTCAAAACAAACCCGAATGAAGTGGCCAGAAGCAAAGGTTTTGCACAAGGATTCACACTGGAAGAAACGAAAATCAGGGTATTTTCAGTAAACCAAGTGTTGAAATATCAAATATTTGGAAACATCTCCTTGGGCGAAGCCAACATCTTAAACTTTACAGTTGAGTGATTTCCCATAGTATATAAGTACGTAGCCCTAGGGATAGATTGTATTTTGCACCTGAGGACGATCAGAGATTCTACTGATCGAAACGTCGTGTATAAATAAAATATAGACAATGGAAGTCCGAAACACAGAAATCAAATATTGTAAAATTTATCAGAATTCATTAAAGGACATGGGCCAAATAGCACAGGTATTGGGCTTCCGTGGAATGCCTTGGTACTTACATTACGTTGTAGACAACTTCTTTCTGAACACTGTTTAAATTGGACAAAAGTGCCGCTGGGCCTTAGGAGCTTCACAATTTCGATCCAAATTTGACTTCATTTATTTTTGGATAGCTGAGGGCACTCAAATTCTCTTAATTCACTCTAGGTAATTCTGCCATAGAGTCAGTGATATTTAAGGTAGGGATTTGACCAAGAAGTGTGGCGATTTTACACAATAATTTGAATAAGTGTAGCGGGTTTGATTCCGTCGGTAGAGAAATAATTGAATTTAAGATAACTAAAAAATCTTTATAGGCAAGTGGCCTTATTCAAACTTCAAGAATAAGTCAAAGACTGTCTTTCAGAATTTGCTTTGTGATCACAAAGGATACTAAAACAAAAATGAGTTAACTGGCCTTTTAGTTGAGAACGGTGTTGTGCCACGCAGAAAGTTTTGGCGTCCCTTGCTATTAGTTAGTAGTTTTTAGTTAGTTTTATATACTTTAGTTTGTTGTTTTTAGATTGTTTACTTGTTCAGTTCCGTTTGTAGCCTTTTTATTTTTTTGTTGTTGTTGTTCAGGCTGTTCAACATAGCTCCTTCATAATGTTTAATGTAGAAGTTAATATAAGAGATCCAATCATATCCACCTATTGTACATGCAAAGTGGGAGCAAGTACATTAAGAGTATGTAGTACGTTATCCTTCACAGCGTCTTCTTAATAGGATACTGGATACTGCTCGTCGTCATGAAAAACCAATTGACGAAGTCTAGACAACAATGGCAACAATATTTAGGGATTTTTCAAAGCAACCGCGGCTTTGATTCCACTTTATAATAAATACAGCACGTTTAACCTCACAGCCTTTATGCTTGCAAGCTTTCAAATGTACGTGGAAGCTAGCCTAGGCAAAGTAAAAAAATCGTGGCGCAAAATTTAACTTTGCGTACAAAAGTAGGCAAAACATCACAATCATCCGCTGGTGAGTTAGGTACCAAAAGTATGATTAGTACCCTTAACATTAAGTCTGACACATTAATGTAAAAATATTCTGACAGAATCCAAACTTTGGGTCGAAATTGTGAAGCTCCTACGGCCCAGCGGCATTTTTGTCCAATTTAAACGCTCTTCAGAAAGAAGTTGTCTACAACATATGTAAGTGCCAACGTATTCCACGGAAGCCCAATGCCTGTGTTATTTGGCCCATGCCCTTTTATGTCGATCAGCCTGTATTATTATGGATGCTAATGTCAAAAAGAGGTATGTCCGAGAGTTACGGAAAATTGTTGTTTTCATTCTGTCTTTTTTTCTCATACTATTGGTAAAGGAAAGAAGCAATTTCCGACAAAAACTTTAAATTTGCTGACATACTCTAGCATTGATTATTTCCACCAGCTCTTAAAGTCGGTGGCGTTGCCGTTGCCAGATTTTTACTGACGGGACATTGAATTTATATTAAAAGAGCCCAAGAAAAATCGCCAACGTTTAAAAAGTGGAAAAAGGAACACATCACAAAGAGAAAAGCAAGCAGTGAAATTGCAGCTCACAAGTGGGCTTGCGTGTTGACTTTGGTTTTATTTAAATAAATAAGTTATATATAAAAAGAGTGCTTATTCCATGTCGTATCTCAGTGCGCATGCTCAAAACGCCATACGGCGTTACGTCTCACCCAACATTTAAAGTTGCACATAAAAAGGGTGCGGTACAATACGCTAACTGCTTGCGAATACTGCATGGGTAGTCGTGGAGATGGCGAGGCGTAGTCGCTGTTGTCCGGCGGATCCGTTCTGAACATGCGCACTGAGATACGACAACGAGTAAGCACCTTTTTATGTGCAACTTTAAATGTTTATGAGTGAGACGTAACGCCTTATGGTGTTTTCAGTCTGCGCACTGAGATACGACAAGGAATAAGTACTCTTTTTGTATGTAACTTTGAGTCTAATCACTTTATTTTTTTGTGTTTTTTACCTCGGATTTACAAACTGGACTATGTCGGCGAACGGCGAGGTTGCTGTTATCGGCAGAAGATCAACTATTGAAATGCAATCATACCATTTATAAACTTTTTAGGGCTAACGGCGCTGATGGCACTTCAATAGATGATCTTCCACCGATAACAGCAACCTCGCCGTTCGCCGATATAGTCCAGTTTATAAATCCATCCAAATGGTGTTAATAAAGTAAACTCATAACAACAAGCAAACACCTGAAAACTTCAAATTTGACAACAACCTGGTTTTGTTCAGTGGGTCATTGAGGTTAGGTTTTGTCTAAATAAAAATGGAACGCACTATAACTATTCAGAGTTTGTACAAAAAATCTTTGTTGAAAATTCCCTGACTGTTTCGTTTTTTTCCTGACAATTTGTCAAAAATCCTGACAGCTTAGAAAGAACGTGGTTAAAATACTTTGAAAAAAACTCTGAATTTCCGTAATTAGTTTTCTGGTTCTCACTGTCCTCACATAAAAAACGCTTCCAAATCAGGATAAATTGATGAATGAAAAAAAAAACATTAAAACAAAATAGGATTTTTTTAAGTCGATTTATTACTGTTCGCAAACCTAGAGGCCCTCTATACATTTGACAGTTGTTGTTTTACCAGAGGTAGGCAAGTCATATTGCCCTCTCTTTCTAGTTTTTTTCATATTTGAATGTAAAACGGATTTTTTTAAATGGACTGATGTTTTGTGGTCCCTTTTTATAATTTCCCCAGAAAGTTTTTGAAAGATTGATTTTTTTTGGTTAGTAAAATATGTCAAGCTTTGACAAAAAAAAAAACAAAAACAAACAGTGAATACACACGATAGATATTAAAAATGTAAATAATTTGTAAAATATAAAGACTCCTATGATCTATATTTTCGTTACTCTTTTTCTTACAATAAAACATGGAAACATACTGTGTTATTTATTAACGAACTACGTGCTAAATGCGTTTTACTAGATCAGTTACATCCAATTGATGTAATGGTGGTTTCTGAGACATGGGTAAATGAATTTGAGATAAAATACTATAACATACCACATTACACAGGAACTTATGCCTGCAGAACAAAACGGGGGCGGTGGTGTAGAAATATTTGTGAGACAAAATATATCTTTTAAAGTCACTGCAAGGAAAACTAAAGGAAACACAACTTTCCTGAGCATTTTTCTACCCGAGTACTTTAAGGAGATATCAGCCCTGTATAACCCAAGTAACAGAAAAAGAGACACAGATATAGTTATAGATATTCTGCAAGATGAGCTACAAAAATTTAATAGAAAAGATACAATTATAATTGGTGACTTCAACCTTGACCTACTCAAGACAAACGCATCAGTCAATAACTATGTCGACTGAATGACAGAATTCCCACTAGACCAGTAAAAAACACTCTAATTGATCATGTCCTCACAAATAACTTCAAACATTTAAGCGAAGTTGCAGTAATAAAGAACGACTTAAGTGATCATTCACTCCAGGTCATCACACAGCAGTGTAAGAACACTTGTGGTACTAAAGCAGGCTTAAAACAGATCCAAATTAAAAAAATTGATTTTGTAGAACTTAAATCGGATCTAGCAAGATTGGAACATTCATACTCTGAGAAAAACACCGTCAATGAAAATTATAAATACCTTCTGGATTTTTTTCTTAAAAATACAACATATATAACAAAAAACATAAAAATTATCCCAGAGCAGAAACAGCGGTTCTCAACCAATAAATTTGAAATTGAACAAATGCTAAACCAAAGAGAATACTTCTATAAAAAATGTCTCAGATTCCCAGAAAATCAGCATATTAAACTAAAATATGAAGAAGCAAAGAAAAGAGTGCTTGATGTGGTAAAGAAAACTAAAAAGAAATAATATAATAAGGAGTTTCAAAAAGTTGAGGGTAACCCTAGAAAAACGTGGCAATTAATAAATGCAATAGTTGCCAACAAAAAAAAGGAACAAAAATGTGCAATAAAGGCTCTCAAAATTAACAATAACTTATGTGATAAAGCAAACGAGATAGCTGATTACTGTAATAAATTGTTTACTGAAGTTGGTACAGACTTGGCAAAAATAATCCCAGATGAGCCACTGAATAATAGATTGGAGAAAGAGATGGAGAGGAGCAAAACCTGCTACCAAGGATGAAATTATGGGCTACATCCAAAAGATGGACCCATGAATGGCGACTGGAATAATGGTGTGGACATAAAATCAATTAAAAAATGTATGCATCAGGTGACTGGGGTGCTGTGTAAGCTGGTGAACCAATGTCTTACCCAGGGAGAGTTTCCTACTATGTGTAAAAAAGCAAGAGTGGCGCCTATATTCAAAGAGGGCGACAGTGAGGTTGTTAGCAATTACAGACCAGTTTCGGTTTTACCGGCATTTTCGAGAATTATAGAGTACTTGATAAATGTTCGTTTGCTTGAGTTTTTAAATAGCTTCGGATTTTTCTTTGAAAGTCAATACGGTTTTCGCGGCACCAGCGACACAAGTTCTGCAGTCACCGATACAATTACAAGCATTCAACTTAAAATAGATAAAGGGTTGAAATGTGGACTTGTGGCGTTGGATCTGCGAAAGGCGTTTGACACAGTTGACCATCGTATTTTATTACAAAAGTTATGGAGGCTAGGTGTGCCCGGCTCGTGTTATAGGTTCTTTGAAAGTTACCTCTCAGATAGACAGCAGTGTGTCACAGTTAACGACAGTACTAGTTCAGAGAGAGCAATAAGTTGTGGAGTTCCACAAGGGTCTATTTTGCAGATTTATGCAGATGATACGCTGTTGATCTACTTTGATACAAGTTATGACAGGGTAGTCGAAAATATTAAGCAGGACTTGGAAAATATATCTAGATGGCTAAATTCCCATAAATTAACCCTAAACATTGAGAAGTCAAATTATATGTTTATATCCAGTACAAGAACGGAGCAGGGGCCGCGCATATCCTTCAACAATCAAGTATTAAAATATTCCAAATGTATAAAGTATCTGGGTCTGATTGTGGATGAGACCTTGTCATGGAAAGAGCATCTTGATAAAGTAAAACAAAAAGTATGTGCTCCTATTGGTATAATTAAACGAGTATTTTTTACTGTTCCAGCCAACTTCTTAAGGTCGATGTATAGTCTGGTTCACTCTCACATCCAATATTTATTGTTGGTCTAGTATACAACTTCTCAGAAATACATTAAGCCGATACAGGTGCTACAAAATAGGGCAATAAAAATATATATTCACTGCCTTTAAAATATTCAACTAAAGAACTATACTTAAGATACAAAATACTGATGATAAAGCAAATCTATTCTCTCCAGGCCACCTCTTTTATTCATTATGTCATTCATCAAACCAAACTGTCAAACTTGAAATTTTCTGTAAGATTTGAAATGCATTTCTACCCCATAAGGAATGCTGACCTAATTACTATGCCAAAACCAAAGACAAACATGTTACAGCGATCTTTAGTATGCCAGGGAGTAAAACAATATAACAATTTGCCAAGTCGCATTAGAAATACTACAACAATAAAATTTAGGAAAAAAATTCAAAGCTATTTGATGCAAAACTAGTCATGACCATTTGCATGTAGTTTTTTTTTAACGTCTTTTGCTGTGTTACATAAGGATATACTGTTATTATATATAAGTGATTTTTTGTACTGTTAATCGTTAAATATTTATTGCAATTTATTTTTAAATTTAAATTAAATTTTTTTGTAGAGAAGGAGCCTCCAAAAATGTATTATAACATTTCTAGGTTCAGCAATAAATGGCGGATTCCGAAAATATACAAAAATACTAAAGAACCATCGCTATTAGTACGTCGATGTAAATAACCCATTTTATTTTCCATGGCGACGTTTCGCAGCTTGTATGGCTGCTTTTTTAAGCCTTACGGAGACAAGATTTTTATTATTTTTTTAAATAAAATGCTTGTCTCTTGAAAAAGTAGCCGTGCAAGAAAAATTGTTTTTTCCTGATCCATCCCTTTAGTTACCTAAAAAAATTCACTAATAGTAAAGAAATTTTGAAGAAATCCCTATGTAAATTGGGTTTAGGCTCTAGTTGCTTGTATTGTATATCTCTATGTCTAATGCGGCTTCTTCATATGATTTTTAACCTTTTTATAATGTACTAGGTGCTCCAAAAAAAGCGGGACTTATATAAATATTGACTAAATTTGGTTCACTCACTTGAACAATTCATAACTTTCATTTTCTCTAACAAGTGATACCGTTTTTTGGGCCACCAAATATATACAACAAAAATATTTTCCCGTGAAACACCTATCTAATATTTTTCGTAGGTCACTCTTGCAAATAAAGACTATTTTCGTTTCAGAAATAGGAGAAAAAAATTAAAATAACAACGTCGAATGGGACCATACATAGGTTTTTAGAAGTAATTAGATTTCTCTCGGGTTGGGCCTTTCATGCTGACTTTTTTTTGCTTGTCATGATATATTAACAATTATATCAAATATAAAAACAAACTTACCTTTATTATACAAGGCGGTGGCAAATTAATTTGCATATGCGTATCCTTTCCAGCCAATAGCGTTGCCGCCAACTGAGTGGCATGCATAAAATCCATGAATGTGTCTTTCCTTGTCAGCAAATAGCCTCCGGTTAAGAAATCTTGGGTGGCTGCAATTAGAAGCTCTCCATTTCTCGGTGTCACTAGATTACTCTTGTTCTAAAAATTAAAAATATATTTTTTTCTACAAGCGTGTGAAAAATGCGACTCTCCACACTATTTTTAGTGCAGAAAAATCTGCTTTGTCGTACCAGTGTGGAAAACATTTTCCGCACAAAAACTTCAAAAACCAGTAAATTGCAATATTATTGGTATACTAGCTGCATTAAGTGGGCTTTGAAATACTTTGAAATAAGGGGGGCTGGCTTTCAATCAAAGTTGCTGCCTAAGTACTTCCTAGTCCTGTCTAAAGACGGCCTAGTCCTGCCTAAAGGCTGCCTAGTCCTGCCCAAATACTGCCCAGTCCTGCCAAGTACTCCTCAAGTACTGCCAAAAATTGGTGAGGGTTACGTGAAAGAATCCATTTTAAACAAAAAAGATATAGCCGGCAAGGTTTTGAAATCTTCAACTGGTACATCAGTTACCGTTGCCTCGGGGGATGTTGTGCTAACTTCTTCACAGCCAGAATCAAATGTGATTTCTCAATCTCAGACTTCGGAAAAGCAACTACAGATCCTGCCGATGCCATCATCTATTTTACAACGTGTCTACAGCTTAAAAAATATAAAAATTGTCTAGGACTATTGTTGAATTTCACTGTACTGGTGAATAGAAGTAAAAAATAAAAAATAAGAATTAGTTTCAATATTTGCACCCATAAATGAAATGATTTCAATATTTCCATTTTCCATTCCAGTTTTAGTGTCATTTTGTTTTTTATTTATACAAAAAGTGCTTAGACTTTTAGATTTATAAAAGTACTATTGTTAAGCATGAAAAAAGAATAATTTTTTGGATCTGTTGATCACTAAGTTAGGAAATATTACCTACCTATATTTGAGCGAAAGTGTGTTTATATTAATAAAGAACTATTGTAATTTTCTCCATTGTTGCAGCCTTGATAAAGATCCCAATAAAGGGTCGAAACGTTGGCCGTTAAAAAAGAATAAGAGTTTCTTTTTCTTCTGTCCTATTACCCGCTAATTTCAAGATCATTAGTAAATTCCAAGGACGCTAAACACACACAAAAAAAACAATTGTTCCTAACGCTTGCGGATTTTCCACACCTGATAAGAAAATTTTGGATTTTTTATTGCTTACTATTCGAAATTTGTCACAAATCTGGTAACTATCTAAAGAGAGCGGAATTGATTATAGTTCATTATAAGCCCTGAAATTTCCCTATGTTTTGATGAGTTGGCCTCACAGACGTAGGGTTTCTAGGTCTGGTGGACCGGGTTCTTTTTGCGTCATTTTTTTCTTGTTAGGTAAATCTGGGGTAATAAGGTTCGAAATATAGATGGTTTAACTTTGAACAACTTTGAAATATATGTGCAATATAAAATTATCCTATTATTGTGAGCGTAATAAAAAAATTCACTAATAGTAAAGAAATTTTGAAGAAATCCCTATGTAAATTGGGTTTAGGCTCTAGTTGCTTGTATTGTATATCTCTATGTCTAATGCGGCTTTTTCATATGATTTTTAACCTTTTTATAATATACTAGGTGCTCCAAAAAAAAGCGGGACTTATATAAATATTGACTAAATTTGGTTCACTCACTTGAACAATTCATAACTTTCATTTTCTCTAACAAGTGATACATCAGTACACTCGGGCTAATGGATAATGCTAAAAGATCCGTTTTTGGGCCACCAAATATATACAACAAAAATATTTTCCCGTGAAACACCTATCTAATATTTTTCGTAGGTCACTCTCAAGACTATACAAAATAAAAACTACAAGCTTTAAAATGAGGAAAAAGGTAAAGTTCTTATTACCCCACCAAAATTCAAAAGATATAAATATTATCTTTTAATGTTAGATAGTAGTAGTTATAGTTTTCAATATTCAACATCTGAAAAGATGTCGATTTTGATTTTTAAATTTAATTTTTAATTTGTTGATGGTTAATAGTGAGAATAATAAAACAATAGGCTGTTTTATGTTATTTTTTAAAGTTTAGTTTCATACATCTACAAGTATCTATATCACTTTTTTTTACTAATCTGAAATAAAGAGCAATAAGTTTATTTATTTTTCCTAGGTTCTTATTACCCCCATTCCTCAAAACAGGGACGTAATAGGAACTTTGAATTTTTGAAAATAAAAACTCCACAATTGATGGTATTATCTTCAACAACTATTAAAACCTTTACGTATATGCAAAATGTTACTTTACACTATAAAAACTTATAGTTTACGCTTTTCGTGTTGTTTTTTTTTCGAGATAAATAAGACGGTAAAGACCGAATATACATATTTTTTTATGCATGTTTTAAGAGTAGCGATTCTTTTTTTTTATGTCAGTGACCTTAGCTCAGGGGTCATGTGATATCCATACTTTTTGGAGGGCCCATTTTGTAGCCGTAAACACGGCTCGGAGCACTTTTTTGATTTTTTGCCGAATAAGCTAAAATTTATTTTTAAGGCCACCAATTCGAAATATTCAAATATTTGAAACGGTGGCCCTAGAAATTTTAGCTTATTCGCCAAAGAATCAAAAAAGTACTGCGAGCCGTGTCTTAGTTTTTACAAAATGTGCCTTCCATTCAGAGTGCAATACTTGTACCAATTTTCCTTGCAAAATTGACACTAAAATTACGTGACATTGCGCTCACAAATCTGCAAAACATGTAAATAATTGTTTTTCTTGTTGGAACTATGATTTTAAGCTAAATAAAAACTGCTAATCTAAATTAGGAAAATATTAATTATGTTGAAACTTTTGAAATATATACTGTGATCGAGAAATAATAAAAAGAACATTAAAGTCACGAGATCACCAAAGAAATGGGAACAAAATTAATTAACTTACCCCCATTAAAATTAACGCTTCAGCCTTGGCTTCTTCGGTCTGAGGTAAATGCAAGTTCATCTCGTCCCCGTCAAAATCAGCGTTGTAAGGATTGCAAGCACATTCGTTGAACCTGAAGTAAACACGTACAAAAAAAAAACTTAAAATCAATTTAAAAATCCAATTTATGAGCAATTTGTTATGTTCAAGAGATCTATTGAGAAGGTAGAAAATTTACTTGTTACCTGAACGTCCTATGTTGGTGTACTTTCGCCCTATGAGACATAATTGACAATTTGTGCAAGCTAGGTTGACGATTAAACAAAACGATGTCGTCGTCGTGCAAGTGTCTTTCCACCATGTCGCCCAACTAAAAAAAATATGTACAGAGTACGTCAAAAACAAATTTTTGCTAAAATTAAATTCAAAACAAAGTAACGGGGTACATAACACCCGGTTCCCACCTACGACTTTTTATCAATATGAAATGTTATGACGGTCATGTGATGCGCGCCTAGGTGGGAACCGGGTGTAAGAAAGATATGGATTGAATAACTACTAACTGGGCCCCTGTACGTTCAGGCTGGCTAACAGATAAGGCTTCTGGCGTAGGGAAGCGGTGACCTAATCTCCCAGAGAGAAATCTCTGCAGTAATGCATCCGAACATAGGCGGTCTAACCTAACCAACGCTAATGGAGTAAATGCCATGACTCAGGATGTTTCTTAAGCTAAGAGGGAGGAATTAAATCATCAGACCATTTTGGTTGTCTCAAAGAAATTAAAATATAATAGAAACCGCATGAAAATCCTGAGAAAAATCTCACCCGTCAGAATTCTGGAAAGTGACGATTTTTACTTATTGCCTCGTTTAAAATAAAAACACAGCCTCAATCCTTAATATTTATTCCAACGTTGTAAGTAACGCGCCATTTTTTTAATAACATTTTGTAAATATTTTAAAGATATTCTGCAGGACTAGTTTTACGGCGGAGCTAAATTGCTACTACGTAAACGTCAAAAAGGAAAGGCAGAGTGACTTTTCTGAACAGTGACAGCGACATATGACATGGCTATCTATGGTTTTGTATGTTAAAGTTTTAAAGGTTTGTTTACACATAAAAATAAGCTTAATAAAATAAATTTTTAAATAAAAAAAAAATTACAAAAACTGTCAAAACAGCAGTTAGTGTAAACTTGTGTTTAAAAATCGTCAGATATTTTGTAAAGGCGAGATTCTCTAACGGTTTTTGAATTCCGGAAATTTAGATCGCGGTTGTCGAGTTTACATAATTATCCCCTATTTTATTCCTATACGAGCTCTCAAGTGGGCCAAAGTACTGGACTTCGTGAAGTGAATAGGAAGGCCCGGAGAGCCCACTACCGTACAAGCGCTACAGGTGGTGGATTAGGGGGCTGGGTTGGGGTAAGGTAAAAAGGCCTACTTTTCAGGTCTTGGGCCGCCCCCTGTTTACTATTGCAATAGGTAGCATATATAAACAATTATTGAAATCAGGATCTGACAACTAGGGCAAAAAAGTTATTAATTTTTCACTTTTTGCCATCTTGGGTCTGACCGATCCGACGGGTTTTTGTTATTTTCTTGTGTTTTCAGGAACTATTTTTATATTTTTGTTATAAGACTTATAAAAATGTTTAAAAAGTGTGTTGCTTGAAAAATATGCTGAAAAGTCGGAAGGTGGTCCCTGAGAATTGGCTCTGACTGAGGTGCTAATCCTCATCAGGTATAGAAAGTGAGATATTTGGCTGGGGTTATCCTTATTAGGTGGAACATACCTCGAACGTTTTATTACACCCAAAACGTTAAGTACCCGTCCCCTGGTCACCTACAACTTGTACCAGGGGACAAGTTGCCTCAAATGGGTACAATAAAGGGAGGAATGATACAATAAGCTTTTCAGGCTGACGTGTGGCTGGAGACATCGCACCCTCCTGTGGATTTTTAGGTTTAGTGAGTAAGAGTCTCACAGTACCCGACTGTAAGTGTAGGCATAGATCAGATGTCCATGAGGAGTTCCCCATCAAAAAAAAAAATAAGAAACATATTGTTGTTTGTGTATCAAGAAACTGCATGTTACAGGATTATAGTGAAAAGTGTGTTAATTTATTAGTGGTTCTTTAGATATTTTGCGTTATTTATGGATAGAAAAGCATGTTTGAAAGTTTGAGACCATGATGTGTTTGAAATTAACTCTGTGTTTCGGACTTCCATTGTTAATATTTTATTGATACATTACGTTTCGATCAGTTCAATCTCTGATCGTCTTCAGGTGCAAACTACAATCAATTCCTAAGGCTACATACTTATAAACTTTGAGAAATCACGCAACCTTGAAGTTTAAGAAGTTGGCTCCGCCCAAGGAGGGGCTTCCAAATATTTGGAATTTCAACACTTGGTTTACTGAAAATACCCTGATTCTGCTCAATAAAGGCAGCTTCAAGGAATTTTCGTTTCTTCATTTTGCAAAACCTTTGCCTCTGCCCACTTCGTTCGGTGTTGTTTTGACCATGCATGTTCGGCGATTCCTGATTTCGTTGTTTCACCTTTTTGGGTATTCGTCTGATGTTCCTTAAGCCTAACAGATAGTGGTCTTTTTGTTTCGCCTTGTCTTGTAATCTCTGTCCTATTTGTTGAAATTTAGAAATAGTATCTGTTATAAGTTTAATGCTGTAACCATTCTACTGAGAAAATTCGAAGAGTAGCGAAAAACTTTAATATTAAAACAGCTTTTAAATCTAGTAATACAATTCGAAGCCTTCTAAGTAAAACAAAACCGGAGAACAAACAAAATAAGGAATGCATTTACCAAGTTCCTTGTGAGTGTGGTGACCACTATCTGTTAGGCTTAAGGAACATCAGACGAATACCCAAAAAGGTGAAACAACGAAATCAGGAATCGCCGAACATGCATGTTCAAAACAACACCGAATGAAGTGGGCAGAAGCAAAGGTTTTGCACAAGGAGTCACACTGGAAGAAACGAAAATTCCTTGAAGCTGCCTTTATTGGACAAAATCAGGGTATTTTCAGTAAACCAAGTGTTGAAATTCCAAATATTTGGAAGCCCCTTCTTGGGCGGAGCCAACTTCTTAAACTTCAAGGTTGAGTAATTTCTCAAAGTATATAAGTACGTAGCCTTAGGAATTGATTATAGTTTGCACATGAAGACGATCAGAATTGAACTGATCGAAACGTCGTGTATCAATAAAATATTGACAATGGAAGTCCGAAACACAGAGTTAATTTCAGATAGAAAAGTAGTGCTGTTTCTTTTGGACCAAACCAATTTTGATTAAAAATCTGCCGCAAGTCAAAACTGCAATTAATGTTT
Source organism: Oxystoma pomonae (assembly GCA_963921995.1). Taxonomy (NCBI): domain Eukaryota; kingdom Metazoa; phylum Arthropoda; class Insecta; order Coleoptera; family Brentidae; genus Oxystoma; species Oxystoma pomonae. The sequence goes on along the minus strand of OY998169.1, from coordinate 43,741,067 downwards.
ACCAAAGAAAAACCTACCTTTAATTCTTGAGCAAGTTTCTCCCTATTACCGTATTTCAAAAATCTTTTGAAAACTGACCCTTTTTGTTGTATGTAGTTGGCCCCAGGCCATTTGTCAGGACCATTGATCACCTGTAATAAAACAAACAAATTATAAAAATTGATGGATGTTTTTAAATTTGTATGGAAGAGATAGGGAAGTCTAAATTAACTACCCAATATTAATATCTACGATATTTATTTTCCTAAAAAGATAAAACATAAACCCAAGAAGTTTGGTATTTTTGAAAAGCTTATTTTTTAAGGATTCAGAAAATGAGATAATAAACAGGATGTACAATTTAAAAAAATATAAGTTTGTGTCATATTTTATTTTCGAGACATCCTGTATATGATATGGGTTCGATTTTTGAGAAATTATTATTAACCGCATGTCAGTATGTCAAGCCATTTTCGAGCTACAGGAGCTTTTTGAAAAATGTAGTTTTTTTGTCAAGCCGTATTTAATCTGTAACCTCTAGTTTTTGGGATATAACACAAAGTTGGCATTTATGGAATGACCTATTTTTTACTTGATTTTTGTAATCAGCATATAGATAATTTATTTTTTTATATTTTTATTATTTTTGTATTTTTTTATAATTTTTTCCAGAACTTTTTTATTTTTGTATTTTTTTTATTACATTTTATTTTCGTTTTTCGTAAAAAGTACATTGTAAAAATAAATAGAAAAATAATAAAAGAATTAAAAAAAAAAAATAGGTATTAAAAAGACAAATCATTTTAAAGGAAACTTATTACAAAAATTGAGTAAAAAAATAGATAATTCCTTAGGAAAAATACAAACGTCTCAAAAACTAAAGGTAACATATAAAATGTAGTTTGACAAACAAATTTTACTTTGAATTATCTTTAAAAAACAATTTACAACAAAAAGAAAATGAAATTTTCGCGTTTAAAAAACTAGAATACTTACCAGCTGCCTCATGAACTTGATATTGGCCTGAATGACCATCTCTGGAAACGTCAAAATCTTGGCTACGTGCATCGGAACGCCAACTTGATCGATCTCCAGGTTAGGATCGGGCGATATGACCGTACGCGACGAAAAATCCACCCTTTTTCCGGACAGGTTGCCTCTGAAACGGCCTTGTTTGCCTTTCAGACGTTGGATGAGGCCTCTGCCTGGTTTTTTGGGCTATAAATATTAATATACTTAAAATAATATTCAGTGGGTAAAAGATAATAGAAGCCCTATTTGGTATTCAAGTCTTTGTTCAACGTTTTAGAGATGCGTCAGTGTCTAGCCATATACCTATTGGCTTAAATATGCGCCAAAAAATATGCACGAAATTGTAAGCAATTCTCTCTTATTTATCTCCCTTTCTTTCTCTATTATCTTGCTTGGTTTAGTAACGCTCTTCTGTACATGCCACGAAGGCTGCCGATTTTTGTTGTTAGAAAGAATTCGGTATTTGTCATGTATTTGTTTACTTTTCTCCAAAATCCTGAATTTTTGTATTTCTTAACTTAAAAAGCCAGTTAACTCTGTTTTGATTTAGTATCCTTTAGCCGAAAGAACATTTTTACAGCAAAAACTGCAGAAATAAATGCCTTTATAATTTACTTATATAGGAGTTCTGTAAGACGCTACTCAGCTGGTTATAAGTGCAAAATGGGCACCACCATATAGAGCAAATTACCCATAAGAACTGTATAAAAGATCTGCGTAACTCATATGTGGTATTTATAGAATAGTGTCAACACCTATCCATACTATAAGGGGTTTCTTCTGGAAACAATTATACAGTATTTTACCTCTATTGATAGAACCTAAACTCCTAAAGTAAGAGAATAAATGATTTCTTAATGTAGTTTGAATAAATATTTAAATAACAAAATCGGGTTTGACTGATTTTTTCTTCCACAGTAGGTATTAATGGCGACACCAAACTATCTTGACAATAAATAAATATTACGTGAAAACTTTACCTATTTTAAAACAGGTACACCACAATTTTTTTAACGAACACTACTTTACTGCTAATGTCCCTATCATTTATTTAAGAAAATTTTCACGCGCCATTGAAATATCTTTGTTTGGAGCTTAAAATACTGTCTGACTAAAAATAAGTATTTGATTCTATGTATTTTTATGAATTTATACCTTTATGTTATTGAGGTTTTTGTTGCTTTTGGGATAGATTGTTAAATTGATAGAAAGACAGAACATTTCTAAGATGGACGTCTTGTTGTTGTTGTAAATATTTATAACATATATATAGCAGCTATACAATAAACATAGAGTAATTTTTAGTTGTAGGTATTCCCGTCCGCCTTGGTTTTCCATTATCCGCATCTTTTCCAATTTGAGTGGACCATGTTTATATTTTCAAGTCCTTTGTTTAAGGCGGATTTATAAACTAACTTTCTGTCTACTGTTTGTAGTGTGTGTAGGTTATGTGAGAAATGATGTTTAATTTCAATAGGGTAGTTGGCCAATTATTACAATTATTCTTGCAAAAGCAAGGAAAAACTAGAGAAGTAGCTATTTTCATCCACCAACTTAAGTGCATTTCTGTTTTATTAGAATGATCGAATATGTTGGTTATCACCTTTTTCTTTTAATGTATCTTCATAAAGCAAAATTATTAATTATTCATTTAAAATTTTTGTATTATTGAGCCTGAAACACTCTTTTACAATACTTGAAGAGCCAAAAGTACTTTGCAGCTATTCTGCTCTATAGTAAAACCGTATAAATATTCTTACAGAAAGAGGCAGAGCTTTTATAGGACATTCCTTTAATTGTTGCTGTAAGAACATTCTTACAGAAAGCAAAATTACAGGTAAAAACTTATAGAACCCTTTTGATTTAAAATTCTTGAATTATTGGGCCTGATACAATATTTTAAGAGCCTAAAGTACCGTATAAATGTTCTTACAGAAAGACGCAGAGCTTTTATAGGATATTCCTGTAAACTGTTGCTGTAAGAACATTCTTACAACAATATAATCATCGCTAAACTGCTTTTAACACCTAGATGAGTTTTTCGAAACCGTAACAGCCGGTTCCCACCTACGACTTTTTTGTGCGTGCCCGCTCACGCGTTACATGACTGTCATAACATTTCATATTGACATCATGTGACTCGTGAGTGCTAGTCGTAGGTGGGAGCGGGGTGTAACACAGCAAACTGGTAATCTGCTGACAGTTATAAGGCACGTACATGCCAGAACAACACCGTTCTCAACTAAAAAGCCAGTTAACTCATTTTCGTTTTAGTATCCTTTGGCCTATGATCGGTGCCATATTGACACCAAATTGTCAATTTGGTTATAAAAATGTCAGCCACAATAGGCTAAAGGGCACTGAGGCGATAGGAGTTAACAGGCTTTTTAGTTAGGAACGGTGTTGGCCAGAACTGCCCTGCAGTACATACCAATTGTTATAGGGCTACTATAGCGGTCATATTGACATCAAACTAACAGAAAATCCATGGTAACATTAGGCTAAAGGGCATTGAACAGTTAACTAGCTTTTTAGTTGAGAACGGTATTGAGTGACCCTATTAATAAAACAACTGATCCTAGTAACAACACAAGATGTGATGTTGCCAGCGTGTACCGCCAGATACCTAGAAATCGGATCAATATTGACTCAACTTACCATCATATTTAAGGGAACTCCGGAAAGTTCACTGTTGATATACATCGCAGTTTGCAGTTGTAAAAAATCCCACCCTTCTTGATACATGTTCACGGAAGCGCCGGAAAGTTTGTGTTTCTTAATAACGTCGTTGATGAAAATTATTTCCGATTGTTTCATTGTCAAATCGTCCTCGTTTCTAAAATATTAAATAATTTAAACGAAAAAGAAACGTTAGAAGCGAAGGGTAGTCAGTCTTTGGAAATTCAGTGACAGTCATCGGCAATGATGTCACAATTTTTCAACCGTTTCGATAATTATCCCGCATTTTATGTCCTACTAGCTGAAGACTCCGTAGCTTCGCCTGCGGTTTTACCCGTTTTTTTTGCTTTAATGATCATAACTTTTGTTCTCGTGAACCGATTTTGATGAAATAAAGCCTATATCCTGCCCAGTAATTCAATAGTGAAACTCCCATTTGCCTTTAATATATGGAGTGTGCCTTCTAGAAACTAAAATAACGTTTTTACTTACGTTCCAGCTTTAACATCAGAAATAACTGAAGGTCTTATAGATACTGGAGGTACCAACATTCTTGTGAGAACCAAATCTTTGGGATGAGCTCTAAAAAAAGTCGAGTATTAAGTATTATACTAAGAGTGAACGAGTTACCCTTCAAAGTAGCCTGTAGTAGTGTTGTTTTAATATCTACAAGGAGTTGTTGGATTAAATTGTAATTTAAGAGTTCTCTATTTGGACTTAACTTAAACGCTCAGATAGGGATCTTCTACTTTCAGTCACAATTAAAAGACGTAAGCTTAAATATTTTGGACATATTTTGAGAAATGAAAAATATAAACTCTTAAAATCAATAGTAGAAGACTAAATTGAAGGCAAAAGAGAAGCGGCTCGCAGACAAATATCATGGCTTAAAAATCTTATACAATGTTATGGCGTTAGTACTAAGACACTAAGAAAGGCAGTAGTTAAGATGCCAATCAATCAGATATCAACTGTATCAGAATGAAGAAATTATGCTGGTCTAACTTTTATTTATAGTTTGGTAAACAGTGGAATCCCAGAAAACACAAATCGTCGGCATTGAATCGAGCCAATGTCTACAACGTCAACAGTGTGACGGCATCGGCGACTACTCTGGCCCGATGTTGGACAGATTACGATTTTCAGTTTTCGGTCAATAATCGGCAACTGACGAAGGTCCACATTACTACATTCGACTTTATGCCGACACCACTTTATGCCGACACCAATCGGTCGAAAATCGGCAACTGACGATGGCCCGATTTACTATAGTCGACTTTATGCCGACGCAAACCTTATCTGCTTTAGGGCCGATGATGGTCCGATAGGAACGTTCTTTAACCGGTAAGGAATCGGAAAGTGGCGATGGCCCGATTTACTATAGTCGACTTTATGCCGACGCCTACTTTATCTGCTTTAGGGCCGACGACGGTCCGATTGTATTTTTTTTTAAATCGAACGAGCATCGGCAACTGACGATGGGCCGATTTACTATAGTCGACATTATGCCAACGCAAACCTTATCTGCTTTAGGGCCGACGATGGTCCGATAGGAACTTTCTTTAATCAGTCGAGAATCGGCAACTGACCATGGCCCGATTTACTATAGTTGACTTTATGCCGACGCCCAATTTATCTGCTTTAGGGCCGACGATGGTCCGATTGGAACTTTGTTTAATCGGACGAGAATCGGCAACTGACGATGGCCCGATTTACTATAGTCGACATTACGCCAACGCAAACCTTATCTGCTTTAGGGCCGATGATGGTCCGATAGGAACGTTCTTTAACCGGTAAGGAATCGGAAAGTGGCGATGGCCCGATTTACTATAGTCGACTTTATGCCGACGCCTACTTTATCTGCTTTAGGGCCGACGACGGTCCGATTGGATTTTTTTTTAAAATCGGACGAGCATCGGCAACCGACGATGGGCCGATTTACTATAGTCGACATTATGCCAACGCAAACCTTATCTGCTTTAGGGCCGACGATGGTCCGATTGGAACTTTGTTTAATCGGTCGAGAATCGGCAACTGACGATGGCCCAATTTATTATAGTCGACTTTCTGCCGACGACCACTTTAACTGCTTTAGGGCCGACGATGGTCCGATTACGTCACCTTAAAATTTAACTGCTTAATAGTTTCTTCCTAGTATGTAGAGATGGCGCTAATTTCACTATGTTCCCTTGTACAGAGGAAGATATTATATATATAATGAGCAAAGATATTTCAAAACTAGAATGCGGACTTGACAAGATGGTGGTACTTCTCTACAAAAATCACCTTTTCTGCCCGACAGGTTAATCATCCGCATTATCGAAACTTTGTAGTTCGCGAATGTCGGATTGTCGCAAGCACCGACGGACTTTCGTCAATCATCGACGTCGGGCTGCTTTGAGAGGCTGATGTGGGGCCTTATTATTCAGTAGCGCACCCAGGAATTGCCTTGGGGGGGGGTTAGGGATAAATAATAAACCAAACTTAATTTGAAGTAAAAATGTGACCATAACCAGGCTTCTCGGGGGGGGGGGGGTTAACCCCAAAACCCCCCGCCTACGTTAGACCGACCAAATTAAGCAGTTATGGGCGGATGGTCGGTACCATGTGGTTAAACCATATCGAACCTTAATCGTACGGCGACGGTATGCCACTGTCAGCAAAAAGTTTTACCATTGGTCCGACGGCGGGCTACAATCTAACGCTGCGCTGCGTAATAAATAACTAAATCGCGTTGATTACAGACAACGTTCAAAGGAAACATGCGTTAATGTTCATTTTGATGATAAATTGTTTGTTTTAATTTTAGACCAATTATAAACGATAACCGTGTAAGTTCTTCAAAATAGAATAGAATATAGAAATAAACTTTAACGTCGGAAAAATAATAAATAATTTCATAGACAAAGCCAGGTATACTAAAACTAGAGTCTTGATAATATCAATCCCAAAAACTAAAATAAAAAGTAAACCAATTTATAATTATGAAAAAAATATTAGAAATTTAAAAAAGAAGAAAAGGTACGAAGAACATATGTATAAAAAACAAACAATAAAATAGAAAAAACAAATTAAAATTTTATTCAAAATAAATAAAATTAAAATAGAATAATAAAAATGACATGAAATAAAATTAAAGTAAAATAACTAACTAAATAAAAATAGGTGGGTGCCAACCAAAATAAATCCAAAATTCCGCATAGTATAGGTAAAGTCAGTGTGATGTTGCAGCCACTATTCGAAAAATAAAAATTTGCCTTAACTTTCCAAAATCATACTTACTTATCAGCATCCATGGCCAACAGAGGAATGTCACTTTCAGGGATCCTCTCGAACAGTTTCAACACATCGATCGGCGTTAAAATTTGGGACACGCTGTTCGTCAACGCGGATTGAACTTCCGGATTGTTTTCCAAGGCGGAGCTAAAGTCTTCTTCTAAAATTTCTTTTAACTTGTCCTTGTCTTTTTCTCTGTAGATTTCGTGTACGATTTTTAAGACGGCGTTTGTTGTGCTACCTACAAGAAGAACGATTAAAATAAATCGAGTAAAGGTTTACTCTAAAACTTCCCCCGCTCAAGAACATATATAAAAAACCACTACTAGTATACACATGGGTTAGATTGGGTGGGTCAGACGTTTCCAAGGTATATCCAGACTTTTCTTGGGTGTATGCACACTGTTCAGGGGTGTATTCAGACTTTTCCATATAGTACTCGGACATTTTCAGAGTTTATCCACGTTTCTCCAGAGTGTAGCCAGACTTTTCCAGAGTATATCCAGACTTTTCCAGGGTCTTTCAAGACTTTTCCAGGGTTTATCCAGACTTTTCAAGGGTCTTTCCATACTTTTCTGAGGTGTATCCAGACTTTTACAGGGTCTTTCCAGAATTTTACAGTGTATCCAGACTTTTCCAGGATCTTTAAAGACTTTTTCAGAGCGTAGCCAGACTTTTCCAGAGCGTAGCCAGACTTTTCCAGAGTGTATCCAGACTTTTCCAGAGTGTAGCCAGACTTTTCCAGAATGTAGCCAGACTTTTCCAGGGTCTTTCCAGACTTTTTCAGAATGTATTCAGGCTTTTCCACGGTCTTTTCAGACTTTTCCAGAGTATGGCCAGACTTTTTCTGGGTGTATCCAGACCTTTCCAGGGTCTTTCCAGAATTTCCCAGGATGTATCCAGACTTTTCCAGGATCTTCTCAGACTTTTTTAGGGTGTATCCAGACTTTTCTAGGGTGTACCCAGACTTTCCATGGTGTGTCCAGACTTTTCCAGGGCTTTCTAGACTTTTCCAGGGCTTTCTAGACTTTTCCAGGGTGTATCCAGAATTTATTTTGAGTAGACGGACTTTTGCAATATATATATATATATGTTGTCAAAAATTTTAGTGCCGATAAACTAAGATTTTTGTCCATTAATCATGCAAAAACGGATAAACCGATTTGTATAAAATTTGATAAGACAATAGGGTGTGACCTGGATCTTAACTTAAGCTACTTTTTATTTAACATTTCATTCCATAACTCAGTAGCGGCGCGTGGTCTAAATTTTTGGGGGGTGCACAACTTTCGAATAAGGGGCGAGTGACGTTGGCAAAGTGCCGAAGGCAAAAAATGTTTTTTTTGTTCCACGCCCTGCACAGGAGCTGTAGTAATCAAATCAAAATCGGTTCAGTAGTTGTGATGCTGGATCAAACAAATTTAATTTTTTAATGTTCGTTTATAATCGCGACTTTTGCATTTAGTCACATTTGCAATTGTCAATTTTGGTTTTGGGCGACCGACACTTTTAATTTTTTCTTCCAAAGGTAGCAAAGAAAATTTGTCTTTAAATATTGCACGCTTACGTTAGACATCGAAAATTCAGCCATTATTGGCAAATAAAAATGTCCCGAACCGTCTCGCCTGAGTCGTCTGCGAGCTCCGAGTGCACGTATTTTATGTGCACATAGGACACCTTACGTCGCAGGACTGCCGCAGGGAAAAAAGAGTGCGGGATTCAAAGGTTCGACCAATTAGATTGAAGATTCACATGAGCAGTGAACGAAGCCGTTAGGCGATGCGCTGGAGCTCGTTTGTTTATTGCTAATACATTTGCACGCATATTTAACGTCTACCGATTAAGTTGTGTTAACTAGTTAGTAATTTATTGATAGGATAGGTTTAAGCAATTTTTTTGGAATTATTATTTTGTGATAAAGTTCTTTGAAGAATTATAAAATTTCAATGTGTGTTTGAAAAGACACATTAAATTTGGGAGTGCACGTGCACATATGCACTTATTGAGGAGCCGCCGCTGCCATAACTTGAGATAAATCGCACAGAAAATTGAATTTCCAAAGAGGTATCACACGGTAAGAAAAAAAAATTTAGGGATGAAGTTTTTTGGGGGAAGCTTTGAAGGGTGTAATAGGGGAATAATCAAAAACAATAGGGGTTTGCGCGTCAACACAAGTAATCACTATGTGAAATTTTGTTAGGATTGGTGCAGGGGTTTTTGAGTTAGAGTGGCTACGAAGTAGGCGACAGACAGACCGACCGACAGAGCGACGGCGTCTGGATTCGTGCTTATCACCATTCGGAACCCTTAGGCAGGGAAGTAAAAACAGGTAGTTTACTAAAGTCTTTTTCGGTTTTTGAGAAAGTCCGTTAAAATCTAGTTTATTTTCCGAATATTTTTGGGTCTAGAAAAAGTGTGGAATGCTAAAAGGAACATACGACTTTTATTGAATCAAGACCTGTTACTTTAATCTTTGTTAATTATAGGAAATCGGCACGTCAGTTGAAACAGGCTAAGATGTTATATCAATTTATGAAAAATAGACATACCTTTAGCTGCGGTCATTTTCTTAACAAATCCATTTTTCCTTTTACATTTAAAACATTTCGTTACTTTCTTGCATTTGTCCAGGATTTTTTTTCTGATGGTTTTTTTAGTCATGTAGCTAAGAAGTGGGTTCGACAATCTATGTCTAAAATTGAAGAAAAAATGTTAAAGTTCCTGAAATTCAACAAAAAATTAGAATATACTTAACAGTGATTAAATTAAGACAATAAAGGGGGAAATAATTTCAAAAAGCAATTGGAAAATTGTCTATAATGTCGAAAGTGCGCTGTGTTAATTCAAATTTAATTTTCCTAAACCCAAATTTTTTCCTACTTTCATAATTTTTGAGTTACAAACCAGGTAAAAACACGATTCTACGAGCCAAGCTGTCTTCCTTGTAAAAACATATAAAAGATTTGATGCGGTATTTGGCATGGTATACCTGTAAATATCTTTTTCGCTCTCCTCCATAAGTACAGAAGAGCATCTTTTGCAGATACTTTGTAAAAGATTAATTATGCTGCGAAAGTATCCCACATGAAACACTGGGAGTTCCAAATCGATGTAGCCAAAGTGGCCGACGCATTCGTTAATATTTTTTCCACATGTTTGGCAGGGGGATTCCTTCGAATTGGTACCCTAAAACCATATAATTGGTGCTAAGAGAGTGATGATAAAATAAAATTGTTAACAAATAAAGTTTTGTGGTTCTATTTTTGAAGATTAGTATCAACATTTCACAATCTTGGTGTCTGGTTGATTGATTAATTGATTCATTTGTGAGTGTGCCAGTAAGGCACTGTCCACTGCGACCACTATTGGGTCTATCGTGGCTCACTTTTAACATTTTGTTGTTCCTACAGAATATTCAGCCCCTTAAAGAGGCTCACAAGTTGCTTTGGTGAAGCATCATTCAGATCCAGTCCGTCGATCTGTGGTTTACCGAAAATACGTTGACGCTGACGTGCAATGGCCGGACATTCACACAGCACATGTCTGGCCGTCTCATCATATTCCATACAGAGCCTACATTCGGTGTCCCCACCTAGTGTAATCAGCCTGCAGGTTCCGGTGTATAGATCAACAATTGCCCGGATCTCCTGCTTGGTGAGCTCAATGAGTTTCCCGGCCCTCTTCCTACAAGTTTCTGTAATGAACTCTTTGGAATGTGCCACTCAGGGCAATTCTCTCCAGTATTGGTGGAACTTATTCTCCATCCAGCCTGAGAGAGCAGTGTTGATAGTGTTGTCTGCTATTCCAAGGGCTGGTTTGGGGCCAACAAAGACGGCAGAGGCCGCTTCGCGCGCCAGCTGGTCGGCAGTATCATTTCACCGATGCCCAGAATGTCCCGGAATCCATACCCGCGACACAGTGTTTATTCGCCCAAGGGTATTCATTGTGTCCTGGCAGCTCCTAACGGTTCTCGATGAGCACCTATAGGTTTCAAGAGCCTTAAGGGCCGCTTGACTGTCGGAGAGTATCTTTATTGATCTGTGGCGCCAGTTATGATCCATCATCAAACGTGCGCTCATTTCAGTGGCGAAGAGTTCCGCCTGGAAAATTGTAGCCATTCGTCTAAGACTATGCATAATCCTAATATTTTCCTGGCTGCAATAAGCTCCGGATCCATCGCCTGAAGGTATTTTGGATCCGTCAGTGTACCAGCAACTTATTCTGTTTGTCGTCCAGTCCTCCCTTCTGGGAGAATAGTGTTGCATAGCTTTTTGCTGTTTACTGTTGCGGGCATTAGATCCGGTAGTAGCCCTAGAATGCAGGTGTCTGGTACATGGCTACTGAAAAACATCTTCTGGTGTAGGGAAGTGGCGACCCCATCGCCCAGAGACAAATCTCTGCAGTCATCTAACTGAATATAGGCGACCAACAGTAATGAAGTAGATGCCAACACCTAAGGTGGTTCCTAGGGTAAGAGGGAGGTCTGGCCTCATGAGACCATTTTGGTTGTATACCCTTAGAAGAGTCCTTTGATGCAAAATGGCAGATTTGGATGGTCATCCCTCAAGGTGGTTCCTGAGAGGAAGATCCAATCTTTTTAGATATTTTTTATTAGCCCTGACTAAGGTGCAAGTCCTCATCAGGTACAGAAAGTACCTTGAACGTTTTTTTATGCCCAAAACGTTAAGTACCCATCTCCTGGTCACCTACAATCTAGACCAGGGGACAAGTTTCTTGAAATGCGTACAATGAAGGGAGGAATGATCTCACTACCTGTCTGTGAAAAAAACTCACACACCACACAAAAAATTCTACCTCAAAAAAAAAATTCAAAAAGTATTGAAACAATTAAAAGAAGGTATTAAAACAATTAAAAAAAGATTTTAATTACAGCAATCCTGGAAAATTTTAGCCTATTTACTTCTCTTAATATTCCGCATGTGACTTTAGGTCTACATAAACAGGAGCAGAAGACCAGATTGAATTTCCGAATTTTTGATGCATGGATTGAGTGGGAACCAAAAACTTACAAGCCTTTTATCCAACACTCCATAAGGAACTGGGGTCCTGCCAACATCTTGATTATACAAATTTTTGGCAACCACATGAATGTGAGATTGTTGTTGCATACTTTCCGAGCTTTCCACGCCAAAGGTCAGATGGGAACTAAAACAGAAAAGGGTCAGTCCATATCAAGTCAACCAGGGTATTTTACCACACCATCTCCGATGTTGATGATTTTTAGTATACATGTTTTTCCTACCAAAAAACTGGAAAATCCAAAATTTCAGACTTTTTTGACCAGTTGTTTATTTTGAATTAATTTTTGAAAATCGAAAAAGTCACTTATTTGTCCTTAACATGTGCGCACAAAATTAGGAATATCCAAAGAACCACTTATAATAGAAAAGTAGGTGAAGGTTCATTTTAAAGCTCTTATAAAGACCTTTCATATGAGAATATTGCATAACATATATTGAAAAAAAAAATAAAAAAAAAAATTTTTTTTTTTGAAAAATTTCAAAAAGGCCATTTTTAATTTTTTTCAAAAAATTATATTATTTTCTTTAAAGTGTTATTAAACTATTCACCAAATTTTGAGATGGACAAATCATGGGTTCAATGTGAAAAAATTTATTAAAAATGTCACATGCATGAAAAATCGCCTATAAATAGACAATGCATTTTGGTAATTAGAAGAATATAATGGGGTTTAAAGCGATATTATAAAAATATTTAACAATATTTTATTTAATAAAAAATTATATCCTACGTTTCATTCTGTATCAGTAATCAGATTAACATTGCCCCCCATTGTAATATTTACTTACAAAACCTCTTTTCCACCGGAGACGTACTATTGGATGTTCCAATTCTTAGGAAAATATGCCTGTATAAACCTGCCAATACTTTTGTGAAATACTGCCTGTTTATTCCTGTTTAACATTAAGGACACACCTCCTTCATTTTATTGGTCTGTTTAGGTACATTGTGGGGATTTGCTGACATGAAAATTCCTGCATAAATTGATTTTAAATTTTTGGCAAGTATCTTCCTGATACAGCTCCAAATAATCGATACATAATAGTTCGACTGAAGGTTTATCAGAAGTCATCTCTGTGTAATTTTAAAAGTTTCAACTATGGGTGAGGCAAGTGGATGGACTAAATATAAAGTAAAGTGCTGTGATCCACTAGAGTTAAAAATCAAGCATTTTGGGAAATTAAGAAATGTGACCAAGTGGATGTGCAGTTACAAAAATGTCAAAATGGGAATGAAAATCTGTGATGGTTGTAGACTAAAGCTTTCAAAGGAGTTTAAGGCCTCTGAAGAAGATGAGGCAGGGTAAGTAACAAATAGTATTTTTTAATATAAAATTAATAAACTAAACCAATTGCGTCAAGTACGGAGTGGAAAAATCTCATGGCATTATTTTGCATGGCATTATTTTGCATGGAATTTTGAGAATACAGACATTATGTACACATTTTGGGTCAGCTGTTACCCCCTTTTTAAGTTCTTATAAAAAACTAACTTTTTAAATTTTTTTAGACCCAGTCAAGTTCCAGAAAATGATCCAGATTTTCAAGATCCTGCTGAATCATTTACTCTTTTAAACAAGTCATTGGAGCTTCTTGGTGTGTCGCCGATTAAAAGAAAAAATGTATACAAAGAAAAAATTGATATTGTACAGCATACAATTGCGAAAGCATTTACAAAGGAATCAGATTCAACGCTAGTAAAGGAATGCCAGAGTGACGAAAGTGAAATGATTAAGCAGTTAAAGGACAAATTTTTAAAAACCGAAAAGAGGAGTGAGAAAATACTAGTTTTATCATGTTTACCTCAAAGTTGGAGTAGAAAGAAGATTGAAGAAGAATTTGGAGTTTCTCAATATTTGGCCAGAGCTGTAAAACAGTTAGTTAAGGACAATGGGATATTATGTTCTCCTAACCCCAAACCGGGAAAGACCCTTAGTGATAGAGTGGCCCAAATAGTGGTAGATTTTTACCAAAGGGATGACATTAGCAGGACCATGCCAGGTAAAAAAGATTATGTTGTTATCAGAAAATATGGAGCTGAAAAAGAATATGTACAAAAAAAATTAGTCTTAGCTAATTTAAAAGAAATTTATGCATTGTTTAAAAATAAGTACCCCAATGAAAAAATTGGGTTTTCAAAATTTTGTAAACTGCGACCCAAAAACTGTATACTGGCAGGAAAAAGTGGGACTCATACTGTATGTGTATGTACTATACATCAAAATATAAAACTAATGCTCAATGGCTCCAAATTAAATAAGCTATATGATGAAAATAACAGACCTCTTGCAATATCTTATCATGATTGCCTTTATAAACTAATGTGTAATCCACCTTCAGTGGACTGTTTTTTAAGCAATAGATGCAAGCAATGTCCTGGAGTAGAACAGTTTAAAAATACGTTAATAGAAAAATTTGAGGAAGAATTAATTGATGAGGTCTCATTTAAAAAGTGGGTCTCAGTAGATAGGTGTACTATGGAAACCGTTGTTAAGAAAAGTGATGATTTTGTCCAGGAATTTACTGATGATCTTGTAAAACTTAAATCACATTCTTTTATTGCAAAAATGCAAAAAGATAGATACAATGAAATAAAAATTAACCTTAAACCTGGAGAGTCTTTGATCACTTGCGACTTTGCGTAAAATTATTCCTTTGTTATGCAAGATGAAGTCCAGTCTTATCATTGGAATAACAGCCAGGCAACCCTCCACCCTTTTGCCATTTATTTTCTAAGTGATGGTAAACTGCACAACCTGAATTATGTGTTTATTTCGGAAAGCTTGACACATAATACAATTGCATTTCATTTATTTTAAAAAAAATTAATGCCTGATTTAAAAATCAAAATACCAGGACTTAACAAAATTTTTTATTTTTCGGATGGATGTGCTGCGCAGTACAAAAACAAAAAGAATTTTCTGAATATATGCCTGCATAAAAAAGATTTTGGTGTTGAAGCAGAGTGGCATTATTTTGCCACCTCGCATGGCAAAAGTGCCTGCGATGGCTTGGGAGGAACTGTTAAAAGACTTGCTGCCAAAGCCAGTTTGCAGAGGCCCTATGACAATCAAATAATGACACCAATACAATTGTTTACTTGGTGTGAAGAAAACATATCTGGCATTGATTTTAAATATTGCACAGAAGAAGATTATACAAATCATGAAATAATTTTGAATTAAAGATTTGCGGAAGTCTTAACAATACCGGGGACACAAAAAATTCATGCTGTAATTCCTCTTACAGAAAGCACGTTTTTGGCAAAACAGTTTTCTACATGCTTAGAGGTCGAAACACATAATCTTTTTAAAGGTGGAAGCATTATTTTGCAAAATATCGAGTCAGGGTTTGTCACTGTAGAATATGACAGTGCTTGGTGGCTGGCTTGTGTCTTGGGGAAAAATAATGAGAGCGGAGAACTGAAAGTAAGCTTTCTTCATCCACGAGGACCTTCCTCATCATTTTTTTACCCAACACCTCAAGATATTTTAATTATTAAACCAGAAAGTCTTATAAAAAAAGTTGAACCCAACACTGCTACTGGCAGAACTTACAATGTCAGCAAAAAAGAAATGTCAGATTCATCAGAAATTCTTAAAAGAAAGTTAAAAAAATAAATTTAAGTTATATAGTTAGTCTTAGTGTTTTCTGTCTAATTTTTATCAACGAAGTAGAAAAGTTTGTTTATTTCTTTTGCGAGTTTAAAATAAAATAATTTGTAGATAAAGCCTCTGGGTATTTTTTAAAACCTGTATCCATCCAACAAATTTATTTATTTTAATATCCAGTGCACTATTGGTGCTCCTAAAATATGTTTATTTTTTTAAATGCATGATTTTTAATGTACTTAATATTTTTGATATTTTTTTTGACATTGAACCCATCATTTCTCCATCATAAAATTTTGTGGATAATTAAGTAACACTTTGACCAAAATTATATATTTTTTTCAAAAAAATTAAAAATGGCCTTTTTGAATTTTTCAATTTTTTTTTTCAATTTTTTATTTTCAATTTTTTTTTTGTTAAAATTATGTTGTGATATTTCATAAAAAAGAGCTTCAAAATGACTTTAAAATGAGCCATTTATTACTTTCCTAGTGTAAGTGGTTCTCGAGATATTGCTAGTTTTGTACATTCTTGTTAAGGTCAAAATGCTGACTTTTTTATTTTGAAAAATAAAAAAAAAAAAACTACGAATCAAAAAAATCTAAAAATTTGCATTTTCAACTTTTATGGTAAGAAGAAAATATATACCAAAAATCATCAAAATTGGAATTGGTCGCGTAAAATTTTTGTAATTTTTTGGTTGATTTGATATGGAATGACCCAAAATCAGTCATATGTTGGAACATCTTCTGTAAAAAAAAAACAGGAAAAAAAAACTAAATTTGGTTAGGGCAAAAATTGAAAACTTAAATTAGGGCCTAATAGACTTTTATTTGCGGTTTACTAAGGGTTGGCATATATGTGGACTATTTTGATGATGTAACATAAGTAACTTAATAAATTGTCCACTCCTGACTACTGCCCTAGATGTCCCAAGTCTTGCCAAATATTTTGTACACCTCCGTCGTGATTCTTCAGAAACCGTCAGAAAATCTCGCCCTTACAAAAAATCTGACGATTTTTAAACATAAGTTTACACTAACTGCTTTTTTGTCAGGACTTATTTGCTAATATTCCTTAAAATTTAGTTTCTTAATACTATTCCAGTAAATAAAAAATATGGCAGTTTAATTTTTTTTTTGTTTTAAAATGTATGTTTTGAAGTTTATTTTTGAATGTAAACAAACCTTTAAAACTTTTAACATACAAAACCATAGATAGCCATGGAATATGTCGCTGTCACTCTTCAGAAAAGTAACACTTCTTTCCTCTTACATGGTGAGAATTTTCGACACTTTTTGACGTTTATTGGTACGCGTAGTAGCAATTTAGCACCGCTGTAGAATTAGTCCTGCAGAATATTATTTAACATATTAAATTTACAAAAAATTACGCATTGTTTCTTACAAGGAAGGTTAAGGAGGCAATAAGTAAAAATTGCCACTTTCCAGAATTGTGACGGGTGAGATTTTCTGTCGTTTCGTGACCCTCTTGCCAGATTAGTTTACCTTTCGACTATGGTACCTAGAATTCAGAATACCACAAGTACGATTTAGCCCTAAATGCACTGTAGCTACTTAATCGCGATTATCTATTATCCATTATCTAATCCATTGTCTATCTTTGTTGATTCCACAGAAAATATACATAGATAGGTAGATATATATTTATTAGCTTGAAAATATGTACAATAGTTATTGCATAACCTTTCCCTACTATAGCGCCGTCACACATTAGAAGAAAATTACAATAATTATAAAGGCAAAAAATATAAAAAAATATTTAAAGGTATACACTTACTACACTAGACATAGGTAAATACTCAAAAATGTGAAATACTAATACTAAAGACCTTTAAGTTATACCTTTATGACTAATACTAAATTTAGAGCACTTATTTTGATTGGCAATTTTTTATAATTTTAAAGCAAAAAAATCATAAGAAAATAATTAAGATTTTACTAAACAAGGATAAAATTAAATAAGTAGTTCAAAATGTGAAATACTAATTCTTTTAATTAAAAATGTTTCTACATTCATAAAAAGCATTTTGACACAGATACAAATTAATTTTATTTTTAAACTCAGTGACTTTTAGAGCTTTTATTTCTTTTGACAATTATAAAAAATTGGGGCATAGTAGTTTTTGCTCTACCTAGAGTGTCCTAACCTGCTAAAGGGTACTCTGATGTTTGGAGCAGTTCTTCTTCAGACATTGTGTTATATTCACTTGGATTTTCTTAAGGAATAAGGAAGGCAATGTCAGCAATTTTTTTAATGAAAATGCTTGTGACATCTTCACGATACCCGACGCCAAAAATAATTCTTAACACTTTTCTCTGCAAGCCAAAAATTCTGCTACTGAGGAGTGACCCCACAGTAAAAGTCCATACAAACAAAGGGACAAGAAAATAGAGTGAAAAGCCATTATGCCCTGTTCTGACTCTGCAACTTTTCCATGCATCTAATTTTCTAATGACAGGTTAAAAGAAGACACGAGCAGATTATGTCTTCTTTTAACCTGTTATTTGAAAATTTGATGAAAGACAAAGTTGATAGTGAGAACAGGGCTTTAAAATTGTTCACAGGTGCAATTTTATTTAATGATCTTATATTAAAAATGCTGGTGGCTACCTTTTTTGAAATATACTCTTTTTGATCTAGTTGGAATCCTAAAAACCTAATACTCTCATCCTGAATCCCATGGTCTAATCATTTAAAAGTAAAGAAAAAAGTTTAAGTTTGATTTAAAAAAACCATGAATTTAAGTTTCCCTGCAGCAAATAGCAACAATAGCAATTAAATGCTGGGCCCCATTCTTAAATCACTGATATATGAGTAATTCTCTGGGAATTTACCTTTTCCACTAAAAAAAAATTGCGATTTTTACATACGTTTTTCTGTTCAATAAGCATCTGGGTTTCATCTTTAGAGTATTCTTTTATTAGTTCTAACTCAGTACTAACAAATATTTTCAGGCAGCTAAGCAGTTACAGGAAGAACGTTTATATGCAAGACATTTTATCATTACCGTCCCCTCTATTCTTCCTGTTAGGAGGATGTTTCAATCTCAAAATAAAAATCCATTTTTAGCAAAAGTTAATAATACAGGCACTTATAGTCTCCCATGAAGAGCAGTTCAACTGGCCGACAAATTATTTTACGTATATATCTTAGAAGAAATCAAAAAAACTGTTAATATTTAAAAATCATACCTTAACTTTTGTTACAAATTTTATAAAAGGTAACATAAAAATGAATATAAAAAAAATCAGGATAGGTTAAAAATGCAATTTTAAATTATTTTAGAAAGTGTATTGGTTCCATAATTTCCGAAAACTAAAGAAGTTGTCATGGGGACGGTTGTGATAATAATAGGACAATAATGAAGAAATAAAAAAAAGAACACTTAAATTAATTAAACATTGCTTTAATGAACTAAAAAATGTAAATTAACATACTAAGGTAACATATAAAACTTTAAAAGAAATTAACTTGCTTTTCTTAGCAGCTTGTAGTTTTTGATTCGTTTTTCAGAATCAACATCAAAAAGTCTGTTAGATATTGGCGTTGGAGGATTTGTCAAAGTGCCCAAAATCTCTTGGATAGGTAAAAATTGTACATCTGGGCCCATATATCGGGGAAGGGAGTGCTCCCGGGAATTAGAATTGCACCTGGGCCGGTATTCTTCAATTTCGGGGAAGGGAGTGCTCCCGAGAACTCGAAACGCACCTGATTTGCCGAATTCTGATTTTTTTGTTAATTTTGGCAGTAATGGCATTATTTGTGAGCGATTTTCGCTCGCCTGCCTTATATGAGTAGTGCAAACGGACGGTCATTAGTGCCAAAAAAGACAGAATAGTGACAGAAAACTGAGATTTGGACCAATTATATAGTTGCGTTTCTGATTCCTTCCCAGAAATTGAAGAATACAGGCCCTGATTGGCTGAATTCTCATTTTTTTGTAACATTTCTGTCAGTTTTGGCACTAATGGCATTAGTTGTGAGCGATTTTGCTCTCCTGTCTTATACGAGGAGAACAAACTGACGGCAAACCGATCACGAACAAAGTCATTAATGCCAAAACAGACAGAATAATGAGAGAAAACTGAGATTTCGATCAATCAGGTGCGTTTATGATTTGCGGGAACATTTCTTCAGCAGAGTAAAAAGAAGATATTTGCTTTTCCAAAAACTTCAATTTCATTAATTATTTTTCCGCCATTTCGACAGGGTTTGACAGGTGTCATTTTTAAATTCAGCGTTGTCATTTTAGTGGGAATTGATGCTTTTTTTGCCGATATCGGACATCATAAGCATGATAATCATAAACTCATCCCAAACTTTGGCAGTTATTATTGGGTCACCATGTATATATTAGCACCTGTGTCTATGAGACCAAATGCTCTCAGGGCTATCCCAATAACATACTGAAACAGCGTTGAAATCCCACTGAGATCCAGTTTCCATTTAAATTGAAGTCAAAAGTATGGGTTTGCTTTGGTTAGTGAACCCACCACCAAAAGTAGTAACCCTAATAGTAGCCCTACAACAGTTCTTTTTAGTTTAATGTCATTAAAAAATGAATTGCACAATGTTCTTTTAGTGTTAAATATCATTGTGTAATTACCGTCCCCATCATGCCACTACCGTCCCCTTTTTAGATATTTCTGATGACGTTTTAACACATTTTTTTTACTTTGCCTGAAGTAAGACTAGGTTTATGAAACATGAGGGTGACTATATCATTATCGGCTTTTTTCATGTGCTAACAAAACCAAGACTTTTAATATTTTTGAAAAAATGCAGATAAACATAGGAGGGATGGTAATTACACAACTTTTCAAAAAAACTAATTTTTCTTACCTGTAATTTTTATATCTTTTGACACTAATTTAATACATAGATTCACCTTGAGGTACTAATTAGAGACTGACCAAAGGCATCTATTTGACACAATATTTCGCGGGAAGTGCCATCTATCAGAAGGAAAACGAATTTAAGAAAGAGGGGATACTGATGATTTACAAACAAGGGGAACTGCTTTTTTGAATTAATAATTTTTTGCAGAGGTCGAATTAAGGCGAATTGACAAAAAAATTCAGCAGTACAAAGTGTACCTATGCAAAAGAAAAACTCCGAATGGAATCACGAAGTTTTATGTTAACAAAAAAGGTCTAACAAAAACATAGATTTCATCTGGGGAACGGGGATGATAATGATTTAAAGGGGTTTCTGCCTTATTCAGCAAAAAAACGCTTTGAAGTATAACTTTTTTAAATATTTTCTCTCATTAAGCTAATATTGCTAAAACTATTAGTAGCATTTTTTCTGTAAATATGTAAAAAATATTTTTGTTGTTTACGTGGGAATGAAAAAGCTAAACTGCGGGAGAATCACTCATATATACAATAAAAAAAGGATATGGCCCAGCGCTGAGCCCTGAAGCCCACCACACTTGACACATTGCTGCTCAGATTTTTTATCTAGCTCTACATTTTGAAGTCTGGGACATAAGATGCTAGGAGATAATTCATGATATGAGGGGCAAAACTAAAAAAAAAAATTAAATGTAGAAATAAATGATAACGAAATAAATACATTTTTTGCTGACAAAGCTGGGGGAATACACCAATGCAGTCAGGTAACAGATAAATCAATATCTGATTATTTTATGGGAAAGAGTAACTTCAAAAATTTTTCTTTTGGCAAAACAACACAAATTGAAATAAGAAACATAATTGATAAGTTAAAAAATAAATCAAGTAAAGGTTTACTCTAAAACTTCCCTCGCTCAGAAGAACATATGTAAAAAAATTCCTACTCATATACACATGGGTTAGATTGGGTTTTTTTTTTACTCAGACATTTTGACAGTGTATCCAGGTATCCAAACTTTTCCAGGGTCTTTCCAGACTTTTCCAGAGTGTATCCAGATTTTTCCAGGATCTTTCCAGACTTTTCCAAAGGATATGTAGGCTTTGCCAGGGTCTTTCCAGACTTTTCCAGAGTGTTTCCAGACTTTTCCAGGGTGTATCCAGTTTTTTCTTGAGTATATCCAGATGTTTCTTGGATGTATCCAGACTTTCCAGGATGTATCCAGACCTTTCCAGGGTCTTTCCTGACTTTTTCAGAGTGTATCATGACTTTTCCAGGGTTTTTCCCTTACATTAAAAAGATACAAGATATCTGCTCCAACAAAAACTCCTTGGCAAATAATAACCATTGTTTATTTACAAATAAAATCACAACAAAAGAAAGGTGATAAATATCGAGTCAAATGAGATATTTTCAAACATTTTTATAAGGTTTTTTTCAATGTTTTTTTTATAAAGACGATAAAATAAAGCATACTTTTGATGAAGTTAGTTAAACGTAGGTAAAGTCCTTAAACCAATTTGCAAACAACAATAAAAGTTAATTCACATCTGTTCAGGTTTGTAAGAATATTGAATCCCTACCTCTTATCAAAATATTAAGGTTGATTTATACTGCCGCCGTTGCCATCTGCGCTCGCCCTTCGAATTGATATTTAAATCTTTTGGTCTATCCTATTATTATTGTGTACTGAAGAAGTCAGTATAAGTAAGTTTCTGCTAATGACCAGAAAAAATAACAAAATTAACAAACACAATAACATAATTTTTAGCTAGTGGGTAATATTATTTTTTTTTTCTTGATGTTCCAGGTGCAATGAACTGTGTTTCTTTGTTTTAATGTTTGCCATAATTTTATTGTGTTGAAAATTGAAAATGCTATAAATCATATACAAACTTTGTAATAAATTTATTTTGTGTAAAATTATACTACAAACATTTATTGTTAGGAAGCTTCCAAAGCCCAAATTGGCAGAATTACTTTTTGCATGTTTTTTAAATTATTTTGCAGATTACATATTATAGTAAAATTTTAATAATATAATCCATGTGTAAATTTCTATTTAAGTAGGTATGCCACTGGTGTGTTTACTGTAAACAACAGAAAGGTAAACATTGTTCCATATAACAATATAACCAAAGTCTTTGTAGGTGTCAGTTATCTTGTCTCTTTTTAATCTAAGGTTTTTCCAGACTATTCCAGGGTGTATCCAGAATTTCTTTTGAGTAGACAGACTTTTCCAATACATTTTATATGTGCTATATATATATATATATATATATATAGATTCCATGATAACTGATGGGACAAATCTTAAGTAATTAATTTTTTGATTTCATTTTTCTCTCTTTTAAAGATATTCCAGAATGACCACATTTTAATGCATTATGTAGATGCTTTGTCAGAATCATTTAAAAGTAAAGGCAAATAATTTTTTTATTTAGGATCAAAGGTATAACAAAAAATTGGTGATAACTGACAGGACATTAAAAACGGGCAGAGAAATCATGTACTTTAAAGTGCTTTTACTCTTAATCTAAAAGTAGTTTTAAATTAGTGGTTTTAAAATATACTTTTATTCCCTGGATATAATAAAATGGTATGATATTATTTTTCTTTGCTTGCCTTGATTTTAAGTTAAATGTAATTTTGTGATAACTGAAGGGACATTTCTAATAAAACTCTAATATTTTGTTTGCCTATATTTTGGCTAGTAGTTATTACATTCTAATGAATGTACATGTTTACTGATACCCCAAACACTTCTTTGGTAGTTATAGTTATTTAAATACAAATATCGAAAAAATATCAAAAAACTTTATTGCATGTGGAATTGCCCTGTACAGAAAAAAATATAGTTATTTAATGTACAGTTGGCACTAATAAATTGTGCCCCCCCCCCCTAAATATCAGATAAGTAAAAATATCAAGATTTTGTTAAATAAATATTGACATTTTTTGTTTTTCTGTCTGTCAAAGGGGGCAGAATTTATTGGTGACAACTGCAACTATCAGTTTGGAATAGAATAGAATAGAAATTTATTTACCGTTAACTACTATGTTATGGTTTGGTCAACAAAAAAACCAAAACAACAAAATTAAAGTGGTATGCTCCGTGGTATCATTTGCACGTTGTCTACGTCATCGTACATTATCCACATAAATCGACCTTAACCTAAGGTACTTACATTTTTCGGGCCACATCGGCCTCCCTGTATTGCTCTTTAGGCATGGTATACTTTGAATTAATTTCTTTAAATTTCAAATTGTGTAAGTAGCTTAAATAAAATTAAAGTAATTTTTCTTTTTATTTATTATAGAAAAACTAAAAAACACTATTAACACAAAAAATATTCAAAAGTTTAAAACACAATAAAGTAACCCAACTTTTTTGGAACATGGTTGAACCTGCAAAAAAATTGGTTGGCTAGTAGTTTAAAAGTTCCAGAAGCGCAGGCCAGAAATTTGTTTCTATCTCCAACCCGTTAGCGAGGGCAAAAAGGAGAAAAAGTCTCGCCATCTCTTTCTTACACATTATTTACGAGAGTATAAGGTGCTGTAAAAATCAAAGCGGCAACATCGGAATGTAATGAGTTTACAAGACATTGCCGCCAACCCTAAACTGAATTTTTCTCAAAAATGGAAATTTTTCTTGCCTCCTAAAAATCAATCGCGTGAAACGTGGAGCAATGAAAATTTTATTCCAATTCACCAAAATTTTTCATTAAAATCTATTTTTTGATAGGAAATTTGTGATTGTAAGTTTTGTTTTGGTAAGTTGGCACTAGTGGGAAGAAGCCATTGGAAAAAGGACAGAATTTGTTGTTTTGGTATTTTTCTTTGAATATTATGCTAGCGTATTTACTGATGGTAGCAAATAAAAGGAGGCTTCTGATTTAAATAAGGGAAAAAAGAAAAAAACCATTGATGGGATCAACATTTTAGTATTTTAGGTAATTATGCAGTATAGGGTTTTCTGACATTTTTGATTTTTTATGAAAAATTCTTTATGGGGGAGCTACTAGGGTCCCTAGGACCCCAAATCCGCCTGCGCCGGTTGCTTTTTTCTTCAATTTTTTTGCTTTTTTTTCACTAAAACAACCCAATCCAAGGTAATTATGCAGTATACGGTTTTCTGCAATTTTTGATTTTTTTTGAAAAATTCTTTATGGGGGCACCTTCTAGGGTCCCTAGGACACCAAATCCGCATGCGCCAGATTTTTTTTTTACAAAAAAAAGAGTGGGCACCCTTTTCATCCCATCCCATCAGTGTTTGTAAGGGGGGGTTGTAATGTGTTTTTCTGATTGTTTTGGATTAGGTTGGGTTGGACTGTGTTAGTTTGGGTTGTTTTAGTGAAAAATTAAAAAAAAAAAACAAAAAATTTTTTAAAAAAACAACCGGCGCAGACGGATTTGGGGTCCTAGGCACCCTAGAAGGTGCCCCCATAAAGAATTTTTCAAAAAAAATAAAAAATGGCAGAAAACTGTATATTGCATAATTACCTAATCCAACACCTCCCAACCCAAAACCATAAAAAAAAAAACATTACAACGCCCCCCCGGCACCCTTTTCTCTTAAAAAAAAAAACGGCGCAGGCGGATTTGGGGTTCTATAGGGACCCTAGCATAGGTGCCTCTATAAAGAATTTTTCATAAAAAATCATAAATGGCAGAAAACTGTATTCTGCATAATTACCACATTTTATTTCCAGGTTTTTATTTTTTTATGTTTGACTGGTGTGACCAAAATTTTTTAGAGCAAAAAGAGTATTATAGGTAGGCACCTAATTCAAGACAAGTTTGAAATAATTACATCAGCAAAGAAGAAAAACTTTTTTCAGGGGAGGGGCTCATAATATAATTTTTTTTTAAATAACTGAAATATAGGAAAAGCTAATCATCAATCAGATTTCGTGGTTTTTGATTACCTATTTTGGCAAAAACATGTTTTAAAGGCACCACAGCTAGACTAAAATTTAAGTGCCATCACTGTCCATTCATCAAAAACACCGTCATTGAAAACATTTTCATCGACTACATTCTCATTGAATGACATTTTCATCGAAATCACTTTTATCGAATGACATTTTCATTGAAAACACTTTCATTAAATGACAGTAGGTTTGGTGTAATGTATGTATCATATGTAAATATTATAGAGACTGGTTCTGTCTTTGACTTTTAATATCTTTTTTAAGAGGGTATGAAGAGGTATTAAAAAAGTCTAAATTAATTTCATTGGCATTTTTCAACATACATTTTAATGAATAGAATAGGTACTAATTAAAGTGGCACTTTTAGTTTAAACTAAAATCATAAATCAGAATTTTAAAGTCTCGCAAGGGAAATTTTTTATAAAATTAAATGGAAAGTGCCTTTTATGGCTGATAAAAATTGTGTAAAACGAAACTAAAATCGTTGATAAGAATAATTTAAAAGCGCCGCAAGCGAAAATTTTTGCAATTTGGCTGTAAATTGTTTAAACAGCAAATTACAGAGATAATAAGAAAATAGTTATTATTAAATATTGTCGTGATTTGTATAAAGAGTACAGTTCTAATCTAAAAGAGTATAGTACAAAGCTTCAAAAAAGAGTACTGTCTCTCAAAAAGAGTATAAATGGTCACACTATGTTTGACCATGGTGATTCCAATAATATTAAAACAAAAAATACATCAATTTGATGCGGCCGAATAAAGCGAGTTTGGTCAAATGCCGTTGCGTGCAGTAAAATATCCCTACTTTTCGCACTTCTTATAGGTAAATATACCACCTACCCACTTAGCACATTACAAAACAACGTAGACAGAGAAAATCATGTTATTTTGAGTTATTGATGCGTGTTTTCAGTGACGTAGACAGAAATCGACTCTGGGGGGGGTTTCATAATTTAATAAAAATCAAATACCTACCTAGGGCAAATTTTTAAAAATTAGGTAGTTGCCTATTGCTTGAGCTCTTGACCTGAAAGGAGGGGAGAGGGGCAGTTTAGTAGGTGTTGAATTAGTGTATACGGAACAAAAATATTCATTTTTTGAAAGCAAATCTCATCCAGTTTCATTTGCAGATGTTGTTCAAAATTAACCTAACCTAACTAACTAAAAATTACGCTAAAACGCTATCTTTTATGCCTTTAAAATTTTGTTGACAAAAAAATTGCTTAAAATTAAACAAAATTGTAACAATATTTAATATTGGTATAGCGCAGCATGCGAAAATTTGGATAAAACACAAAAAATTCTTACAAATTTGGATCTTTTAGTTTTTTGTAAAATATTTTTGAAAAAGTAGATTGGATTAGATGCCAAGAAGGGGTAGGTTGCGGTGGTATATATAGATTTGTTGCCAAATCATAAATGCGTCACAGATGAAAATTTTAAGAAAAATTTTACTAAGAATGTCATTTATTACATGTTTTGAATACTGGCGATAAAAATTCCTTAGAATTAAACTAAAATTGTAACAAACATTTTTAATATTAAAGACATCACACCAAAACACCCATCACAAACCAGAGTAAAGGGTCAAAAAAGTGGGGGTGCTATAGCACGGATCACCCTGTTCGGTACTCTGTGGCTATATAGCTCTCCCTGGGGAACTTGATCATGACTAATTTATTGTAAATTGGGTTAGAACTCCTGGGGGGGGGGGCGGTAAAGTCTCACTTAAACGTAGGGTAACGAGTGTGGAAAGTCATACTTTTCCGCACATAATGATACACTTACAAACCACTCTTGTACAGAAGTTTGGTACAAGATTTTTTCTACTCTTGTAACAATGAATTAACTTTTCTTATCAAACTTTTTAACGCTAAGCTTTGAGTGGAAAAATAAACTTTTTCCTATGGCCACATACGAAAATGATGATGATTTCACACGATTTGCATCCTTGCAGAAATAATTTTTCCGCACGTGTTGAGAAAAGTGTACGATGACGTTAATTGTCAGTCACCATACTTTTCCGCACGTGTTGCAATAGTTATTTACCTAACAAGTGCGGAAAGTGATGCGGCGTACTTTTCCGCACGCGAAGGCAGTTGCACGAACGACACGAAGCGAAGTTCGAGTAAGCCGTCAAGGGCGGAAAAAGACACTTTTCGCACCTGTCAGGTACAAAATTTTTCCTACTTGCGTAAAATAATTTAAAAAAAATGCGCGCGGGAAAATTATTTTTCCGCACGGCGTTACCAATTTTTTTGGTCCAATTCGACTTTTTAGATAAATTATTCAACTCAAATGTACAGAAAATCAAAAAAAAAAAAGTTTTTTGCTACCAAAAAATGGAAATATAATGTTGTCTAGACGATTTTTACGCAAGTAGGAAAATTTTTGTACTTGACACGCGCGAAGTGTCTTGACGGCTTGCCCGAACTCCGCTCCGTGTCGTTCGGGCCATTGCCGTCGCGTGCGGAAAATTTTCACTTTCCGCACTTGTTAGGTAAATAGCTATTTCCACAGATGTGCGGAAAAGCAGTTTCATTTGATTTGTGCAAAATTAACGACGAATTTTTACAAAAATTAGTGCAATTCATCAGTGTTTGTAAGAAAAATAGCGTGAACAACTCGATAGAATTAAAGTCACTTTCTAACACTCGCGTGTTTTTTCACTCGGCTACCGCCTCATTCACAACAATCACGTTCGTGTGAAATTTGTCACTTTCTTCTCTTGTTATGTAATATACTATTTTAAACAACTTCATTGCTTCAAATGTTATAAATATGCGGTGTATGAAATAAAATTGTGCGCAAAAAAATCAACAAAAACTTTATTTAAAATTGTATAGGTATACATAATATTTACACTGCTTATAAAAATCCAACAATTTTAGCCAGTAGGTCTAATACATATAATCTCGGCAAAAAATTTACAAAATAAAAAGCAAAAATGTACAATATTTTACATTAGAATAATAAATTTTAGATTTTGTCCAATTCGCAAAATTTTTAATTAGAGTATAGTCTTCTCTGGCAGCTCTCCGCCTTGTCTTATACTTATGTAAAATTTCGCTTTTTGAATTTTTACTTTAATTTTGGTGGAATATGGATCCAAATATGGCCTATTTTGCCTGCTCATATCTGCAAGAATGGACAAAAATTGTAAAAAGTACCACTAGAGAACCCCCTAGATTCAAGCTCTACCTTTAAAATGAGACTAAAATATTTGAAAAATGTCTATATTTGGTTAGAAAAATGTGAGCTCAAAAATGCCGTTGCAAGCGAAATTTGGCATGTGTAAGATCAGGAGAGCTCCTATCGAAGACTATACTCTTAACTGTCAAAGAAATGACCTCCGTTAACCTAGCGACCCCACCCTAATAAAATCAAAATTTAGTGATGCCATAATTATGTGCCAATTTTAAATCGAAAAAGAAAATGGGGTGGCTAGATTAATATTAACTTATCAACCCCACCAGGAAATATGGCGCCAAACTAAATATTTTTGGTTTCAAAATTATGTGCTCCACGAATATAAAAGAAAAAATCGAATTTTTCATTTTAAATTATGTTTAAAAAAAAAGAGTGGGGTAGCTGGGTTAATATTAACTTAGCGACCTCACATGTTTAGGTATGACGGAATTTAAAAATTTCAAAAACCAGTATTATCTGCATATTATGTGCTAATTTCGTCCATAATCAGAAAATTTTGTACTCGTCTGGTTTCCGAGAAAATCGAAGAAGAAAGTGGGTTAGCTAGTTTATTATTAACTTAGCAACCCCACCAGGAAATACGGCGCCAAACTAAAAATTATTGGTTTTAAAATTATGTGATAATTCTTAGGCATATTCATGGAGCACATAATTTTGTAATACGTTATTTACGTCCCTGAAGCTAGCAGAGCAAGGTGAGCCGAACAACTTTTTTTGTAGTGCATAATTAGGTGCTAATTAAGTGCCCCACCCCATTTTCTTTTTGGATTTTCTTAGAAACCAAAGGAGCACAAAATTTTTTGATTGGGGACGAAATTAGCACATAATTATGGTGTGACTAAATTTTGATTTTCTTGAGGTGGGGTCGATAGGTTAATGGGAGGTAAAATGGACACAAAAAAAAATCAGGACCCCGCATGAAATAGATGGGATTATTATGGTTTTGACCAATTTTTTAAAAAAAGTTAACGCTTGTCTATCGAACGGTTGTGCACATACTTCCTGGGCAGGAGAACACCTCATAATATCAACCTTATACCTATCTATTAGAATTATCTTTTAATACATCTTTTAGTATCGAACTAGAGTTTCTGCTTCTCCCAAAATCTTCAAAAGTAGGCAAAACTATCTCGCTTAGTACAATTGGCGAGGTTCGACTATTTTTTCTCGACGGAGTGGTAGCTACACTGCTCGTACTTGATGTAACTGGTTCGTTTGTATTATTGGACGGATCTAAGAGACTCGGAACTACTCTAGGTTTCGACTCATTTTCTAAGAACTTAATGAAAGCTTGGGACAACGATTCTTGTGATATATTTTGCTGAGTGCTTTGACCAAACATCAGTGATCCTAGCCAAGAACCTTGGGTATGATTTAACTTCACTTTTTCATAGTCTTGTTGGTTGAAATCGAGCACCGTAGCGATAATCTTTAAAATTTGCACCTGATCTTTGTTCCACGCGTTTGAGTTACCAGATGATAAAAAGCCGACGACCAGGCTTTTTACTAAGGTCTTTTCTATTTTTCCATCTGTGGAGTTTGTAAATTTTTTGATGGTATTTTCGCTTTTGGTTAGCTTCTCTTGTAGTTGAGTTACTGTAAAAATGAGAGAGGATAAATATTAGAATACGTCATTGTAAATCAAAAAAAGTTGAAAAATAAAAAAAGTAATGCCAAAAATTTCGAAAAATGCCATAAAAATTTTAGGTAATGCCCAAAATCTCTTAATAATAGGGACTTATCAGTACATAAAGTCGGCATTTCGCACGAAGTTGAAAGGTATTCTGACATTGTTGTTGTCTAAATATGTAATTTTTGCTATCAAAATAATGTCGACTTTCGTAATGTTTGTGTCTGCCTTTAATAAAGGATGGCATTAACTTTAATTTGTCAACTTTAAGAATGTCACAATATGAGCATGTTTAGATGACATGTTAACATGAAAAAATGTCAGAAACCTTTCAACCTTCGTGCGGAACTGTCAGAAATAGTGCCGAGTCAGGCTATGTCAACTTTATGTACCGATAAGTCCCTAATGTTAAAGTCCAAAGTTTTTTTTATATGAATTTGTGAAATCACCCTAGAAAATCACGATAAATGTGTTTAAATATTATATCAAATTATTACTGGGAAAAACCTTATTTACTTTTACAGTATCGCACACTATACACAGAAAGCCCTAAAAAAATACCAGTGATATAGAATTATTAAAAATTAAAAAATGTTTAAATTTTACAAAAAAAGGGTAAAGAAAAATTGAAAAATTAAATATACAAAATTAATGCATTCATTAGAAGGCTAGCAAAAAAAGAGTGCTTTTTTGTTGATCTTTCTAAATAGTAAAATTTTTATTATTATTTAAAATGGTTCTGAATTGCATATTAATGATTCATTTCTATCGAGAGATTCGTTAAAATGCACCAAAGTAAAGTTTTGGTTTTATCT
Source organism: Oxystoma pomonae (assembly GCA_963921995.1). NCBI lineage: Eukaryota > Metazoa > Arthropoda > Insecta > Coleoptera > Brentidae > Oxystoma > Oxystoma pomonae. Next base: position 43,709,978 of record OY998169.1, on the reverse strand, counting down.
CCAGACAATGAATACTGTTTTTATTTTCAACCACTTTTAGATTAGAAATTAAAGAAAAATATTTATTAAGCTTATAAAATTTAAAAGGTGCAAAGTACAGATAAAAATAAATACTTTTTCAACCTTCAACTAGTGGCCAAAAAGTCAAAAATAGTTAACATGGTCAAAACACTGTTAGTCAGGCAAAATGATTAAAAATAAAAATTTCCACATCTGTATGTAATGTATATCTTATTATAATAAAACAAATATAATTGATTTAAAATAAATATAATTAAATAAAATCTGGGGCTAGAAGAAAAAATCTTCAAAAACAAACATCTGCGTCGATTTCAAAAACAAGAGTATAAGTATTAATCAGGAACTGACTATAAAAAATTGACCAGTACCTGATGTAATACTCCTACCCTCAGCTTTTTTTAAATAACGATTTCATGCTCAATCCATGCCAAAAATCTGAAAAAAAAAACTAGAAAACGGAAATAAATGAAACAAAAATAACACAGTAAATTAAAACAAAATAATACGTATAAAAATAATCAGTGCTTTTAGAGGTTTTCGCCAAAATATAAATATCTTTATCATTTAAATCTGGAAATTTAAAATAAACCCCCATTTCAAAAAAAAACTTTCTGAATTTGTCGCACGAACTGACAATTAAAAAAAAAACCTATTTCTACATCTTATTAGATATTTTAAATTGGACAACCTATATATACTGGAGAACAAAAAAAATGCAACGCCATGTATATGGACAATTATACCTTATCTCAAAAGAAATATTCGATAAATTTTTTGTCTTTTAATCTTTCCTTGTTTCACAAGTTTTTTTTTTTAATTTTCAAAAACAACCAACACATAAAAGAGCTTTTCTGAAAATTTTAAATCATTTTTCTCGTTGTGTTTGGTCTTTTTGGATTACTTACAGTTTACTTAAAAAATAAAAATGCCAAGAGTTCGCGGTCGCCAACAATTTCATCATTTAAACGACTTTGAGAAAGGACGCATCGTAGGCATGAAAGAGGGTTTTGGTTTACGGGAAATTGAAAGAAGGGTTAATGCCAATCCATCAACAGTGTTAAGAGTTTGGAGAAGGTGGTCCAATGATGAGACTTGTAGACGTCGTCGTGCGGGTTCTGGACGCCCTAGATTATTACAAGGTCGTGATTTACGGCATCTGACTTCTTGCTCTCAGAAATCGACGGGATGGTATACGTCAAGTAAGAGATGTTCTAGTTGCAGCTACAGGACGAGTGTTTACCGTTCGCTTTTGGAGTGGTGCAGAGCTCGGCAAAACTGGAATGACGAATGGAATACCATAAGCTTCAGCGACGAATCCAGGTTTTGTTTAGGCGGCCATGATGGACGCATGAGGGTTAGGCGATTTCGAGGTGAGAGACGAAATGTAGACTTTGCTTTTGAACGTGATACAGCAAGATCACCTCTAGTTCTCATCAACGGCAATCTGACTGCTCGGCGATATATTGATGAAGTGTTGCAGCCAGTTTTACATCCCTATCTACAAACTATCCCAAATGCGATCTTTCAACAAGATAATGCCAAACCGCATATTGCTCGTGAAACAATGGACTTCTTACATGAACTTGGCATAGAGACTTTAGAATGGCCAGTACGATTTGTTTTGCAAGCTGATTCGTCGCCTATCGAACATGTATGTTATTAGTCGATTACCACGTTCCCCTGGAAACTTAGATGAACTCTGGCATGCCGTAAGGAGGATTTGGATGAGTGTTCCTCAATATGATATAGACCATCTTATTTTGTCAATGCCCAATAGAACAAACGAGTGCATAAATAACCATGGAGGACCCACTCATTATTAATTTTTTGATGATTATCATGGAGGAATCTTCCTCAATTACTAAGAGCATCCTAATATATTAATATATAAATAAATTACTTTAAAAATATTTGTCCTTTCTGGTGTTGCATTTTTTTTGTTCTCCAGTATATTTTAGGCCTTTCAAATCTTAAAAAAAAACTTTTTTATAAATACTTAAAATAATTTTTTTGAGATATTGACAAAAGGATTTTTTGCTACAGTTTCTATTATTGGGTAGTATTTATAACACAAGCACAAATCATTTAAAAATTTTGAAGAAACAATTGTTATTTAAATCGCGATTTTGTCATTTTCAAATAAATTCAATCTATAAATATTATAGTGGATGTACTAATAAAATCATGTCGATGCTTATAAGGATATAAAAAGATTCTTTCTTTTAATTTTGATTAGGAAATGCCCCTTTTTGGCATTTTTATTACAGCTTTCATATAAACTGATCAAAATTAAAAAAGAGCCACTTCTAAAAATATTCGCAGATTAAACAGTTCAATCGCTACAAAATTTTTGCAACTATACATGAACTCTTTTGTTTAAAACTAGAGTATAATGTAGTTTTTCCGTGAAGCTTTCTTTACAAGAAAAACTAAAAATGAAAAATTCTGAAAAATACAATTTATTGTTTTAATGACTGACGTCAAATCACAAAAAAGTAAAACTAATAATGTGTGTGAGTTCCTCTCACTCGCCTAACTTCTGCACAACGTCGAGGCATGTTTTCGATCTGGTTTCGAATTTCTTCTCGCAGTAACTGTTTCTTCCCATTCTCCTCCTCGACATGTTCCAGCAAGCGCTTTCCAAGTGTGTCCTAAACGTGTTTCCTTGCGATTTAAACACGTCCATTGTTCCAGGGCAGGGCAGGGTTCAAAGGGGGTACGATAGCTGGTCTTCTTGCACTAAACTGACGTTCATGGAGCCTATAACGTACAGTTTGAGTACTTACTCTGGTACCCGTAGCTTCTACTAACTCATTTTGTAGTCTCCGAACAATACTTTGACGATTCCTAATGGCCCAAAGTTCTAAAAGTCGGTCTTCTCTAGCTATAATTGCTCTTGTACGACGTGGATAAGATTGTCTACTGACTAACATTCAATATTTCAGCAACACGGCTACCAAGCTCATCAACATTCATCATTAATTATTAAAAACTATGAGGTGTATAATGAATGAAAATTGAAACAGACTTTGGTTGTTGTCGCCAAAATAGCGGGGGAAGTATTATAAAAAACGCAGTTAAGGAGTTAATATATTTTTTTAGTTTTGTCGTGAGTGGTGGCGGAACTTTTTTAATAAAATGAATCGAATAAAAAAATAATAAAAAAAACAAACATACATAAAGGTATGTCTTTGCAAACATCCAAAAAAACACGCGTCAAACTTATAACCTCGGTAAAATGTTCTTACCAATACTTTTCCCAAAACGGTAAAAAATAAATAACTGTGTGGTATGCATAAAAAAAAATTCAAAAACTTTAAAATATATAAAAAGTATCTTAAATTTGACAATTTATTTAAGTCAAATCATCTTGCGTGGCGAAAACCCCTTTACAAAACATAATTACAAAATATAAAAAAAACAAAAAATACAATTTTTAAAAGCAAACAACAAAGCATAAATAACAACGTAACACTACTAAAAAATCTCAAATAAAAAATTAAAAGCAAAAAATAAAAACGGTGTAAAATGTCCACATTTTTGTATATCCCACTAAGTAACTGGGGAATGCATAAAATACCTCACAGTTACCAAATGAGATTAAAAAAACATAGGCTTAAGCGTGCATAGTGGACAACACTGCAAAAACACACGTGCATCTTCAAAAATGTGCTGATTAAGACTAAAAATATCTTAAGCAGATAAATACTGTACTACTGTCTACTATTTAGCAGGATACACTTAACAGTATTCACTTTAAGAGAATTTTACATTAAAAACGAGATAGATATTGGCCCAATTAGTTTAAATCAGGCTATAAAATCGTAACGAAAAAACAGGAGTTTTTTGTATTACAGTGCAAAATGAACACAGGGTGGAACCTAGGACCACGCCGCCGTTTCGTCCTTATTAGCGACTGATCAGCCAGGTGAGGTGACAGACAATTTTGGTTGCGCTTATGTGCCAAAGATTACGGCTCAAGCGGAAGAAATCTTGTCGATAGAGCCCTCTGTGTAAACGATCGAAACCAAGAAAATACCTACTGTAGCTAGCAGTAGGTGGCGATTATAAATCGCAAAACAATGGATCGACAAGATTTCTTCCGCTTGAGCCGTAATCTAGCTGATGAGTCCCTAATAAGGACGAAACGGTATCGTCCCAGATTCCCTCTGTGTGAGCAATCGAAATTCAGGAAGTTCATTTTGCCCTAAAGGGCAATTCCACGCGCGATAAAGGTTTTTGGCATTTTTTCAATTTTTGTATTTAAATAACTATAACCACCAAAGAAGTGTCTGGGGTATCATTAAACGTGTACAATCATTATAACGTAAGAACTTCTCTAAATCATAATAGCCACTAGTTTTCTAAGAAATGTCCCGTCAGTTATCACAAAATTACATTTAACTTAAAATCAAGGGAATAATAGTACATTATAAACCTAGGAACTAAAGTGCCACATTTAATCCCGCGGTGAAAGGTTTGTAGCCCGACCGTAGGAAGGGCTACAATTCGCTAAGGGATTAAACGACACTTTAGTCCCGAGGTTTATATACTATTTTATGCACTTTAGGAAAAGATCTTTGTTAAAATTACGTTAGTTCTACGCCAAATGGTTCATCAACTACAAGAAAGGTTGTTAAGAATGAAATCTTGGCCAACTTGGCTCGACTTGCCATAAATTACTTGATAATTTTCCAGGGATTACTTTTTTTTAAATCCCTGAGGGATTAAATTTACTTCTAATCCCTATTTTTAATCCCTTAGGGATTAAAAGTGTCACTTTATTCTCTAAAAAGAGGGATTAAAAGTACCTATTTAATCCCTGAAGTGCATAAAAGTATATTTTAAAACATCTTATTTAAAACTACTTTCAGATTAAGAGGAAAAGCACTTCAAAATCCATGATTTTTCTCTGCCGTTTTTGATGTCCCGTCAGTTATCACCAATTTTTTTGTTTATCTTGGATCTTAAATAAAAAATTAATTTGCCTTTACTTTTAAATTATTCTGACAAACCCTCTATATAATGCATTACGATGTGGTATTCTGGAACATCTTTACAGGGGAGAAAAATGAGATTAAAAAATTAATTGCTTAAGATTTGTCCCTTCAATTGTCATGGAATTGCCCTAAAGTACAAAAAAACTCTCTATTTTTTCGTTAGATTTGCAGTGCACAGTGCACGGTTAATAGTAGTTTTTACAACAAGCAGCTAAAATAGTGCTCTTTTTACAAGCGAGTAAAAAAGCACGGTTTAGCCGCGTGTTGTTAACACTATTTTTCTTAATACCTTCATCAAAAAATTCTTAAAATGGGAAAAAATACAGAAAACTAGAACACAAAAACCATTGACAAGTTGCTCAGTTTTCGACACATTTGTGTGCAAAAAAATGCAGCTACGAACCAGTTACCAAAAAAGTCATGGCTTTGTTATCTGCGACCAGTAAGTAAAATCGGAGTTTTGATGAAGGTATATTAAAAGGTTTTTTGCCGATATTGATGGCTAGAAAAATTGTAAACTTTAGAGCCCTAAGAGTTTTGAACAAAAAGTTGATTTCCTTAAATCACTCTGCACATTTGCTATTTTTGTGCGATATTATCATTTTTATGTATCACATTCCTTAGCAGATGGTAATATCTAACATATGCAATAAAATTAAAAAGTTTAAAGAAAAAATATACATCTGCTTATATTGCAAATAACTAATTCCTATTTTATATATATATATTTTGATAACTTATGCCTGAATTAATAGAAGGCTATATTGCATCAAACCCGATTAGAAAACTTTTGATAATTTTTGCGGTTGTGAATATCCTTGCTTTAATAATATTGAAACCCCACCGTCAGAAATTAACAGTTTTCAGTATTCTTAGCTTGATGGTTAAAATTCGTTATATTTTATTCATTATATTTCGTAAAAATAAAATCCTTTTTAAACGATCTTTTATATGATTTAAAAAATTTAAATTATTGAACTACGAAACAATTTCTTTATAGAATATAATATAACAAATATGTCTATCTACAAGGTACAACATTTAAAAAAACCTAAGAATAAATTCAGGATAACACGAAGGATCTGTATAACACATTATTTTGACAGATAATGCACATAAAATCAGCTTGCTGTTTTATAATAGTTATTTAAACAACAAGGTTTGAAAACGACTCTTTGCACACGATCGAGACGAGACGAGTTTTGTCAAGGGAGTGTGCAAAGAGGTTTTCAAACGAGTTTTTTACGATACTTTTTATACGACTGCAAATAAACAGAGACCAGAAAAATCAAATTTCAATTTAACTCGTTTTTATTAGTAAAATGTATAATATTCTATTTGAAGTATCTAATCAACAAAACAAGGGAGCCGTGACGGTTGCTATGGAACTTAGCCAACTTATATTGTTGGGTGACAATAACAAAAATCGCAATGACGAGAGACCCGTGTGCAAAAATGACGTAAGAGTGTGTAAAACGTTTTGCACACGGCGTGCGCAAAATGCCGTTTTTAGATCGTGTTCTCCGTGCGCAAAACCCCCTTTATCAAGACAGTCGTATAAAAAACTAATTATTTGGATTGTCAAGGTAAATCAATATTATTTTTATAATAAAACAATCAAATAAACCACTTATTTTTTAACCTCTGGTTGGACCCTTTTAAGTGTTTACAGGACCTTCTGTCACATGCCAAAACAGGAAAGGTTTACCTTTTTCCTGCTTTTCAAAAATACAGTTAAACGGAACGGTGCTTCTAGCGGGTTAGAATTTGGTTTCACAAAAAAATCCAAAAACACGTCAACTGAGATTTTTAATTTTCTTTAATCGTGCTATCTTGGATTTTTTTTATATCATTTTGTTTACGAGGTATGGCAAAAAATATATTTTTTTAAATGGGACACCCTGTATAGTTTGACATTTTTGAATTCTAAAAAAATTATCTTTTTGACAATACCACACATAAATACTCTATCTCTTATGGTTTCCAAGATAGAGGCATTTAAACTTGCATGGAATTGTTGTCTATGCCCTGTTTTACGGGGGATATTTGAATGAATATCGAAGTTTTCCATACAGATTTAGATGAAAAAAATCTTGATTATCGTAAAAGATAGATCCTACTGTGCAGTATTGCTGAAGAGAGAATTGTTTGCAGATTTCAAAAATTGCAATATATACAGGGTGTCCTATTTTTTAAAAAAATTTTCCATACCTCGTAAACAAAATGACATCAAAAAAATCCAAGATAGCACGGTTAAAGGAAATTAAAAGTCTCAGTTGACGTGTTTTTGTATTTTTTTATTCAACCAAATTCTAACCCCCTAGAAGCACCGCACCACGCTGTATATATAATACATACAAACAACATATTTTGGAAACTAGCCGTTTTGAAAACAAATTTTAAGAGAAGTCCAAATAATATCAATCATCAATCAATAATATATATAAATTATTGTTCTCGAAAAGCAGTAAAAAGTAAACTGTGCAAAAGTCAAAAAAATACGAAAAACACTACTAAAATACACTGAAAAAAAAAATTATTAAGAGAAAACAAAATGTGTTTGAAATAGAACGATGTCGGTACAGCCCTACTTGAAAATACCAGTCGATATCCTGAACCAAGCAATTACCCAGAATTACCAGCTGATATTTCAAGAACGGCCATCTTGGATGTGTTGATTATGACAAGAAAGATGACTGAAAAAGCAAGTGGTTTTAGATAAAAACAAATCGCAAAAAACATATACTTATAAACATAATATACACGCCCTTGAAGTAGCAATTTTGTTAGCAACATATCTTGGTCAAGTAGGTCATGAAAATAAAGATATACGGCCGTTTTGCGCAAGTGCGTCGGATTGATGTTATTCCTGACGCCATTTTTGTTTGTTTTGTTTTTGATTCCGAAAGTGGTGTGTTTTTTCGGTTTTTAATTTTACTTACTATTGTGTACTGTGATTTTACTTTATCTTCTATGTTTATGGCAGGCATTTATACAAAATAAAGTTATTTATACAGAGAAAACCAAATACCTGTAAAATTTTTGGTATTATCCAGAGAAAACATCTGCCTTGGCACTTTCACTATTAATTTTTCGATCATTAGATTACATTTTTATTTTGGGCGGCACATATTTTTACGTAAAAGACGAAAACTGCTTGGTTTTTGAAAAGTAAACACTACTGTCAACGTGAAATTAATATGCATCACGCATGCGCAAAATGGCTGAAATTTCAAAAATTTTCATAGCCTTCTGGATTTAGATGATTCAGCTTGCTCACAAAAATTTTTACGGAGATGCATTGCAATGCCGTGTATATTAGGTTTATAAGTATATGGTAAAAAAAGGAGGCTTTAAGTCATATAGCTATGAGATACTATAAAGGCCCAAGTGTCGCAAAATGTGTAACGAAAATAACTTTGAAAAACAAAGAAGAAAATTCAAAATCGCGGTTGTCTTTGGCACTGTTTGGACCATAGGCGAAAAATCTACTACGCATGCACTAACAAAGCCATGCCAGTGTCGCAGTGACCTTACGATAATTGAATGACAAGGTATTAATTTGAGTGACGGTGGCTACGACATTATCTGTTTGAAAATTTTGTTTCATTTATTTGTTACGATTCTTCAGAAACGATAGAAAATCTCACCAGTCACAATTTTGGAAAGTGGCGATTTTTACTCATTTAAAATAAATCATATTTATGATTCGTAATCGTAACGTAAACGTAAAGTATCGTAACGTTGTAAGAGAAACTGCGTAATTTTTTAATAACATTTTGTAAATTTAATATTTTAAAGATATTCTGCAGGTCTAATTTTAATTTTTGGCTAGACAAGGCTAGCTAAATTGCTATTACGCGCACCAATAAACGTCAAAAAGTGTCGAAAATTCTCACCATGTAAAAGGAAAGACAGAATTTTGGTGACTTTTCTGAATAATGACAACGACTTATTCCATGGCTATCTATGGTTTTGTGTGTTAAAAGTTTTAAAGGTTTGTTTACACACAAAAATAAGCTTAATAAAATACAATTTTAAATAAAAAAGGGGTTATTCACAAAAACTTCCTACAAAAATTTTTTGTTTCTTTATAATTTTCCAGTGAATAGAAAATATGTTAAAATTGACATATTTTCTATTCACTGGAAAATTATAAAGAAACGAAATTTTAAGGAATATTATACCAAATAAGTCCTGACAAAAAAGCAGTAGTGTAAACTTGTGTTTAAAAATCGTCAAATTTTTTGTAAGGGCGAGATTTTCTGACGGTTTTTGAAGAATCGCGACCATTATGGATAAAACATCTCCAACCGCAAGTTTAACCTTACTCTAGGGTTTCAATCCACAAGGTGAATCCGTTACACGAGGACATGGCACCCAAGTGCCAAACCCACTTCCTGAGAAAACTCGGCATAGTCGAATTTTTGACGAGGTGTGGTTTTGCCATTTTGTTAATGTTATTGTCGTGTTTTCGTGTTTTAAAATTTTCTGCGATTGCGTGCGTTATTTAAATAAATATAGTTATAGACACACACACTTTTTTTTATGGTAGTGTCCACTCTTTTAATATATTTTCCAAAAGCAAACAAAAATATTAAACATAAACCTAAATTTTCGCTGAGATGGTTGTCGGTTGCTTTCACTACTGACGCAATCGACGCGCTTGCCCGGTAGACTCCTCGTCTCTGGATTATTTCCAGGCTAACTTAATTGGGAGAGTTATTAGAGATCTTTTGCACCTATATTAGGGACCTTTTGCACCTATAATAGAGACCTTTTGCACCTGTAATTTTGATGCCTTTTTACTTTATCGCTTATTTTGGGCATGCGCAGTTACGAGGTAATAATGGAATCCCTTACTAACCGATACAGTTTGACGTTACCTGCGGGAGAATACCGTATCCACGAAAGTAAAAACAAAAGTGGAATGATAATATCCTGTAAATAAAATGACCGCTACATGTACTTGACATTTGTCACTATATTTTTAGCAAAAACACGCAAAAAAAAACGAAAATACTTTATTTTGACTAAAAAAACAACGGAGTAACATCCTAGTAACTTTTGTTTTGGTTCAAACAAGTGTGTGGCTAATAAAAAAGCAGGCAAATATATATCATGTTTACAGGGGGACTTTTAAAAAAACAAAATTTTAATATATTATGAAAAATCATGGTAAAAAATACCAATTACTGATTGTGGAAAAGACACACCAAAAACAAAAAAGAATGTCAAATCGATTCGATTGATGTGACTACGTTCTTTTAGGCTCATAACTGTCACCTGCATAAGGTGGTCATTTTTGTGAAATTTCTCAGGGGGTATTATCATTTCACTTTTGTTTTTACTTTCGTGACCGTATCCCTTATAATTGACATGGTTGCCGATAGTAAAACGTTAAGTAGAAAAACAAAAAATTTAAATTGATTTTTGAATGCAAATATGTTCTGTAATCTTTTTAATTGTAAAGATAAGTGCCATTTTTGTTTAATCATTTTCTTTGGCTAGAATTTCGTGAGAATTTCGTAAGCAACTTTGACAAGTGACTCCGATCTGTTTATCATAACCTCCCTTTTCTCTGTTGTGTTTTTCAGTTTTTAAAGATTAATAATAATTAAAATTCACCGTAAAAAACAAAAGAATAAGAAATTCTAAATGAAAAATATTATTGGACAAATACTTTTTGTAAATCTTTATAATAATAAATACTGTATAAAGTCGGCCATAAACAAATCAAAGGCGGCGTGCAAAAACTAAAAATGCTGTCTTAAAAATAACGTGACGTTAGCTACGTCACAACGCGTTATTACGCGATAAAGTCACCTAACGGGGATTTTTCATAAGAGGTGCAAAAGGTCTCTAATTTTGATGCCTTTTTACTTTATCGCTTATTTCGGGCATGCGCAGTTACGAGGTAATAACGGAATCCCTTACTAACTGATAAAGTTTGACGTTACCTGCGGGAGAATACTGTATCCCTTATAATTGACATGGTTGCCGACAGTAAAACGTTAAGGAGAAAAACAACAAATTTAAATTGATTTTTGAATGCAAATATGTTCTGTAGACTTTTTAATTGTAAAGATAAGTGTCAATTTTTGTTTAATCATTTTCTTTGGCTAGAATTTCGTAAGAAATGTAAAACATTGATTTGCACTGGCAACTATGACAAGTGATTCCGATCTGTTTATCATAATCTCCCTTTTCTCTGTTGTGTTTTTGAGTTTTTAAAGATTAATAATAATTAAAATTCACCGTAAAAAATACAGGAATAAGAAATTCTAAATGAAAAATATTATTGAACAAATACTTTTTGTAAATCTTTATAATAATAAATACCGTATAAAGTCGGCAATAAACCAATCAAGGGCAGCGTGCAAAAACTAAAAATGTTGTCTTAAAAATAACGTGACGTTAGCTACGTCACAACGCGTTAAAGCGATAAAGTCACCTAACGGGGATTTTTTGTAAGAGGTGCAAAAGGTCTCTATTATCGATACGCATTTTTCTCGGGAAATGCAAGGGCAGGGCCGTTATATCATCTCATAGTTATATGCTTTAAGTCCAGTTTTAACATTTAATAAGTATCCTAAAAGGAGAAGGTTTTTTACGAGCTCTAAAATAAAAATGATGTTCGGATATAGGCCGGTTGTTCAATGGCCGTTCAAAGCCAGTTTAGTGTTTGAACCTGGTTTAAGGAAAATGGGAAGTTGATCATTCTTGGTTCAGAATTTAAACAGATTTTTTCCGAGTACGCCTGGTTCACTTGAACGATAATTTTTTTTGAGGCTTCAAGCGGAAGTTCAGTATACAAAAAACAGTTTTTTGTTTAAAAAGAAAAAATATAAATAAAAAAAAAGTTTTTAAAATAAAAAATGTGTTATTTCATGTGTTGTTTGATATTTGTGCCAGTCCAAACGGCTGCTTGAGGTGAATTTATAGTTCATTATAGCTTTCCATAAAGTAGGTCGATAGTTAAACTTCAGTCAGCTGAATGCAGGTCAAACTTTGATTGAACAACCGGAGACTAAAGCTGAACCAGGCGCATCCATGAGCCAAATTCACTTGAACTCTCAGTTGAATCTTAATTGAACAACCGGGCCTAAGGGTAATTTCACGAAAATACTAACATGTAAACTTTGTCTGTTTATCTTTTAAACAAATCTAAAATCAGATCAGCAATTTTTACAACGTTTTATTTTTAAAGTAATTAAAAATGGAGAAGGCACTTAAAAATTTAACGAAAAACCAGAACCTTTTGCTGGACGTCCTAAAAAATTATTTAGTAGTACTCATCGCAAATGTCAAATTTTGACATTAACTTCTTTATTTTAAATGTTGTTTTTTGTTTAAAAAATATAGTCCGTTTTAGCCAAAACTTAACCTCAATGACACACTGAACAAAACCAGGTTTGAAAGTTGACAGAAATTCAACTGCCCTAGATTGTTGTTCTTGTCACATTTCAAGTTTTTAGGTTAGGTTTTTCTGACAGAAATTTTTACGGAAAGAGTATTTGTTTGCATTTTGGCCATGGACATTTTTTTAAAAAATACCTTACAATTGTTCCACCAGTAGACCTTGTTTGACACGCATTCGTTTTATTTTTCATTGTTTGCACTTAATGACACTGACTGACGTCCCAAGTAACACAGCTTTGACAATATAGACTCTAAAGCCAAGTCAATGCTGCAAAAACGTTAGTACAGTTCTTTTTTTTTTCAATGCTACTTAGCATTTTAGAATAAGCGCGCTCTATCGCTAGGCTGGGACCGTGAGCCCACAGCAATAACGTCAAGATTTGCTTTTGTTTTAGATTTATTGTTTAAAAAATGCAAAGTTGCTTGGTTAAACGGGCGGGCGAGCGGCCATGTTTTATATATTATGGAGAAACATTACCTCTTAAAAATTTCTGAAAAAACAATCTTTTTTACATAAATATGCTTAGATCTAAGACTGAAAATCTTTCAAAATTACCTAGATATGCCAGGCAAGATGTTTATCCTTATATTCTGGATTAAAAAAAACTCTTATTTTTGAAGTTTAACGATGTATGATGACAGGTTTCGCCATCAAACGGGCCTTCGCCCAAAGATTTGACTCTTGGGAAGTCCACAAAATGCGTATTTTTGATTCGGAGTTTTAGAATAGTTATTTTAGTTGTCTTCCATCTTCAGTCTTATGTTGGCGCACAATTTTGATTTAATTGCTATTTTTAAGTTAAATTTTCAGCTGCCGTAGACGTTGTCACATGCAAAAAATATTCCTCAAAATAGCCGACAACATTTTCATGACGTTTTCAAAACGTTGTGGCAGAAGACAGCAAAAGCATTATTCTTATATATTTTGCTGTGAAAACGTTATCCCAACTTATTTACAGCACGATGTGTTACTTGGGATGTTATAACAAAATCTATCATTATTTTTGGCTAGAGATGATTTTATGCATAAAATTATAGATAAAAAAGGGTGAAAAAAAAGTTTGTAACTGTAACCAACAAAAACAAAATTACCAAACGTCAGATCGAAAATTTTCGCAGACAGTTGACGTCGACTAAATCTATAAACTTCTGGTGGAAACTGTATAAGAGTTATGTTGGAAATAAAGAAGTTAATGTCAAAAATTGACATTTATGCTGAAAGCTTCTAATTTTTAACGTCCACAGAAAATTATGCAACTGCGGTATTTAAAATTTTTTTCCAGCTTCAATAATATCAGTAGTACAAGTGCAAAGTGATCTACCTGTAAGTAACATCAATCATGCAAGATATATTTATGATGGCAGGTTTCATAAGCGATTATGTATCGCAAAAAATAACCGAAAGATTCCATAATGCACAAATATTAAAAAAACTAAAAGTTGAAATTAAAGCTCATAAAGCTATAACTAAAAGATTTAATGTGAATTTGTTTATTTAGTAAGTAAGTCGTATCGTCCAAAAGCTACTGGTTTTTTAGAAAACAAATAGTTTTAAAGTTAAGTTCAAGTCATGCTTGCTGTCAAAAATCTAACGTGGAATTACCCTTCAGATATATCTTATATAAACTGTCAATAAAACGCTGTAAGGTCCGCCCTAAAAAAGTTATGCAACTAGGAACTAGACCCAAAATTCTTATTTAAATTATAGAAATGGTTTAACACCCAAAAACCAAACTCTTCATTCATTCAAAAATCGAAAAGAAAATATCGCACCATTAAAACAAGTGACACAACTCGAAAACTGAACTAGTTTTTTTCAGGGTGGCCACTGGGAAAAAACTATTTTTTTATGATTTTATGACAATTTTTGAAAAAATTTAAAACAATTTTATGTGCGTCTTTTATTTCCTCAAGTAGTCAAGAATATTGCAGCTTCCAAGATTTGGTTTTACGAGCAGACAATTTATGCACTATCGTAAAACTCGGGGAAATAAAACAAAATCTTAGGATATAATAGGGATATTTTGGAACGCTTTTTTGACACTTCGTAGTGGTTGTGGTAATTATTGCGTTTGCTCAATAGCTAAACATGCCGTTGTGGTAATTAACCACTATCACTGCCGTAAGCTACAAATTCATTTCGTTGTGGTTTTGGTCATTTTTCTGGTTAATTTTACAGAATTTTGGCAAAATTAATTTTAAAAATAATAAAATATTACCAGGTTCTACCATATAAAACACTTATTTTGTAAAATTAAGCCCATTTTTTTATTTTTTGTCATCTCTAAATATTTTTACAAGTGACAGTTTTTAATGTGTTCCAAAAACTCTGGTAAAATCGATGCGTGATAGTGGTTGTTAAACACTACCTCAGCGGCTGTCAAAGTTGTCAAAATTTTAAGCGTTCCAAAATTTCCCTATTAAGGGTTATTTTCCCACAACAAAAGTACGAACACAACCGATTGGTTCCGGGTCCAGTAAAACAGCCCACGAAAATCGAGCATTTCTATTGGCCCTAGGTATCATGAGTTGCCTATCCTGCACTAATTTACCAGGGGTGATTGAAAATTTTATGAGCGGTTTGTATAAGGAGTTTTTTGAAATTTTATGACATTTTGGGCAGATTTTATGACAATATTGACATTTTATGAATTTCTAAAATTTTAAGACAAGTGGCCACCCCGGTTTTCATAACCTAAAAAATATAAAATGAATTCCTGGAATCTTATGAGCTGTAAAACTTTACGTTTTGACGGTGCAATAACATATCTAGGCAATTTAAGTTGGTCATGGTGCGTACGAGGTGCCTAGTCGTAGACGTTTCTGTCTTACATTTCACCCTGAAAACCCTGAAAAAGTCTGGATAGACTCTAGAAAAGCCTGAATACACCCTGAAAAAGTCCTTATACGCCCTGAAAAAGCCTTAATACATCCCCGAAAAGTCCGGATAGACCCAGAAAAAGTCTTGATATATCCTGGAAAAGTCTATATTTTCTTGAGCTAGGGAAGTTTTGGAGTAAATATTTACTCAATTTATTTACAGATCTATGACCAACTTAAACAGTCTATTCTATTAAGTTGCGTACCTTCGTCTCTCAAAGTCACATTTTGATTCCTCGTGAATTCCAATTGGTCGGAAAGTCTGGAAGCTGCCAAAAGTCCCTGTTTGCTCTCTTCCAATTGACATTTTAAGTTGACAATCTCGGTTTTGAGGTCCTCTTGAATCTTTTTCTCCGCGTTGATTTGACGCCTGATTCGCTCGGTTTCTTGATGAACGTCCCTTTCTTTATCTGCAAAAAAGGACTTAATAATATTTGGGATTCTTTAGTGTAGTTGTTATAGTACCAATTTACAGGGTATTTCAAAATTCAGTATCAAGATTTCTAAATTTAGAGTTACAAAAAATGATTCTTTTTTTTCTCGATAACGGTGCCAGTTGCGAAAAAAAAAACGGTTTCTAAACAAAGCAAAGAATTAATTTCGTATTTCAGAATCTACCAGCGGCGCACCACAAGCAGGTTTATTGGGCGAAAATGGGCTTGACCCCTGACAAAATATCTCCCTGTAGATTCTTACAATCACTCGACATGCTGAATAATGAAATATTTCAAAAACTACAAGGGCTAGAAAGAAAAAACTAAAAAAATCTTGAAACTTTAGCGCTCTACAGGCATGTTTATAGGAAAAAAGTCTTATTTTGATCTGAAAAATACACTTAAAACCTTGATACTAACTTTTGAAACATACACCATCAATCATAAAGTGCTTTTAAAAGAATTTATTAACATTGGAATAACAGGAAAACCATTTCACCTTTTAAAAGATTATCTTTCAAATAGAACCCATATTGTCGAAATAGAAGGCTCAAATAGTGACTCGAAAATAATAGAAGTTGGTGTACCCCAAGGCACAGTATTGGGGCCTATTTTGTTTAATATTTATTTTCATGGACTTTTCAAAATCGCCATTGACTGGGAAATAGTTAATTTTGCGATACGGGACTATACAGATGACAACTGGAAAAAATTTGAAAAAAAGGAGAAAAAAATTGCATTTTCTTAATGATATGAATTTGCCAGTAAACTACTCTAAAACATTTTTTGTCCTTTTTACCTCTTACTCTAATAATTTACCAAACTTTGATACACTCACCATCTACAGACAAACTATGTGACTTCCCTTTAATATTAATTTAAAAAAAAATAAAAATTAAATATCTTAGCGTTTACATCGATGGGACGAACACACAAAATATACAACAAATAAAATAAGATCTTTGCTTTATAAATTCAAACATTTTTGATAATAGCATGGAGTGGTGCAATAAACAATCATAAAGATTGTGTCGAAAAATTTCAAAAATGGAGTTTGGAAATAATTTATAAAAAACCATACCAATATCCAACAGAACTATTACTTGAAAATTCAAGCTTTTTTTACCTCCGACAATTGTTCTTTTATAATATTGTTATTAGACAACATAAACACAAATGCGAACTAATGTATCTAGACCATGCACATTATACTAGGAACCAAGAACGAACTTGTAGAGTCCCTATAATAGAAAAAACCATTACTCAAAGAAGCTACTACTTTCTGGGACCCAAACTTTATAATTTAATTCCCCAAAACCTTAAGCTATTTCAAAAACAAAATAGTTTCAAACAAAAACTAAAATCTTGGTTAAAAACAATTTCTAGACACACCATACACAGTTTGATTGACTTAAAAAATACGTATTACAAAAACTATATATATATATATATAAATATATATATATATATATATTAATAAACTACCCCGTATGTTCAATATAAAAAAAAACTTAAAAAAAAATAATTAAAAACTAAAAATATAAGTAAAATTTAAAAAAAAAACTTGTATTTTGACTTTTCGCCGTACTTAGACCACTAAATCTCGAAACTGACAATCAACCAAAACTTGACAAAATTACCCGATATGATAATAAATTAACGTAGGTCCAAAGCAAGTGCAACGTCAATTGATTAAGAAAATCTGAATTATATTTCCTAATTTAGAACCTAAATATCAGATACGTATTAAGATATGGTAAGATTTTTATAGAAATTATTATTTTTTTTGTTGTTTTCTTTTCATTACCTTAATTAACTCTTGCTTAACTTTTAAAATTTATAAGTATTCCTATAAAGATACCGCCAGATCGAGAATAATTATTTTTTCCTGCAAACAAGTCCGTAGGACTTTAAAATGCATTGAAAATATATTTACTTGCAGTTTGACGAAGATACTAGTGTAATTTCAAAGACATTCAACTAAAAGTTATACCTTTATTTAAAAATATCATAACATTAAATAAATATATGAAATTAAATTGAAATTGAAATGTACACTCCGCGTCATGTAAGAAGTAGCATTTTTTGATGCCAGAGGGGGCGGTATTACCCACATTATTTATAAAGCCCTGTTATCACTATGCATCAAACATAACAAAATTAATAGTCAAGATTTTTAACTGCTTTCTTTAATTTTTCCTCTACCTACCCTTAATTTGTAATTCTGTATTTTACGTTATTTTGGGCCAAATCGAAGAGGAAGTGAAATATTTGTCTGAAAATTCGCAAATAAAACTCATAACCCAACACTCGCAGCTGATCGGCAAATTGACAACATAAATAAAACGGTTGGAATTCAAAAGGTAACTAAAAAATTCCCCAGCTTGCATGAAACTTTCTGATAAAAAAAGAACGTGTTCTATTTTCGCGCATTTTGCAACACGCTTCATGAAACAGTTGCATAGTGCAGGGCTTAAAGTTGAACAAAAGTAAACCATGTTTCTTGCATAAATTGTTTGAACATTTTTTCTACGGGTTGCCTTGTGATGTTACAGGAAAAAATGAGTTTTGCAAATATGTAAAAACGCAATGGGAGCAAAAAAACCAACACTTTTGTTGTAAAAACAATCTTATTTCTAGCAACAAAAAAATTAAATGTACTTCAGAACAAATCTAATCCAGGTAACCTATTGATCACTAAACCAACAACGAAAAAAATATTAGTTGCAACAACTTATTTATCAGTTTTTACCATTCAAAATTTAAACTTAATAAATTCAAAAATAACAATTACTTGTGATTCACCTTATAACTCCGCAGCTTACTAGAATTTATACGCCAAAAAATGATGCATGATTCAAGAAAAACACACAAATTTATCTATTCTATAACAAGTCAAACAAACTGTCTTATATATAAGAGCATAGGTATGCAATCTTAAACGATTCATTTCTTCTAAAAAACTAGATTCCCAGTATTGGATTTTTTTAAATCCGAAAATACATCAACAGGAAGTCTATAGAAGTTTATATTTACAGGGTGTGTCAATGCAAACCAAATATTTGAGTAACTGCAAATTTTTGTGTAAATATTTGCAACAGGAAACTAATATAGGAAATACAAAGTATAAGAAGATTCGCTGCTTTTGCCAAATTAAGTAGGCAGTAAATTGGGTAAAACTTGTAAATTAATCGTACGACCAGTTATCGCGTTCGAACTTTTGACTATTGCGAGTAGTTGTGCAAGTTATATTCCAAGGCTAGCTTAGTTACTGAGACACAAACCCCCGATATTAAAAAAAACCGTAGTTCATGGCAAAAATCTAATCAAGTTCATTAAGCAATTATAATATATAATATCATTACCTCTTTGAAACTGTTCTAAAACAAATTGCAAATTGGCTAGAGCCGCCCCTTGTTTACTATTCTGATCTTCTGCATCTGAAATCTTCTTCCTTAATTCGTCTCTTTGATTGGTCACCATTTGTAGTTGACTTTGAAGAGATTCCACCTGCTGATTGGCTCGTATACTGACAGAAGTGTACATTGTGCTGGAATCTTTTTCTCTTCGTTCAAGGGCGTTCATTTTCGTACGAAGTTCGGAGTTTTGTTGCTCGGCTTGAAGGAGTTCTTGAGTGTAATGTTCTTCGACTTCCATTAAGTGAGACTGTAACCTTTCTAGTTGTCTGTTGAGGCTTGATTCTTTTTCGGAAGGTGCTGACTTTTCTTGTATTAATTTTTGACATTTGGACTGCTCTTCTAATAGATTTTTTGCTAGGATATCACATTTTTCCTTCAAAAAGTTGTTTTGGTCAGTCAATTTTTCAATTTCTTGGGAAGAATTACGGATTTGAGTTAACTCTGACTCCAGTTTTAAAGACTTTTCAGTTTCTGTCTGTAATACTTTTGTTAACCTTTGTATTTCATTATAATAAGTTAAACTTTCTTGGTTTTTAGTAGTAACCATGGCAATCAGCTCATTTCGTGAGTTAGTTAATTCTTGCAATTGATTTTGAAGAAGTGCTATATTCTCATTACTTTTTAATAACATAGATTGCAGTTTCGTTAATTCGTCTTTAAGTTTTGATTTTTCCTTTTCAAATTCTTCTGATTTTTGTGGATTAATTTGTTCATCTGTAGGAAGACTCTGAACTATATCGGTTTTTTCTGGTTTCAATCTAATATCCTGCATAACATTTTTTTGATGAGATTTTTCGTTTACTTCTTTTTGCAACTCCTGATTACTAATTTTCAGATCTTTTAGTGTTTTTTGTGATTCAACATCTGCAGACTGACTTTGTACAATATTTGCAGTTTCTTGTGATTGTAATCTTACATCTTGCATGAATATTTCTTGCTGGTTTTCTTCAAGCACTTTTTGTAATTCTTTATTTTTAAATTCTAAGTCAATAAGTAAATTTTCCTTCTCTTCAATATTTGTTTCTAAATCCTTTTTTTCTTGCTTAATACTTTTGAGTTGTTCATTTTGTCTGAGAATTTCATTGTCTTTTTCCATAATTTTTGCATTTAAATCCTCACATCTTAATAAAACTCCATCATATTTTTCTAACAATTCCGAGTAATTTCTTTCATATTCTTCTATATGAACTTTCAAATCAGTAAAACTTATTTCCATATTTTTTTTAATTTCAGCTAAGTTATTATAATCCCTATTTAAAGTATCATACTGCAATTTCAGAGTGGTTTCGGTCATTTTTGCACTTTGTAACTTCTCAGTTAGAGTTCTAATATCTGTTTCCAATTGTTTCCTTTTGTTTTCTTCATTCAGCCACTGTTCTCTAGTATTATTCAATTCGGTTTTGGTATCTACAATATTTTTTTCTAGTTCATTTTTAAGTAGTGCCAATTTTTTGTTTTCTTCTAAAAATGTGTCAATTTCTGTTTTAGAAGAATTTATTTCCTCCCTTAAACTATCTATGGTAATATTTGCTTCGTTTAGCTGATACTCGGCATGGTCTAGAGAATTGTCAAATTCGGTTTTTAACTTTTCTAATTCTGATCGCAGTTCGTCATTTTCTTTATCTGTAAGATTTAATTGAATTTTAGAATTTTTAAGTTCCTTCTGAGCTAAGTCATAGTCAATTTTTAAATCATCAAACATTTTTAAAAGCTCTCTATAGTCGTGCTCTGTCTTCTGTATTTCTAGTTCTCCTACAGAGAAACTCTCCTTTATCTCTGGGGCTTCGGAGAAAAATTCACTTTTTTGAGTTACTTGATGTACTTTTTGTAGCGATATTTCACTTTTAACTGCAAGCAGTTTTTCAAGTTCTTTAATTTTTGTATTAGCATCTTCTAACTGACTTTCTAAGAGCACTACGTTATCTTCATTAGACTCAGATATTGTATCAAGTTTAAAGTTTTTATAATCTCGAAGTTCTGCTTCTAATTCACCATTACTTAGGCGTTGTTCTTCGTATTCTTCTTCTAGCTCTTTAATTTCTTCGGTTTTCCTTAAAACATCCTGGCTGAGGTTTTCCGAATTTTGTAACAACTTCTCTATTTCAAGATTTTTTTCTGTTAGTAGTTGGGTTTTTTCTTGGGATAACTCAAAATTTTGTTTCTCAAGCGTTTCGCACTTCATTTTTAAATCAGAAAGTATATGAAATATATTTTCTACTTGTTTACTAAATTCTAAAATATGGGCACCACTAGAAATATTAATAGACTCATGCAGTGTATCTGAATCCATGTACTGTTTGAGATTTTCTGTTATAATGTTTACGTACGTTTTGTTTAAATCTTCTTCTATTATAATACTTTCTTCCTTGCTGGCAGCACTACTTTGCTCTAATTTTTCTTGCAAATGTCTTACTTCTCTAGTTTTTTCTTCTAAAAGGAACCTTAGTTCTTCAGATTCTAATTTTTCTTTATGTGTAGCATCTGCCAAATCTTGTCTATTTTTTTTGTTTTCTTTTTCAAGCAGTTTGACCATATCCAGAGTGGTTTCTAACTCTTCTTTTAGGATTCGATTGGACTTTTCCAAGTTATCAATAGTTTTAGAGTTACTTTTTGATTCTGTGTAATTTTTGTGTGCTTGATCAAGATCTGCTTTAAGAGAGCTTACCTGTTTTTCATAGGTATCTAAAATTAAGGCTAATTTTTCGCAAGTTTCTGTGTCTTCTCGGCTTTTAATTTCAGAAGCTTTTATACTTTCTTTAGCTTTTTGTAATTCACTGTATATGATCTTCTTTTCAGCCTCAGATTTTTTTAAGTCCTCCAGAACGGAATGAAATTCGTTTTTAGAATTATTTTTTGTATCTAGAGTAGCTGGTTTACTTTCTAGCACAGTTAGTTTGTTTAATGTTTCTTCTAGTTGCAATTTTAACTTCTGGTAATCTTTTAAAAGGATATCATACTTTTGGGAATTATCTTCACTAGGAGTAATAATCTCTCTCCTAAGTTTTTCTTCATTTTTCGCCAAAATAAGGTTTTCCTGTTTTAAAGTTTGAAATTTTTCTTTAATTCTATTATATTTCTCCTGTACTTCATCCTTTGTCTTCATTAATTCGGCTAAATTTTGTTGATTTTCTGTATCCAATTGTTCTAACTGATTTATGAGATCATTTTTTTCACATTTCAATTCTTTTATTATTTTTTTCAAGTGGGGTACATCATTTTCAGGACTCTTCTTGTCAGTCGTTTCCGGTGTTTCCCAGTCCCAACTGTTGTCCCCGTTTGCGCCATTAAGTTTTTCAGATATCTGCAACCAAACAAAAAAAGAATATTTAAGTACGGAAGTGTATGCATTATTTTTTTCTGTTGAAAAGTAACAAAATATGTTAAAATCGTTACGAATGCTTTGTGCTGAAAGCAAGCAAATGCTGATTATATGTTAATAGGCGTAGACGCGGTTAAGTAGCTGATAAACCTTATTGTTATCGTCTTTAACCGGTAGAAATACTCGGGTAATATGAAACGTACATGAGAAGTAATGTGAGTTTTCTCGTTTAGATTAAAAGTATGTGTAAGCTTTTTTTATAAAACACCAAAAATACATCACACGTTTTGGACGTTAAATAAATACAGACGCTTTTTTTTTAATGTCCGCCAACTTGAATTTTTGAAAAAGTATCTATTTGTAGGTAGTAAGATTTGTTACTGTGAATTTCTATCTACATCTCTAATACCTCAATTACCTAAAAACGGCTGAAACGATTTGGGTGAAATTTGGTAAGATGACAGGGTGTGACCTGGATTCAAACTTATGTAAATGAAATAGGCATAACGACAAACTATTAGACACGGCCCTTATGCCTATTTCTATGTGTTTTCGAAAATTTGCGAAAACATTTTGGAATTTGTGTTACCATCAGTGTTACAAAAGACGAAATAAACCTCGCTATCATCAGGAAAATTAATTCCATTCGACAGATGACAGCGCGTTATTATTAACATTGTCAAATGTCTTAAACATGTGTCTTTTATTATTATATGGCATTTATTGTCAAAATATTATGTTCTACAAGCAAAAAAGTGAACTTGTACGTGGGGGTGATCTATATAAATTAACTCGATGGTTAGTTTCTACTTATCAAACAGAAATGTTAATAAATACCTAAGCTTTTTTTAGTACTTACGTAAAAAGAGAAGAAAATAAAAAAATTTAGTAGTAGTAACTAGTGGCTAAAATAGTGCTTTTTTTTACAAGCGTTGGATTAAATAACGAGCGCAGCGAGGTATTTAAAAACGCGAGTAAAAAAAAGCACAGTTTAGTCGCGAGTTGTTAACACTATTTTTTTTTTGATACCTTTATCAAAAAATCCAAGAAACACAGGAAAATACTTTAAAAAATCTCGAACGAAGAGCACTTCTCGCAACACACCATCTTTACACTATAAATCAAGGCGGCTGGTAAATGAAATAATAATGGTTTCCATAGCGATGTGCCTTTTTATTCGGTGACGTTCATTGTTACGACATTTTAATCTTTGACAGTTTGATATTTTGACGATGTTTTTAAATGATTTTTTCGTAAATACTTGGTGAAAACTGGCGGAAATGGCTTAATTTTTAGGCATGAATAATTAGATTTTTTCAATATTACTATTTTCCGCTATTTCTCTTTAATTTTGGGTAAAAAACGGACAGAAATCTTTTTTGCACCCGTGATAAAAAAAAAGTTTTTTTTGCATCGGTAACCAAAAAAGCCACGCTTTAGTTATCTGCAGTATATGACGGTATAAAAAAAAGTATATTTAACTTTAAACTAACTTAAAATAACTAACAAAAAGTAATTAAACTCTAACTTATACTTTGAACGAATAGCTTTTTTTTCACTCAATCAGTAAGTTCATGAATTTCTTGCCTTTTGGAAGTTTCGTGCAAAAATGCTTTTAGCTTTTTTTTTTAAATGAAAATGTTGATGGCAAAGATTTTAAAGTGTTTGAGATATGACTAAAGACTTTTGTGCTTATATACGTAAAACACACTATTGTTTTGTTCATTCTCGGTATAATTGTGGCATTTTCCCTTTGTTATTATGCTGGATTTCTTGAATCGGAATTTTTTTGTTAAAAATACAGTTTGCCATATTTTCAAAATACAGAAGTCCTGTATCAAGAATATTTGTCTGCTCAGATAATAGTAACGTTGGATATAGGAGATCTTTTTAATAAATTATTTTTATATGCCATTTTTGAGCTTTACCTCCAAACGGGTAAGGTGTGAAATATTGGCAATAATGCTCTGAGTTTTTTAACAACCTAGTCTATATGACAGACCCACTTAATATTATCTGTATCCAGCTAATATTATAAATGGGAAAGTTTGTGTGTATATGTATTTGCGAGTTTGTTCCTCAATCATGCAAAAACGGCAAAACCGATTTGGATGAAATTTGGTATGAAGATAGGGGGTTGGGTCTAGATTGAAATCCAAATTTGTTCTTATTTTTGCTGGCCCAAAAACTTCCTAATCTTACCTACATAAAAAAATAAAATTCAGAACAAATGTCTATGCCCTCAGCAATCGATTAAAAAATCTTATTTAAACACCATCCCACCGAACCTCCTTTTATGCAAGAAGTTTTAGCTATAACATCTGTAAGCTATACAATATCATTCCTCTAAAAGCAAAGTCTCTTAAAATTTCCCAATTCAAGTCGTTCCTAAAAAATAATTATTTTCAAATATAATTGTGATTATCATCATTTTTTTTTGTAAATTACATTATGTTCTTGTTTGTGTTGCCTTATTATGCCTATGCCTATTTATGATGTCTATAACGTAGCTCTTTATTAACTTTAGTTTTAGTTTTTTGGAATTTTAACGATCTTACAAATTTTCTAATTATTTTATATCAATATCATGGCTCCTTAATATTATTTTATTTTTACTTTCTACAACTACTTTTTAAGGATATAATTGTGTCTGTGATCTAATGCTTATAATGTAGTCTTATTTTTACATGTTCTCATATTTATTTAAACTATTTTTTGAGCTATTTTTATTATAATATGCCTTTTTTGTAAGTAGCTCCTTATTAATTTTTATTATTTATTTTTTAAATCTTATATATTACACTCACTTTTCTTTTAATTATTTTACAAACTTTTACTTAGAATTTACTACAGCTAAAGAAATCAACAAGCTGTTTTTGATTCCCTTTGCAACCTTTAACTATACCCTGTTATCTATTAACATATATAATGTTTGTACGTTGCAATAAACGAATATTTATTTATTCTATAGTCTGGAATAATGGTTCTTTTGGGAGAACTATGGTTTTAAACAAAAGCGGTGTCGACAAAATGTATACCCTTTTATACAGGATAAAACATGACACAAACTTATCTTTTTTTAAATTTGACACTCTGTATATTATCTCATTTTCTGAATCCCTAGAAAATAAGATTTTCAAAAATACAAAATACTTTGGGTCTATCTTTTACCTTCTATAGGATAGGAAAATCAAAATTAGCTACTCTTCCACACACATTTAAACTTGAATATCTTGTAGAAGACAAACGATAGATCCAAGTGTTTGGTATTTTTTGAAAAGCTTATTTTTAAACTGCTTTTTTTCCTAAAATGATCATATATAAGTTTTTTAATAATGCAATAATGCAGAGGAATAAATTCTGCGTCGAACGACATTGAAAACGTGGGTTTAGTGGTATAGCCGAAATCGAATGTTGAAAACAGGGATAATTTTTCATTTCGGTGAAAAATTACATTTTGCGACGTCGGTTAACCTGGGAGAGCATCATAAGAGGCCCAAATATTTTTAACGCTACATTTTGTAGCCTTTTTGTAGCTATTTTGTTACGGTTAAATTAATATTGCAATTTTACAGAAAACGGCTGCAGCCGCGATATTAGTTAATAAAAAAAAATCTAGAATTATTTTGAAAACTTTGACAGAACTAAGGTTATAGGATGGCCCTTCAGCTTAACGGTTAAGCTAGGGGGGTCGCGTTTTCTCGAAAACGGCTGCAGCTACAAAATTAATTTAACCGTAACAAAATAGCTACAAAAAGATTACAAAATATAGCGTTGAAAATATTTGGGCCTTTTATGATGGTCCTCTCAGGTTAACCGACGTCATTTTGCAGCTTTCTAAGACCACATATCTTTAAAACAGATACTCGTATGGAAAAGCCAGAAAACGGCTGCAGCTGCAATATTAAATAATAAAAAAAATATAGGAATATTTTGAAAACTTTTTATATGTGATTCCCTAAAACAAGTCTAGCTACAACATTGTTTATTTGATCTTCCTAGCTTTGACAGAACTAAAGTTATAGGTGGCCCTTCAGGTTAACGGTTAAGCTAGGGGGGTCGCGTTTTCTCGAAAACGGCTGTAGCTACAAAATTAATTTAACCGTAACAAAATAGCTACAAAAAGGCTACAAAATATAGCGTTGAAAATATTTGGGCCTTTTATGATGGTCCTCTCAGGTTAACCGACGTCATTTTGCAGCTTTCTAAGACCACATATCTTTAAATCAGATACTCGTATGGAAAAGCCAGAAAACCGCTGCAGCTGCAATATTAATTAATAAAAAAAATATAGGAATATTTTGAAAACTTTTAATATGTGATTCCCTAAAACAAGTCTAGCTACAACATTGTTTATTTGATCTTCCTAGCTTTGACAGAACTAAAGTTATAGGTGGCCCTTCAGGTTAACGGTTAAGCTAGGGGGGTCGCATTTTCTCGAAAACGGCTGTAGCTACAAAATTAATTTAACCGTAACAAAATAGCTACAAAAAGGCTACAAAATGTAGCGTTGAAAATATTTGGGCCCCTTATGATGGTCCCCCAGGTTAACCGACGTCCCAAAATGTAATTTTCAGCAAAATGAAAAATTATCCCTTTTTTCAACATTCGATTTCGGCTATACCACTAAACAGAATTTGACGTTTTCAATATCGTTCGACGCAAAATTTAGTCCTCTGCATTATTGAATAGAATGGCATTTTCGGTCCGACGCACCGTTTTCCAGCTTCAAGCAAAAAACTAAAAAAGAGGAAAAATATGGCCGTTTTTTGGCTACCAAAAGTTAAGCTCACTACCTGGAATGGGATGGTGCAAACATTTAGGAACAAATTTAATTCCTCAAAACGGTTTTTTTCGACCTAATTTGACTGGCACAATTAAGAATATTATATATAATTTTTGAAATAGTTTCTAATTCTGCAAGTTATTAGCTAAATACTTAAATAATACAGAATAACAAAAAAATTAAGCTATGATCCAAACCAAATATTTTATACATAGCCCTTTTTATCGGGTGGCTCGAATAGATATTGGGGGCTAACTAATATTTTTTGTTTGAAGTTCCCCTCGCATACTTACGAAAATAATAAACAAATTAGTCTATTTTCAAACAACGTTTCTATTATCGACAACAAAACGGGCACTTTAATTTAGAACAGTTTAACTGGTGAATTAACCCAAACAAAACTGAAGTAACAAGCACTAAATACTGAAAAGTGAACTAACGAAAACACATCCATACATAAAATCAGTCGAACGACACGTTGTGTACGGGTATCGTGGTACTGTACTATTCAAAAAAAATGTCCTTTTATATACCTCTCTTATAAAGGCTCCAAACGTTAATAAAGTGACACTTATACGAGATAACCTTTTTTTAAGCGAACCTCATGTGGTCCAGAGGGGTGGCTCGGTCGTCACTTTGTATATACCAAATAGCATTTTTTACCAGATTTCTCTATTAAAAATGCCTCAGAATGCCATAAATTGCCTTAAAATGCATAGAATGCCTCTAAATGCCCCCGAAATGCCTCAAAATACCACGAATGCCATCGGCCACGGCCACGTGTTTAAAATTTTGGGTGGTCATTTCAAATCAAATCAACCAGAGGTTTGGCAGACCATCTCCCCGATTTCGATAATTTTTGGTACATTTATTTTACCCATAAAGGGAATGAAAAATCCCAAATTTAATTTTTTTTTTGCCCATTACTTTTTTTTAATTAATTTTTGAAAATCAAAAGAAACTACCATTTTGCTTAAACAAAAGAAACTACCATTTTGCTTAAACATGTACCTAAAGAAATTAAAATATCTACTTAAACTAGGACAGTGGTTTATAGCTCGTTTTAAAGGTATTTTAAACTTGATGTACTGATGTTTAAAAAAAAAATGAATGGAAATTAAATTTTTTTTTTTTTTATTTTTGACCAACAGGATTTTTGATTTTTTTTAAATATAGTTTTTTTCTGGATATTTCGCCAAACTATTTACAAAATTTCAAGATGGAGACCTGATGGGTTCATCAAAAACAATTATTTCAAAAATTTTAAAAACAATTAAAAAAAAAAAATTAGGTTATGTGATACTATATCAAAATGGGCTTTAAAATACCTATAAAACAAGGTATTACTCGCTTTTGTACGGTATACAGTTCTCAAAACATTACTCTTTTTGTGTACCTGCACATTTGGTTAAAATTGACTGTCTTTAAAGGCATTTATAAAAATATGAATATCTTGAGAAATATACATACTACAAAAGCAAGTGATAGCTTGTTTTAAAGGTATTTTAAAAGCCATTTAATTGAAGTATCACGTGACCTAATTTTTTTTTTTTTTAATTTTTATTTTTAAAATAATTTTTTTTGATGAACCCATCAGGTCTCTATCTTGAAATTTTGTAAATAGTTTGGCGAAATACCCAGAAACAAAATATATTTTTATAAAAAAGAATAAAAAATGCTGTTTTTCAAAAATTATTTTTTTTTAAATTTATTTTTTTTTTTAAACAAAAAGTATATCATGTTATACATCATTCAAAAGCTATTTAAAATACTTTTAAAACAAACCACCGTCCAAGTTTAAGTAGTTATCGAGATATTTCAATTTCTTTAAGTACATGATTGAGCAAAATGGGTGGTTTTTGTGAAGTTCAAGAATTAATTTAAAAAAAACTAATGTTCAAAAAAATTTCAAATTTGGGATTTTTCATCCCCTTTATGGTTAAAATAAATGTACGAAACATTATCAAAATCAGGGAGATGGTCTGCCAAACCTCCCTTTTTTTTGGTTGATTTTATATGATCACCTTCTGCGCCTCAAACCCTTCGATCGATTTTGATGATCCAAAGAATCCAGCAGTGAAACTCTCATCAAAATCCGTTTAGAAGTTTTTGAGTCATGCTGGAACAAACAAAAACAGACAAACTGACAAAAATTATAGTTCGGTTAGAAGTCAAAAGCAATAATAAAAAAAAATATTCAATGTACAGAAATGGTCTCTCTAGAGATTTATTATATGTATAAATTATATGAATTAAATCCACCTAAACGAACTTTTTTAAGAGCATGTTTTCTGCCTCAGACTATACCGGTCCCTCATGCATAAAAGGTCATAACAGAAAATTTGACGACCAAGTGTTAATAAAGGTTAAATATTTGTGTTCTTTGCCTTTAGTAAAAAGATAAAAAGCCACCACCCAGTCTAAGTGCCACACATATGGTTCGGTTATTTGGGGCTAAAAATATTTTGGGACAAAGTACCGTCTAATATAAATAGAAGTAAAAAAAAATTTAAAACCCCTGACAACCTTCAACATCAGCGAGTACTATATTAAGAGTGGAGATTCTTATTTTTTTCTGTCAGTGACTTTACTTTTTGTAGTCAAATAAACATGAACTTTTAATGGAAGGCACATTTTGTAAAAACTAAGACACGGCACCCTGGCAACGAAAATCAAGGATTAATAATTGTTGCTATCTAAGACCTTAAACTAAAAAAAAACAATCCAGATTTTGATTTCTTGACAAGGCATGCAAATTTTCTCTAAAATGAGTACGGATTGGAAATGATTTTTGCTGGACGAGAATTTTGGAAAACCCTGTATAGGTATAATATCCTGTAAGTCACACGTGCAAAGGTATTGTAAAACTTCACACGTGTGTTCTTTCCACAGGTCATTGCTCATTAGCATTTCCTCTGTGTCGCCATTTTTTTAGTGTATTCTAAAGTGTAACATTATGCTAAGTACCACCATATTTTACGTTGGGTTCCATCAGATATTTCTATTTGATAAGGAAGGTTTTTCTGTGACATTAGAAACTTATTGCTACGGGAATTCCAGATAACCCACATGATATAAGCCAACTTTACACAAAAACAGCTGGCGTAAAAATACAGTTAAGGGGATAAGTGGCGATTTTTAATCGAACCCGGATTTTCTTACCATAGTAGATTTTATGGTGTCATGAAAGCTGAGACTTCCCAGATTATGAATCTGTCGGATCACATCTCGTAAATGTTGAGCGTTTTGAGATATTTAGCAAAATATCCAAGATGGCGGGTTGCAGTAAATTCAATTTTTCTATTATTTGTTTACGGTCAAATTGATGGTGTTTGATATTAATTTATGGGTTTTCGAATACGAGGAATTCGAATCGTCCATCAAAAACTACCTAAAATGACATTTGACACATTTTTAACAGCATTTTGGTACAGAAAAGTGGATATTTTTGAAAAATTTTTTAATAACTTTTATAGGTTCTTTTGATGTAAGGAACTTGTATCTGCCATTAAAAATGGCATTAAAAATACAAAATTTGTTCATTTTGAATCAAAATTACTTACCAAAACCAAACCAGCCACCAAACAAAAAAGATAGGTAGCATGATCAAATTTCTTTAGTTATATATTGACTCATAATTTTTTATCAAGAACAAAAATTTATTATTTATATTTCTATTAAAACCACCCATGTCAAACGTTAATTTGCACCTCACTTAAAAACCCTTAAATTGATATAAAATATACTAATTAGTTTGACCTAAATTCTAGATTTTTCTCAAGATGTTCGTTTGTGGATAGCTACTATTATCATACTATATCATATTAAGTGACAGTTGATGAAAAATGTTGGTTACTTGTGTCCAAAAACCTCTAAATCGATACCAAATAAGATTATTTTATGTTAGATGGTCTTAGAGTGGTGAGTTTTTTGCTTTACGTGCTGTCAAAAAACTATCAAATGTCATTTATTCAGTTTTTGATACTTAAACCACTAATTCTCGTAAACGAAATAGAAAATAAATAATTTTTCAAAAATATCAATTTTTCTGTACCAAATGGCTGTCAAAAATGTGTCAAATGTCATTTTAGGTAGTTGTCGGTGAAATATTCGAATTCCTTGTATTCGAAAACGTATAAATCAATATTAAACACCATCAATTTGACTCTACACATTGAAAAAACGAATTTACTCATTGGTCGCCATCTTGGATATTTTGCTAAATATCTCAAAACTCTCAACATTTACGAGATGTCATCCGGCGGATTCGTAATCTGGGGAGTCTCAGCTTTCATATGACTTCATAAAATCTACTAGTAGTAGTAGTAGTAGTAGTAGTAAGCATTCTTTATTGTCTAAGATACAAAGATCATTATTGACAAAGCTACCTAAGCGAGAATCTTAATTTTAACATAACAAAAAGAAATAAATAAAATAATAAAATATTTAGTCTACAATAATAAAATATTTAGTCTAAAGATTAGGCCCAATTAAAATAATAAATATGGTAGTAACTATACAATTAGTCAGTAATGCATTTACAAATTAAAATAAAATAACATTTAGTCATAAGTATATATAAGTAGCAGTCAGTGAAAGAAAATAAATAATAATGTAAAAAAAGACACAAACAAACAAACAAGTAGGTATAAAAGTAACGTAACATAAAAGTAACGTAACATAAAAGTAATTGAACATAATTATGCTATCACAATACTTATTAAAAAATTCTAAAGATATGGGACAGAATTAAATTTAAAATAAGGAACTTGATTCACTTTAGATACTATGATAAGATTTTCGTACCCAAGTCTCACTTCCCCTTCCTAGACTAATATGAACATCCTCTAGCCTACGAATCCTACAATCTCGCCTAGAACACATTCTACGCGCATGTTTTTTACATTAATTTTTGAAAGTGCAATAGTGCAATTCTGTTGGGTTGGGTTAGGCAGGAAGCAGCTTAGTGGAGCGCAAAAAAGGAAACTAGGTGAAAAAGGGAAGAGAAGAAGAAAAAGATCCCCAAAATCAGTGGCGGTCCCAGGGAGGGGCAATCGCCCCCCCCCTCTGGTCCAGAAAAAAGTAGACAACAACAACAAAGATGCTGGTGGTAATAATCCTGAAGAAGAAAAAACTAGAAATTGCAGAAAGTTCCTTTAAATACATTCTAGAATCCCTCCACAATATTTTGGGACAGTTTGACCTTCAATCCGTCAGACCAAGAATATACAAACGCATGACGAACTTATCGCGAAAACCATTGAAAATACAGAACAGTATTATAGAGTTTCTATTTATAAACATTATAAAAATAAAGTTTTAGACAAAATCAATTCGGACATAAAAAAGTATTTTTGACCTGAACATATTCATACCTTGTTTAACATGAAGCCAAAATGAAGGCAAAATTAACTAAAGTCGTTTCTACATAGTATAAACTATTTTATTAATCCAAAACACAAATTCTTGAACTTTTATTGGGAGAAGTCAGTATTTGGAAACAATATTGGTCAGAAGTAGGCAAAAGCTTTTTCGAGGCAATGAACAAGTGTTCTTGGATGTTTGCCAGTGACGAGGCATTTCTTCCTCGTCAGAAAGAAGCTTCTCATGCCTCAGATAATTGAAAACATAAATACTTAAAAACACTATGACGGAAATTCGTCTGACGGGCTTAGTGTTGCTGCATATCAACAGACATATTGAAATTGACATTGAGCGCCCAAAAAACTGGAAATTATTTTTTTTTTGAGATGGGCATCTTATGTTTAAGATATGCGGTATAAAAGGTAATGTTTCAAGAAAAAGCTTTTTAGACCTCAAAAAAAAAGTATTTACCTATTAGGTTTTGTTTGTGGTTTGTTTCTTATCTATGTTTTTTATAACTGAAAAAATTATACGTAGTTACTCAAGCGCGGATTTCAGGAGGATAGGGGGTAGTTAACCCCCCCCTACCCTGGCTTTAAATTTTTGATGAAAACCTTTAGAAAATCAAAAGTAGGTCATAAATTGCGGCGCTTTGATATTTACGGTATTAGTTTAATTTTATGTTAAAAATGGCATCTGGAGCGTCATTTTCGTAAAAATTTTCGCCTGCTGCGCTTTGAAACCATTGATATATTTACAATTTTAGTTTAATTTCAAATCAAAAAACGCATTTTTTACAGCAATTTTCTTAAAAAATTTCGCCTGCGGCACTATAATACCGTTGATATTTACGATTTTAGTTTGTTTCGACTCAAAAATTTCAGTTTTAATGTAATTTTCTTAAACATTTTTAAAATAAAAAATGTATGAAATAAACGACTTCAAATCTGAGTACCCCCCCCCCAAGATTTGAGACCAAATCCTCGCTGGTAGTTACTAAGTTTTGTTTGCATATATTGATATGTTCCTCATAAAAGCTATGCTTTTATTTATTTTTTTTTCGTATCGAAACCGCCCCTCCCTTTTCAAATGGCTGCGACCGCCACTGGTATCAATAACTATTTTATATTAATTTATTAGATTTATTTTTGATAATTTTGTTTTTCCCATGTTTTTCCTCACCGGGGAGCGTTCACTTCAAAGAAATGAACGTACGTGCGCTTCAGATCTAAGAATTAAGCCCCTAGTATACTTATTTAGGCATTTATTTATGTCCAAGTAGGATTTTTATTAGGAAGAATTAAGGTTCGTAGTAAAATCGTATTTTTTTCTGTCAATAGTGACCTCTGGGTATCGATTCATGTATCTTTCGCGGTTTTTTCCTGACTTTTCCCTTTAATTGGTCATAACTTGTGTTTCCGTAAACCAATTTTAATGATCAAAATAAAGCCTCTGTGCTGCCCAGGATTCCAAAAAATGTGGTGTAAAACTTACAGCCAAAAAATCTAAAAATTGGATTTTTGACAACGATGCAAAAAAAACTTCCATCCATACCTCAATTTTTAGCAAAAATGTTTTTCTTTATATACACAAAACCATAATTTGACCGATTGACCCTCGATCCATGTAATTACTGAGCGTGGTCCAAATTATTTCTCGATCCACCTTGTATATTGTTTAAAAAAATATAAGAGTTTTAACCGCTTTCAAGAAAAACGACGTCTATAAACGACTATATGGCCCTCCAAAATAAATATTTGTACAAGATACAACTTCAGAATGTGGTCGGAACGAACGGTCTATTTACGACAACACTTTTAATATTGGGCCATTTGACACATAAAAGCAGCGTAAAAATAAGAAAAATATCTCAATGTTTTATTTTAAATCTGATGAGAAACATTATGAGATAATATAACGGCCCTGCCCTTGCATTTTCCGAAAAAAAAGACGTAGCGATAATTACCCTCCCAATCAAGTTAGGCTGGAAAAAATGCAGAGCCAAAAACGCTTTTGGGTGCGAGCAGACTTCCTCAGGCATGCGCAGTAGATTTTCCGCCTTTGGCCTTGTCCAGGGCTAACTCTGATTTTTCAATTATTTTCTTTGTTTTCAAAGTTGTTATTTACTTAGTTGTTACGGCCCGTAAACCGTTTTTATTTTAAGGCGGTTTACCGCCAATGCGCATTTCGCCTACTGTTTATACATTGAAATTAAAAACGCTTTCGGATCAGATGCTCCAGCGCTCCCAACCTTGACGCAACCAAAAGCCAACTCATTTTGAACTTTTCGGTTGGCAGCACTGGCTTCAAAAACGGGTTGAGGGTTTATACGCACTTTTAAACGGTTTTACAAACGCATTTTTAAAACGATTTTACCTAAAGCGCATCGGACCTCTTAAAACGGTTTAGGTAGTGTTTATACATGCGTTTTAGGAAAACGGTTTGAAATTTAAACGGTTTAACGGGCCCGTATATACTAACTAACTAACTAACTAAGTAAATTTTATATTTTATTTTATTTTTATATAAATTTAAAACCGTTTTAAGAGGTCCGATGCGCTTTAGCTAAAATCGTTTTAAAAATGCGGATTAGCGTTTGTAAAACCGTTTAAAAGTGCGTATAAACCCTCAAACCGTTTTTGAAGCCAGTGCTGCCAACCGAAAAGTTCAAAATGAGTTCAAGGTCGATTCCGATGTGAAACCAGGTATGTACCCACTATACCAACCAGTCGGCTTTTGGTGGCATCAAGGTTGGCAGCGCTGGAGCATCTGGTCCAAAAGCGTTTTTAATTTCAACGTATAAACAGTAGGCGAAATGCGCATTGGCGGCAAACCGCATTAAAATAAAAACGGTTTACGGGCCGTATAAACTAAGTAATTGTTACACATTTTGCGACACTTGGTTATGATTTATACCGACCCCAAAATCGATTTTAAAGCGGGTAAACCGCTTTTTTTAAATTACTTTAATTTAAAAAAAATGGATTTAGTGCTTAAAACGGTTTTAGTGGTGTTTATACGAGAACATTTTCAAGCCTTCCTTACATAAAAGCGCTTTTAGAGGCGCGTATAAACAAAGTAATTAAAAAATACATTATAAAATAAATTCATTATCAAAATCACCATTTAACAAAAAAGGTTAAGAGAAAAACGGGCAAATAAGATACTAGTGGAACAGAACATTATCAAAGAAAAGTCACCCCAACTCACTCTCAGTTAACCTGAGATGATGATTATAACAATACACAATCTGCTTCTTAGCCGGGTTGTTAAGGATGTATCTTATTTTTTTGCCGTCGACCATAACATATAAACATACAAGTATTCTTTAAAACATATAGGAAGGCAATACCTGGTATATAATGTTTCTATATTGGAAACCCCGATAGAGGCTAATCTGTACAAACTGAAAGTCAACAGCCATGGTTGGGTTAGTTTGGTTTAGATTAGAGGCCTTATCCACAGTTTTCTTATCGGTTTTCGTTAATAATACAGTTTTATGTCATAAATTTTATACAGGGTAATAACTTAGCAATATTACGTAGTTCATAAAAAGACTTATTAGTAGTCTCTTTTGGAAACATATGACAAGTGACCTTTTTGTGATACACCTAATACTAGATTATAAAAATATATTTTTCAGATTTTTCCAAAATGCGATTATCCTTGCGCCCTTTATTAATTTGCGGACCCTCAGGATGTGGCAAGAGCACCTTGGTTAAGAAACTCATGGCAGAATTTCCAGATAAATTTGGTTTTACAGTGAGCCACACCACAAGAAAATCTCGTCAAGGTGAGTTTATCCAAAGAATATATACAATATTAAAAAACGGGACTTTTTTAACTATCCATAACTTCAAAAGTTTTTGTCCGATTTCAAAAATTTTAGCCATTTTGAAAAGCCAAGGCTTCAAATTTAAGAATTTAATGTCAAAATTGACAATTTATGAAAATCCAAGATGACCCCGCATTTTTAAAAAATAGGTACTTTTGACCACCTCTGCAATTTTTTTGTGCGCCACTGGTAAGAAAATTAACTTTTGTATCGCTTGTTAACATCGGGTAAGAAATAAGAAAATTATTAATTGTCCAAATGAGTGTTTTTGGTGAAGCATAATTGTCTTTATAACATCTCTAGGTCTTTAAAGCCGCAGTAGGCTTCAAAGATCTCCCCACTATTAACAAATGAATCGAAAGGATTTCCGAATAGCCAGTCAAAACCCCAGTTCCCCGGTAGCTCAGTTGGTAGAGCATTAGACTGGTATTCTAGAGGTCCCGGGTTCAAATCCTAGTTGAGGAAAAACTTTTTTCCGATTTACTCCCTCACCCTTTGCCCTCTACGCCACAAATATTTTGTGTAAATTTATTAGGGCGTTAAATATTCCCTTCATTTTGTAAATATGTTTTGGCTGAAATTATTAGTTGGAAATTCGCCATCTGACACCCCCAATAAAACGCTATATGTCGTGTATCGTTGGTTGATAGATAAATAGAAATTTCGTACAACTATAAATCGTGAATGTGTACCCTCTTGCCTCCCCACTTCTAACAAATGAATCGGACGAAAGGATTTCCGAATAGCCAGTCAAAACTCCAGTTCCTCGACAGCTCACCCTTTGCTCTCTACACCACAAATATTTTTGCTTGGTTATACTTTCGTTTACTTTACCAAACAAAATGTTTAAAATTTTTGAAATCTGACGTATACTGTGGTATACTGAAGGATCCAAAATGGGTAGTGGGACAGGCGCAGGAGTATATGGCCTAGCCCCGCGATTCAACTGGTTTCCTTCATTGGGGAATCACACCACTGTATTCCAAGCCGAAATACATGCAATCGAAATGTGCCTGCGGGAGAACCAGAGAAGGAGATATTCTAACAAGAATGTCACGATCTTCTGGGACAGCCAAACAGCAATAAAAGCCTTAGCATGTCAACTAGTGTGGAACTGCCTACAGCTCCTAATAACCCAAGCCAATTACAACAAGGTAACACTTGCGTGGGTGCCGGGGCACACGGGAGTGGCTGGAAATAAAAATGCAGATATCCTAGCTAGGAGAGGATCTGAAAAACAGTTCATAGAGCCTGAACCTGTGTTCGGTATACCAAAAACCTTAGCACGTGGCCTTCCAGAACGGTGTACCAGAAACGAACACAAAGCCTTCAGCCATTTTTTGAAAAGATGTGCATTTTCTCGTCCTGATACCTCAAAATTCTGGATTGGTGTGCCGAGCCCTTATCCACAATTTTGAGGTACAGGATTGTCCATTTCGTGTTCAGGACGAGAAAATGCACATCTTATCAAAAAATCATAATTTATACCTTGAACTCTTGCTCTATCTGCACCTTCTAGAAGAGGCATCTTCTCAGGAGAGAGGCTCTCAGAAAACACTTATAAAGAGGGTGTTGAACCTAGGGAAGGTATAGAACCTCTTTTAGGTGAAAAAATACAGCAAGGGATACAATAAGCAATCAGGTGCTGTGTCAGGGAATCCCTAAAACTTCCCTAAAATAATTTAATTTGTTCTGTCGTAGGTGAAATCCATGGCAAGGATTATTATTTCGTAACACATGAAGAAATGCTAAAAGAAATTGAAAAAGGCCAGTTTATAGAAACAGCTGTGTTTAGTGGAAATATGTATGGCACTAGTTTAAAGGCTGTGGAAAATGTGGCGAAAAGTGGAAAAGTCCCCATTTTGGATATTGACATTGAAGGTAAGGGTGGTCCCAAAAAACACACTGTTTTAATATTCGTCTGTTTATTCAAAGTCGAGGAAACCGTGTGCTCTTTTTTGAGCACGTTTATTCATCAAACAAGCAAACTGAACTACCCTTTTCACTTGAAGCTTGTTTAGCGAGCTTGTAAACATACTGACCAACTTTTTATGATTGCGCGGTGTCTGATATCTTTTTGCCTCGTTTTTTCGTATACCAGCTTTCCGAATTCACGAAAAATATTACTGGTCTTTTATTGTGCCATTGTGGGTACCTTTCCATGAAAGGAAACGCTTTGCTCATAACATAAACCAGAAGAAAAACAAGATATTTTTCGAAAAGATTTAGCAAATTAAAATTAATGTTTATGTTGTAAGCTCCGTACGTAAGCCCCAAAACCCTTTCGTTTTTAGTTTTACCCTGGATTTATAAACTGGACTATATCGGCGAACGGTGACGTTACTGGTATCACTAGAAGATCAACAATGGAAATGCCATCATACCATTCATAAAGTTTTTGCCGTTATCGGTACGACGGTATCGGTAGGCCGAGATGAACCAACTTTATCTTCGCCGACAACGTCGAGAGCGCGTTCAGATATTCGACCAATGAAAGGTCGCGGTTTTTACCACGTGATATCATACTATGGCGCCGCCTGTTTTGACGTTTCATTTTGACAAGGGCTTTGTTTGTTTTTGGTTTGTTTTTCAATAAATTTTTTCTATTTTTTTTCCGATTTGTTTTGGATTTTGTGAGTAAAATAGAGGATGATGAAGGTAAGTACTTTGGTTACTTTCTTTGGTAATTATTTAAACGGTTTTCTGCTATTTTTGTTCTTTTTTTAATTCTTTCTCTGTTAATAGGACTGGTTTTAAATCTTCTTTTTTCTTTTTTAGCATGTAAGCCATGGATAAACACAAAAAAACACTCATTAAACCCAACATCTGGGTTTCAGTATCCATATTTTCTCTTTTTTCCAAAAATAAAAAAAAAAGCAAACACTGATTGAAAACCAATTTTAGGTTAGGTACAATTGTCCTCTTTTTTTTGTCCCTATCTCTGTCTGATTCTGCGTCGTCGACCAGTTTATGAATGGAAAGCTTAACCACACCGACACCGCTGCCGACAACGTCGTCGTTCGCCGATATAGTCCAGTTTATAAATCCAGGGTTAAGCTCGGTGAGCTCGATGATCAGCTCCTCGAGCGAATAAACGAACGCGGTATGTGTTACCATCAGTTTTACAAAAAAATAAATAAAACTCGCTATCATCAGATAAATGAATTATACTCGACAGATGATATCACGTTATTTTGCGACGAGCCCAAAATCTCTTAAAAATATGTCTAATGTTATCTTTATTTTTAATAAAAATAAGCATAACCAATGTTAAATTTGATATTATTTTTTCTGGCCCGAAAACTCCCTATTGTCAATAAATCTTTATTATTTTTAGGCGTCAAACAAGTAAAACAAAAACTGAACCCTTGGTCGGTATTCATCCAACCCCCCTCTCTAGAAGACCTTAGACAAAGACTAGTCAACAGAAAAACAGAAACAGAGGAAAGTCTTAGATTAAGGTTGCAAAGAGCAGCTGTGGACATGGCTTATGGACTAAAACCTGGAAATTTTAATTTAGTACTGGTTAACGACAACCTGAAAAGGGCTTACGAGGAGTTGAGAGATTTCGTCGTTAAAAATGTGTTGGAAGACAAGGATAGACACACGCAGTCGGTTGATGCCAAGTTATAATAACAGATGTCGACTTTACCGTTTTGCCTATCCCTGCAATGCCACATCATGCAGCACCGATTCTACTAAAGGCCGATCGACTCCTATCATTTTGGACTTCTTTTTTCAAAGTTCTTAGCCATTTTCAAGCCGACAACGACAAAAAATCCATTAGTTTTAATGCCAAAATGCCGATGAAATTCGATAAAATAAGACTAAAACGGTCAGATTAACCTTCCTCTGAAGATCTTGAACAAATACTAGTCAACAGAAAAACAGTTAGACTAAGGTTGCAAAGAGCAGCTGTGGACATGGCCTATGGACTAACCTCTGGAAATTTTAATTTAGTACTGGTTAAATTAATAAATTTCGACACTCAAAGTGTGTTGGAAAACAAGAACATAGACACGCAGTCGGTTGTGGCCAAATTATAAAATAAAAAAATATAATAACAGGTGTGGACTTTACCATTTTGCCTATACCTGCAACACCACACCAAGCAGCACCGACTTTACTAAAGGCCGATCAACTCGTCACGCCAAAATGGGTTCAAATTCAATAAAAATACACTGAACCGGAACGACTAACCTCCCTCTCTAGAAGATCTCAGACAAAGACTAGTTAACAAAAAAACAGAAACAGAGAAAAGTCAATTTTAATTCAACTCAATTATGTTTATTGTTTCAAGGATAAAATTAACATGAACTTTAAAAAAAAAGTAAAATCTTATCAATAGAATAATAGACCAAAATATACTCTACTATAATAATAATATAAACCCAATTAAATTGTAAAGTATTATAGTAGATTAAGGAAAAAGCAATGCTTATTCGTTTCTTAGAAATGAGCGCAGCTTCAACATATTCATAAGGGTGTGTGCCGTACTTTTGGCAGTTAAGGAAGTAACAGAGGAAAGTCTTAGATTTAGATTGCAAAGAGCAGCTGTGGACATGGCCTATGGACTAACCTCTGGAAATTTTAATTTAGTACTGGTTAACGACAACCTAGAAAGGGCTTACGAGAAGTCGAGAGATTTCGTCGTTAAAAATGTGTTGCAAGATAAGAATAGAACCACGCAGTCGGATGATGCTAAGTTATAAAATTTAAAAAAAATTAACAATATGTACTTTTACTTTTGCAACACTATGCAGCACCGACAGTACTACAGGCTGATCAATTCCTATCGGTTTGGAGTCGTTTAATCAACTTTCGTCGCCATTTTCAAGGCGAAAATAACAGAAAATCCATTAGTTTTAATGCCAAAGGGCCGGTGAAGTTTGATAAAACAACACTAAAACGGTAAGACTAACCTCCCTCTCTGGAACATATTGGACAAAGACTAGTCATCAGAAAAACAGTTAGACTAAGATTGCAAAGAGCAGCTGTGGACGTGGTTTATGGACTAACACCTGGAAGTTTTAATTTAGTACTGGTTAACGAACACCTGAAAAGGGTTTACGAGAAGTTAAGGGAATTCGACAATAAAAATGAGTTGGAAAACAAGAACAGAGACACGCAGTTTGTTCATGCCAAGTTATAAAATAAAAAAATAGAAGTGGACTTTACCTTTTTGCCTATCGCTGCAACACCACACCAAGCACCGACTCTACTAAGGGCCGATCAACTCGTCGCCATTTTCAACACGACAATGACAGAAAATCCATACGTTTTGAAGCCAAAATGGTGTGAAGTTCGATAAGATAACACTGAAACGGTAATGCTAACCTCCCTCTCTAGAAGATCTCAGACAGACACTAATCAACAGAAACAGACGGACGTCTTAGATTAAGGTTGCAAAAAGAGCAGCTGTTGACATGGCCTATAAACTAACACCTGGAAAGGGCATACAAGGATTTTAAGAAATTTTAGAACAGAAATATTACGCAGTTGGTTGATGATAAGTTATAAAATAGAAACAATAACAGATTTGACTCATTTTCCTATCTCTGGAACGCAACACCAAAAATTAAAAATTTAACTGATGGGACTCAAAACAAAATGGCATTTTGGGTACGTGACAAAACCTGACAAGATTTTCATTAGGTACTACATTTATTTAAAAAAATCAATATAAGATTCTATCAAAATCAGTGAATAGGTTTTTAGGGGAACTTTTTAGCTCGATTTCTTTCTTACTGGCGTGTTTTCCACTTATTAAAAATTAAACGAATGCAAATGTTCTACGTTTATTAACTAAAATGCAGTTAAACAAAACTCCAGTGTTTTATAAGTTTTGATAGGCTTTTGAGCTGCTATTAATAACAAAAGTTTCAATATTTTCTTTTAATACATATTGGGAAATAATACAAAAATTATTTTTATTGTTAACTCTGGGGAACATCAGCAATAAACTGAATCATTGGATAGTCTCAATTGTGCACGAATACCATCACAATCTTAAGCTTTATGATAAAATACCTAGAAATCAGCATCTGCAAGCTAAAAATCCAATTCCTATTAACTGATAAGGTTAACTTTATTAGTAACATTTCATGAAATGTATTATAGATTGTGCGTGGTATAAATACCTATTGTTAAAATACATATTGTAGTTTTTTTATAGGTTTATTACCTTGCGTTAATAACGA
This sequence comes from Oxystoma pomonae, assembly GCA_963921995.1. Taxonomy (NCBI): domain Eukaryota; kingdom Metazoa; phylum Arthropoda; class Insecta; order Coleoptera; family Brentidae; genus Oxystoma; species Oxystoma pomonae. The sequence goes on along the minus strand of OY998169.1, from coordinate 43,667,298 downwards.
AAAAACGAGAGCATATTGTTCTTTTAAAAGAGTATTTTTCCAATGGGGTCCTTGCACAAATTTTAGAAATATAGAATTTGACTGGATTCGAATGAAATTTTACAGATATTTGGAAACACAGAAAAAAAACTCCGATTTACTTTGGATCATCATGTATTGAGATTTTATTTTTTTTTAAATTAATTTTTTAAAGATTATTTTTGTGAAAGGTTTGTAAATTTTAAAAATTACTGTAGGCAATTTTGCTGACCCTCGATAACAAATGCATAGGTACCAAAGCTGAACACATATATGTAAAAAAAAGGTTGAACGATACATAACACCCAGAACGTGAAGTTTTGCTACATACAAGTGTCAAGTTACCCGCCATTTTTTATTACACGTCAACGTGCTACCTGAATAATGCATATTAGGGAATTATTGAAATACGGCCGCACTGTAATGGATAGTACCTACTTAGCGCCGAACGTAACACAGGCTGTGCCTGGCCGTAAAAGGTGCAAATTATAGAATTATTGAACGCGCCTCGAGCGAGACGTTGACAACTCGACTCTATTTCTAACCTACAAATATATGCTGCCTGTTTTCGAAATTTTGAGTTGTTTTTTCACATTTTCGTATTTATAAGCATGGAAGATGTGTTAGAAGCAGTGGTGGAGGGTGGAGATAAGAACCTGGAGGGATGTTGAAGTACTTCTCGTAGCAAACAAATATTCTCCTCATTGAAAAGAAGAAGTCTGTGAGCCTTGCTTTTTTCATGTTCTTCCGGCATGTCACCCGATTTTATAAAAAAATAGCTGCTTTGTGCCCAATTTTTGCTTTTTTGGCCGTCACAACCCAAAGAATTCCCGAAGGTAAGCTTAATACGTAGGGAGCAGAGCGCATTCCGTGGAACTTTTGATGAAGATTTTACGAAATCTGTTTTAATCGATTACTAATGGACCCACCAACACTGTCTAACCTGTTAACAGCCCCAAAAATGCTGCAGTCAAAAAGTAGGGTTAGGGTGTCAATTTTTTTTTTAAATTCAGACGGTTTAAGCTAGAGCAATGAAATTTTTGCTCATATGTTGACCTTCCGGCAACGTACCCTAGTGTGTCATAAAAAATTACATATGTGACCCCTAGGGGGCAACAGGGGCCAAAATGTGTTTAATGCACCTGCACATCTGACCCTCAGTTGCTAGTTCATACTATTACCTACAAGTCTACTATACCGAAAAGAATTTCGTGGTTGTTAACAAGGCCCCCTAGGTTAGGGGCTAAAAAATTTTTCGATTTCAATTAAACAATTATATTTCACTTGTGTTTCAGCCAATATCATCAAAAATGCATTACCAGGGGCGCAGTGGACCATTTCTCAATTCTAAATATCCTCAACTTTGTTCCAGCCCCTAAGGGCTGTAGGGGAGTGGCATTTTTGTTGACATAGGGTGAAAGAGAAGTGAAATATAATTTTTTAATTGAAATCGACAAAAATTTTTGCCCCTTACCTAGGGGCCTTGTTAACAGCTATGAAATTTTTTTCGTTACAGTAGACTTGTAGATAGTAGTATGAACTACCAGTTGACTGAGATTCATATGTGCAGGTGTATTAGTATAGAAGATATGAGGAATAGTTTAAAAATACATTTTGGCCCCTGTTGCCCCCTAGGGGCCATATATGTAATGTTTATGACACACGAGGTTACGTTCCCGGAAGGCCAACATATGTGCCAAATTTCGTTACTCTAGCTCAAACCGTCTGAATTTAAGAAAAAAAATTGACACTCTAACCCTACTTTTTGACTGCAGAATTTTTGGGGCTGTTAACAGGTTAGGCAGTGTTGGTGGGTCCATTAGTAATCGATTAAAATAAGTTTCGTAAAATATTCATCAAAAGGCCCACGGAAGCCAAATTTTCTACGTATGCCCCCTAAGTATAAGTTAAAAAAATGACGACTAGTTGTCAAATACGGCCAGACACTGCCAAGATACGGTCCAGTATAATTCCTCCACAAATAAGAGGGACTTATTGGGCGTACATTTTCGAGTTCCCTTATTAAGGAAAATTGACATTTGACATCTGAGCATGCGCCTGACCTGCGTTTTTATTAAGGGAACCATAATAAAATACGGTGTTCGCTTAATTCGGTACCGTTACCGTACGCCCCTTATCTTTAAACATAACCTCAATTAGCATGGGTAATATTGATGGTTGGTTTGTTTTTCGACACGGCTTTTTAACATTCTTTGCATTTTTAGTTTTTTGTTTGCAAACAAAAACAGTCTTGTGGATTTTTAAAATTTATGTGAAAAAATTAATAAATTGGAGAAACCTACAAGGTTGAGATTTAACTATACTAAGGTGACCAACTCCTAAAGGGGCAAAACCGGGACACTCCGGCCATTCAATGTATTGTATATCATGTATTTTTTCTTATATGCACCCCTAATAATATTAAGATGTATTTTCCAAAATACTTACTAAAGAAAAATAATTTAAGTAAGGTTTCAATTCAAATTTATAGATGGCAGAGAACATCCGCTTTTTTAATTGCAGTTATTTTAAAGTAACAGTGGTATCAAAACCGGGGCGAGTCGGAACTTTTGCTGAAAAATCGGGACTATCCGAGACGGATTTTTTCCACGGGAAAAATGGTTAAAAATCGGGACTGTTCCGGCCAAACCGGGACGGTTGGTCAACTTAACTATACTGACGATATACTGGTGATTTATACTGGCGCCGCCTACCGTTGCCGTCGCTGCCGCCGCTGTTAATATTTTCTCGAGTATTGGTTCTTCCTACAACTCACTCAGCTGGCTTTCTTCTGTATCACTCATTTTAAAAATTAAAAACTTAGTTCATAAAAAGAAAACAATCAAAATAAGTTGGGTACGTTAGGTTAGAATTCTTGACAAACAAAACAAAAACAGCAATAAAAATCATGTGACCACTCAACATGCTTTTCTATTGGCCGGACTACGCGTGGCTACGGACGGAAACGGAAAAAGATAAACTTAGCTCATCTCGGGCGGCAGCCAGCGGCAGGTCGACGCAACGACGGCAAGGTATAAATAGAAGTAAAGGGTACCCATATATTGTTTCCCAGCGCCGACGCGAACGCAGACGGCGGACGGCCAGTATAAATTAAGCTATAATTCTTTTGCTAGAATTTATCAAGGAAAATCCCTACAAAAACCCAGCGGCTTGGGAAAATATATGGAAAAACCTTCAAATCTTAGGCGGAAGACAGTTTACCCAGAAAAGTGTTAAGAAACATTTAATGCTGCTTGTTGAGACATTCATTAAAAAACAGAAACTCGAGAAAGTCAGGTAAGTGGACAGTCTTTAGAGCTCTTATGAGAAATTTTAGGTTAGGAATAAGTTAAAGTATGGTTAAGGTTCAACCTAAATAAAATACGATTTTCCCTTATTATGGTAAAATCTTATAGAGTAACGCCCAATAAGTCCATAAGGTCAGGCCTGCCCTAAACTTATTAGTGTCGGCACAATGTGCTCGTTCTTGCGCATGCATATCTGTCAACAGCGCAAAATAATGCCTGGCCTTATTAGTGCCGGGCCCTAACTGCGTTTCAATAATTCCCTATATTATGCGCAGCAAATAACAAAAAAATGCTTCTGCCGATAGAGGTGTTTAAAATATACAGTGTCCCTCAAAATTTTTGGTTTGGTTCAATGACGATGACAGATAATATTTAGCAAAATTATTTTGACAAGTTACCCAACGATTTGGGTCAATTGACCATCATCAGCCCAAATAAAATTTTTGGTTTTAACTTACTTAAGATATTTTGGAAATCCGCTTGCAGTACCGTTTTTGACACTTTAAAAATTACAAACAAAGAGAATGCCAACTATTTTTTAAAATAAAACACAAAATATCCATGTACCTCGCCGGGATTCGAACCCGAGATCTTCCGTATGGCAAGTAAATACGCTACCCACTGCGCTAAGAAATATTTTAAAAAATGTTTACTTTGTTTTGACAAAGTTTTGAATTCCAAAATTCTTGTTTATTAAATACAACTCACTGATGACAATCATGACAGTTAACAGTATCAAAATTTTAATGAAATAAGTTATAAAATAAAGAAATAAAAATATTCTCTTGTTAATACAAAATGTCAAAAAAAACCTGTCAGTAAAAAAATAACTTGAGTATGGTGAAAACAAAAATTGAGTTTGAGCTGATGAAGGCCAATTATCCCAAAAAAAAAGGCAAGAGAAAAAGCACGTGTCCATAAGAAAAAATTTACTTGGCAGTGCTCTGAAAATGAACCTGGCATTAGGTAGATTTTAGAAAAGTGCTGGTAGAAAGTTTGAAACGTTTTTTGACAGCTTTAAGAATAAAGGCGCAAAAAAATAACAACTAAAAATGAAAAAATCTGTTTTTTTTTCGCAGAGCTACACGAATTTTGTTCTAGGTTTGAGCAAAGCATCAAACTACGCAACTTTGCATTAATTTAAACCTTTTCGTATTTCCTACCGTTTAAGAGATCCCCATGGTGAGCGTCGAATTTGGAACACCCTGTATATGACACAAACTTTTATTCCATTTTCTTTAATGGAATAATCAGACGATATCAACTTTTTGTTGTATATTTTTTAAAATATCTAAAATCATTTGTTGAAAAACATGTTTTTTTTATACCTTCATCAAAAATATGATTTTAGTAACTGTCTGCAGATAACTAAAGCATGGCTTTTTTGGTTACCGATGCAAAAAAGCTTTTTTTGATCACAGGTGCAAAAAAGATTTCTGTCCGTTTTTTACCCAAAGTTAAAGAGAAATAGCGGAAAATAGTAATATTGAAAAAATCTAATTATTCTTCCCTAAGAATTAAGACATTTCCGTATGTACGAAAAAATCATTTAAAAATATTGTCGAAATATCAAATTGTAAAAATAAAGAGATTAAAATGTCGCAACAATGAACGTCACCGAGTAAAACGACACATCGCTATGGAAACCATTGTTATTTCATTTACCATCCGCCTTGATTTATTCGTTCGAATTTTTTAAAAGTATTTTCCTGTTTTTCTTGAATTTTTTGATAAAGGTATCTATTTAAAAAATAGTGTAAACAACTCGCGGCTAAACTGTGCTCTTTTTACTCGCGTTTTGAAATACCTCGCTGCGCTCGCTATTTAAAACAACGCTTGTAAAAAAAACCCTATTTTAACCACTAGTTGTTAAAACTACTATTTTCGTAATATATACAAAATTATTGTTGTTTTGTACTGTAAAGTTTTTTTTTGTTTGAAACGAGAACGACTTTAGTATATGCAGCCATTAATGCGTGTTTACATTTTAATTTTTGAATTATGTATAAGCCTTTCATACACTGAAAGATGCGTACCACAAAATATAATAACCATGTCATAGCCGAGTACAACCAACCAATGTTGTACTCGTGTTATAGCTTCTACCAAAAACCTCTTATTTAGCAGTGAAAATCGAAATATATCTATAACAAAGGGCACCTATATGTTCATATCTGTGGCGTGTAAGCAACAATATACCTTTATCTATAATTTAAATGCCAACGATAATTGACTCACACACAACGATTATATTATTAGCGCATTCCTTTGGTAAATTGAGTGCGAAACCGGTTTAGAGCTGTCAAAAAGTTGCCCCAGTGCAGTTTCAATGGAATACAATTATGCAATAATATAAATAAACATCTATTTTATCATTTTACTATTGCGCTAAATGCTAAAAATCAAGAAAACTCTTAATTAACAACATTTAAAAAATTTTAAAAACCGCACTCAGTGCAAAACTGAACGTTTCAGTTCTTCAACGGAACACGAAAACTGAAAAGGTGCAACTTACTGGAACAGAAACCTACTGGTGAATACAAAAACTCTAAAATACGCAGACAATAATAGCGGTTTCCATTGGTAAAATTAGTGCGCCAGTCGTAGTGTACTTTGAATGAAACATGCAAAAAAGCTGCACCCACACCAGAACACTCTTTTCACTCCAAAACATAACTCAATGGACATAAAAGTAATTTAAAACCATTGCAAAACTCTTTTTAAGGTTGGATAGTGTGCTTAGACTTAAAATAAAAGGCGGGAAAAAGTTTTCGGTGAAAATAAAAGGCGGGAAAAAGTTTTCGGTGCGGCGCGAGCCCTTAGGGCCGGTGCGGAAAAAGTGGCACTCAATGCAAACGAAAACTGAAAAGGTGCACCTCGATGGAACAGCAGCACCGACTCAGTTGTGCACCCGTTTTACGAATGGAAACCGCTGTAACAAACATACTTTTTTGCATCAATATGAAGGACACATCAACAAAATCGGTATTTAAACGTATTTTTTAAGAAAATCAAAAATTAAAGGTACCTCTAGATGAGAAAAAATTATTAGAGCGAATTATTTTAGGGATCGAAACAAACAATTTTATATAATACCTTGCCAAACAGTTTTTATAATTTAAAAAAACCTGCCTATTGTTTTCCCTATATGCACTTATTTCAATGTTGGTATAGGTACTTTCAGCTTGACAGATCGATCGATCACACGATAACATGATGATAAAATGGACTCTATCAGACGTCTATTTTGAAACTGTATTTTATTAAATCCAAAAGCAGTCACAGATGTTATCCTCTACATAGTTTTCCAACAATTTGTAAGAAAAGTGGTCGGGTAAAATTAAATAATAGGATGATTTTAGTCCATTTTATAAGCTGTTCCATACAACGATTTTATTAAGCCCTGTTCTCACTATGCAACTTTTTCACAGGGGATTCAAGGATGCGCGAAAATATCAGAAAGTTGCAGGCATGCTGGAGAAGGTTTTAGTTAACTTTTGAATGCCAACCGTTTTTTTTATGTTGTCAATTTACCGCTTTGCTGTGAACACATACTTATAAACTCATATACACGGCATTGCAATGGATCCCCGTTATAATTTTTGTAAACAAGATTAATCATCTAAATCCAGGCTATGAAAATTTCTATAAATTCAGCCGTTTTACGCATGTGCGATGCCCTTCACTGCAATGGCCGATGGCATATGAATGTCACGTTTCACGTTGACAGTAGTGTTTGCTTTTAAAAAACCAAACAGTTTTCGTTTTTCTACGTAAAAATATGTGCCGCCCAAAATTAAAATGTAATCTTACGGCGTTTTTAATCGCATTTTGATGATCGAAAAATGAATAAGATGTGAAAGTGCCAAGACAGATGTTTTCTTTGGATAATACCAAAAATTTTACAGGTATTTCTTTTTCTCTGTATAAATTACTTTATTTTGTATAAAGGCCTGCCATAAAGCTAGAAGATAAAGTAAAATCACAGTACACTATAGTGTGTGTACTGTGAGTAAAATTAAAAATCGAAAAAACACACCACTTTCAGAAACAAAAATCAAAACAAACAAAAATGGCGTCAGGAATAACATCAATCCAACGCACTTGCGTAAAACGACCAGCAAATCTTTATTTTCCTGACCTACTTGATCATAATATGTTGCTAACAAAATTGCCACTTCCAGGGCGTGTATATTAAGTTTATAAGTATATGGCTGTGAATGTTAGGTTAGGAGTTTTATGTTCGAATTTTCCGACAAATATTCCACTTCATCTTCCATTTTGCCAAAAAAAAACAAAAATCAAAAATTAAGGGAAAAATTAAACAAAGCAGTTAAAAATCTAGTTTTATTTCGATGTGTTTTGAATATTGATTTGGTTATGTTGGCTAAAAATGACATTTAGTCCAAAAAAAAAATATATGGTTTGAACACCCCCCACAGCTCCATGCTATTATTAGTATATTAAAATTACATATTTTTTTACTATTTTGTATTGTCCGATATTGTTAAGTATTGTCCAGTGTTGTCCGTTATTGTCAGGGTTGCCATATTTTTATTTCCAAAAAGCGGGAGTTTAGAAAATTTATATCTTACTTAATTATGATTTTCAGAAGAAAAGAAATCAAGCGCAACTTGCTTTTTTTACCCTTTCATATACTTCGTGTTTAACAGTTTTAACACTTTTAACCCACAATAAAAAAAATTCACTTTACCATTTAAAAAAAATAACAAGTAAGATCTCGTTAAAATAACTTGCCCATTCACCATTATTTAGAGTTAAAATCTGAAGACTGCTCAGAGCTAGACTACAGTGAAAGTGAAATACAACATACAACTATAACAGAATAGTTATAGGCAAATAAAAAAATATTATATTTAGAAAATAAATTAAAAAACTATTTATTGTGTAGAGAAATTTGTTATTACTGTAAACAACAAACCAACAGAAAAACAAACAAATGATAAATTAGTGTCTAATTATTAAGAAGACTGCTCAAGAATGCTGGGGAATTTTTAAAAATGGAAAACCATCTCGCATAATTTAAAAATCGGGATATTTTTTGCATCAAGCGGGAGGCGGGAGGAAATTAAAAAAAGCGGGAGACTTCCGCCTAAATCGGGAGGACTGGCAACGCTAGGTATTGTTGAGTATTGTCCGGCATAAAGTATTGTTGAGTATTATCAAGTATTGTCGTGTATTGTCAAGTATTTTTTAATGTATTTTTCCTACGAGCGTGCGGAAAAACGCTTTTCTCGCATCCATTTTCGTGCGGAAAGTGCCACTTTTCCACACGCCGTACGTAAAAAATTTTTCACGCACGCTGTTGAGCAAAAAACATTTTTCACGCACGCTGTTTGCACGAACTCCGCTGGCGCGTCGTTCGTGCAAACGCCGGTGCGTGCGGAAAAGTATAACTTTCCGCACTTGTTAGGTAAATAACTATTTCGGTATTGTTGTATGTATTCTATTGTTTGTTAATGATTTGTACACCTACTGTTAATGGTCAGTTTTCGAGGGACACCCTGTAACTTTTAACCGACACCGAGCTCCAAATGCATTTTACTTAATCTCTTAATAAAACACACCTCATAAGCATAAAATAAGAACAGAGAGGATATACGCTCAGAAATGAGACTTGGCAAACAATGAAAAAATGCTTAGTCAAACAGTAGAACTTTTCGTCTCCTCAGAGAAACGGTTTTAGGTTCAATAAAAATGCTTGCGTGGCAATAGAGAGTTTAAGTGGGTCATAGGACGTACGTGTAAACGTGGAACATAGCGAAATATTCTGTCTTCCTTTTATCTGTAAAAAAACAAAGACTTTTCCGCTTGAATACAGATATCACAGTCCAATCTCTGCGGTCTAGCGTTGGGCTTTTTCATCAAGGTCACGTATTTAGCATGTCTAACGTTCAGAGACGTAAACTTACGTTCTATAACGTCTGCTCTATGTTACCAACGCGTAGATATGAGAAAAACGTAGCGAGTTTTGCCGAAGGAAGTTAAAAAATCAATAGATTGGTAATACGAAAGGCCGAAAAAAAGAAAGCAAGGGGCAAGTTTCTAATTCGAGTTTGTAAATTCATCTATGATTCTTGGCGACATTCATCGGATTCTTAAATTGCCGATGCTCACCGACTGGGCGAGTTTGTAAATTCATCAGATTTTTTTCACCAATGTCATATGTTTTTGGACAAATGAAATATAGTCTAGATTTTTTTTTAAATTTTTTCCAACTGAGGTGCTTTTTCGAATAAATCCCATTACATTACATTAGAATAAAGACGAACGAAAATTCTCGTAGGGCTTCAGGAGGACATGGTGAGGAGAAAACTTATGTCCATCTTATACCAGCCCAAATTGAAGATGTATTTATCTCCTTATGCTGGGTTTATACAGCAAATAAAATAAAACACAAAATAAGAATTAGCCCTTCGATTGGTCAAACGTGATCATGCCATTTTATTGGGTGTTCTTATTATTATATTATTTTATTTTGCTGTGTAAACCCAGCATTAGTCCTCGAAAACTGTCTTTCAAATAGTCTTAACGCGACTTCTTATCAAGTCGGTAATCTTTTAAATTACCTAAGTTTAAATTGAAAAAACATCAAAAAATTTGAAAACTAAATAATAACAACAAAGAACAGCTGATTAAATGACGTTAATGACATTTATCGGGAAGGCTCACCGGCCCCCAGCGTCGGTGAGCATCGATGCCATCAATTGATGAATTGGTGGAATCAATCGGACAAACTTGATTGTTTTCATCGGTGAGCTCATCGGTGAATTTACAAACTCGCCCACTCTGGGGGCCGTCATTTACTCAGCTGTTTTTTGTTGTTATTATGTTCTTTTTAAATTTTTTGATGTTTTTTTAATAATGATTGACGACTTGATAAGAAGTCGCGTAAAAACTTTTTCAAAGACAGTTTTCGAAGACTAATGCTGGGTTTATACAGCAAAATAAAATAATATAAGAATAAGAACACCCAATAAAAAAAATCAGTCAGAATGTAGCTATAGCCTAGATTCTTTTTTGATTTTTTTCCAATTGAGAAATTTGTGCTTTTTCGAAAAAATCCCATGGATTATTACAATAAAGACGAATGAAAAATCCTCATGGGGCTTCAGGAGGATATGGCGAGAATAAAACTTATGTCCATCTTATACCAGCCCAAACTGAAGATCATTTATCTCCTTGTTTATACAGCAAATAAAATAAAACAAGTAATAAGAATTAGCCCGGCAATTGGTCAAACGTGATCATGAGATCATAAATATGGTTTTTTATTGGGTGTTCTTATTATTATTATATTATTTTATTTTGCTGTATAAACCCAGCATTAGTCTTCGAAAACTGTCTTTCAAATAGTTTTAACGCGACTTTTCTTATCAAGTCGGCAATCTTTATTAAAAAAACATCAACAAATTTGAAAACAAAATAAGAACAACAAAAACAGCTGATTAAATGACGTTAATGACATTTATCGGGAAGGCTCACCGGCCCCCAGCGTCGGTGAGCATCGATGCCATCAATTGATGAATTGGTGGAATCAATCGGACACACTTGATTGTTTTCATCGGTGAGCTCATCGGTGAATTTACAAACTCGCCCACTCTGGGGGCCGTCATTTACTCAGCTGTTTTTTGTTGTTATTATGTTCTTTTTAAATTTTTTGATGTTTTTTTAATAATGATTGACGACTTGATAAGAAGTCGTGCAAAAACTTTTTCAAAGACAGTTTTCGAAGACTAATGCTGGGTTTATACAGCAAAATAAAATAATATAAGAATAAGAACACCCAATAAAAAAAATCAGTCAGAATGTAGCTATAGCCTAGATTCTTTTTTGATTTTTTTCCAATTGAGAAATTTGTGCTTTTTCGAAAAAATCCCGTGGATTATTACAATAAAGACGAATGAAAAATCCTCATGGGGCTTCAGGAGGATATGGCGAGAATAAAACTTATGTCCATCTTATACCAGCCCAAACTGAAGATCATTTATCTCCTTGTTTATACAGCAAATAAAATAAAACAAGTAATAAGAATTAGCCCGGCAATTGGTCAAACGTGATGAGATCATAAATATGGTTTTTTATTGGGTGTTCTTATTATTATTATATTATTTTATTTTGCTGTATAAACCCAGCATTAGTCTTCGAAAACTGTCTTTCAAATAGTTTTAACGCGACTTTTCTTATCAAGTCGGCAATCTTTATTAAAAAAACATCAACAAATTTGAAAACAAAATAAGACCAACAAAAACAGCTGATTAAATGACGTTAATGACATTCATCGGGAAGGCTCACCGGCCCCCAGAGTCGGTGAGCATCGATGCCATCAATTGGTTAATTGGTGGAATCAATCGGGTAATTTAAGAACCCGATGAATATCACAAAGAAACATAGATAAATTTACAAACTCGATAAAAAGTAAAAGACATTCCATGGCGAATTCCACGTCTACCACTAGGCATCGCGTACGTGTCAACTTAAACTGTCTAATAATATTTACATGAAATGCAATAAGAAAGCGACTTTATGTGCATACTTTATTTACCCAAAAGAAAATAAGCAACACCAATTACAATAGGGAACAAATTCCAATTTTTTTTTGTTTCCTGAACAAAAACTATGTTTTTGCTAAAAAGAAAGGTTCGTGGTATCGGACACACATTTTACTTTTCAATTCATTACGACCAGGCCTCAAAGATCTAATGGATAGTCCAGAAACCTACAGGCCTGTTTTATCCTAGTTAGGAATCATAAGGGTAACAAAGGACTGGACCTGGCGTATGAAGCATAACATAAGGAACCACACTCAGCGAATTTAAACAACGTTCGTCGTCACTTTATTCCGACAGGTGGCGCGCTGCATATAGCCATGTCCACATCCCGTGTTATTTGACGACGAAAGTTGTTTAAATTCGCTGGTGTGGTTGCTTATGTTATGCTTCATACGCCAGGTACAGTCCTATGTTACCCTGATGATTCCTAACAAGGATAAAACAGGCCTGTAGGTTTCTGGACGGACTATCCATTAGATCTTGGAGGCCTGGTCGTAGTGAATTGAAAAGCAAAATGTGTGTCCGATGCCACGGAACCTTTCTTTTTATTTATTTTTCACGGGCAAGAAATCTACTTTTCTTAAACTATTTTTTTGGGTTTAACTACACCCAAGTAACGAAAAAATACCAATTAAAGGTTTAAGTTGACTTGACTCGCAAAAAAAACTATATTATTTGTTACAAAATTAAATGGAATTTAAAGTTTACACAATCAGTTTTCGCTTCTTAGCCTGTCTTTTGAAGGATAGTTCTAAAATATTGACCGGTCAATTAACCACTGACCAGACCCTTCTGGTGGTCCGATTTTAACCAAATTTGGCAGAGACAATTCAACTGCATAAACAAACACATCCAGTAACATTTTACCCCCCTCACCCCCCAAATAAGGGGGCTAGAGCGAAAAAACATGATTGACCAGCGAAAAAGTTGTTCACCGGGCCCTTAACTATAATCAATTTTGATCAAACTTGGCAGAAATGTAAACGTACCTAAAGAACACGAGCTGTAAAGATTTTACCCCTCTCACCCCTTAAATAAGGTTGTTAGAGCGAAAAAACACGATTGGCCAGCGAAAAAGTTGTTGACCGAACCCTTATCTTTATCCAATTTTGATCAAACTTGGCAGAAATTTAAACGTACCTAAACTACACGCGATGTAAAGATTTTACCCCCCTCATCCCTTAAATAAGGGTGCTAAAGCAAAAAAACACGTTTGACCAGCGAAAAAGTTGTTGACCGGGCCTTTACCTTTATCCGATTTTGATCAGATTTGGCAGAAATGTAAACGTACCTAAAGTACACTTGCTGTATAAATTTTACCCCCCTCACTCCAAAGATAAGGGTGGTAGATCGAAAAAACACGATTGACCAGCGAAAAAGTTGTTGACCGGGACTTTATCTTTATCCGATTTTGATCAAACTTGGCAGAAATGTAAACGTACCTAAACTACACGTGCAGTAAAGACTTTAGGCCCCTCACCCCTTAAATAAAGGTGTTAGAGTGAAAAGGCACGATTGACCAGCGAAAAAGATGTTGACCGAGCCTTTATCTTTATCTGATTTTGATAAAATTTGGCGGAAATATAAACGTACCGAAAGTACACATGCCATAAAAGTTTTACCCCCTTTACCCTTTAAATAAGGGTGTTAGATCGAAAAAACACGATTGACCAGCGAAGAAGTTGTTGACCGGGCCTTTATCTTTATCCGATTTTGATCAAATTTGGCAGAAATGGAAAGGTACCTGAAGCACATTTGCTGTAAAAATTTAACCTTCCTCACCCCCCAGATAAGGGTGATAGATTAAAAAAACAGAATTGACCAGCGAAAAAGTTGTTGACTAAGCCTTTATCTTTATCCGATTTTGATCAAATTTGGCAGAAATGTAAACGTATCTAAAGTACACCTGCTGTACTGTACTGTACCCCCCTCACCTCTTACATAACAACTTTTCCGCTGATCATTTTTTCGCTCTAACCCCCTTATTTAAGGGGTGAGGGGGGTAAAATTTTAGCAGCACATGTACTTTGGGTAAGTTTACATTTCTACCAAGTTTAATCAAAATCGGATAAAGATAAGGGCCCGGTCAACAACTTTTTCGCTGGTCAATCGTGTTTTTTCGCTCTAGCACCCTTATTTGGGGGTGAGGGGAGTAAAATGTTACTGGATGTGTTTGTTTATGCAGTTGAATTGTCTCTGCCAAATTTGGTTAAAATTGGACCACCAGAAGGGTCTGGTCAGTGGTCAATTGACCGGTCAATGTTTTAGACACACCCTCTTTTGAATGTAGCCTCTGGGGCATCTCTCGTAATAGTCCAGCAGTTCAGTTTCATTTTCCCTGATTACCTTGTTTCCATGTTTAAAATATCTTGGTGAACCCTCTCACCGTGCTCGTCACTTACAGCACCACAATTTTCCGGAAAATAATGAAAAGTTTCCTAATCTGGGGACCCACAAATATTCCCTATTAATTTGAGCGTCACTGATTCTAGGAATCTTTTCTTTTAAATTACTAAAAGCATGGCCTACACAAAATTTTTCATAAGTGCTAATTTTATATTAATAGTCCTGGCCCCATCGTATACCCCTGCAAAAAAATCTAGGTCCGGAATTTTTTACTTTTGATTCATGTTTTTGGGTAGACATTGAACACCCGGGACAAATTATTTTAGTGACCTGCCTGTATTTTTGTATTAAAGAGCTTAAAATTTGCATTTTTTTGTGAGTTTTCCTTATGGAAAAAGGCTAAATATTAAAAAGTACTTGGGCAATCGAAAAAAGAAAACCACGGATCGAACGATAATTTCTTTCTGCGTTTTATGTATTATGTTTTATGTCTATTGAAGATAAGGGTTGCCCTGGAAACCGAGATAAACAGGATGGTTACACCAAATTATGTTCGTTTTCCAAAAAAATTCGCAGATTCAAGAAAGTATAGCTCACTCTGTACACAAATTAATAGATTTTTTTGGAAAAAAATTATTTTGCAAGGCCTTTTATTATGTCAGAAAAAACTTTTATTGTGTTACACCACTTTGAAAATCCATTTTAGAGGGTGCGATTTAGGGTATTTTTAAACGTTTTCTTTTGGGTCACCCCGAAACATTGATAATAATGGCATGTACAATCACATTTTGAAAGAAATTTAACCTTATAGTTTTCTTATAAAGCAGGTCCAAAACTCATCCTGTACAATTACAGGAAAATGGTTATGACAAAAAATGTTTGCTAGGACCTTCTCTATCACATATTAAAAAATGAAAAAAATTGACCAATATTTTAAAAACTTGTATTGAAAGTCATTTTTTGGACACCCTGTATAATATTTAAAATTACGTTAGTTTAAATATAGTTTACCTTGGCTTAACGAATAAAATCCCTAAAAATAAATAAAATCAGAAAAGCTATCTTAAAAAATCTGCGAATTTTTTTGAAAAACGTACATAATTTGGTGTAACCATCCTGTTTATCTTGGTTTCCACGCCAACCCTTATCTTTAATAGATATAGAACATCATTCGTAAAACGCAGAAAGAAATTATTTTTCGATCAGTGTTTTTTTTTTTTACTGGCCAAGTACTTTTTGATATTTAGCCTTTTTCCATAAGAGAAACACACAAAAAAATGCAAATTTTAAGCTTTTTTATACAAAAATACAGGGTGGTCACTAAAATAGTTTGGCGTGAGTGATCAATGTCTACCCAAGATAAATTACTTGTACAATGATCCAAAAACATGAATCACAATTCAAAATCTCCGAACCTAGATTTTTTTTGCGGGGGTATACGATGGGGCCTCGACTATAAGTAGCCGTACAACCTTTGTTATTTGGGGTGGTGGGAGTGTAGGAGGATAAAGTTTGTACGTGGGAGTTCCTTTTGAGTTCAGGTTCAACGTGAATATCATGGTCAGTAGAATTCGATCGGGTCAGCAAATTAGGAACACCCAAAAAGTAATTTTTTGTAATTCGCTGAATTTAATTAAAATTTTTAACGAAATGGGGGAACCTATAGATGTATTCATTAAAATCCCAAGTACTATCAAAAATACGAAATTTTCCTTCAAATTTATATTTCGGCAAAGGGTATTTTTAAAAGCCTATTTTCCAAGTTAATGGATTGTGACTTAGAAAAGGATTGTAATCATTTTTTTTTTGAGTATATGAAAAGTAAAGGTTAATATTATGCAAATTAGCATCTGACACCATATTTACACGAAAAATCCTAAAAATTAATACTGTGTCTCCAAAATAAGTTTTTGAAAATATTTTGAAATTATAATCTCGATTTCTAGGTCACTGTGCATATATCAAAAGGTCTCTCCGAAGAAAAACTTTCGCAACACTGGGCATTGATCCTAGAATGGACCAAAATTTATGCTTGGAACACGTTGGATTAAAAAAAAATGTTTGCTGAAGAATAAACTAAGCCTCTATTATGTTAATTTTTTAAGTTGGTTATTACTATTACTCATCAGAAAGACCAAATTTACTTAATTAAAATTTTTTGCAAAAATAATGGATTTTACTTTCTTTGGTTTAAAAAAAATCTAAGTATTAAAAAAACATAATTAACAACTTTATACAACATAGTTAAGAAATATTTAAAAAGCTGTTGAAGATGTAAAAAGCTTGGCTGGCATTATCTCCTCCAATCCTTTTACTTGTTTTTCGTGTGCATATATTACAATATTTATTTTGCAACCGTTCTTCACAAAATAAGAGGGTCAGAAAAAATGGTTATTTTCAGTTTTTAGCTCTCAGAAAACCTATCTTGTGCCAAATAAATTCCCCACGTACATAATTAAATTTTACCAAACTTTTTTTATCAGTTTACCGAAATTTTACCCTAACAACTAAACTTTCGAAACTCACCTAAACAATAATCTCGAAACTCACTTTTAAGAAAAAACGGGCAAAAGGCAAAGGTATACGCGTTACAGAACGTGTTATATACTTCGTTTTCACGTGTAACTGAGTACGTTTTCAATACGATTCACTTTCAAAACTTCCATGAAAACGCGGCGAATCGAACCTTTTTTTCGTTGGCCATGTTCAAGTTCAATACCGCTTTTTTTGGAATAGTATCGAGATCCAACGGATATCGTATCGACCTGATTGATGATATCCAATATTCCTGCAAAAAATATGTATATACCTTTATTTTAATTATATTGTTGTGCTGTTAACTTATTGGCTTTAAGAAAGCAAACAAAGAAGTAAAATTGGCAAAAACTAACCTCAAAATACATCAGGCAAATGTTAAAAGCTCAACTCGTGATCAAAACGCCTTCAAATTGCTTCGTGAAAACCGAAAAGTCAATCTTATTGAAAACGCATTCAGTTCCACGTGAAAACGCAGTAATAGTAGCCTAAGAGCGTTTTGGCCATATACTTTAGCCATATAGACCTCATTCCAAATTCTCCGCACCAATTCAAAATGGCGGCTGAAACTTAAACAACGCCATTGTCAGTGTCAAAAAACTGGTCCGCAGCAATTTGGAGTGGAGTGTAACTATGAGATACTATAATGGCCAGTGTCGCAAAATGTGTATAAAAATAATGTAAAAATCAAGGTGGGCCATGGGCAAGGCCAAAGGCGAAAAATCTAATACGCATGCGTGACTCAGTCTGCTCGCGCCCAAAAGATTTTTTGGCTTTGCGTTTTTTTTTCAGACTAACTTGATTGGGAGAGTTACTATGGCTTTTTTTTTCGGAAAATGCAAGGGCAGTGCATTTATATTATCTCATAGTTATATGTTTTTAGCTTTTAAAACAGGCTAAAGGGAAATTTTTCCGGATGAAGCTGGATAGTAGGTTTTAAACAGAAAGACGATTGCTTTCTCCACCGTCTTGGATTAAAAATGGTCGACAGGGGTATTATTAACGAAATCATAACTTTCTTATTTATTAACCGATTTATCTTAAACAAATTTTGATACATTTATAATATAATGGTATTTAAAATTATTATCACTACCTTGTACTTTTAATATTTGTGTATCAAAATATTTCTGTCCGTTTTTTACCCAAAATTAAAGAGAGATAGCGGAAAATAGTAATATTGAAAAAATCTAATTATTATTGCCTAAAAATTAAGCCATTTCCGCAGGTTTTCACCAAGTATTTACGAAAAAAATCATTTAAAAACATCGTCAACTTAAACAACGCCATTGTCAGTGTCAAAAAACTGGTCCGCAGCAATTTGGAGTGGAGTGTAACTATGAGATACTATAATGGCCAGTGTGGCAAAATGTGTACAAAAATAATGTAAAAATCAAGGTGGGCCATGGGCAAGGCCAAAGGCGAAAAATCTAATACGCATGCGTGACTCAGTCTGCTCGCGCCCAAAAGATTTTTTGGCTCTGCGTTTTTTTTTTCAGACTAACTTGATTGGGAGAGTTACTATGGCTTTTTTTTCGGAAATGCAAGGGCAGTGCATTTATATTATCTCATAGTTATATGTTTTTAGCTTTTAAAACAGGCTAAAGGGAAATTTTTCCGGATGAAGCTGGATAGTAGGTTTTAAACAGAAAGACGATTGCTTTCTCCACCGTCTTGGATTAAAAATAGTCGGCAGGGGTATTATTAACGAAATCATAACTTTCTTATTTATTAACCGATTTATCTTAAACAAATTTTGATACATTTATAATATAATGGTATTTAAAACTATTATCACTATCTTGTACTTTTAATATTTGTGTATCAAAAAATATATTTTATACCTTCATCAAAACCATGATTTCAGTAACTGTCTGCCGATAACTAAAGGATGGCTTTTTTGGTTACCGATGCAAAAAACTTTTTTTTTTTTGATCACGGGTGCAAAAAATATTTCTGTCCGTTTTTTACCCAAAATTAAAGAGAAATAGCGGAAAATAATAATATTGAAAAAATCTAATTATTATTGCCTAAAAATTAAGCCATTTCCGCAGGTTTTCACCAAGTATTTACGAAAAAAATCATTTAAAAACATCGTCAAAATATCAAACTGTCAAAGATTACTGAGTAAAAAGGCACATCACTATGGAAACCATTGTTATTTAATTTACCAGCCGCCTTGATTTATAATTTAAAGATGGTTTGTTGCAAGAAGTGCTCTTCGTTCGAGATTTTTAAAAGTATTTTTCTGTATTTCATGGATTTTTTGATAAAGGTATTAAAAAAATAGTGTTAACAACTCGCGGCTAAACTGTGCTTTTTTTTACTCGCGTTTTTAAATACCTCGCTGCGCTCATTATTTAAACCAACGCTTGTAAAAAAGCACTATTTTATCCACGAAGTTAGTACCCATTCTAAAAGCGTCTCGAAAGGGTGGACCTTTTTATTTAGAGTTTTTGTTTTTAAGTACACGTATTCGTCAAAAACCTCAAAAAACACGTAACAAAGGTAATGATTTATAAAGAAAATAGGTTTTCTTTTAGCACTCAAACGTCAAAAATAGAAGGTATTCATAATGATTCCAAAAGACCACCATTTAATAAATATAACAAAATTTGTTTAAGAAAAATCGGTTAAAAAATAAGAAAGTTCCGATTTTTTTGAATAATATCTGTCGGCCATTTTTAATCCAAGATGGCGGAGGAAGAAAGCGTTCCGCAAGGGAAACCTTTTCTACAAACTACTATACTGCCGTGCAAAGCAAGAACCTAGCAAGTCAACTTACTTGAAAATTGAGATTTTTATACCACTAGAATCGCAGTAAAAAGCTACATCAGGTAGTTTTTTCGAAATATTTCTATCTTATAAAATAAGAAAATTATTAGATTTACTTGATTGTTTTTAAAGACGTTTTTTTTTTTTAAAAAAATATTTTTTCGAAATAAAAACAAGTATGTCAACTTGTACATAATTATCGCCCTAAATTTGTCATAAATGTTTTTTTTAACAGACCGGAAAGTATGCACTTTCTGTACAATTTTTTGCATGGCAAACTTTACGAAGATGGGTCCGGAAAACAAAACATAGACCGGAAAAGGAACGAGGGACCGAAAGATGATCTTTTCCGGTCTATGTATTATTTTTCGGTCCCGTGTTTAGTCAAGTTGCCTGTGTCTTGTGTTGACAGTTTTAAAACAATTTTTTGAATATTATTATTTCTTTTTTTGACTTTTGTAAAAAATTTTTAACTTGTTCTTTATTTTTTTATTTATTTTTTTTATTATAAAAAAAAAAAGGAGGATATTAGTTGGCTAAAAAAAAGGTCTCGCCTACGGCTTGCCCTATAAACTTTCTGCGTCGACCTGAAAAGTTCACTTTTCAGGTCTAATAAATCTTCGGTAGATCCCGAGTAATTTTTTTTTGTTTATCTCGTTTATTACTATTACTATTCAACTTAAATTTAAGTGTAAAATTGGCTGCATTTAATATTAAATATGAATTATTAATGACTAAATTGCAATTTGGTATAAAATAAGCTTTTTTTATGTAAAATATACTTTTATTTGCTATTTTTTCTATATATATTATAATAAAATTTTTGTACTATCTTCACTTAATTGGTTATATTTTAAAATTTAATTAAAAACAGTTGAGAGCAGTTGATTACATGGTTTTAGTATTGAAAAAATTACTTACTGGGTCGTTTGATTTGTACAAATGGTTTATATTTTATGAACCAGGTAAGTGATTTTCTCTCAATATCATCGTTTCTACTTAAAATATAGAGACCACAGTATGCCTAAGTGATTGCCGGAAAAATGTCATTTTTATCGTTTTAAATAAAAAAGTTATGTAAAAACAACGAGGATATTAGCTTATATCCTCGTTGGTAAATATTTGGGTACCCTTGAAGTTTCTAAAATACATGGAGTTTGCTAATTTTTAGAAAGCTGGAGAAACTTTATAAACTACAATCATAATGAGGCACTAAAATTATACTTTTCATCTCTAGGGACTAAATTACTCTTTTAACCCCTATATAGGAACTAAAAATAAAATTCAGAAACGTTGATGGCAATCCACAATGAATGACACGTAAAAATCAACAATTTTTTTTAGAGAAATGCAAAACATATCCCAAAAGAGCAAATAATAGTACATAAACCACTTGTCAAGTGTTTTTTTATCCCTCCACTCCCACTTTAATCCCTAAGTGTACAATGTTCTATTTTATATAAAAGATTCCAATACTAGTTTTGTCAAGGTATTCATTTCATGATTGTTTACAAAACTTCATGACTTTGACCCGAAAAGTTCTACATGACATTTCCAGGATCTCCCGGTAACTTCAATTCCAGATTATCTACTGGACAACAAAATTATCGACGATATAACTAAGTAGGTACTAAAATTTGGCGGTAAAAAAAAAATTAAACTCACCTAAACAAAAATCTAGAAACTAACACTTTAAAAAAAATATCGGACAAAAGGCAAAGTATACGCGTCACAGAAAGTTCCACAGAGGTACCCTATACACTCGCGCTTAAGTGGATGAATGCATAAAAAAGAGTCGGGCGCGCTCGAGCCCCGGGTACCGCGCTTCTGCGCATGCGCGAACGTTATGGCGGGCAAACAAAATCATAAAAATTATCGCCAGTTTTATGTTGGTTAAGTTTACTTTGGAAAAAGGTGGGGCTCCGCTTTGGGTTTGATATAATTTACACAGAAACAACACCAGTTTGTTAAGATAACATTTTCGGGAGACTTTATTTTTTTTCTTAATAAAAATGAATTAGATAATAATGCAAGCTACCTTTATACAGTATTTACTATTATCTACTACATGCGCCCATCGTTTATCATTTAAAAACGTGGTATATTAAAAAATATATAATTTAATATATTTTCTGCTTGTTACCCAGAAAACACAAATCGTCGGCATTGAATCGGGCCAATGTCGACAACGTCGGCAGTGTGTCGGTATCGGCGACTACACTTTGGCCCGATGTTGGTCAGATAATCGGCAATTGACGGAAGTCCACATTACTACAGTCGACTTTATGCCGACACCACTTTAGGACCGACGATGGTCCGATTGGAACTTTGTTTAATTGGTCGAAAATCGGCAACTGACGATGGCCCGATTTACTATAGTCGACTTTATGTCGAAGTCCACTTTATTTGCTTTAGGGCCGACGACGGTCCGATTGGAACTTTGTTTAATCGGACGAGAATCGGCAACTGACGATGGCCCGATTTACTATAGTCGACATTATGCCAACGCAAACCTTATCTGCTTTAGGGCCGATGATGGTCCCATAGGAACTTTCTTTAATCGGTCGAGAATCGGCAACTTTATCTGCTTTAGGGCCGGCGACGGTCTGATTCGAACTTTGTTTAATCGGACGAGAATCGGCAACTGACGATGGCCCGATTTACTATAGTCGACTTTATGCCGACGACCACTTTATCTGCTTTAGGGCCGACGATGGTCCGATTGGAACTTTGTTTGATTGGTCGAGAAGCGGCAACCGACGACGGTCCGATTACGTTACCTTAAAATTTTTAAACTGCTTAATAGGTTCTTCCTAGTATGTAGAGATGGCGCTAATGTCACTATGTTCCCTGTACAGTGGAAGATAATATTATATATATAATGAGCAAAGATATTTCAAAACTAGAATGCGAACTTGACAAGATGGTGGTACTTCTCTACAAGAATCACCTCTTGTGCCACTTAAACCAGCCCGACTGGTTAAGCACCCGCATTATCGAAACTTTGTAGTTTGCTGCTTTAAGTTACCACCGACGGACCTCCGTCAATCGCCGACGTTGGACCGCTTTAGGAAACCAATGTCGGACTTCAATAGTTTACCGATGTCGGGCCGAGACCAGCTTGCCTACGTTAGACCGACCAATTTAAGCAGATATGGGAGGATGGTCGGTATCATGTGGTTAAACCATATCGGACGATAATCGTACGGCGACGGTATGCCGATGTCAGCAAAAAGTAAAATTTACCATTGGTCCGACGACGGGCCACAGTCTAACGCTGCATCGGCAAACATACATTGGGCCTACATCGCAAAGCGGACAAAAAATACTGCTGGTCCGATGTCGTGCCGATGACGACAAATTCGGCAATCGACATCGGACCGACGAAGGCCTGAGGGAACCGTGTTTGCTGGGTAGTCTCGTATGGTCGAAATTTTGCAATCTTCCTCAACTATTCCCCACTAACGTAGTTTTTCCGTCTAAAATTAGGAAATGTTAAGTGAAACTCAAATTTGAAAACTGCATATTCGTAGCAGCTTTGGTTCAAAAGGTATGGATTTTCAAATATATTATAACCTCCTCCCATCGACGTACTTAGTACATCGATGTCTCCTCCCAACCTCTTAACCACACGTGATAGAAAAACAGTTAACGGTAACCATAAAAGCCATGATTTGGTTATTTGCCCACAGTTATTAAAATCTTGTTTTTGATGAAGGTATATGCACTTTAAGGACCAACAAAAATTTAGGCGGTAAATAAATGAAATTTTAGGGAGTAAAATTGAATTTAGTAAAAAAATCGCATATTTTAAAAGATTGATTGACCGTTTTTGGTAAAAATTTGCACAAAATGAAATCTAAAGTGCAAGAAATAGTATACAGTGCGGACGGAAAAACTCCCGCCCTGCTAACTCTTGAACGGATTGAGGTATCGACGTCTAATGAAAACCACGTTTAATGATAACACTTTAGCTACTTTAAAATTTTAAATAGAAAAGGGGGTCGAGTGATACCTTCTTTAAAAGATATTTTAATTCCCTATTTAAAATTTTAATTTTTTTAAAAATCGGTTTGCGTCTTACAGAGTTATGATTTTTTTTGACTATAGTTTACACATCTCCCCTTACTTTTGAACGAATTGAGATATCGACTTTAAATGAAAAACATGCGTAATAATTTTACCACTTTTTTACGTATTTTTTACAAGCGTCATATTGATATAAGTCTCTAAGGTCACTACTTTAAAATTGTAAATAGAAAGGAGGATCGAGTGATACCTTGTTTAAAAGATATTTTAATTGCCTATTATGTCTAGTATTTCTCAACAATAATAAAAACTTTAAGTTGCTAGTGACCCTATGGCCTTACCTCAAAAAATTTATTTGATTTCCACTGAATTTGTTCAAAAGTAAGAGGAGAGGTGCGCAAACTATAATTACACATGCTCATAACTCTGTAAGTAATACACCGATTTCTAAAAAAATAAAATTTTAAATAGGGAATTAAAATACCTTTTAAACAAGATATCACTCAACCCCCCTTTCTATTTAAATTTTTTAAGTAGTTAGTGACCTTATAGTCTTAAGTCATTATGAGACTAATCTAAAATACGTCAAGAAGTGGTAAAATTGTTATCATTACGCATGTTTTCTATTTAAAGTCGATATCTCAATTCAAAAGTTAGGTGAGGTGCGTAAACTATAGCCGAAAAAACTCATAACTCTGTAAGTCGCAAACCGATTTAAAAAAAAAATAAAATTTGAAATAGGGAATTAAAATATCTTTTAAATAAGGTATCACTCGACCCCCCTTTCTATTTAAAATTTTAAAGTATCAAAAGTGTTATAATTAAACATGGATTTTTTTTTTGAAGTCGATACCTCAATCCGCTCAAGAGTTAGCAGGGGGGGGACTTTTTACGTCCGCACTATATACTATTTCTTGCACTTTAGATTTGATTTTGTGCAAATTTTTACCAAAAAGGAACAATCGATCTTTTAAAATATGCCATTTTTTCACTAAATTCAATTTTACTCCTTAAAATTGGATTTTAGTCACCAACACTTTATTTTACTCCCTAAAATTTCATTCATTTATCCCCTAATTTTTTTTTGGTCCTTAAAGTGCATATACCTTCATCAAAAACAAGATTTTAATAACTGTGGGCAAATAACCAAACCATCGCTTTTCTGGTTACCGTTAAGTGTTTTTCTATCACGTGTGGTTAAGGGGTTGGGAGGAGGTTATAATATATTTGAAAATCCATAACTTTTGAAGCAAAACTGCTACGAATATGCAGTTTTCAAATTTGAGTTTCACTTAACATTTCCTATTTTTAGAGGGAAAAACTAAGTTAATACGAGACTAACAAGCAGAAAATATTTATTAAATTATTATATATTTTTTAATATACCACGTTTTTAAAAGATAAACGAGGGGCGCATGCAGTAGATAATAGTAATAGTGTATAATGGTAGTAAAAAATACCTTTTAAATAATGTATCACTCGACCCCCCTTTCTATTTAAAATTTTAAAGTAGTTAGTGACCTTATAGACTTATGTCAATAGGACGCTTATAAAAAATACGTCAAAAAGTAGCAAAAGTGTTATCATTAAACACGGTTTTTATTTGAGGTCGATAACTCAATCCGTTCAAAATTAAATGTGACGTGTTTGGTGCTTTTTGGTAAAAATTTTCATAAAAGCAGTATATCTAAAGTGCAGAAAATAGTAATGCCACGTTACGTAAACTGCCAGCGAATTGCAGCAATTTTTTCTCATCGGAATAATTATTGTGCCACCTTAATCCCCAGCGAAGGTTTATAATGGTTAATTAAAGTAACACTCGTGGCATATCGGACAAAGCGTTTTTGTTTCTCACTTCATCACTACCAGGCCTCCAATGTCTAATGGAGAATCCAGACACCTACAGACCTGTTTCATCCTTATTAGGAATCATCAGGAAGTCATATGATTGTACTTGGCAGTTGAAGCTACACATGCACCATGCACACCTCTCGAATTTATTTTGGAGGCCTGGTCGTAATGAAGTGAGAAACAAAAACGATATGCCACGAGTGTTACTTTAATTTTTATTTGCGAGATTCACTTTGTTGTCTTTTAAATATTTTGGCTTTTTAGCTCTGCACAACAAGCCTCCTCTGAAGCGATTGCTTGCTGATGCCTTAAAATTATGGCCACGTAGTATGAAGCTCCACTTGGGGGTGGTGCTACTGAGAACGTTACCTCTTTTTAAGAGTCATGTTACAGTGAACTTATACTTTTACATATTTCTTCTTTATAACCTGCTGAAAGGTACAGGATTCTGTATATACGGTCTTCTGCACTTTTCAATTTTAATGTTTTTTATGTTTCTAGAGGTGTGCATGGCGCCTGTGTAGCTTTAACTGCCAGGTACAATCCTATCCCTGATGATTCCTAATAAGGATGAAACAGGTCTGTAGGTGTCTGGATTCTCCATTAGGCATTGGAGGCCTGGTCGTAATGAAGTGAGAAACAAAAACGCTTTGTCCGATATGCCACGAGTGTTACTTTAATTTTCATTTGAGGACACGAGATTCACTTTGTTGTTTTTTAAATAATGGTTAATGCCTGATCCACAGTTTCACTTCTTGGAGCTCACTCCTATTTCCCTCTTCGGCGTTTAGAGAAAGAGAGAAATATATTTTCTATTCCCATCTCACGCTTTTCGATAAAGATAGAAATAGAATTAGCGGCTAGAAGTGAAACTGCGGATCAGGCATAACCCTGTACAAACCAGGCATAGCGTGGGTTTGTAAAATCAGCACATGAGCAATCGCTGCCAGCAAGCGCGTTCTTACGCTCATTGATAAATATTTTAATCGATATATTGTTATTTAAAAAAGACACAAAGCAAATATTAAAAAGAAAATATCCATTGAATCACAAATAAAACAATAACCTAACCTCAATCACGCATGAAGAGTTAAAATGGACCAACTTCAATCCGTTGTGAACGCGCCTGAATTTACTCCCGTCAAGTTCATTGGTTGGTATTGATCACGTGGTACACAACGGACGCGTATCACGTATAGATGCCGATCCAGTTAGAAGAATCGATGCCGATCGCTGGATGGATTTCACATCATCATTTATCAGCTGTTTTTTTATTTATAGTACCTAGAAAGAGGGCAAGTTCTTTTATTCAGCAAGTCGTCCACCGGTTCCAGAGTTCTTAATATATTTAGTGGAATGTTGGTGGCACCAAACGGATTCATAAATTATTCGGTGGATTTCAGCAATCCAGCAATCGGTGTCCACCAACGCCACCGAAGGAGGATCTCGGTTGAGATTTTGACATTTCATTCTTGTCATATTTATATTTGTTTTTTTAACCAAAAACTTTTTTGTTATTTTTTGTTAGAAGTATGGATGCAGCCGCTGCAGTCAAAAGAGTTGTGGGGCAACTAGCCCTCAACCTTTTCGAAGATACACACAAATTTCTTGGGTTTTTTTGTGCTGATAGGTAAACAGAAACTGGCTCTTCATCGTCTACTTGTAGTTGAACTAAAAATGTCTCTAACAATGACAGTCAGTCGATTTCACCGCGTTTTTTGTGGCCCACCGATCCAACAAGCGGTAGATGTCAGATGGATGTAATATGTCATATGTCAAAATCCGGTGGTACAGCACTGCTGGAAACCTGCTGAATTAAAGAACTTCCCCAGAATTTTTTTTATGTCAGCGCTGGATCTGTCAAAAACAGCTGTTAAATTGACAGCTGAAAGCGTACTTATGAATCGCTGAATTTAAGCTGACTAAAAGAACTCGCCCATACTTTTAGTTGTTTTAACACGGTAAAGTTGAAATTTCTTGATACGGAAACGGTGTGTGCGATTTTAAACAACCGCTTCCTCTAAGATAAGAATAAACGTTTCCTTGGTAAATACCTATTTCTTGATAAAAATGGAAGTAGAACAAGTTTTAAAACAAAGGTGGATACAAGGACAATCCCTAAATTCAAAAAGAAACGAACGGTTTTGTGAAAAATTGATAATATTAATACTTTTAAGTGGGAAAAAACGATTTCTACGATTCGTGTTATAGAGCCAGACTTAGTCTGTCGATATCTCAAAAATATTGAGGGGTCCCTATAAAAAAAATCGAAACCAAATTTGGCAGAAACATAATTTGTCAGAATTTAAAAGAAAAGAAAATAATTGGTCCGAAAAAAATTGTCTCGAAAATGAAATGACGGTAAAATCAAATCGCTAGAAAATACATGCAAATAATTAAATTTAAACGAATCATATTTTTATAGAAACACAAAATGTTAGAAAATATTTTTAACGAAAAAAACGAAAAAATTATTTCAACCGATAGCCACGAATTCAATTGCAATGTTGCCAGGCTAACGGCAGGGAAGAGTCGAAGTAAGTTGTGATATTGTATTAATTTACCCCCTTAACATTCTCCAACCACCCCCTACCCCCAAATTTCTTCATAATATTGTATTGTCATCGGACCTAAATTACAAAAATGAATCACAAGATTTGATAGACAGTTAGACAGCCAGAAACTGTGAAGTTAAATAAAATCGTTTAATAAAAAAATCCCCGTGTCATTTTTCGAAGAAACTTGTCAACCCCGCAATCCAGGGCCTTCGGCGCTCTAGAGATTTAAATTTGACGTATGCCCAATAGCAATCGGCTGGATTGTGGTTCTGCTCATTTAAGAATGGGGCATATTATTTTCTAGCAATTTCTGGGTCGGGTGTTTTTCGGTTCTAGACAATTATTTTTGATACTTTTGTAATTCTGATATTTTAAGTTTCGGGAAAATTATAATCGGTTAAATTATATTCGTGTCTTTTAAGGATCAAGAAAATTAAAATTCTATAAAATTATATTCGTATCCATTATTTTCTGGGTATTTTATTTTCGTTCATATTTCGTTTCGGAGATTTTATTTTGTGTTCAATTGTGGTTCGGTTTTTGTAAATTCGGCTTTTTTGTGGGTTGCCATGTTGCCAAAAATAAGATACCCCGGGCTATGGTGTTGGCTGCATTAAAATAATTTTTAAATTAAATAAACATTGTGGAAACAAAAGATTTCTGGTTGCGTATTTTTTTGGAAACAAACTTTATAATAAGCGACCCTTCGTTTGGTAACTGTACAACAATTACAAATCTACAAGATCTGATTCTATTTAAAGCAGATTAAAATTTTTCAAATCAGTTTTACCACTGAAAAAAATTTAGAACTTATTGTAAAAAGATAAAAAAATATTGGCATACATTGTCAAAATTAGAATTTTTAGGGAGTTATGGACCTGTTGGAAGTCCTGAATATACCAGGAATGGTGAAAATAGAGGGAGAAAAAATTGATGAGAGCTACCTTGATATTTCTAAAGTTTCCAAATTAATCCTCTCGATATTTTTTAAGTTTTGTAACTAGATCTTTATGAATAAATTTTATTTAAAAAATAATTATCATTGTGGGAATTTTCAAAATGAAAAAACCCTTACTAAAATAAATATTGGGATAGGAACGGTTTTTAATAAGCGCTTTAAAGGTAGATAAGAAACCAAAAAAGACAGGCACATAAAATCCATAGGTACCTATTGAGTTAAATAAAGTTTACATTTTTTACTTTTATTTATACACAGTGGGATAAAAATTTAACCCCTCGAATATTGCGGGACTGATGGATGATACAACAACGTTGTTTTATAATCGCGTTTCTTTTCAGTCGATTAAAAATAGGTGGCATTTTTTTTGCACCCGTGATAATAAAAGTTTTTTTTTGATTGGTACATTTGTAAAGTTTCCTTTGGGAAAAGTTTTTTGCTACTGGATTTGGGAAGATTATTTAAAAAGCAATCAAAAATATGAAAATATTCCTACATTTTAAGGCATTGCTGCATAATTTGACATTTATATTTTAGGAAATATAGAAAAATTATCGATTTTTTAAAATAATACACCCTGTATATTTTTATATTTTTTAGAAGGTCCAGACTAAGCCCTTTTTAGAAACATCTTCAACCCTGCTCTATATTTAATAGTTTCTACAAAATTTTTACTATTAGTTAACTGCACTAAAGTCCAGTCATCGTATTTTTTGCCAATAAGTCACAATATGTCAATTTAAAGTGAGACATAAAATTCAAACCCACTGCCAACATCAAAAAATGCATGATGATTGACTGATCTTAATAAAAGTTCTGTAGTGCAGCTAACTAATAATCAAATTTGTTCAATGATAAAAAGCTAAATATCTTAAAAACTGTTATGGATAAAGTAGCATGAAAGATATTTCTAAAAAGGGTTTAGTCTTAAGCTCTCGAAATTGTAAAAAATATAGGTTGTTCTATTAAAAAAAAAACAGTCATTTTTGTATATTTCGAAAAATATAAATGTCAAATTTGACAGCAGTGCCTTAAAACGTAGAAATGTTCTGCTCTTATTGACTGCTTTTTAAATTAACTTTCCAATTCCAAACGCAAAAACTTTTCCCAAAGGAAACTTAATAATAAATTATCACCCTGTACATATAACTAAACGATACTGCCCTTGCATTTTCCGTAAAAAAGTCGTAGCGATAATAACTCTCCTAATCAAGTTAGCCTGGAAAAAAATCTTCCGGGCGCGAGCAGACTGCGCCAGGCATGCGCAATAGATTTTTCGCCTTTGGCCTTGTCCAGGGCCTGATTTTTAAATTATTTTCTTTGTTTTTTAAGTTATTATTGTTACACATTTTGCGATCCTTGGGCCATTATAGTATCCCACAGTTATATGTTATGGTGCGGACATTTACTAAAATCGTGTTTGTAATGAAGGTATAAAAAAGTACTATGTATTATTTTGTAGCAAATGTAGCCAACTGTCGCGTGAACCATATTAGAGTCAGAGCCTGGATTTTTTGGGTCACTGTCCGTTCATCGAAAACACACTCATCGAAAACATTTTCATCGACGATATTTTCATCGAAAAAATATTTTTATCGAATGACATTTTCATCGAAAACATTATTATCGAATCCAATCAATCAAATCAACCAAATCAACCAAACAAACCCACCAAACCAACCAATGAAACTAAACCAACCAACCAAACCTACCGTCAAGTGTTTTCGATGAAAATGTAATTCGATAAAAGGGATTTCGATGAAAATGTCATTCGATAAAAGTAATTTCATAATAATAATAATGTTTTCGATGCAAATATCATTCGATGATAATGTTTTCGATGGGAATGTCGTCGATGAAAATGTTTTTGATGAGTGTGTTTTCGATGAGCGGACAGTGATCCTGTTTTTTTGCTGTTTCTCGCCAAAAACAAAAGATAATAATCGATTTTTTAATTTTAATGATAAATGTTATAAAAATACTTTGTTTATTGAGAAACTAACTACAAGGTTGGCACCATTAGAACCAAGAGGTAAGTTACTGATAAAATAGCTAAGAGCGATCCTCAAATGGATTTTTCCAGAAATATATAAGGCTGATTTTAGTAAAATTTAACATTCGACTATAAATGTTTTATACGGTTTTGTTTGACTCTGCCCTGTATTTCTTTACAATAAACAGCAAAATATTGCTGCAATAAATGTATTTTTTAGAATTATGGTTTTGCAGTATTCTATTTCAGAGCTAAACATGGGAACCGCTGATCAAACAAAAAAAGATTCCAAGAATAATAGAAAAACTTACTGTTACACTCGATATCAAAAATTTTTAATAAATAAAGTATAAATAATTTTTTAAATAAAATCACTTACCTTCCAAAATATTTTAAAGTTACAAAATATGAATAACAAGTAGCTCGTTAACAACCACCAACTAAAGTGAATAGAGAAGGGCGTAAAATATCTCTTTTATATTACGATTGGGTTGCTATAGAAACAAAAGCCTGATAAGGTTTTTACCAATATGAGAAGAGATATAGTGGAAATCTGGAAGGGTGAACCAAATAAAAACTGCCAAGGTAGGCCAAAAATAAACATATGGGGCGTAAAATACAGCTTGTTACTTGACAACATTTTAATTAATGACAAAAGAAGATAAAAAATAACAGTGGGGTCAAAAATCAGTTGATTTTCGTCTAAATGGCTTTCAGTTTAGAAACTTTACGAGTACTCTTTTTTCCAGAGAGTTTTAAATTAATAAAATTCAATTAACTTTTTCATATCTTCATCAAAAACAGGCAGCGCAAAATGGTAATATTGAAAAAAACTAATTTTTCCTACATAAAAATTGCGCCTATCCTTCAAGATTTTGTCCAAGTTTTCACAAAAAAATAATTTCAAAAACACGAAAAAAATAAGAAACATCAAAAATAAAATGGCCATAAGTGCCTGACTGAAGATAAACTATAAACTCGATTACAAAACCATTTTTTTTCCGCTTTCAGGACAATATCTTTACGTTAGCAGTAGTCAAGACTAAAACAATTTCAATAAAAATTAAATTAGGGAAAAAACACCATTTCTCACTCATCAAAGATTGATTATCAGGTTATCACCATATAACTATGAGATTCTATAATGGCCCAAGGATCGCAATAGTAGTTTACCTAACTAGTGCGGAAAGTGTCCCTTTTCCGCACGCGATTGCAGATGGCCGAACGACGCGTTAGCTTTTCCGCACTAGTCCGGAATAGTGCACTTTTCCGCACGCAAAACAGTGCGGAAAAGTGAATTTTCCGCACGCTAGTAGAAAAATGTATTTCCTACGAGGGTGCGAAAAAACGCTTTTCGCGCACTTATTTCCGTGCGGAAAGTGCCACTTTTTCGCACGCCGTGCGCCAAAAAAAATTTTCACGCAAGCTGTTGAGCAAAAAAAAATTTTCACGCACGCTGTTAAGCACGCTTGTTGTTGAGCACGCTGTTGCTCAGTGATGAATCAGGAAGACTTGAAGTCGACGATGGCGTTAAGCAACATGAGCAGTGGTACTTTCAATGTTACCGTGATTAATAATTACCATAAAAAATTAATTTTTTAAGCTTGTTAAAGTTTAGTTCTGAATAAAACATAAAATTCGTAGTTTTGACTATTTTTTCATTTTTACTCTGCTAGGTTTAACTAAAATAATGACAAAATATTTTGAAATTCCGCACGCTCGTAGGAAAAATGTTGTACCTAACGCGTGCGGAAAGTATTTTCCGCACTTACTGCTTGCCCGAACTCCGCTGGCGTTCGTGCAAACGATGGTACGTGCGGAAAATTATAACTTTCCGCACTTGTTAGGTAAATAACTATTACAATAATATAATAACTTGTGTCCTTTCTTTCTCCATTAGAGCCGAAATTTAATAAAATCGAAGTAGGCCTTAAAAACCCCGCGTGACATGCTCCTGTATCATCAACAGACCCCCTTGATTTGTAGTATAAAATGGTGACCTCTCATTGTTTGTTGTGTTTAAGTTTTATTAGTGTTTTTGAGTTTTTTGATAAAAAGTATAAAAACATAGTTTATAAAAATAAAATTAAAACAACGCTTGTAAAAAAGCACTATTTTTACCACTTTTTGTAAACAGTAGTTATTCCATGAATAATTTTGGCCCATATTTTAACATTCTTTTACATATTTAGGTTTTCCTTATTCTTGCCTTTCAAAAATTTAGGAAATTTGTGACAAGTGGGCATTCTGTAATTGACCAACTTGTTAGTCTACCCTGTATAAAACCGTAGCAGTTCCCAAAAATAGTCGATTCGTTGCGTTTTTTATAACATTTGGTATTTCGCCGTTACTTAAATATTTGCTCTATCAAAAGATAAGGTGCGTTATTTATTATTTTTGTGAGCTAAGTGCACCAGTTTCGATAAAAAAAGAGTTACGCTACATATAATTTTGTGATAATAATAAAAAAAATACAATAACGTATATTTTCTGTAATAATAGAAAATAAAAAAGGGGAAAAGCTTAAGGACCCCGCTCACTTAGCATTGCCACTGACTTTCGGTTGGAATGGGCTTGCCAAAAGTGGTCAGGATATACCGTTCAAAATCGGCTGAAGCCATACCAGTTTTGGAGGAACTCGAAAGCGCCGAAAAAAAAAATCAGTTGCGAGGTTTTCCTAACCTATAATTGAAGAAAATTCAGAAAATCATTTGAAAATGATAAATGCAACACGTTTCTCCATTTTTTCTTGCATACAATGAATTGTGTAGACGCCACACTTGTGGATTGTGAGGAGAATGCGTTTATTTTGCGGACAGAAGGTAGAGAGTGGGTATCTGTTTAGAAAAAGCTATCAAACGTGGCTTAAAGTTCCGACAGTCCCTTTCCTTTTTAAACAGACTGTCCGGGCCTAGCAAAAATACTAAAGATACTACAGTCGGCTTTGGGCGTTTAAAGCTGGTTCGGCTGTCAATGCCATTTTTGACATTTTGAGTTTAGGGGGTAAAACTGGTTTGCCTCCAGCCGCCGCTGAACGCGCCCCTGTTGTACATCTGTTCTCCCTGATCAACGTTTAAATGGAGATATAGGTGTTAAAATCAGTTTTTTGCCTATTTTGTTGTATTCGAGTAAGCTAACTTGCTACTTCCAGTACACCAGTTTTTAGGTAGAGAACCAGGCTATTGAATGCAGTTGAAAAAATTGACATATTTCATTTACGTCACTTTCAGTGGCGGCACGCACTAGTTTTTTACGTTTTCCAAGTTTGTGCTGGTGTACTGGAAGTAGCACGTTAGCTACTTGAATAGAACAAAATAGGCAAAAATTTGATTTTAGTGAAAAATCCCTAAAATCGGTCGGATCAAAAAGAGGTCCATTTAAAAGTTGATGAGGGAGAACAGATCTACAAGGACGCCCACGATTTATAGTCCAAGTGCCAGGACGGTGAGCACAAAAAAATGGGCTAACACTTTGAAATTTTTATTATAGGTAGAGTTATGTTTGGGGATACCAAAAACACAAAATTGCCACCTATAAAGTGTAGCACTACAATATGGCAACACTGTAAACATTAAAATTTTTAATGGCCTTATTTAAAAATCCGTAAGTCCTACCTGAAAAAAATTTTCTTGGTATTTAAGCTAAAACAGGCCTCTTTAAACGGAAAATAACAAAATTGTCATATGTCACTCAAAAACAGTTGAAATATGTCATCCAAAAAACTATTTAAGCAATTATTATAAACAGAAGGAAATGAGGGTGCCACCTGAGTTCACTTTGACAAGTAATTGACGGCCATTTTAAACTCGCCTTGTAAAAACATCATAAACGCCACTATATAAGCGCTACGACAATAAATATTTTTTTGTTCGATTGATATTTTCTTTCTACATAAAAAAGCTCTTATTTCAAAATTACGTTTGGGCACTGAAATATATAAAAAATTACTTTAAAAAAAAAAACTAATTGGTGTAAAAAACCCACTATTATGAAAAATTCAACGGGTTTAAAATGAGTTAAAAATAAGTTTAATTGTTTACAAGATATGACCCAAAAATTACCAAATTAGCAGAAACAATTTATTACATAAGTGCTAGACAAATGAGCTGTATAATTTGTGCTGCGCCTTTAATATGATTAGTACAAGTACTATAGGTAATTTTAAGAATGTCGAAAATACAATTGCTTCCGCAGAGATTGTCTAGGGGGGGGGGGCTTGAGTAACATAGTCTCAGATAACCATTTTATTATTATTTCTTTAGAAAAGTTTAATCTTTAGGAGACCTATATATTCAATGGTTCTGGGGGGGGGGCTTAAGCTTCGCCCTACCTATTCCACTAAAAAGGACAATTCTATAAAATATGAAGTATGTAATGCATTACAAAACGGCAACCTTACATACTCTTTTCATACAAGATTAAACAATTAACAAAGAAATACCCGAGTTTGAAGAGTTGTACTCAGATAGTGACTACCTAAAACTGATATCATTTTGAAGAAAAATGATAAAAGATAATAAGACCTGTTCGATTCTTTCGGGGACTTCTTGCATGTTGTCCCAGTTTTCATTGAGCTGTCAACCTAGGTATTTGTATGCGAATCAACACGTTCGACCTGTAGGCTAATATTTTCTTCTTTGGCAATCATCATTTTTTTTTGCCCACATTTAAGTTAAGCCCAAATTGCGGGCTTTTTAGTGCAACTTGATCTACCAACTCTTGCCGACCCTCCAGCGTGTCCGCAATTATTACGGTGTCGTCAGCATATCTTAGATTGTTGATTTTATTGCTGTTTATAGTTAGACGCTCTTAGCTGTTGTGAAGTTCATTCTCTATTATGAATAATATTCCAGTGAAGAAAACTTTGTAATTTTTATTTGACGGTTTCAAAAAGTTTTGTAACTTTTCCAAATTTTATTCAAATTCCTTTCCCAAATTTATTAGACTTCGAATCAGAAAGTAGCCACCCGGTTTTAACTTTTATTTCGTAAATTTTTAAAGCATTATGCTTGCAGTTTCAAAACTGAGTCAATATTCATTCATTAAATTTAGTTTAATTGCGTTCAGCACGGAATTGAAACACTGAACAGGTGGTTGGCTTAGGAATACACTAGCCGGTTGGCTACTTTTGTTAAAATTTTCTAATAATCAATTTTGCGCTAACATGGCGAACCTATTACAAGATATGGTTTACGACATTCCTGATATGGTGGGGCCTAGTAATACCCACGTCCCTTTAAGGCAACACATTCTCTTATCAAACCAATGAAGATGATGTTTTTACCACGGCTTTAATTATACTCCGTATACCGTAATTTATGCGTTAGATATTTTTATATTTTTATTTTCTTCTTATTTTAGGTATTCCTGGTGATTGTCGAAGTCACGAATGTTTCTGGGTAGAACTCCCATAAACAAAATGTGAGTATGTTATTTTTTAATCGGTAGAACGACTGGGCTAATTAAAAAAAAATATTTACATTTGGTTCAGATGGATTTGAAAAAAAAATCCAAGATTGCTGTTTTGTGATGCATTACATACTTCAAATTTTATAGCATTTTCTTCTTTAGTGGCGTAGGTAGGGCGGAGCTCAAGCCCTCCCCCCCCCCCAGAGCCACTGAATATATAGGTACTCCTAAAGATTTAACTTTTGCAAAAAAATAATAATAAAATGGTTATCTGAGACTATGTTACTCAATAAAATCTATATGTTTGTGGCGGATTCATAATGTCGAAACTACTTTTTTTGGGTTTTTCGCCACTAAGTTAAGGAAATTTTTTCAAAAATATGTTAAAACCCACTGCGTAAATTCCTAAAGAAAAAAATTTGTTCGTTTGTCAGTGGTTTTTAAATAAGATAAAAAATTTGCCTACACACACGCAAATCCTAACTAGAATCTAAGTACTTATCTGACGTTTCGGCAGAAATTCTACTGCCGTTATCAAAGAATTTTATCCTTTTCAAAAACTTTTTTCGATTCTTTTTTAAAATATCTGTCTGTTGTCATACAACTGACTGACTTTGACTGATATATATTTCAAATATTAACTTGACAGTTTGGTGCGTCGATAGTAGCCAACAAGGTATTGGGTGAATTTAGTAAAATTTAAAATCAAAATTGTATTTGTTTGAGTGTTTTCGATTTTAGATTACTTTATAAAAATACAAAATTTTTATTTTAAAATATCAATTATAAAAATTATCTTTTGACTAACTTTAAGAAAAAATATATTAGAAACCCAAAGAACATCAATGCTATTTTTTAATTTATTTTAAAAAAACCTTTTTGAAAATCTTGTTTTAAAATTGGAAGCCAAACTGTATTTATATCAACTGATATGCTAGCTATGCATTCATCTTCGTTAAGATAGATGCAAGCTGCTTCTTTGATTTTTCGTTTAATTTTGTCTGGTTCTTTTTGTAATATACTGGTTTCTCCCCACATTACTCTATGATCATTTTCAAAAGAATGTTGGCAAATTTTAGACTTCTCCCAGTCTCCCCTTCTGAGGTAACCCTTATGGTCATTTATTCTAACTTCAAGAGGCCTTGAAGTTTCTCCAATATAAAATTTACCACACTCGCAAGGAATTTTATAAACGATATTTTTTGAGTTTTGCTCAGCATTTAATGGTTTTGTTTTGGTTAGAATTGATCTAAGAGTATTTGATTTTTTAAAAATTGTTCTAATATTATAAGTATTAGCTATTCGTTTAATTTTTTCCGAAATACCTGGTATAAAAGGAATTATTAAATTTGTTGGTTGTACATTATTATGTCTACGTTCGCGTTGTCTTGGAAATTCGATTTGTCTAAAAGAATTTTCGATGAAGTTATTTGGATACGAATTTTTAATTAAGACCTCTTTTATTATTTGTTTTTCTTGTAAAAATGTGTTATTGTCCGAACAAATAATTTTAGCTCTATCGTATAGACTTTTTATTACTGCTTTTTTAACCGATGAGCAATGATTTGAGTTAAAATTTAGATATCTATTTGTATGTGTTGGTTTTCTATAAACTGAGGTTTGTAATGTATTTTGTTTGTTTATTAAAACATCTAAAAATGAAATTTTGTTATCGTTTTCTACTTCTAAAGTAAATTTTATTGTTGGTTCTTTACCGTTTATAAAATTAAGAAAATCATTAAGTTTATTTAAATCGTGTGGCCAAATACTAAAAATATCATCTATATAGCGAAACCAAATGACCGGTTTAAAATTAAATTCCTCTAAAATTTTATTTTCAAAATCTTCCATAAAAATATTACTCATTAGAGGAGAAAGTGGAGAGCCCATTGCCATCCCAAAATCCTGTTGAAAAAAATCACTTTCCCACTGAAAATATGTGGTTTTTATGCATAATGTGAGAAGTTCTAGAATAGCATTGACGCTCAGTGTAGTTCTTTCGCCTAAATTTTGATCATTTTCTAATCGATGTCTTACTATAGAAAGGCTTTTATCTACAGGTACATTTGTGAAAAGGCTCACCACATCAAAACTCACCATCAAGTGATTGTTATTAAAGTTGACCTCGGATAATTTTTCTAGAAAGTGTTGAGAATTTTTTATAAATGAATTTGTATTTCCTACTAAGGGATTTAAAATTTTAAGTAAATATTTTGCGAGTTTATGACATGGAGAATTAATGCTACTAACTATTGGTCTAAAAGGAATATTTGGTTTATGAATTTTGGGCAAGCCGTAAAAATGGGGAGGTTTACTATAATGTGGGGTTAGCTCTGAACGTTCTAGATCGTTAAAAAATCTTTTATGTTTATATAAAGTTGAATAAATTTTTCTTTCAACTGTTTTTGTTGGGTCTTTGTTTAATTTTGAATATGAGCCTTATTAGACAATCTCTGCGGAAGCCACTGTATTTTCGATATTCTTAAAATTACCTATAGTACTTGTACTAATCATATCAAAGGCGCAGCACAAATTATACAGCTCAATTGTCTAGCACTTATGTAATGAATTCTTTCTGCAAATTTGGTAATTTTTGGGTCATATCTTGGAAACTACGTGACTTATCAAAAACAATTAAAGTTATTTTTAACTCACTTTAAACCCGTTGCATTTTTCATAATGGTGGGTTTTTTTACATCAATTAGTTTTTTTTAAAAAGTCATTTGTTTCATTTTTTTCCATTAAAAAATGTGCTTTTTAAATATTTCAGTGCCCAAACGTAATTTTTGAAACTAAACGTATAAAAACTTTTTTATGTAGAAAGAAAATACCAATCGAACATTTATTGTCTTAGCGTTTATAGTATGTTTATAGTATGATGTTTTTACAAGGCGAGTTTAAAATGGCCGTCAATTACTTGTCAAAGTGAACTCAGGTGGCACCCCCATTTTTTTCTGTTTATAATAGTTGCTTAAATAATTTAAGGAATAAAAACAAAACTTATTGCCATCGTTGTTCCCTAGGCGACGTTCTAAAAATCACGAAAAAATGGTCCTTAGAGTTTTTTGGATGACATATTTCAATTGTTTTTAGGTGACATATGACAATTTTGTTATTTTCCGTTTAAAGGGGCCAGTTTTAGCTTAAATAGCAAGAAAAAATTTTTCAAGTAGGACTTACGGATTTTTAAATAAAGCCATTTAAATTTTTAATGCTTACAGTGTTACCATATTGTAGGTGCGAAACTTTATAGGTGGCAATTTTGTATTTTTGGTATCCCTAAACATCCCCTACCTATGGTGAAAATCTTAAAGTGTTAGCCCATTTTTTTGTAAGGTCCTATATTTTAAGGTCTGGCACTTTGACTATTATCAGAATGTGCAAAATCAAACCCGTTAAATAAAAGAAAGGTCAATTATAAAATCATTCACTATAGGAACAGCAATTCGTTAAACCAATTTTTTATCCGAACCTTATTTCTTCAAAATCATTCAATAACAAAGTCGAAATTTATAAGACCCGTTTTTAATCAAATCATTGTTCATCAAACTCATTCAACATCAAACACGTAATTCGTAAAACCCGTAATTTATCAGAAAATTTTTGCTAAATTAATTGCGCATTCGCCAATACCACATCAACCGGCAGGGTACACGCAGGTGGCGCAGCGGCGCGGCGTTTTGATGCATTTGTCGCTGTTACGTGCGCATACTTACAGGTTGCGTTGAATAGTTTGTTTATAGATGTCACTTGCATTCACCCGTCTTCCATTCATGTGTTATTGGCGAATGCGCA
The DNA here is from genome assembly GCA_963921995.1 of Oxystoma pomonae. Lineage (NCBI taxonomy): Eukaryota > Metazoa > Arthropoda > Insecta > Coleoptera > Brentidae > Oxystoma > Oxystoma pomonae. Next base: position 43,627,150 of record OY998169.1, on the reverse strand, counting down.
ATCAATTTAGCAAAAATTTCCTGATAAATTACGGGTTTTACGAATTTCGGGTTTGATATTGAATGAGTTTGATGAACAATGGTTCGATTAAAAACGGGTTTGATGAAATAAGGTTCGGATAAAAAATTGAAAAACCATAGGCGTTGATCTACAACATATCAAACGCCCAGCCCATTCCAACCGAAAGCCAGTGGCAATGCTAAGCGAGCGGTGGTCCTTTACATAGGTACCTACCCACCAGCTTTTTTATAGCACTTATATTACATAACAACAGAAGAAAGTGACAAATTTCACACGAGCGTGAATGTTGTGAACGAGGCGCTAGCCGAGTGAAACAACACGCGAGTGTCAGAAAGTTATTTTCTATCGAGTTGTGTACGCTTTTTTTCCTACGAACACTGATGAATTGCACTGATTTTTGTAAAAATTGGTGTTTAATTTTGCACAAATCAAATGAAACTGCTTTCCTGCACATGTGTGGAAAAGTACTTTGCAACACATGTGCGGAAAAGTATGATGACAGTTAACGTCACACACATGTGCGGAAAAACTGCTACACACGGGTGAAATTTAACGTTTTCTAAGGATGCAAATCGTGTGAAATTACTTTTCCGCACATGTGTAATTAATTATAATTATCTCATCGTTATATAGTTTTAATAATGTTATTAAGAAAAATGTTGTGAACGAGGCGCTAGCCGAGTGAAACAACACGCGAGTATCAGAAAGTTACTTTCTATCGAGTTGTGTACGCTTTTTTTCCTACGAACACTGATGAATTGCACTGATTTTTGTAAAAATTGGTGTTTAATTTTGCACAAATCAAATGAAACTGCTTTCCTGCACATGTGTGGAAAAGTACTTTGCAACACATGTGCGGAAAAGTATGATGACAGTTAACGTCACACACATGTGCGGAAAAACTGCTACACACGGGTGAAATTTAACGTTTTCTAAGGATGCAAATCGTGTGAAACTACTTTTCCGCACATGTGTAATTAATTATAATTATCTCATCCTTATATAGTTTTAATAATATTATTAAGAAAAATGTTCTGTTACTGACTTTCAGGTAGGCTGGCAGGTAATACCTATACTCTAAGGATTTTGATCTAATACATCATAAATTTAGACACACACGTCTATTAAAACATGTTACTCACCAATATTTTTAATAAATATCGAGCCTTATCGAGAGTAAACAGACAGATGGTTATATTTGCCAGTCAGCAGATAAGGGATTTACCCTTAAAGTGTAGCGTTTTTGAAGGATTATCAAATCAGCTTATTAAGGGCCGTATTCATGGTCCTTCCTTGACGAGGCCGTTGGGGTTTCATTGCCGAAGGCGGCCTTCGAGGCGTCCTTTGATTTCGTATTCATTGGCAGAAGGAGGCCCTAAGGGCCGTATTCATCGTCGACCTTTGAAGTGGGCGTTCAGGTTTCATTGCCGAAGACGGCCTTCGAGGCGTCCTTTGATTTCGTATTAATTGGTAGAAGGAGGCCTAAACGTTCCCTTAAGGAGACCTTGCGCGATTATGAATACTGTTTAGTCACAAGCACACCTTGAACCTTGAAGGAGGATCTATGAATACGACCCTAAGGAAGTATTACGAGCCTTGATATACATATAAGGGACGTTATATTATTCTATTTGAAGAGGGTGGGGTGACCTTTTCTACCAAAAAAATAAAGTAGCGCAAGTGGGTAATTTTGGAAAAAAAATTTTACCGTCTTCATTATTATTCGCCACGTTTAAAACAAAAGTTTTAACGCATTAAAATAGTCTAAAAAGACGTTTATTTCAACCCCTGTTGTTATAAGTTTGACACCTCTGTGTCTGGGCGCATGTGACTTTTGAACCAGTAAACCGATTTCGATGCGGTTTTTCTGTGTGGAGCCTAGATGCCAGGAAGTTTTCTAGCTACGTTTAATAAAAATTGGCTAAATAGTTTTAGAGATAACACGCTCTCTATACACAAATATCAAGGAATTTGAGATATGGGTCGGGATTCTTCAAAAACCGTCAGAAAATCTCGCCCTTACAAAAAATCTGACGATTTTTAAACACAAGTTTACACTAACTGCTTTTTGTAACGGACGGGACACTTTGCACGATTTTTTTTAAATTTAAAATTTAATATTGCCATTAGGCGCTACAAATATGTTAACGCTGTAATCAAAAAATAAATAGATTAATTTTACTCAAACAATTCAAATGTAAACTTATTTTGTATCTAATTTAGTAAGATGGTAACCAATAGGACCTCAAAAGATGTCAAAACTTAATAAAACCTTAAAGTTAAAATCACACTTAAATAATAATATTTGTTACTATTTTACCAAAAAACGAAAGAGTTAAGAATTTAACTAACAAAATGTTGCATAACGGACGGGACATAACGGACGGGACATAACGGACGGAACACCATTTCCACTCAAAATAGAAACCATATTTTAATTACAAGAAGAGTATATTACATAACGAGAGAAGAAAGTGACATATTTCATACAAGCGTGAATGTTGTGAACGAGGCGCTAGCCGAGTGAAACAACACGCGAGTGTAAGAAAGTTAATTTCTATCGAGTTGTGTACGCTATTTTTCCCACGACCACTTTAGGATTTAATTCGTATTTTTAATTATTATTAAATTTTTTTCATTTTCATCTCAAGAGAAGAAAGTATTTTCTTCTTTATACAATTATTTCATGGATAGTGTGCAAAAATATTTGAGAGTAAAAAGTTTAAGCTGATCTTTTAATATAAAAAAAAACATGAAATTTGAGTCATGATTTTAAATTACTTTTTTAATAGAAACAGTTTTAGCCTCTGAACGCAAATTAAAAAAATATATAAGTGGTCACAAAGAGTAGGTTAATGCCTTCGGTAATTCATATTTTGTGATATTACCGGTGGTGCACTTTTAGCTGGAATGGCTGATTTGCTAATATTCCTTAAAGTTTACTTTCTGAATATGTGCTGTTCCAGTAAATAAAAAATATGTCAAGTTTAATTTTTATAAGCAGTTTTTGTAAAAATCTCTTTTCTTATTAAAAAAAAAATATGTTATTAAGCTTATTTTTGCGTGTAAACAAACTTTTAACATACAAAATCATAGATAGCCATGGAATATGTCGTTGTCACTGTTCAGAAAAGTAACACAAATAATATTTTTGAGGTTTATTGTTACGCATAGCAGCAATTTAACTCCGCCGTAAAACTAGTCCTGCAGAATATCTTTAAAATATTATATTTACAAAATGTTATTAAAAAAATTACGCAGTTTCTCTTACAACGGTAGGATAAATATTAAGGACCCTGTGTTTTTATTTTAAATGAGACAATAAGTAAAAAAATCGCCACTTTCCAGAATTGGGACGGGTGAGATTTTCTGTCGTTTCTCAAGAATCGCGACCGACGAATATCTTGAACAGTTCATCCGATTATGATGAAATTTGGGGCGTAGATGTAGATAGAAAAAAAAATCACTAGGGTTCCTTTCATTTCTCTCATTTTCAGTATTTCTGTGTTTATGCGCATGTGGCTCTCAGGGCCGGTTTATTAATAGCGAGTTAGGCATTTAACACCCGAGTTAACCTTCTCTCATTCTTACACTTGGTATATGTGAACACGTCCCTAAAGTTAGCAGTACAAAATCAGCAGTGCAAAGATTTTATGATTGGAAAAATTAGTGCTAATAAAGTGCTAATTAAATGCCAAGTCACAAAATTTTCTGCTCTTGTCCTGCACTGCTACCTACCCGTTAAAGATAGCAGTGCACCATGCATTTATAATTAACGTGGTGCACTGCTAACTTTAGGTCGTACACATATTTGAGTTCTCGTGAAAGATGTTGGTGGTGTTTTCGATATTAGAACAAATTAGTGCTATTTAGTTGCTAATTAAATGACAAATAACCAAATTTTGTGCTCTTATAGTTTCCGAGATATGCAGTCACCAAGTTAATTTTAAAAAATTTTAGAAAAAAGTAAAAAAATATAGATTTTTTGGACCACTCACCCTTCAACTTTTCTGGACCAATCTAGCATGGTGCACTGCTATCTTTAACTGGTACAGTGCAGGCCATATCTCGGAAACTACAAGAGCACAAAATTTGTTTACTTGGCATTTAATTAGCACTTAAATAGCACTAATATATGCCAATATCAAAAACCCCAACAACGTCTTCTTTCAGGAGAACTCAAATATGTATTATGTATGTAAAGTAAAAAATACAGAATTTTCTTATGGATATGGCAGCATTTAATTTTCTGGACCATTTAGACCACTCTACCACTTTTCGGGACCATTCTAGCTAGCTAGCAGTGCAGGTCATATCTCGGAAACTACAAGCGCAGAAAATTTTGAGCACTAACTTTTCCAATCATAAAATATTTACACTGCTGACTTTGTACTGCTAACTTTAGGGACGTTATGTGAACCACGTACGTTTCTCATTAACTCGAGAGTTAAATGCCTAGCTCGTTATTGATAAAACGGCTCTCAGAGATAATACGGTTTGTTTTGAAGGACGTTTGGACAATTTTTAGTTTTACCTGTTAGTACTTACATTATCGCCAGCATGATCCTGTTCCAACCTTCGAAGCCTTTGAATCTGCAATCCAAAAAAAAACACACGAAAAATTAAAAACTTTAACCTTACACACTACAGCGCGCTTGCAATAAAATTTTAATAGTAACATTCATACAATCGGCTTTTAAAATAACATAATGTATTGTTTTCAATAACTTTTTTTAACGACTAGTTTCAGAAAGATTTTCCCCGCAAACTCGGGGACAGGTCACTGTAATTGTGTGTACAGGTGATTCACCATATTTTCCCAACGACATAACTCGTTTATTATTAAAGATAGAAAAAAAAGTTTAAATACAAAAGTTGCTTAATTTTTCACAAGTTTCAAGAAAATTTAACCAAAATTGTTAAAATGTCATTCAAAATGACAAATGTCAACATCAACTTTCTTATTTCAAATGGAACACCCTGTATATTTTTTAAAACCTCGATAGATCTTTTCTTCCTGATTCCAAAAATATACCACATATTATCTTTGTCTTGAACGGTCATTGAACAAATTTAGAAAAACGTTGCAATAAAAGCAATGTGTTGAACAAAGAACCACCTAAAAAGCGTTGGTTTAAATAACGAACGCAGCGAGTGATTTAAATACGCGAGTAAAAAAAGAACATGTAAGTCGCGAGTTGTAAACATTTTTTTATGCCTTTATCAATAAATACTAAAAAATTGGAAAAAACTTACAAAAAACTCAAACACACATCCACTGACTGCGTCAGTGGCGGCTTTAGGATTCGGTCTTGGGGCGGGGGGCGCATCGGTTTCAATTAACTTCCCCCTCCCGTGAAAGTCAAATCTATATATATCGTAAGTATAAAGAAATCATTATTCTAAACGACCAATTTTCTTTTATTTAAACAATTGCGAATTTTTAAAAGGTTACATATTCATGAATTTGCTTAATGACTGGGGCAGCTTTATATTGTCGTCCTTTAAATAATTGGTACTGGCAAGGCCCAAAAAGAATATTATTATTTACTTTACTTGGCCCTTTCTTATTCATATTGCAGAATTAATGAAAACGACACGTCATTCGAAGTTTTCTGACAAAGACGCCGTACCAATCAAATAGTATACTCAATACGTATTGAAAATATTGTCTTCTTTTTCTTTCAAAGAGCATGTTCTCTGTGAAAGAACAAGATAGTTCAATAGTTCAAAGTGCAAAGGAAGCCGGCGCACGGCAGCTGCCGCACTAATAGAGTCCAAGAGCTGATACAAATAGTAGGCTAGATATATTTAGTACGAGATCCGGCTGCAAATTTTTTGACCGATCGCGTAACCACTCAAACTATTTAAAAAGTTGAAGATTAGTACTCACCATTAACAGAAAGCTTATGGTGCCAGTCGGCATTTGGCCGGAAATGTCAAACAAAAATTGTTTTTGACCCATTTTTTTGACATTTTTTCTTTTTGGGCGTAACCAAAAAATACTTGTATTTGGACTTGGATTAGACTTAGGCGGTGCCAAAAATGCAATGGTGCCATCCCGCATCCGGCCGCGTTGCCGCCGCACCATCGCCCGAAGGGGTGCTTTTTTAAATCAAAATCGACCCATAACGTAACCACTTGATTGAGGTGTCAAATTAAAGGTATTGATCTCCTCGATACGAATATCAAATGGTGCCACTCCAAATCTGGCCGGAAGTGCCCGACACCAATGATTTGATATTCAAAACTCGCAGGCCGTTTACTATAGAGGCGAGTTAGTTATTGCTATATATCCTCGAGAAAAACATTAGTATTTTTTTTTTATAATAATGTTAGGAATACAAATCTTAATATTCCCTAATAAGCCCTCCAAAATCCAACTAGTATCAACACCGCCATATTAAAAAAATGGTGGAAATAGATAATTTTTTGGGTTTGTCTCGAGCTTTTTATTAATTATCTCGAAAACTGTTCGGTCCACGACAAAACTTATGGTGTCAAAACAAAAGCGTATAAAATTATCTCTCAAAGAATGTAACAATCCAAAGACCACCAGTGGCGGAGAAAATTTTTTCTTTAAATATGTGTTTCTCCTTGTTTCCAAAATATCTCCTAGTACAATAAAAAATATAGGAGTTAAAAAGATAACTAGTTTTTTGCCCTTTCTAAAATATGACATTATACATGCTAATATATAAAAAACAGTAGCGCACTTGAAGTTTCTGAAAATAATTTTCTAAACAACAATTTTCGTTTTTCAAAACAGACATTACCCTAAGTTATCCACAATTAGTTTTAAAATATATTTAATTAGTACATCTCCCTTTCTCGGCTTCTAGGACGTGTAGGTGTATATTAATAATTTATAAATGACAAATGACCACCTATAACAGCTTAAACATAAACAAACTATTTACCAAATTTTATCGAACAAGTAGTTCTCGATAGGCCTGTGAATTTGGCTATTTTCTTTTCGTTGCTACTATTTTAGTGTTTAGTAACCGAAAAAATTAATAAAAAAATTACCCGATTACCAAATCTACTAGTAGCGGTTTTGTCCAAAAATAGAAAACGTACCTACACAGTCGCATATTATATGGTCGCGTCGTATTTACGAATAGGGAGTCAATAAAATGAGCAGAAATATAATAAATTTAAACGTTGAAATTTAATTTTGCCGAAAGGAAATTGATCGAACAACAATTTAATCGAATTGTAAAATGATCGAAAATACCAAGCTCAAAGAAAATTTTGTCAAACCCAAAAACAAATTTTTAATGTGAAATAACCGAAAATATAAAATAAAAAAAAATTATTTAAACCCTTCCCCCAAAGGGGTGAATTATGGGATTTATTTGATTTTTTACCAAACTAGTATATAATACAAAGTAAGTAAATATTTAAACTCTATCCAAAACTCAAACCTCGAATGTAAAATAAGCGAAAATAAAAAGACTTTTGATCGAACCGTAAAAAAAATTAAAATAAAATAATGGAAATAATTATCTGGAACACCGTAAAAATGAAATAAAGTCGTCACGAAAGAGATCTAAAATAATTTGAAGGAACTGTTATTTGATCGGAAATTACGTTGCAGAATTGCCAAACTGTAAGACAAATACTTAGTTGAGCTCGAATTTGTGCTCCTGTGACTCTACCCTGAAATTGTGCATTCCAACGTATGATGCGACCGATTTGCGATTTGAACAAATTATATATAATTTTTGGATTTTCGTTTAATTTACGTTTCGACTTTTATACGGTTTAATCAATTTTTTTTATTTTGTATTTTCGATTCTTTTACGATTCGATTAATTTGTTGTCCGATCAATTTCCTTTCGTCAAAATTAAATTTGAACGTTTATGTTTATTATATTTTTTCTCATTTTATGGACCTCCTATTCGTAAATACGACGCGACTGTACAGGGTTCCTAAGATTTTCCTTAGGGATAGGATTTCAATAAATCAAACAGAAATGGCATAGAAAGTTCTGTGCGCACATAAGAAACAGGTATATTGAGCAATGGTGCCAGTTAGTTATTATCTCCGGACTGCTTTTATGAGAAAAAATTGTCGCCACTCTTTCATTGTGAGCATAAATCATAGTTGCAATAATAACCGTTGACAAGATGTCTGCAAATTCCGCTAGATAGCGGGACAGATTTGAACATCTAATCTAATTAAAAATTAGATGTTTTCAGGTCCAAACCACAGGTTTTTCTTGCTTAAAGGAGGCGGCAGGGTCCATTATTTACGATACTAAGCGATAAACTCGTGAGGTTGTTAACAATAGAAAGAAATATCTTCGCTTTTAATTAAATTTCTTTCCATACTGTTCTACTAGTGACATCTATCCGGAAACGGCCAAACCATGCAGCTAGCACTAGCATCCAAAGAAATCAATAAACGGCACTGTTTTTCCTGCAGAGCTTTTTGCTTGCGATATTATTGATTTTAAATAAAGCTGGCCCTACACTACATTTGATATTTTCGAGGTGTTTTATGACATGATCTCGAAACATGTAGCGAACCAATTCTTCAAAACTAGCGGGAGGGTAAAAGCGAAAAATAAGGGGCTGCCAATATTTGTAACACCCAAAAAGGGGTGAAAAGATTTACTTTGCTCTGTTTCTATACAAAAAACGTTTTTTTTACGAAAAACTTGAGCTCTGCCACTTTTTTAATTTTTTTCTTTAACTTTCTCGAAATTTCCGTCATACCGTAGAAAAAAATTATTTCCCCATGGTCTACTCTACTTTTATTCGAAAAAATTTAGAAACAGAAACGGGATCAGTTTTCCTAAAACGGGGGATCTTGGTTTCGAGTGAGAAGATAAAGGGCGCCGCTGGCAAAAATTTTTCAATTAAATTAGCCGAACGCAAAAATGTTAGGAAAATAAAGCACGAAATAAAAATGGAGCCGCTTACAATTTTTTTTCAAAAATTACGTAATTTCGGGAACGCAAAGAAATAGGTCTAAAGAGTATAATTTTTAAGAAAAAAAAAATCAATTTTCTCGCCCTCCTCCACTGGGACTACAGGGGCTGTGCACAAATTACGTAATGGCCATAGGGGCCGCTTACAATTTTTTTTTCAAAAATTACGTAATTTCGGGAACGCAAAGAAATAGGTCTAAAGAGTATAATTTTTAAGAAAAAAAAAATCAATTTTCTCGCCCTCCTCCACTGGGACTACAGGGGCTGTGCACAAATTACGTAATGGCCATAGGGGGGAGGGGGGTTACAAAACGTTACGTAGGGGGGAGTGGGGTTTTCGACAGCGTTTGCATTTGTGTGAATCTAAGAAAATTTGGAATGAAAATAAGTGAAAAGTTTTTTTTTTGGGGGGTTGGGTAGTGGTCTTGAAATCGTTACGTAATATTAGGGGAGTGGCGTGCCAAACCGTTACAAAACATTACATAGGGAGGGGGTCAAAAATTGGTAAAATCACCGTTACGTAATTTGTGCACGGCCCCACATCTGACTGTTCCTCCTTTTTGATTTCGAATCAAAGTGCAAAACCCGGGTTGGACGTTCGAAGGCGTCAACCCGTCTTATTTGCTTGATAAAGTTTCTACGGAAATATCTCAGTCGATTTCTCCGGCCGTGTATGAACGCTTTAGGTTAGGCATTGGCATGTATCTCAGTCCCCAGCCTGTAAACAGTGCGTAAGGACAATGGTTACAAAATGAAAAGCCGAAAAATATTTTTTTTTTACGATATCTTTCATCAGTTTGGTATTAAAGTCGAGCAAAAACAATTTTTATTCCAGTCCTAAAGGTATGAAAATGGAAAACATTAGAAAACAACAACCTGGAATGGATTTACTACGTGTAAGATGTAGAGACAACATCGCCCCATGCCCATCCTTTTCTGCCTAATGTGCTTTTCCGTTTGTCTGCGTCTTATACACGGCTGCTTGGCCCCCTAAGGATTTGCTTAGGAACCCTGTATAATATGCGACTGTGTAGGTACGTTGTACAAAACTAGTAGATTCGGTAATCGGGTAATTTTCTTATTAATTTATTCGATTACTAAACACTAAAATAGGTTCAACGAAAAGAAAAGAGCCAAATTCACAGGCTCGTCGAGAACTCGTTCGATAAAATTTGGTAAGTAGTTTGTTTATGTTTAAGCTGTCGTAGGTGGTCATTTGCCATTTATAAATTATAATTATTAGTATCCACTTCCACTTCCTAGAAGCCGAGAATTGTGAATAACTTAGGGCAATCAGAGTTACCAGGGACAATATGGTAAATTGTTGTTTAGAAAATTATTTTAAGAAACCTCAAGTGCGCCACTGTTTTTTATATATTAACATGTAATATGTCACATTTTAGAGAGCGCAAAAAACTAGTTATTTTTTCAATTCTTATATTTTTTATTGTACTATGAGATATTTTGGAAAGAAGGAGAAACACATATTTAAAGAAAAAATATTCTATCTCCGCCACTGGTGGTTTGAGTCTAAAAGTTGTTCTAGTCTTGGAGAGATAATTTTATACGCTTTTAGTTTGACACCATAAGTTTTGTCGTGGACCGAACAGTTTTCCAGATTAATAAAAAGCTCGAGACAAACCCAAAAAATTACTTATTTCCACCATTTTTTTAATATGGCGGTGTTGATAACAGTCGGATTTTTGAGGGCTTATTAGGGAATATTAAGATTGGTATTCCTAACATTATTATAAAAGAAATTGTGGTTACTAATGTTTTTCTCGAAGATATATAGCAATAACTAACTCGCCTCTATAGTAAACGGCCTGCGAGTTTTGAATATAAAATCATTGGTATCGTATCGATCAATACCTTCAATTTGACACCTCAATCAAGTGGTTACGTTATGGGTCGATTTTGCTGAAAAAAAGCACCCCTTCGGGCGATGGTGCCGCGGCAACGCGGCCAGATGCGGGATGGCACCATTGCATTTTTGACATCGCCTAAGTCTAATCCAAGTCCCAATACAAGTATTTTTTGGTTACGCCCAAAAAGAAAAAAATGTCAAAAAAATGGGTCAAAAACAATTTTTTTTTACATTTCCGGCCAAATTCCGACTGGCACCATAAGCTTTCTGGGAATGGTGAGTACTAATCTTCAAATTTTTAAATATTTTGAGTGGTACGCGATCGGTCAAAAAATGTGCAGCCGGATCTCGTACTAATTGGTGACCGTAGAAATTTATTCAAAAGTCATCAGATCTTCGTTTTTGTATCCAGGCAATACAAAGAAAGTCTTAAGTACATTATGGCCCAACAGAAATTAGATGTGTATAAGCCGCATTCGATAAAAATATGTAATGTAATCGAATATTTCGATTTTAAACCTTTGGGGGGGGGGGCGCCCCGGCGCCCCCCCTCTAAAGCCGCCACTGGACTGCGCACTCTTTTTATAGTATAAATCAAGGATGGCTGACGGATGACACAACAATGGTTTCTATGGTGACCTTACATTTTTGGCCATTTTAATTTCGATAGTTTGGTCGTGTCACTGTCAAACAAGCCTAGAGGAGGCGACGGGGTATGCAGGTTTGTAACAAAATGTCAAAAAGGGGGAAGGGGAGATCGGTGGTCGTGTGACATCACATTTTTTTTTGTCGTTATGAAAAATATAGGCACGTTAGTGACTGGGTGGCCATCAATAATAAAATTTTCTTTTTTGAATAGTTATATGCTATGTTTTCATGGGTATTGATTTTGTTTTTAAAACTTGTATCTTTTTCTTTTTTATAGCGTGTTCTTGCTCTTGATAAAGAACACGCTCTATAAAAGCAACATAGCAATAGTTTCATTATGAAAAAATGTTATTTCATACAGCAAAAAAAGAAGTTTTTTTTCGTTACGTTGTTTGCTCTTTTTTTTTGGTATCTAAAAGAGATGTTGTTGTTTTCTGACGTATTTTTAGGGAGGCACGTGACAATTTGTGACAAGGGGGCGGAGCATAATTTATGGGCGACTTTAAGAGCGGTCGGGGATGATTTTTATCATAGCAATAATAACAAAAATCTTCAAAACATAAACTGTGGGATTTACTAAAAGGGTTTAGTCTATTTTAGAACGATCCGCGTTTAAGTGAAATTTTTGGTTTTAAGCATTTTAAACCAACCCTCCTTGAGTTTTGGACACAGTTTGAATTATAAGAATTTTAATAAATTTTGTTATTAAATAATCATCTTAACACAATCTTTTGTTGGATTTAAGAAGAAAGTTTCAATTTAGAATAAAAAAAAAATTAAAAATTGAAACCCAAGCGGGGTTTAAATAGTAAACACTTTGTAGAACAAATTAAAATTGAGGTTATATGTCACTCTAATTAAAACTTACCCTTGATAATTGATTGTTCCAATTAATACTTGATGTCACACAACGATTTAGATGGAGATAAAATAAGGAGTAGATTAATTTTGTATTTATTTAAAAGGTGTTTTTATTTATGAAATGTATTAAAAAACTTAAATGCAAGTTTTTTTTACATTTCTGTCACTGTCGAAATGTCAGTTTAAAAATATTAGCGCTGCGCTCAATCACAAACAGCGAGTTCGGATCTTTTACCTCTGCTTGCACCTTGGCTTGCACCAACCTCTACTGATGAAAGCTACGGCTTTAAAATGAGTGGGCTTTGAGTAAGGAAAGTTTTTTTAACTGAGCTTTTAGATGACCTCAATGTTGTACTTTCAGTTTGTAAATAAATTAATTTTTTTTGTTTAGTATATTATTTTTCGTGCATAATCAGTGACCTTCACTTATGTTTGTTTTGCCTCGTAGTACCCTCATAAATATATTTTTTGTGATGAAAATGGGTTGAAAATATGGCGTTTTTATGGACAAGATTGAAGGTGTTTTATTGATTAATAAACAACTTAGGATATTAAATAAGGTAAATTACTTCTTGTAAAAACGGCTACTCAGGGAAATTTTAAACGAACTTATTACCAATTGCCACAAAACAATCCTTTCTGTGGGCTATAAATTTAAACCACCCCCCAAGAGGTGGTCTAAAAAATCACTAACTTTATAACCTCAAACACAGATGATGAAGCTATTATGTGCCAAAAAATTAGTTTTAGCGCATTTTCTCCTAAAATATCGTATGTTTTTAGAAAAAAAAGCAGTTTATATTTATTTTGCAATAATAATACAAAATAATCAATAACCTAGTGTCTTTTCTGTATGGATAAGTATTTTTTGAAAATTGGTTTTAAAATTTAGTACCCCCCACAAGTGTAAATAAATATTTAGACTTGTGGGGGTACTATTTTAGGTCTTAGTAAATCCCACTGAAAAAGTTTTATTTGAATTGATTTCTGCGTTTTGGTGGACTTTTGTATGTTTTATCAAAATTTTTTAACAAAATATATATTTTTTTTTCCTTTCCGCGGTTCACATCAAACTGAAACATGCATGCATTTAAATTAAAAAAATAGATGAAAGCCTGTTGTAGTGCAAAAGTTCAAGGTTGATGCACCTACTATAGTTTTTAATTCAAAATTTAAAACTGCAGTACACACATTTACATATTCAATAGTAGGTAAAGTATCAGGTGAATTTTTTTGCAAGTCCAAGCTAATTAAAAGCAAGGGAGCACAAAATTCAAGAAAATTTAGATTCTTAAGTAAAGTAAAAAGTCAAAGGTTTATTTGCACCAAAATTTTTAAGAGTTGCCTATCCTTAGGCGTCGACGAAAAGCAAATATTTTTCAAAACCAAAATACTTTTTGAGATACACTTTGAACTATAATAGAAGGTAAAACTTAAGAGTCAAAATTAGTCCCCTAAATATAGAGAGGCCCAAAAAAAAAAGAGACTTTTTAGACTGTCCATTACTTTAACACAAAAAATTTAATGCAAAAGTTCTAAAAGTAATGTAACTTTCGACCCCATAGGGCGCCGTAAGGGAAATTTTTTGAAAAACTATCAAAAATTTTTGTTTTTATGAAAAACCGGCGACTTTTTAAATAAATTCTCGAAAAAGGGGGCGATCGATAGGAAAAAAATATAATTTTTGCGTGTAGGACTTTATCTTATATGATGTATCGCTTGTTAATATCGGGTAAAAAATAAAAAACTTATGAATTGTTCAAATGAGTGTGTTTAGTAAAGTAAATATTCAGTCAGGCTAAGCCATGATTTCGGATTTATTTGTCGAGTTTATTAATGATGACTATTTTGAAAAGGCAAGGTTTTAAAATTTTGTAGATTTATAAACAAAGTTGACATTTTCGAAAAATTCTAGATTTTTCTTCAACAAACGAACTCATTTGAACAATTAATAACTTTCTTATTTCTTACCCGATGATAACAACGCTACATCAGTACACACGGGAAAGATAAATCCTCGGACAAAACTCCACACGCAATAGTCAAGAAAAAGCCACCGTGGGGTTGATACAAATGGTACCTCCCTAATTATTACTACCACTAACCTAATCTTCTACAGCATTTCGACAGCACTATAATAATGAGCACTCGTCAACTTAAACAAACATACATCAAGGTTTTGGTGACTGAACCAATAGATGGTTAACAAGCTTGTAATTAGCAATTAGATGTTATTAGGCATAAAGTAATAAATAATCTATAGGCCTACATTTTCAAATTTCTCTTGCACATGGTTATTCTAATTTCAGGTATGATGCAAGGCTTTTTAAAAATAGGCAAATAATAAATAAATAAAAATTAGAAAAAAATATATTGGCACTTGCATTTTCCAAAAAAAAAAGTCCGTAGCGATAATAACTCTCCCAATATAATACAACACAAAAATTACTCTATTGTTTTTTAAGATTTTACAACCTCATAAACAAAGCGTGCCTAAAGAAAATAAAATAATCGAAATGAAATATTATTTTTTAAATAAAACAGTGCTATACAGTAAAACTGCGATTAGTCTAAAATTTTAGGTACAGAGTAGGTAGCAATTAATAAAGCAGGTAAAAAACAGCAAACATAACAATAATAAAATTACAATAACGGTTAATTTACACATAATATCATAATAAAAAACAAAAAAAAATCAAAAAAGACAGCACAAACAGTTGAAAAAGGCGAAAAAGGAGCCATCTAAGTTAGCTCTTCAGCATAGTATTCACCAAAATCATAAAATGGATGATTTTCAAAGCAGGTTATTACTGCTCTTCTAAATTTTTTAAATTCTTTAATTGACCTGATTTCGAGTGGTACTCGGAGTGGTAGGTGGTTGTATAACTTAACACTCCCATAGATTATATTGATTCCTTTGTCCAGTTAGTCTTGGTATATAGTACAAGCGTTCGCAGTCAAAATTATGATGGATAGGTAACCCTCGCCATTTTTTAATAAGATGTGCATTTTCTGGCCCTGAATACGAAATGGACAATCCTGTACCTCAAAATTGTGGATAAGGACAATCCTGTACCTCAAAATTGTAGATAAGGACTCGGCATACCAATCCAAAGGTGGGCAATTTTCAAAAATCACCGGGTGTGCCGGACCTCATTCATGGATAAGGGTTCGGCACACCACTCTAAAAGTGGGCATTTTTAGGATTCGGCACACCACTCTAAAAGTGGGCATTTTTAGAGTGGTGTGCCGAACCAGTTAAAAGTTCATAACGCCTTCTTATGCCAGATATCGTGTTGGTTATTTTATGTCTCAGGTTTCTATTAATATTAATTTCTTCATTATTTCCCCGATTTTCAATTTCGTCTAAGGGCGATTTGAGTAAATAGTCTCCTTTAAATGATCTTACAACCACATATCCGGAGGTGTTAAATCTGGGGACTTTGGTGGCCATGGTATGGTCCCATTTGAATCAAGCCATATGGGATAATTTTTATTTAGAAAATTTGTTACTGCTGAAAGTTATTGATGGAATTTTCAATATCACCTTCTAAAATGCTAAATATCTTATTCCGTTGAAATTTCCTCCCGATATTTGGTTGTGGGACGATTTAAAGGAGAGTATTTACTCAAATCGCCCGAACACCTTAGAAGATATTGAAAATCGAGGAAATAATGAAGCAACTAATATTAATAGAAACCTGAGACATAAAATAATCAACACGATTTCTGGCCTTAGAAAGCGTTATGAACTTTGTGTTGAAGTAAATGATGCTGTGTTCGAGCATTTGATGTCGTTGTTGTTGTCGTTCTTATTTAAAAATAGAGTAATCCTAATTTATATAGTTATTTATACATTTGACATAAAAATTCAATAAAAAACTGAACAACTTTTGCCTTTAAACTTTTTTTCTATCTTTAATATTAAGAGCATTGACGGGAGTTCAAAAATCCACCAAAAACATGCAATATCTCGAAAACTGCACCTAGACAATTGATATATTTTTGAAATAAGAAAGGAAAACAAAACTTAACAAAATAAAAAAATTCAGGGTGTTCAATTTAATTTAAAATAAGAAAGCTGATGAAATGAAATTTGGACAAAATTATTAAAATCTTACCTTAACACATTTTTTCTATCATTAATATTAACCGCGATAAACAGGGTGTCCAAATATAATGAATCACCCTGTACCCCTCCCTATTAGAGCAAGAGTTCAAGGTATAAAATATGATGGATAGGTAACCCTCGCCATTTTTTGATAATATGTGCATTTTCTCGCCCTGAATACGAAATGGACAATCCTGTACCTCAAAATTGTGGATAAGGGCTCTGCTCACCAATCCAAAGGTGGGCAATTTGAGAGGGGTTCGGGTAACCCCCACCATTTTCACATATATGATGTAGTAGTACCCCCAGACCAAAAATTACCGAGTGTGCCGGACCTCATTCATGGATAAGAGTTCGGCATACCACTCTAAAAGTGGGCATTTTTAGAGTGGTGTGCCGAACCAGGTGATTTTTGGTCTGGGGGTGGGCAATTTGAGATGGGTTCGGGTAACCCCCACCATTTTCACATATATGATGTAGTAGTACCCCCAGACCAAAAATCACCTGGTTCGGCACACCACTCTAAAAATGCCCACTTTTAGAGTGGTATGCCGAACCCTTATCCATGAATGAGGTCCGGCACACTCGGTAATTTTTGGTCTGGGGGTACTACTACATCATATATGTGAAAATGGTGGGGGTTACCCTACCCCCTCTAAAATTGCCCACCTTTGGATTGGTGAGCAGAGCCCTTATCCACAATTTTGAGGTACAGGATTGTCCATTTCGTATTCAGGACGAGAAAATGCACATATTATCAAAAAATGGCGAGGGTTACCTATCCATCATATTTTATACCTTAAACTCTTGCTCTAATAGGGAGGGGTACAGGGTGATTCATTATATTTGATGATAGAAAAAATGTTTTAAGGTAAGATTTTAATAATTTTGTCCAAATTTCATTTCATCAGCTTTCTTATTTTAAATTAAATTGAACACCCTGAATTTATTTATTTTGTTAAGTTTTGTTTTCCTTTCTTATTTCAAAAATATATCAATTGTCTAGGTGCGGTAAACAGTTTTCGAGATATTGCATGTTTTTGGTGGATTTTTGAACTCCCGTCAATGCTCTTAATATTAAAGATAGAAAAAAAGTTTAAAGGCAAAAGTTGTTCAGTTTTTTATTGAATTTATATATATTTTGCCAGAAAATGTCATTTTTATGTCAAATATATAAATAACTATACTAAATTAGGATTACTCTATTTTTAAATAAGAACGACAACAACAACGACAACAAAAAATTTACTTATCTACCAAATGCTCAAACACAGCACCATTTACTTCAACACAAAGTTCATAACGCTTTCTAAGGCCAGAAATCGTGTTGATTATTTTATGTCTCAGGTTTCTATTAATATTAGTTGCTTCATTATTTCCTCGATTTTCAATATCTTCTAAGGTGTTCGAGCGATTTGAGTAAATAGTCTCCTTTAAATCGTCCCACAACCAAAAATCCGGGGGTATTAAATCTGGCGAGTTTGGTAGCCATGATATGGTCCCATTTCAATCAAGCCATATGGGATAATTTTGATTTAGACAATTTGTTATTGTTCGAGTATTGTGAATTGATGCCCTGCCCTTCTGCCATATTATTGGGTGCTCTTGGATAGCCAATGAACGGTTATTGATGGAATTTTTTTACCGAGGAAATTTTGAAAATTCCATCAGTAACCTTTAGCAGTAACAAATTTTATAAATAAAAATTAACCCATATGGCTTGATTCAAATGGGACCATACCATGGCCACCAAAGTCCCCAGATTTAACACCTCCGGATATGTGGTTGTAAGATCATTTAAAGGAGACTATTTACTCAAATCGCCCGAACACCTTAGAAGAAATTGGAAATCGAGGAAATAATGAAGAAATTAATATTAATAGAAACCTGAGACATAAAATAATCAACTGATTTCTGGCCTAAGAAGGCGTTATGAACTTTGTGTTAGTAGTAAGTAATGGTGATGTGTTCGAGCATTTGTTAGATTAGTAAATTTCTTGTGGTCATTGTTGTTGGCATTCTTATTTAAAAATAGAGTAGTCCTAATTTAGTTTAGTTATTTATACATTTAAAATAAAAATTGTTTTTATTTTTTTTTTCTATCTTTAATATTAACGGCACTAACTAAGTGCAAAAATTCAGCAAAAATAAGCAATATCTCGAAAACTGTTTACCGTCTATACACCTATACAATTGATATATTTTTAAAATATGAAAGGAAAATGAAACTTGGCAAAATAAAAAATACAGGGTGTTCAATTTAAAATAAGAAAGTTAATGTCAAATATTAACGGCTATAACCATGGTTTCCAAATATAATGAATCACCCTGTACAAGTTGGTTTGTAGCCTGCCTGGTGGAACGTTGTGGGAGAGAAATGATAGGGTCATTTCAAATCAAATCAACCAGAGGTTTGGCAGACCAACTCCTCGATTTCGATAATTTTTGGTACATTTATTCTACCCATAAAGGGAATGAAAAATCCCAAAACAAACGTACCATTTTGCTCAAACATGTATCTAAAGAAATGAAAATATATCGATAACTACTTAAACTAGGACAGTGGTTTACAGCTCGTTTTAAAGGTATTTTAAATACCTTTCAAATGATGCATCACATGATGTACTTTTTGTTTCAAAAATAATTTAAATAAAAAAAAACTTTTTTTAATTTTTGAAGAACAGCATTTTTTTACCTGCACATTTGTTTAAAATTAACTCTTTACAGGAATTTATAAAAATTTTAATATCTTGAGAACCATACATACTACAAAAGCGAGTGATAGCTTGTTTTAAAGATATTTTTGCCGAAATACCCAGAAACAAAATACATTTTTATTAAAAAATGTTGTTTTTCAAATTGCAATTTGTTTTTTAAACAAAAAGTATATCATGTGATACATCATTAGAAAGGTATTTAAAATATATTTAAAACGAGCTATAAACCACTGTCCAAGTTTAAGTAGTTATCGAGATATTTCAATTTCATTAAGTACATGTTTGAGCACAATTGGTAGTTTTTGTGATTTTCAAGAATTAATTGAAAAAAAAACTAATGGTCAAAAAAAATTACAAATCTGGGATTTTTCATACCCTACATGGGGAAATGTACCAAAAATTATCGAAATTAGGGAGATGGTCTGCCAAACCTCCATTTTTTTTAGTATGAAATGACCCGATAGCATTGGATTTATTTGCTTTTTATGAATAAGGCAAACAGTAAGATGAAAATAGCTGTCAAGGTTAGAGTTTTAAGCGTTTTAAATAAGGGTTTGCAATGTTCCCTAGGATGGGCTCCACTCAAGATTCGAATAGCTCGCTTCTGAACACGAAACACTGAGTCAATGAGGATTTTGGAACAGTAACCCCAGAAGGCCACTCCGTATCTCGCGCGAGACTCAAATAGGGCATATTACACCATTTTTGCAGAGTGTAGATTAAGTTCCTTAATAACTATTTTAAGAGCGAAACAGGCAGATGATAGTTTTGGTTTAAGCTGGTTAATATGTTCCCTGAAATCCAATTGCGCATCAAGAACTAAACCAAGAAACCAAGAAACGCAGAGCCAAAAAATCCTCTTGGCGCGAACAAACTTCGTCAGGTATCAACCCTGATTTTTACATTATTTTAGTTTTTTTTCAAAGTTATAGTTGGGTGAACATTTGCTATTCTAGGAATTTAGAAGGTAAAAATGGATTTTCATTTACGTACTGTTTAAAAAAAAATAAATGGTGTTATTTATTACGGTCATGTCCCTTAATCGGATAGTAAACTAGCAGTTCATAGAAGTTATGGGAAGTATGTTTTTTTTTTAAATTTTTATTTCATGGAACCCAGGGAATGACTTACGATCCAGGGGAATGATTATCTGGGGTATAAAATACATATATCTAGACTGCAAAACTCTATTTTAGACAAAAAATGTATGGTATCATATTAAAAAAGTTCTATTAAATACTAAATTCAAAACATATTAAACTAGCAAAATCATTGACCTTCTTTCTTGTAATAGTTTTTTCTGCCAGAGAGTGCTATGCACATCTTGAAGAAACTCACATATTTTATTATGAATATGTAGTGGTGTGGTACTGAATCACTTTATTTTTCGTTGATATGTTAAAAAGTCTTTAGTTTCTTTCTTTCTAATAAACTCTGTCTACTTGCATTATCAGTTTTGGATTTGGTAAAAGTCCTAAAATTTGAGTCAGTGCAACATCATCTCTTGCTGTTCTTAAGCCCAAAACTTTGACTTCATCATTCTTATATCTTGAACACGTCCTTAACATACACATATATATCATCATTTGATTGTTTAGAAATTCTATTTTTCAAAGTAATTTGTCTGCAAGTTTTCAACTGTTTATTTATTTCTAATAGGGTAACATTTCCAAACACCATGTTTTTAAAAACTTGTTGCTCTTCTTTGGTTTTAAGACTGTCGTAATTTTTAGTGAGCTGAGCGCTGATAGTTTCAGCAAAAAGTAGTTTTTTAAAAACCTGAGGCTTCTTTGATGTATCAGAAAGTAAATTTTTTACTTTATTATTTGGAGTCATAGCTTTTGTTCTCTTATCTTTAACTTTGCTTTGGTTTTGATGCTTCTCAACATGCAGTTTAATAATTTTTTAAACTGCCTACTTCAGTCTCTTTGAAGCTGTGCCCTACCTGTTTTCAGAAAACGCTGAACTGGTTAATCTAGCTGTTGATAAGCTATCAAAGTCCTCACAGGGAGATGTTGTACTAGTTCGTGTGGACGGAAAACTAAATTTGCTTGGTCCAGCTTCATTAACTTCGGCTATTTGTATGTACATTAGCATTCTTCAAAATATTTGGCTAGGCGGACTATTTGTTTGGTTTTTCTCCCTACATTTTTTACTTCTCTCATTCCAAATTTTTCTTTTAATTCGTAATTCTCTTGTTGTCGTATCAGCTTTTGACTTGACCGTCTTTTTTTCTTTTTAATTGGCATATTTTAGTTTTTCTTTTCCATGGTTATTTTAAATTTTGATAACGCTTTCTTTCTCCCACTCTTTTAGGCACTTTTATTTATTCAACTATTTTTTTAGGCATTGTACCTAAAAAAAGAAAAATGTCAAATCCCTGACAAAAAAAGTACTTCCCCTGTTATAAAAAAAATGACAGGGGAGTGATTTTCTCAGAGAAACGATGACAGAGGAGTGATTTTGTCAACTTTCGACCTTGCTGTATTCTAAGTGATTAGAATTAGACAGAAGTAGAGGTTATGTTTGGGTAGAACACTTTAAAACATATATTACCTTGTTTAAGAAAATGCTGTTTTTGTAATCCTCTTGATTTAATCCACACCCAGGGAAATGACGGTGTAAAAAACACGCGAAAAAAAAATCACTTACTTCAAGTTTTTCTTAAAAAACTATCCACGGCAGCCGGCACTTCTTTGTTTTCTATTGAACCGCAACATAAAATAATTGAAAATTTCTTGGTTGGATTGAATGGGGCAGTAAACAATGGCTGGAGGAAAATTTGAATTTCATCCAGGGGAAATTTGCACATTGCAATTACAAACTCTATGAGTCATCCTAATATTTGTTTTAGAATGTTATCATTTTATTTTCTTAATTTAAGACTGATACACATCTCAACTTTTATTATAAATCCATTTTTCCTACCAAGTTTGCCCAGATTTCATATAATATATAAAAAAGTAAAGTCAGTTAAAAAAAAATACACACCAGTGATGTTTTGGTTGTTTAATCGTTTAACTTTTTTGTTTTTTTCATAAACCATAAGATAGTAATTGGCTTTTTAGTGTACCCGTTCCTTAAATACGTTTACATGATATTCCTACAATAGCAAATATTCACCCAGTTACACATTTTGCGACACTTGGGCCATTATAGTATCTCAGTTATATGTAAAAGAAAAAATCTTCCGGCGGTAAGAAAAAAAATGTAGAAAATAAAACTAATGAATGTGCTTTTTTTAGGTTCAAAAAAAATATTACGAAGAAAGCGGCGTATTTTATTTAAAAAAAATGAATGTTTGTAATAATTGGTATTGAAACAAATGACAGGGGGTTGATCAGATAAGAAAAAATAGGGTTTAGAGCCCTTGTAACTAGGCTTTGGGAAAGATGAACTGCTTTTCAATAAAAAGGCAGACTCCAATTTATGTGAGAAAATTTCTTCCACAAGCTTGTAGGTCTCGTAGTGTTTTCTTTCTTGTATGAACAATTAGTGGTGCATAAACAATAAGTATTTAAGAACTACAGAATAATTTTCTGCTGGATTTACAATGTTTGTGCTAATACCAGTAATTCCATTTAGTCACACCCAGCATGATTATTGTTAAATGTGGGGTATCAAGTACACTGTAGCCGAAAGTTTATTTACCACACCCCAAGGGGGAAACAGCTCATAGCATTACTCATATAAATTGACATGACATTTTGTCCATAAATTTAAGAGATTATTAATAACGGCGCTAACTGGGGGGTCAAAATATAGCGGGACACCCTGTACTTTCGGCAGCGGCGTAGATTCGTCAAGCGTTAATATCTTGTTCACTTTTTACTTCTCTTGCTAAAGGGAAGTAATGTAATTATCGAAAAATCGCACTTCGAGATTTTCATGATCCTCCACGAATTTTGAGGTTTCGAATAGTGATAAGCACGAATCCAGACGACGTCGCTCTGTCTGTCGGTCTGTCTGTCGCCTACTTTATAGCCACTCTAACTCAAAAACTCCTTCACTAATCATAACAAAATTTTAAATAGTGATTACTTTTGTTGACGCGCAGAACCCTATTGTTTTAGAGCATTCTCCTAGTAGACCCTTCGGAGCTACCCCCAAAAAACTTAATCCCTAAAAAAAAAAATTTTTTTCTTACCGTGTGATACCTCCTTGGAAAACTTATAAAAATTGTAGTTGAACGGCGCCAAAATTTTTGACTACATATATATACATCACATAAAAAATGTAAAAAACAATTGAAAAATTCAATTTTCTGTGCCATATATCGCGAGTTATGAAACGAAATGTTAAATAAAAAGTAGATTAAGATAAGATCCAGGTCACACCCTATTGTCTTATCAAATTTCATACAAATCGGTTTAGCCGTTATTGCGTGATGAGGATACGAGAATATATATATATATATATATATATAGCACATGTAAAACGAAATGTTTTTAGAAACAAGTTTGAATCACGTCCCTGAAGTTGGCTTTGTATTGGTATTAAGATTGTGAAATATTACAAGGGACCAAACAAATACTGTGCTATTTTAAAAAAATGCAATTCTGGCCTTATTTGTGGTCTGAAATAAACGAAATTTTGTAGAAATATTTGCTATGCAAGTGTCCATTGATGTTCCTGTGAAATTTTGAAAAAATTGCAAGGAGTGGAGAAAAAGAGGTAGTTTTGTTGGACGTGGCACAATTATAGAAAATAATATGAGAGTTCCGCATTAATGTGAGTACCTACCTACTCAGGTAAAAATATGTGCTGTAGGTACCTAATTAGATGCTTAATGTATTCTAAAATGGTTAACTTTTTTTGTTATTGAAAAAACAAAAATTAGGGAGAGGCTGCGCTAAAAAAATAATTACTTCATAATATATGGCTTGTGAGGTATTAAATTGATTGGAATGGAGCGTAGGTTCCTCGGTAGAATCTAAAAAACGGTTTTTAATTAAATTTTGCAAAAAAAAATTTAGAGGAGGGGAATAGTAAAGTGGTTAAACTTCATTAAAATATGACTTGTGGGATATCAAACTACGTTAAATCTAAAAACAGTTTTTTTTTCAATTATTGAAAAAAAAAATCAAATTTTGGAAGGGAGGAGGGGGGATTGCTAGATTATTCTTATAAAGTATGGCTTGTGGGGTATCAAATTGAAGGGCATAAAGCATGGAAAGTAAAAACAGTGCTTTTGTATTTTTTGAAAAAAAAATAACTGGATGTAGGAAGGGAGGGGAGGTTGATAAATTATCCCCGGACTATCTTGATTTTGTGTTACATACATTGTGCCACATGTTGCTTTTCGAACCACCTATGGTACCCTCTATCAGCTTGATACCGATCGGTTTGAAGAGATTTAAAAAATTCCTAATTATTTTTCATTTAAAAAAGAAACACAAATTTCAAACTAACCTGACGTTATGCCCCTTAGGTATATGTTGATAAATATTTTACTAGAAACCAACTATGATATCTTGACGTTGTGCCACCTGAGTACATAGTGATAATGATTCTACTAGAAACCACCTATAGTACCCACTACCAGCTTGGTACCGATTAACTTCAAAAGTTTTAAATAAAAAATCTTCAATTTATTCTCAATTTAAAAAAAAAATCAATTTTGGACTAACTTGACGTTGTGCCACCTGAGTACATAGTGATAAATATTGTATTAGAAACCGCCTATAATACCCACTACCAGCTTGGTACCGATTACCTTCGAGAGAGTTAAATAAAAAATCTTAAATTTTTTCTAAATTTTTCAAAAATAATTCAATTTTGGACTAACTTGACGTTGTGCCACCTGAGTACATAGTGGTAATGATTCTACTAGAAACCACCTATAATACCCACTAGCAGCTTGGTACCGATTACCGTCGAGAGAGTTAAATAAAAAATCTTCAATTTTTTCGTAATTTTTCAAAAAAATTACAATTTTGGAGTAACTTGACGTTGTGCCACTTGGGTATATCGTGATAAATATTGTACTAGAAACCGCCTATAATAGCTACTACCAGCTTGGTACCGATTACCTTCGAGAGAGTTAAATAAAAAATCTTCAATTTTTTCGTCATTTTTCAAAAAAATTACAATTTTGGAAGAACTTGACGTTGTGCGACCTGGGTACATTGTGATAAATGTTCTTCTAGGAACAGCCTATGGTAACCACTAGCAGCTTGGTACCGATTACCTTCGAGAGAGTTAAATAAAAAATCTTAAATTTTTTCTCAATTTTTCAAAAATAATTCAATTTTGCACTAACTTGACGTTGTGCCACCTGAGTAAATAGTGATAATGATTCTACTAGAAACCACCTATAGTACCCACTACCGAAGAGAATCGGTACCAAGCTGGTAGTGGGTGTTATAGGCGGTCTCTAGTACAATATTTATCACGATATACTTAGGTGGCTCAACGTCAAGTTACTCCAAAATTGTAATTTTTTTGAAAAATGACGAAAATATTTAAGATGCTTTATTTTAACTTTCTCGAAGGTAATCGATACCAAGCTGGTAGTGGGTACTATAGGTGGTTTCTAGTATACTATTTATCACAATATATCCAGGTGGCACAACGTCAAGTTAGTCCGAAATTGTAATTTTTTTGAAAAAGTAAGAAAAAATTGATGATTTTTTATTTTAAAACTCTCGAAGGTAATCGGTACCAAGCTGCTAGTGAGTACCATAGGCCGTTCCTAGAAGAACATTTATCACAATGTACCCAGGTAGCACAACGTCAAGTTCCTCCAAAATTGTATTTTTTTTGAAAAATGACTCCCTCGAAAATAATCGGTACCAAGCTGGTAGTGGGTACTATAGGTGGTTTCTAGTAGAATAATTATCACTATGTACCCAGGTGGCACAACGTCAAGTTACTCCAAAATTGTAATTTTTTTGAAAAATGACGAAAAAATTGAAGATTTTTTTATTTAAATCTCTCGAAGGTAATCGGTACCAAGCTGGTACTGGGTATTATAGGCGGTTTCTAGTACAATATTTATCACGATATTCCCAGGTGGCACAACGTCAAGTTAGTCCGAAATTGTAATTTTTTTGAATAATTAAGAGAAAGTTTAAGATGTTTTATTTTAAAACTCTCGAAAATAATCGGTACCAAGCTGGTAGTGGGTACTATAGATAGTTTCTAGTAGAATCATTAACACTATGTACTCAGGTGGCACAACCTCAAGTTAGTCCAAAATTGAATTATTTTTAAAAAATTGAGAAAAAATTTGAGATTTTTTAAGTAACTCTATCGAAGGTAATCGGTATCAAGCTGCTACAATATTTATCACGATATACCCAGGTGGCACAACGTCAAATTACTCCAAAATTTTATTTTTTTTTGAAAAATGACGAAAATATTTAAGATGCTTTATTTTAAAACTCTCGAAGGTAATCGGTACCAAGCTGGTAGTGGGTACTATAGGTGGTTTCTAGTAGAATCATTATCACTATGTACTCAGGTGGCACAACGTCAAGTTAGTCCAAAATTGATTTTTTTTTTGAAAAATTGAGAAAAAATTGAAGATTTTTTATTTAAATCTCTCGAAGGTAATCGGTACCAAGCTGGTAGTGGGTATCATGGTTGGTTTCTAGTAAAATATTTATCAACATATACCTAAGGGGCATAACGTCAGGTTAGTTTGAAATTTGTGTTTCTTTTTTAAATGAAAAATAATTAGGAATTTTTTTAATCTCTTCAAACCGATCGGTACCAAGCTGATAGAGGGTACCATAGGTGGTTCGAAAAGCAACATGTAGCACAATGTATGTAACACAAAATCAAGCTAGTCCGGGGATAATTTATCAACCTCCCCTCCCTTCCTACATCCAGTTATTTTTTTTTTCAAAAAATACAAAAGCAATGTTTTTACTTTCCATGCTTTATGCCCTTCAATTTGATACCCCACAAGCCATACTTTATAAGAATAATCTAGCAATCCCCCCTCCTCCCTTCCAAAATTTGTTTTTTTTTTCAATAATTGAAAAAAAAAACATAGTTTGATATCCCACAAGTAATATTTTAATGAACTTTAACCACTTTACCATTTCCCCCCCCTCAATTTTTTTTTTTGCAAAATTTAATTAAAAACCGTTTTTAGATTCTACCGAGGAACCTACGCTCCATTCCAATCAATTTAATACCTCACAAGCCATATATTATGAAGTAATTATTTTTTTAGCGCAGCCTCTCCCTAATTTTTGTTTTTTTCAATAACAAAAAAAGTTGACCATTTTAGAATACATTAAGCATCTAATTAGGTACCTACAGCACATATTTTTACCTGAGTAGGTAGGTACTCACATTAATGCGGAACTCTCATATTATTTTCTATAATTTTGCCACGTCCAACAAAACTACCTCTCTTTCCCCACCCCTTGCAATTTTGTCAACATTTCACAGCAACATCAATGGACACTTGCATAGCAAATGTTTCTACAAAATTTCGTTTATTTCAGACCACAAATAAGGCCAGAATTGCATTTTTTTTAAATAGCACAGTATTTGTTTGGTCCCTTGTAATATTTCACAATCCCAATACCAATACCAAGCCAACTTCAGGGACGTGTCTGAATCTATATATGTATATATACATATATATAGCACATATAAAATGAATGGAAAAGTCCGTGCACCATAGAAAAGTCTGGATACACCCTAAAGAAGTCTGGAAAAGTCTGGAAAGACCCTGGAAAAGTCTGGATGCACTCTGGGAAGTCTGAAAAGACCCTGGAAAAGTCTGGAAAGACCCTGGAAAAGTCTGGATAAACTCTATAAAATTCTGGATATACTCTGGAAAGGTCAGGAAAGACCCTGAAAAAGTCTGGAAAGAACCTGGAAAAGTCTGGATACACTCTTGGAAAAGTCTGGAAAGACCCTGGAAAAGTCTGGAAAGACCCTGGAAAAGTCTGAATATGATCTGGAAAACTCTGGAAAGATGCTGGAAAAGTCTGGATACACTCTGAAAAAGTCTGGAAAGACCCTGGAAAAGTCTGGATACACTCTGGAAAAGTCTGGATACACTCTGGAAAAGTCTGTAAAGACCCTTCAAAAGTCTGGAAAAACCCTGGAAAAGTTTGGAGACACTCTGGAAAAGTCTGGAAAGACCTTGGATAAGTTCATATACTCTGGAAAAGTCTGGAAAGACCCTTGAAAAAGTCTGGATACAGTCTGAAAAAGTCTGGAAACACTCTGAAAAAGTCTGGAAAGACCCTGGAAAAGTCTGGATACACTCTGGAAAGTCTGCAAAGACCCTGGAAGTCTGTAACACTATGGGAAGTCTTCGAAGACCCTGGAAAAGTCTGGAAACACTCTGGAAAAGTCTGCAAAGACCCTGGAAAAGTCTGGAAACACTCTGGAGAAGTCTGGAAAGACTCTGGAAAGAGCCTGGAAAAGTCTGGATACACTCTGGAAAGACCCTGAAAAAGTCTGGATATACTCTGAAAAAGTCTGGAAAGACCCTGGAAAAGTCTGAATACACTCTGGAAAGTCTGGAAACACTTTGGGAACCCGAAAAGACCCTGGAAAAGTCTGGATATACTCTGGAAAGTCTGCAAAAGTCTGGATACACTCTGGAAAGTCTGCGAAGACCCTGGAAAAGTCTGGAAACACTCTGGAAAAGTCTGCAAAGACCCTGGAAAAATCTGGATATACTCTGGAAAAGTCTGGAGAAGTATGGAACGACTCTGGAAGTCTGGAAAGACCCTGGAAGTCTGGATACACTCTGGAAAGTCTGGAGAGACCCTGAAAGTCTGGAATCACTGTGGAAAAGTCTGGAAAAACTTAGAAAGGTCTGGAAACACTCTGGAAAAATCAAGATACATTCTGGAAAACTCTGGAAAGAGCCTGGAAAAGTCTGGATACACTCTGGAAAAGTCTGGAAAAACCCTGGAAAAGTCTGGATACACTCTGGAAAAACCTGGATACACTGTGAAAATGTCCGAGTACACCATGGCAAAGTCTGAATACACCCCTGTGTAGATACACCCAAGAAAAGTCTGGATATACCCTGGAAAAGTCTGACCAACCCAATCTAACCCATGTATATATGATATTCTGAGCGAGGGAAGCTTTGGAGTAAACCTTTACTCGATTTATTTAATTTCGCGGCAAAATTTACAAAGATTTTAATGTTTGCCAAATTTACCCCGCTGCGCTGCCGAAAGTACCCCCCATTGTTGGGCATTACAACCAGATTTACATAGCATTACTGGCAATACATGTACAAATTTTGGATCAGCTGTTACCCCTCACCATACCCTGTATGTCTAAAAAACCATAGTGGTACCTAAAAATAAAAACAATGAGAGAATTACCAACCAATTTCCTACTGTATTTAAAAAAGTTTGTACTAGCAAGGAAGGCAGAAACAATCTAGTTACAGTGATGTCTGATGTAGAACCATAGTGCACACTCTCATGGAATTGGTAGCATGGAATTACTAAAATTCCAGGAAAATGAACAGAAAAACATACAAATATATAGGTTAATTAGTTTAGACTGCTAACAAATGAAGAACTAAGCCAACTATATTGTTATTGGGTTTAAAATATCTTGAAAATACACATCCCTGAAGCTAGCGGACCAAGGTGAGCAGAAATTTTTTTTTTATAGTGCATAATTAAGTGCTCCACTTAAAAATTTAGTGTTCCTTTTTTTTTAAAAAATACAGCATGTTCTTCTAGCTTCAGATGAACTCAGCAGAGCAATACATTAAAAATCATCGGAATCAAAAATGTCATAGTGCATAATTAAGTGCCCCATTTAAAAATTTAGTGCTCCTTTTTTTAAAAATATAGCGTGTTCGGCTAGCTTCAGATGAACTCAGCAGAGCAATACACTAAATATCATATGAATCAAAATTATCATAGTGCATAATAAAATTCTAACCAAGTGCCCCATTTAAAAATGTTAAACTATTTTTTTTTAAATGCATTAAAAATTATCGAAATCAAAAATATCATAGTGCATAATAAAGTGCTAATTACCGATACCAATGCATTGAAGTATTTACTTTAAGTGTCTAATAACAACGAATTTGGCTCTTATCTTCATTATCCATTATAATAATTCTTGTTTCAATGGGTTTTAATGTATTGCTCTGCTAAGTTGGTCTGAAGCTAGCAGAACATGCTCTATTTTTTACAAAAAGGAGCATTAAATTTTTAAAAGGGGCATTCAATTAGCACTATAAAAAAATTGTTCTGCTCACTTTGCTCTGCTAGCTTCAGGGATGTTGAAAATACCTTCATTTACTTACTAAGTAAAGTTGGTTGTCTTTGGGCTCCCTTGTCCTTTTTTAACTTTAACTGTATTAAAGCATCACTATTACACTATCAAATTTTAAATTCTTACCACTTAGCAAACTTTTAGGATAAGATAATAGTTCAAAAAAGCTTACTTCTTGATCTTGCTGAATACAAATTTTCTTCAGTTCTTCATAGTCAGTTGTCGAAGTTTGTTGATCACCACCTGCAGAAATAGTACATATAAATGCCTACTGATTATAACTCACTTACTAATTAAAAAAGGAACAACATAAAGGTAACCAAATTTCTAGGTTGTAGCCCAAACCCAAACTCTACTTCTATTTTTGAAAAAAAGTTTTCAGTTAAAAATTGGCAAAGTTTGGAAGTAAATTTTATTTAAATGGTAAACTTTTTTAAAGTAACATGTTGATGTAATTTTAGAAGTTTTTATGAAAATTTGGAAATTTTTTGGAGGAGCCATGCAAAAAGTGAAATTGATCACTTTCCTGCCCCTCCCACTTTTTAATAAATAAGTGTAAATATTTCTATTAGGTCAAAAAAAAATTACCTACTTAAAAAATGGTTTACTCATAATATTTAACACAAAATAAATAAGTTAAAATTACCCAGAACCGAGGCCAGAATTTAGTAAGTATTCTATAAAAATGTTTTTATTATTAGAACTACTAATGTTCTACAAAAATGTTTTTGATTAACTACTACTTCTTATAATAAATACAAAATTCAATATTTTAGTTTAGAGCTAGACAAATACAAAATCTTAATAAATCTTCTGGGGAAGGGATTAAACAAAAACTAAGCGTTAAAAGTTTATTTGTGGGTTTTGCATTCTCAGTAAGGAAGTAAAAAAAAATCTTTATTAATATCAAATAAGATCTGTTTTTATCTCTGAAAAAATTTAAAATTCTATAAAAAATATATAATAAAGTAGTAGGCAATGTACTTTTTAATTTTAAACAGTCCTTTGGAAGTAAACACGTTGTTAAGTAAAAAAAAATTGACTGGATATGGAGCATATAAGCCCTGATCTAAGCATATATTCATCTCTCAGTGGATAGGTATTTTAAAACCTTTTAAGACGTAATATTATAACAAAAATTGGTCTTATTCCCTTATTTTTCTTTCCAATAGGTTTCTGGTGCTTGTCACCTTTTTACAGAAAATTAGACCTTGCTATGGGGAGTATCTTTAAAATATCAATTTTGGTGCTTGGAGCTCTACAGGGGTGAGTCAACCAAAACCAGAACCCTTAGTAAAAAGAAAATGCCTAGGAAGAGTATAAACAGTAGATTTGTCTTTTTAAAAGAGGGGTTACTCGATTCAAATCTCGTTCCAATCGGCTTTTGTTTTGCAAAAAAGAGCAATAAGATATCTACGCCAAGCAGGGAAAGCTGCAAGCACCTTTTTATAAGGCATGCAATTCTTACTGTTCCATTTATCTGCTTGCTTGATATTCAAAAAGTTTAAAGGGCTTGAAAGAGAAAGACAATACAACTTGAGTCATAATAACCTGCCCTTACCCATACCCAAATTAACACTAACAAAAAACTCCGTAATCTATAAAAGTATTAAGATATATAATAATTTGCCAAATAGCATAAAGAAGATTGAAGAATATTCTACTTTTCGTAGGAGCACAAAATAATTTCTGACTTCCAAGGCATTTTACAACCTGCAAGAATTTTATGCAAATTAGATGCCGCTCTGTCACTCTGTCACTACTTTTGGTTCCTAATATTGTGATTTTATAACCTTGTGATTTTGTTTTAAATTATGCAAAAACCATTGATATCAATAACTGTGAGATTAGTATTATGGACATTTTTAATAAAATTGAGAATTTTAATGCAAAATTGAGCTGCGGCCTAGATGATATTTCGTAATTTTTTTGTGCAAAATTATCGATGTGTTTTATCTCCTGTTTTGCACAAAATTTTTAATTTATCACCTTCGAGTGGCGTTTTTCCAGAGGAATGGAAAAAATGCTCTATAACACCGATCCTGAAAAGTGGCAACAGGTCAGTGATTGATAACTATCGTCCAATTTCTAAAATATCAATATTTTCCAAGATTTTTGAGTCCATTATTTCAGATAAAATAGGTATATTTTCCAATAAAAAGTATTGTTATTCCAGAGCAACATGGTTTTGTGTCAGGTAGGTCCACAGCCACAAATTTAATTATCCTGGAGGAATATATATTGAATGCTTTTGGAGATGGATTACAGGTAGATGTAGTCTACACTGACTTCTCCAAGGTCTTCGATCATGTAAATATAAAACATTTAACTTATAAACTTAAAGCATTAGGAATCCATAGATCTTTGCATGAGTGGCTGTGGAGCTATCCCTCTAACAGAAGGCAATCAGTTAGAATAAAAAATTGTTTATCTGAGGAAATACTTGTCAAGTCAGGTGTGCCACAGGGTGTCCATTTATCAACAATTTTATTTATTTGTTTTATTAATGACATATCTGACTGTTTTGTTGATTGTTTCATCTTGCTCTATGAAGATAACTTAAAGGTTTATAGAATAGTGAGGGATGTCAGAGATTGTCTAAAGATTCAAGACAGCCTTAACAAATTTTCACATTGGTGCACACACAATGAACTTTCTTTAAATGTAGATAAGTCTCATCCTATTTTTTATAACTACTCAATCAACAATAATTTACTAGAACCATTATCAACTTTTAAAGATCTAGGGGTCTTCTTTAATCCAACTCTAAATTTCAAAGCTCATTACGAATTTATTTGTAATAAGGCTTTCAAATTGTTGGGTTTTGTTAAGAGAAGTTTGTCTGATTTTAATAACATCAATTGTTTTAAAAATGTGTACTGCTCACTTGTCAGGTCAGTTTTAGAATACTCAAGCTGTGTATGGTCACCTTTCTATAAGTGTCGTATTGACAATTTAGAAAGGGTGCAAAAGAGATTTTTACGTTTTATTGCATTTAAACTTAAAATTCCTTCAGAGGACATTGTTTATTTTGACATTCTTAAATTATTGAACATTCCATCTCTGGAAGACTGTAGATAAATTTTAGATTTGGTCTTTTTATTTAAGTTCTTCACCTCAGCTTCTTGACAAAATTGATTTTAAGGTGCCACAAAGAAATACAAGAAATAAAGATACTTTCTATGTAGAATCTCATAACAGAAATTATTTCTTGAATAAACCAATTCAAAGAATGTGTCATTCTGGGAATAGCATACAATTAGACTTTTTTTTCCATGCCTTTGAGTTCATTTAGAAATAAGCTTAAAAAGAAAAATCTGTGATTGCATTGTTCCTATACTTGGTACCTACTGTTTTTTTTTTTTATATTGGTTAATAATATTAAAATTTGAACAATTGTTTTTTATATTAATATTTCTTAAGATTATGTTATAACGTAAAATGGTAAATCCATTATTAAATTCTATTCTATTCTATTAATATACTATATTATATATTATTGTGACTTTTATTATTTTAAGTAATTTTAACTTGGTGAACTGTGATCTTATATTGTATAATTTTATTTACGTCACACATGTGTTTTAGTCACTTTTAGTTACTAATTTTTAACAATTTCACTGGTGTAGCCAGCCTTAGTTTTAGTGGGCACTATGTGACAAAACATAAATGGTAATTATGCAGTATACAGTTTTCTGCCACTTTTGATTTTTTATGATAAATTCTTTATGGGGGCACCTACTAGGGTCCCTAGGACCCCAAATTCGCCTGCGCCCGATTGTTTTTTAAGAGAAAAAAGGGTGCCCGGGGGGGTTGTAATGTGTTTTTTTATTGTTTTGGGTTGGGTTGGATTAGGTTGGGTTGAATTAGGTTGGGTTGGACTGTGTTGGATTGGAAAAAAAATAAAAAATGGCAGAAAACCATGTAGTGCATAATTACCTGAAAAATGTATAAGCATTAAATTTAAGAATTTTGTGCATTAAAGTAAGTATTCTTCATAATTGGTATAGTAATTGCAATAGTCATAATTTTTGTTATAATGGAAGCTCTGTCACTATCTTTCTTATTAATAGAACAGTGACAGAGTGTGCCTTATAACTAAAATTATGAACAAGGTATAAGTTGCTGGGTAAAGCGGCCCATACTTTAAACAAAAAGGCTAACTTGTGTGACAGCCTCACAAAAAGTAACTAAAGGTATCCAGCTGCGATTTATCGCCAAACAAGACTAAAAGACTGGATGGCACTAGCATAAAAAGGCTCTTTACCTTCCTCTTCAGACAAAACATTATTAGCAAATGTGGAGATTTGACCCTTCAAACTGTTCAGACCCTCGTTAAATTTCAGCCAAGACGACATCTCACCGCCAAAACATTTAAATTGAATGATATTTTAAAAATAAACAAAAGAAAACAATTTTATTTAAGTTTTTTGTTGCAAAAGTTTTTGCCAACACAACTTGTTTTGATTTTTTGACGTTTAAAAAGTTTCTTGAACATAGAACGGAAATTAGATGAGTGCAGAAGTTCATTAGCTAGAAAACTCGACAACGCTGGAATAAATTGCGGCCGCGTCCTTGAAAAATTCAAGATGTCTGCTGACAAGGCGTTATCTGTCAAATTCAAGTAAACAAGAGGAAGTTATTTTCTTTTCGATTTTTCCCTAAAAATGTGATTGTTTTCGAAAAATATTTGATTTAGAAAATGGCTCAAGGTGTGCTGAGCTCAGACATTTCCAGGCGCAACCCGCAGGATGACTATGAGCTGATACAGAGAATCGGCAGTGGGACCTATGGGGACGTCTACAAGGTGAGTGCTGTGGCTTACAAAGGAAGGCCATTGCCAATCTTGCACCAGTTTTTGATATTTTGTTACGATGATTTTTGACCTTAGCTTTATCAACATTTCAGAGTTTATCAGTTTTTGAGAAAAGGATGTAAGCTTGCAAAGTAGGGTGTGACAAAGTGGCACAGAGGTACTAAGGGCCCATTTACTCAAGTTTTAATGCGTAATTCTTAATGCCTAATGCTTAATTTTTTTATTTCTGTTTCTGTCTATTTCCCTTCAAAAAATAGAAAGAGAAGACAAAATTATGCATTAAGAATTGTGCAGTAGCCATTAAATCTTGAGTAAATAGTTCTTACCTAAACTAATAAGACTAGGGTTAGGTACTATCCATCCAGACTTGTTCGAAACTCAGTGACTTCTAGCCTGGAATTCCCAGATGTTCCCCTGTCACTGCATTATATTAAAAAAAGAAAAGCATGTAGTTTGCAAAGAATGGATATGTAAGTATGTAGAAAATTTACTTGTACACTCTTACTTGTACATAGGTACCTGAATAATCATACAATATACAAATCTGAAAGGTTTCTTTTAATTAAAAAGAATGTGGTTATTGTTTTAAAAAAAAGTCATTCATTCATATTTGCATTGGTATGTAACATCACTTCCATTCCAGCAGAACTTTTTCTAAAACAGTAAGTAACCTTTCATTTTGCAGACTTATGTGGTGTTATATTTATTTATTAAGTAACATACATTATAGAGTTAATTAATATAATATTAATTAATTAATAATAATTAAGTTTATTACACAAAAAACATGGGCAAGATTATTCAGGTGAATAAAGACTAAGATGTAATAATTTGTTTTTAGTACCACATCATAGAATTAACAATAGTTTTATTCACCCATAACCAGAGAGAGAACCCGATCTTGATGCATTTAATCGTAGCTTGACAGCATTTAGAAATAGACTCTTTTGATGGTATTCAAGATATGGCTTAAACTTAGATAACTGCTAGCATTGGTAGTGCTTATGACAAAATATTAACAAAAAATATATTTAAAGTTAATTTCTTTATCTAGAAATTATAGGCTAATTAAGTTTCAAGTTTCAAAAAAAACTACAGTTTATATGATCGTCAAAGCTTAACATACAGACAGAATTAAGAGCCCTATTCCCAAATTTCTTCTTTAAAAATAGCTTCTTTGCCATAAAAAACTTTTTTAGGGCTCTTAATTAGCCTGTAATGTTTAGAATATGATAGAGTTACTAAAAACTTAATTTTGTTGATGTAAATCATTTGTACCACTAACTTTTTAAGGAGCGTTAAATTTGGAAGAACTAGAGTTCTTAATCCTCTCTAATTTTTAAGTAAATATGAAAGTATCTTTAAAATATGTATTTGTTAATTGTCTCTCATAATATAATTACACTGATAAAGCCAGCAGTGCACATGAACTAGGAGGTCCCACCTTAATAAAATCAAAAAATGATATTGCCAGAATTAGGTGCTCTTTAGGTGCTAATTTGGTTCCCAAATTAAAAATTAACTGCTCCTCTAGTTTTAGCAAAAAATTAAAAAAAACGGTAGGACTGCTAGATTAACATTAAGCTAGCGGTCCCATCCATAATTCTTGGAGAAAAATTTAATGTTGCTACATATTTCGAAATTAGGTGCTATTTAAGTGCTCCCTGTATATAAAATCAAAACTTTGAAACATTTTTTTTTTCAGTATTTTGGCAAAAAAAGAAGTAGGGACCACTAGCTTAACATATACCTAGCGGTCCCACAGGTAGCCCTTCAGATAAACCGAATTTTAATTATTTTAAAATAAAGAGCAATTTAAGTGCCAATTTGGTCAACCAACCAGCCCAACATAAACAACCCAACCCATTCCAGCACCACCAACCCAACCCAACATAAAGTTTTTGCATTTTGCATTTTTTGCCACAACAAAAAGAGCATGGGACCAAATTAGCACTTAAATTGCTCTTTATTTTAAAATAGTTAAAACTTGGTTTATTTGAATGGGTACCTGTGGCACTGATAGGTTTATGTTAAGCTAGCAGTCCCTACTTATTTTTTTTGCAAAAATACCAAAAAAAAAAACATTTTTTTCAAAGTTTTGATATAATATTTGGGGAGCACTTAAATAGCACCTAATTTGGAAATGGTAACATTAAATTTTTCTTCAAGAATTATGGATGGGACCGCTAGCTTAATGTTAACAACGGTCCTACCGTTTTTTTTAATTTTCTACTAATTCAATTTAAAAAGTAGCTTTATTGTTCCAGTAATAATCATACATCGACAAAGGCTTGCTTACCGTAGAAAGTACCACAAAAACTATTAAATTAAATTGATGAAAGTATTGTTTAACCTGATGGTTACATAAAAAAAAATAAGTCCATGTATAAACAATAATGTGTCAAATGGATGTCAAAACACACAACCTAAAAGAATAGCAGCCACATAACAATAAAAAACCAATTAAAATATTTAACAGAGTATTTAACAAACCCAAATTTAGAATAAGTAAAAGAAGGTTGTTGAATAAAAAAGATTCAATTTTCACAAAATTCTTCTGCACTGTAATATACTTTGGAAATCAAAAATTTTTTGTCTGCTTTTTAAAACTGTTTATAACATATTTTCTTTCTTATTTCTACTGGCAGATGATTAAACATTTTTCTCCCAATGTATATAAATGAATTTTTGATCAAGGTTGTGTGTGGTGCAGGTAATGGGAGACTAAAAGAGCAACGCATGCTATCCCAACCAAATATGACTAGGTTTCTTTTGTATTTCTCAAAAACTATACACACAGTTGCCAGAATATAAAGACAACACAGATTTAACATTTTTTTTTCTAAAAATAAAGGCTTACACGGGCATCTCCTTTTGACTCTGCACAAATTCCTTAGAGCTCTCTTTTGTAAAGTAAAAATTGACTTAAAAAGATAATTACTACAGGATCCCCAAAAGCAAATCCCATAAGATAGATGGGACTGAACCAATGAGAAATATGCTACTCTTGCGATTGCCAAACAAAGACTATCCGCTATAACTCTAATGCATAGAAGCTGTAGGCAATTTTACTATTAAGACTTTATGTGGAGATGTGTGTGTTTGTCTATTATTAAACCCAGAAATTTGTTGGAATCTGGATTTGAAAGGTTGGTATTTTCCAGCTGTATATTATTGAGTTCACATCTAAAATGTAAAATATTTGTTTTTGAAGTATTAAATGATAAGAGATTTGCATCACACCATTCCTTAAGCCGAGTCACATTCCTCTGTATGTTTGCGTTTAGCCTATCATCATCAGGACCATGCCACAGGACCTACATTAACCTAGCGACCCCACCCCAAGAACATCAAAATTTAGTTATGTCATGTGCTTATTATGTGCTAATTTCTTCCCCAATCAGAAAATTTTGTGCTCCTCTGGTTTCTGAGAAAATCGGAAAAGAAAATGGGGTAGCTAGATTAATATTAACTTAGCAACCCCACCAGGAAATATGGCGCCAAACTAAAAATTTCTGACCTTAAAATTATGTGCTAATTATGTGCTCGACGAATATATAAGAAAAAAATCGAATTTTTCATTTTAAATTATGTTTAAAAAGAAAGGGTGGGGTAGCAAGGTTAATATTAACTTAGCGACCCCACATGTTTAGGTATTACGAAATTTAAAAATTTAAAAAACCAGTATTATGTGCTAATTTCGTCCATGATCAGAAAATATTGTACTTATCTGGTTTCCGAGAAAATCAATAAAATAGATATTACATTACATCATTTGTAATAACCTAGCATTCGCAATCTTCGCAATATATTATTATTAAATTATTTGCTCCCTGAATATGTGTAAGAAAAATCCGAATTATTCGTTTTTAGTAGCTTAATTTTCTCGGAAACCAGACGAGTATAAAATTTTCTGATGGTGGACGAAATGAGCATATAATATGCACATACAATATAGCACATAATTTTATAACCAACAATTTTTGGTTTGACGCCATATTTCTTGGTGGGGTTGCTAAGTTAATATTAACCTAGCTACCCCATTTTCTTTTTCGATTTTCTCAGAAACCAGAGGAGCACAAAATTTTTTAATTGGGGGTGAAATTAGCACATAATTATGGTGTGACTAAATTTTGATTTTTTTGAGGTGGGGTCGCTAGGTTAATGAAGGTTGGCACAGAACTGTCTGATCATCAGCAAAAGCAGTGCATTTTTCACTAATGGGTAGTTGAGTTATATCATTGATATAAATCAAAAATAGTAGAGGGGCACTTAATTTTCATTTTGGGGACCAAATTAGCACCTAAAGAGCACCTAATTCTGGCACTATCGTTTTTTAATTTTATTGAGGTGGAACCGCCTAGTTTATATAGGTCAGCAGTGCAAAAAGCTTTTTTTTAAGGGATGATAGAATTACTAAAAACTTAATTTTTTATGTATGTACATTATTTCCTCTGTTAAGTTTTTTTAGCTAGCTAGAAGTGTGGGGAATATCTCAAAAACCACAAGAGAGTTTTTAGTTAGCCTTTAATACCTATGTGAAGAAATTATCTTTAAAATATACATTTTTGCGAATTTTCTGTCATATGCACTGCTAAAGCTAGCAAAAAGCTTTTTTTAAGTAGAAATCTTAAAAATTTTGGGTTCAAAATAGATTCTTTAATCAGCCTATATAATGTTAAGAATATGAGGGAGTCAGACTATCTTGGTAAATATTTCCTTAACACATTCTTAGACAGACCTTCTAAAGCCAACATGCTTGCATTGCCACAACTGCCACTTAATGTGTATTGTTTAAGTGTGGTAAAAAAATTTACTAAACATTTAAAAATGTTGGGTCATGTAAAGACAATCATTTTTACTTTGAAAGACTTCATTTATTTTTTATTTATTTCACACTAGATACTTGCAGTTATTGCAAGTTTGCTTTATTCATTTTTATAGGTTGGATTATTATTTCTATTAAACCAAAATGAACTGGAAAGAATGCAGAAGCTTCAAAACAAAGCAATGCGATTTATACTTAAGGCTCTTAGTAGAACATCAGTTAATGAAATGTTGAAGCAACTAGACTGGCTACTAGTGCGAATGTTTTTACGTCCCTAAAGTTAGCAGTACAAAGTCAGCAGTGCAAAGATTTTATGATTGGAAAAATTACTGCTAATTAAGTGCTAATTAAATGCCAAGTCACAAAATTTCGTGCTCTTGTAGTTTCCTAGATATGACCTGCACAGCTGGCTACCCGTTAAAGAAAATTAAATGCTAATTAAATGCTGCCATTTCAATAAAATAAAATTGTATTTTTTACTTTTTTCTACATATTTTTTTAAAATTAACGTGGTGCACTGCAAATTTTAGGTCGTACACATATTTGAATTCTCATGAAAGAAGATGTTGGTGGTATTTTTAATATTGAAATAAATTACTGCTATTTAGGTGCTAATTAAATGCCAGGTATCCAAATTTTGTGCTCTTAATTGTAGTTTCCGAGATATGCCCTGAACTGCTAGCAACCTGTTAAAGATAGTGCACCATGCTAGAATTTTCCTGAAAAGTGGTAGAGTGGTTTAAATGGTCCAGAAAATTAAATGAAAATTAAATGCTGCCATATCAATAAATAAAATGTATTTTTTACTCTTTTCTGCATATTTTTAAAAATAAAAGTGGTGCACTGCTATCTCTAACTGGTAGCTAGCAGTGCAGGCCATATATCGGAAACTACAAAAGCCCAAATTTTCGTTACTTGGCATTTAATGAGCATCTAAATTCCAATATCAAAAACACTACCAAGGTCTTCTTTCATGAGAACTCAAATATGTGTACGACCTAAAGTTAGCCGTGCACCAAGTTAATTTTAAAAAATATGCAAAGAAAAGTAAAAAATATATAATTTTATTATTGAAATGGCAGCATTTAATTAACATTTAATTTTCTGGACCATTCAGACCACTCTACCACTTTTCTGGACCATTCTAGCATGGTGCACTGCTATCTTTAACGGGTAGCTAGCAGTGTAGGCCATATCTCGGAAACTAGAAGAGCACAAAATTTTGTGACTTGGCATTTAATTAGCACTAATTTTTCCAAACCAATTATTATTTATTTTTAAAAATAAGAACAAATAACATGCCAAGTTATTTACTGGAACATATTGGATGTAATACCGAATATACATGATTATAACACAAGATTGAGAAATGACTTTAGATTGCCAAGATACCAGAAAACATCCACAAAAAAGAATATTTTCTATAAAGGGTTAAGTTTATGAATTTAACTACCTAATTATCTGAACTCATCTGGGACAATGGAAGCCTTTCAGATAAATCTTAAGGAATACCTAAAAAACAAAGATGACCTATATACCTGAGCATAAACTCTTATTTGATAGTTACGTCTGGGATTAATTTCTTAATTTTTTAAATTTTATATATTTACTTTTTTTATTCTTGTTTTTCTATTTTAATTGTATGTTTGGAATTTTCTGTCTTCTATCCCAAATTTCAAACTGTTTTTTTCATTTCATATCTTTTATTAAGCAATGTTTTTTAATGAATTTTTAAATTTATACTATTATATTGTAACATTTGTATGATTAGCTTTTGCCAAATAAAGGATTTATTATTATTATTATTGTTTATAAATCTGAAAGGGCAAGAATAATGAAAATAACGGAACTTCTAGTATAATCTAGTATTTTTGTATAATTCTTCCCTTTATTGTACCCATCTCAGTCAGGGCTAATAAAAATGGTCTAATAATACTGGTTCTTCCTCTCAGGAACCACATTTTGCACCAGAGGACTCTCACCTAAAGGAAGAAAAATGTTTGATAAGGCCAATCCTCCTTCTTAGCTAGGGAACCACCTTGGGTGATGGCATTTAAGTTATACCTTTATGCATTTACTCCATTTGTGTTGGTTAGGTTTGAATGCCTATTTGCGGTTGGATGACTGCAGAGATTTCTAGTAACCATCGATTTAGCGTTAAACTATGGCATGCAAAACCTTTGCATCTCTTAAAGGTAAAGTAAAGTAATATATACTTAAATTATTTATTTTCAGGCAAAGAGACTGTCAACTAATGATTTTGCAGCTATTAAAGTCATCAAACTTGAAGCTGGTAAGTGTTTGTTTTATTATCTTTTCAATTTTAATCAGAATAGTTCTCATTTTTAACTAGGTCCTACATTTTATTTTATAATAATTATAAATTTCGGAAAACGTACAAACTTTGTGCATTTTTTAGTGCTGCAAACAAGAGGAGCTTTTATTCAAAAATAAAATTTTTACAAGTAAATTTTTCTTAGTGTTCTTTATAATTAAGTCCCAAACTATAGACAAATTTTACATTTACTTTTTGCGAAAATAATGCAGTTTTGTGCGTTTTAGTGAGTAAATGATCGCTTTGCAAATCTTTTAACGCGCCTTTTAATAAAGGTTAGAGCAGATCAAAAAGATACAGGGTGCGCGATTATTTTTTTTTATATCTTGTTAAGTGGTTAATTTTATCCTCGATTTATATGTGGAAAAAATCCTATTTATTTTCCTAAATTATTTTAAATTAATTTGGCCTTGAATTTTGCATTTGACCCATGGCAATAAATGAAAGTGCACTTATGGGTCATTTCACATCAAATCCACCAAAATAAAAATAGGTTTGGCAGACCACCTCACCGATTATGATAATTTTTGGTACAGTTATTCTACCCATAAAGAGGATCAAAAATCCGGACAAGTAGTTTTTTTAAAATTAATTTCTCCTCACACGCACCCAGAAAAAATAGAATATCTCAAGAACTACTAACACTAGAATAACGATATATAGCTTATTTTAAAGGTCTCGAACGTATATGTAATTAAAAAAAAGTATTTTTTAAAAAATTTCAAAATAGTTTTTTTAATTTTCTTCAAAAAATATATATTTTTTCTCAATATTTTAGCAACATATTGGCAAAATTTCAGGATGGAGAAATAATGGGTTCATAGTGAAAAAAATATTGAAAACTTAACATAGAAAATTCCAACATAAGTGTTTTAATTTGTTATAAAAAACTTTTTTTAGCGCTTACATAGACTTTTACACCAAATTTTCTTCAGGCACAAAGTTGTTGAAATTCCTAAATAAAATAACATCTTCCCCCCTCCTTCCTCCCTCCTCCACCATTCTGGAGATGTGCCTGTAACTTGTTAAGTGCCCCCCCAGCTAGCTCCCTTATAATATCAAGTTGTTTGGTGCAAGAAAATTCCTGCAGAGCTCACTGCAGACAAATTGCCTTGCTTTGCTCTTATTGAATTCAAACATTTGAAAAGAAATGTTTCAGCAAAAATATGTTCTTACGGAAACATTAAAATGGGAATGAAAATTTGTGACGGGTGTAGAATTAAACTTTTAGAAAAAAAAAGTAAAGCGAAAACACTAATTAATTTGATTTTTGTCAAAAAATTTACTTACAAGTATCCAGCACATTAGCTGTTAAAATTGTAGAGAAAAAAGTAGTTTTTGGTACAAATTTTAAATTATATTTAAAGAGCAGTTTTGATTTTTATTTTTAGAAGTGTTTTACTTTTCATTATAAAAAGAAAGAGAGAAACATATCTAGATAAATAATAGACTGTTTTAGTGGGATATTCTGTATATTTTGACGAATCAATTAATTTATTTATTAATTTCCTATGACCCATTAAAATAATTGCACCCATAATTCTTTTTGTGACTTGTGTATGTAAATTATGGTGGTTAGCCTGTGTCATTGGACATAATGAAGAATCTGATGAACTTAAAGTCAGTTTTTTACATCAAAATGGACCGGCTAGTTTATTTTATTATCCAACACCTAGAGCAGACATTTTAGTAGTAAAAAGAAATGCAGTATTACAAAGGGTTCGGCCTCTTACTTCTACCAGTCGAACCTTCACGCTGACCAAAGATGAAATATTGGATTCTTCAAAAATTTTAGGAAAAAGAAACTAAAGCTGAATTTATCTAATTCTCTTTTTTTATAATTTATTTTTTGAGTTTTTTATTTCCTTTTACTACTGTCTGAGTTTAATCAAAATAAATACCACGATATTGCATGCATTTTTATTGTTATTATTTTTTTTCACCTTGTTCCAATCATTTCTGTATCCTAAAATTTTGCCAATATGTTGCTAAAATATTGAGA
The DNA here is from genome assembly GCA_963921995.1 of Oxystoma pomonae. NCBI lineage: Eukaryota > Metazoa > Arthropoda > Insecta > Coleoptera > Brentidae > Oxystoma > Oxystoma pomonae. Next base: position 43,582,773 of record OY998169.1, on the reverse strand, counting down.
AAAAAAATATATATTTTTTTTTAAATAAAAAAAACTTTTGAAAAATTTCAAAAAATAGTTTTTTTTAAAATTACATATTTTTTTATCATATAAAATATGTCATGAGATACCTCGTTCGAAAGGTATTTTCGAGGCCTTTAGCTATATATCGCTATTCTAGTGGTAGTAATTTTTTCTAAGTGCGTGTTGAGGAGAATTTGATATTTGATGGTTTTTTTTTATTTTCAAAAATTAATTTAAAAAAAATTACTGGTCCGAAAAATCTGAAATGTTGGATTTTTGATCCTATTTATGGTTAAAATAACTGTACCAAAAATTGTCAAAATCGGAGTGGTGGCCTGCCAAACCATTGGTTGATTTGATATGAAATTACCCTTATGTTCTTATTAATTGCTTATTTCAGGTGATGACTTTGGCATCATTCAGCAAGAAATCCTTATGATGAAGGACTGCCGCCACCCAAACATCATTGCTTATTATGGGAGCTATTTGAGGCGGGACAAATTGTGGATATGCATGGAATATTGTGGCGGAGGCTCTCTACAGGATATTTATCACAGTAAGGAATAAGAACGCATTTCTAGTCATTAGGGAGTTATTGCAATTGGCGTAGGCACTATAACGTAAATTAAAGAACCCTGCAATATTTCTTATGAAAATGTGCTTTGAGGGCGGTGTTTAGAGTCTAACCAGCAATTTTTTCATGTCCATGTCATCCAACCTGTACTGTTTTTTACTATACTTCGTTTACAAGAAAACAATGAATCGCATAAAAATCGGTTTTTTACACATAACAACTTACATTTTTGATAGAAGTAAAAATGCCTGTATATCTGCAGGGTAAGCCAACGGGTAAGCTAAGAAATCCCTTATTTTAGAACTCGATTTGATGCTTATTAAAGAGCATCGAAAAAAAAAGAATTCTTGATACCCTAAAAAAGATTCCCACCAAGTAATTTGAGCTGTAAACTTCTTATAAACTACAGAGTATATCAAAAAAAGAGGTTTAAAACTGCCAAAATACAATTTTTTAAAGTTTTTAACTATTTCTTACAAAAAAAAACTGGTTACTAAAAAAAAATATATTATTTCAAATACCATAATCCCCATTTTTTTACTTGGCTAAGCCGGGAAAAATCGTTGGAAATTGTTTATAATTGCTTAGTTGTAAACTCGATATAAGCTTTAAATGAGCAGTGAATCAAATAAGAGTTGAAAAACTATTTCTAGAAAGTAATTTTTTTAGTTACAAGCTTTTGAATTTATACAGAGTATATTATAGCTTTATTTAACCTACCAATCGCTACCAAAAGTATGTTGAATAATATTTTATCTACCACCTGCAGGATAAATGGCTATTATGTTTCTTTGTTTATTTAGTCTATGGGATATTAAGACACAAAAGTATGTATGACAACAAAATTCGAACATTCAACAAATTTATGTCTCTAATTTTGGCCTGTTTGCATTATGTAATAATATCACTAGTGATGTTATAAGCTTAGTATGTAACCCACAAGCAACATTTTGTACATGTACTGCCACAGTCCCTATGACTGTGAGAATTTAAAAGTGACTGCGGGACTGTGAAGGTAATTTTGAGGTGACTGTGAAGATGATTTTTGAAAAGACTGTGGGACTGTAAAGGTAATTTGGGGGGACTGTGAGACTGTCAAGGCGACTGCGAAGGGACTGCGGGAAGAATAACTTTATAGTTATCGTTATTTTTATTTACTTGTTTTCGCAATATTTTTGAAAAAACTTTATAAAATTGCTTAATTTACTGAATTTACTTATCGTCGTCTTCATCTTCTTTAATTCGAAGAAAATCGGTAAAAAAAGTAGGGTTATATTTAACAAAAAAAGTTAGGTTATATTTAACGTCAACTGCAAAAGTGGATCCACGGTTGGTAGTCTGAGAGTGGATCTGACCAAATACTCTTTCTGAGAACACTCCATTATTATTCTTAAACATAAAAATAAGCATAATAATAGCGATAACATCGCCGTTAAATGTACTGACCAAAAAGACCATTGTTCCTTTTTACCCATCTACACATAGTATCATAGATTATAATCTGTGCATAGTATGGAGGCTATTCATGATACAAGTAAAACAGATATGATATCATGCAGGAGTAGGCGTGGCTAACTGACGTCACTTGGTGAAAGACGTGGTCGTTTGTTTACAGTTACTTTTAATAATTGGAAAAAATCAACAAAATGAGGTGCTGTGTACACGGATGTGGCGTCGACAATCAGTTTTTCAGATTTCCAAAAGACAAGAATATGGAAGATAACTTTAACGTGAATAATACTCGAATTTGCTCAAAACATTTTAGTGATAATGATTATGAGCAAAACCTTAAACACGAGTTGCCTGGCTCTAACTCTAAGTAATTGTGAGTTAGTTCAAAACAGAGTCACCCCTATTGCTCAACCCCCAGTCTGAATTTTAAAAAATGCCGAAGCACGTGTTTACTGCTTGCTTTTCGTTTTTGATATACAGAAAATCCTTTTAAAATTTCAACCCTTATTTTTACCCCTTCGGGGGTAAAATAGTAAAAAATATTTTCTTAGTGAACTCCTCCGTTATCAACCAAACTATCCTCAAATTTTCATGTTTGTAGGTGAACTGGTATCAGCTGTGCGTAGGTAGTGTCTAGACGAATTTTGAACCGCTACGTATCATACCTTTCTTTTATTGTAACATGAAGGCTATTGGGATTGGCAAAAAAAAAGTTTTTGTTTATTTAAACCGATTCTTATTAAATTTGGTACAAAAATTCTTCGTCGCCAGACGCAGAGCTGATTAGTTTTCGATGGGGGTGGGGGGTTGGAAAGAGGGTAGGAGCTCGGGTAGAAGGGGGATTAAACTTTTTAAAAAATTGTAACTCGCCCACTGTAGCAGCTAGCGATACGTTGCTTTACGTCTTTGTAGAGGTTCCATCACTGTAAGACACAAATTGCCAGTCACTCTCTTGAAAAAAATCCAAAAAACACCAGTAAATAAGGGCTAAATGCAACGGGATGCAAGGGCGTAGATAAGGAGGGGACAAGGGGGTAATGTCCCCACCCAAACCGGTGTCTGTATCCGTTACTCTCCCGATGTTTGCTGGGTAGCTTTCGCGCTTTCTGTTTTCTCCTCTTTGTAGCTGACCCAATCAACATTTTTTTAAATAATTTACAAAAGAGCACGAAAACATTAAAATTTGCACCTTAAGTTTTATTGTTAGAATTTTAGTTTATATCCGGTTTCATAGCAAATTTTGCATGTGGCGCTACAACATATTGATTGATTGATTATGTACAAAGATATATTTTTACAAAATTTTCGCCTGCAGCGCATTAATAATATTATTTTAGCAACAAATTTAGGATTATTACCATATCCCAATCCAGTTTTTTTTTATATTTCAAGAAAAACTTAAAAAACATCAAAATTTCTGAAGAACTTTCTTCTTAAACTGCAAAAAATTTTGCTTGCGGCGCTATGACACATTGTTTGCTACAATTTTAGTTTAAATTATTATTATATTTTCACAAAATTTTCTACTATGACACATTTATAACATGATTTTAGCAACAAATCTAGAATCAAGACCAGATCCCAACCCAGTTTTTTTATATTTGATAAAAAACATAAAAAATATTAAACTCTAAAAAAATTTTGCCTGCGGCGCTGTAACAATTTTAGTACAATCTTAGGCAATTTTTATCAACAGCATATACGTGTTAAAAAATGCGTTTGTACTATATTTTTAGAACATTTTCGCCCACGGCGTATTTATGACATGATTTTAGCAACAAATCTAGGACCCAAAACCAGATCGCAACCCAGTTTTTTTTTTATATGATTTGAGTTGAATTTTTTCGACTTGTCAAATTGTGTAGGCAACTTCTTAGTATAGGGACCTTGGCTTTTAGCCTCCTCATAGTCGAAAGACCTTTTGTTCTTTGCTTTTTCGCTGAATGAATAATGCACGAAAACGCAACTGTAAGGTATGCATTAAAGGCGGACCCAATGAATCGGATTTTTTTACAATCTACAGCGGATCTTTCCATCATTTGACGTTGACAACACTGAAACTAAAACCTGGTTCCCACCTACGAGTTTTTTGTGCGTGCCCGCGCACGTGTCACATGACTGTCATAACATTTCATATTGTCATCATGTTACGCGTGAGTGGGCACTCACAAAAAAGTCATAGATGGGAACCAGGTGTAAAGGTGTGTAACACAGGTTTATTTCTTTTTATTTTATAGGGTGGAAAATGAACTTAATTGCCAATCGTACCAACCAGTTTAGGGGTCATTTTAGTTAGTGAGGTTGTTAGAATGTGACTTGCCGCAACTCGTCAAAATTCGGCAGGTCACATTCTAACAACCTCACTAAAATTCGGCAAGTCAAATTCTAACAACCTCACTAAAATTTGGCAAGTCATATTATAACAGTGCAGTAGTCCATAATCCACACAAATAACCCCCATTTATCAAAACTAAGACCGTAATTTGGGCTTTTGATGGTACCCTTCGGCCTGTATTTTTTAAATTAGACGTTTTAAATTCCTGTAAAAGAATATCAGCTGGGAATTTGAAATTGTATACCTAATTTATTTTTCCTACTTCATAAACTTAATACCTCTTTCGTCTGTTTTTCCATCTTATAAAGAAGAGGAATCGGCGCAGTACTTGATAGCACAGTGTGATGCATATGCCAGAACAAGGCAGCTGAAGTGGGGATATCCCACTATAGAGGAAGAAGAGCTGCACTCGCTCAAATGGGCCGACATACTGAACTTCGTAAAGAAGACAGGGAGGCCCGGAGAGAGAGGTGCAGGGGAAGTAGGGGCGTAGGGGTAAGGAACGGGGTATGGCAGAAAGAGCCCATGAAGAGGCCTAATTGCCAGGCCCACAGGCGGTCCCTATACTACTACTACTACTAGTAATATAAATAACTATTATAAAATTTAAAACTTTTTTTTGTTGAAAATTTGACATAACCCCTTTTTTCAGTCACAGGTCCTTTGACGGAAACCCAAATCGCCTACATGTGTCGGGAGACGCTCCTGGGACTGAACTATTTGCACACTATGGGGAAAATGCACAGGGACATCAAGGGAGCCAACATTTTGCTAACAGAATCCGGCGACGTAAAGTTGGCCGACTTTGGAGTATCCGCGCAGATCACCGCCACTATCAACAAACGAAAGTCCTTTATTGGGACGCCATATTGGATGGCTCCAGAGGTAACAAAATCCAATAACGCCTAGTACGCTTTTTAAATAACTTTTCCTTAACTTGTGTGCCTTTACAAAAGTTTAATTTTAATCTAGCGGATAGTCTTCAAAATATTTATTTTCAAAGCAACAAGGCGAAAATCGTTTTTTTTTCTCTTTGAGAAATCCCAGGACACATCAATTTTTTTTCCGTTAATAGTACATTTTGTCATTCCATTTTTTCTTTTAGGATACATTCCTATTATAAGTTTACCTATGTTGGAAATTTGGAACCTTTGGTTGCACTAAAACAAAATTATGATTGTTTTCCACAAACCAAAACTACACTTTTTTGCACTCGACGCGCGTTTCGCTAACAACGTTAGCATCATCAGGAGACGATAAACAATGAACTAAATTAATCTACGCTCTATCTTATATACAATCCTTTAGTGGGCGGAGATAAGACTAATAATTTGTGATTGATCACGATTTTTAATCCTATCTCCCCTCAACCAAAGAATAAAGTGTACTAAACGGGATGGGTCCTCTATCTTTATTTAAACTATTTCTGGATTTAATGATTTCCATACTTTCATATGCATTCAAAAGTCTTTTGTTTGGTACACTTTTTAGAAGTTTTAGGTTATCTAATGTGAATCTATGATTGTTTTCAAAAGCATGCTCGGCCACACTTGACTTTTCTGTTCTTCCGTATTTTAAGTGTGCTAAGTGTTCTTTAAAACGTGTTTGAATAGAGCGTCTCGTTTGGCGAACATATTTTTTGTCACAATCCATGCAACTAATTTCGTAAATTCCACTTTTTTCTAGAACTGTAGTTTTATCCTTGGGATTTCCTAGTAAGCTTCTTATTGTGTTACCGGATTGATATACTAATTTAAGACCGGTGTTATTAAATACTTTGTGTAATCCTTTCGTATATTTCGTATACGAAAGGATTACACAAAGTATTAGCTTACTAGGAAATCCCAAGGATAAAACTACAGTTCTAGAAAAAAGTGGAATTTACGAAATTAGTTGCATGGATTGTGACAAAAAATATGTTGGCCAAACGAGACGCTCTATTCAAACACGTTTTAAAGAACATTTAGCACACTTAAAATACGGAAGAACAGAAAAGTCAAGTGTGGCCGAGCATGCTTTTGAAAACAATCTTAGATTCACATTAGATAACCTAAAACTTCTAAAAAGTGTACCAAACAAAAGACTTTTGAATGCATATGAAAGTATGGAAATCATTAAATCCAGAAATAGTTTAAATAAAGATAGAGGACCCATCCCGTTTAGTACACTTTATTCTTTGGTTGAGGGGAGATAGGATTAAAAATCGTGATCAATCACAAATTATTAGTCTTATCTCCGCCCACTAAAGGATTGTATATAAGATAGAGCGTAGATTAATTTAGTTCATTGTTTATCGTCTCCTGATGATGCTAACGTTGTTAGCGAAACGCGCGTCGAGTGCAAAAAAGTGTAGTTTTGGTTTGTGGGAAACAATCATAATTTTGTTTTATAAGTTTACCTGTTCAATTTCAGCTTACTTTGGAAGTGATTATCTCAAAAACCAATCGCTAGGTATAGGTTTGAATTAAACGTTTAGCCTAAGTAAATCACAGGCATAGATTTTATTTGCCTTTGTATAGCTTTCCAAATTCTTACTTTTAGGTAGCGGCAGTGGAAAGGAAAGGTGGCTATAATCAGCTTTGTGATATTTGGGCGATAGGCATCACATCAATCGAACTGGCGGAACTGCAGCCACCTATGTTTGACTTGCACCCGATGCGAGCGTTGTTTTTAATGTCCAAAAGTGGGTTTAAGCCGCCCACCCTGAAAGATAAGGAAAAATGGTAGGTTCAGCCAACACCTTTTTCATTAAGGTCAAAAAACTGAGGATTTAAGGTTAAGAAAGATGGCCGTCAGCTGGGGCATAAAAACACGGCTTTCCTATACGACGTGATTCTAACTTAAATAAAAAGTTTGGCTTAATAAAAAAGAATCCAGTAAAAGTTGCTAGGTTTTTCTTAAGAAATTTTCTGAAATTTGCGACTTACTTTTTCCACTTCCTATAACTTTCCCAAATTTTTCAATTTTGAAACATCTTAAATAGCAATGGAAAGAGAACATTTATAGTTTTTGCTAATAAACAAATCTCAATCCCCTGGCGTTTTTCCCTTCGAAATACCAACGGAAGAGGAAAAAAGTATATATATTGAAAGTTTTTAATTAAAAAGACATATTTAGCCATTTAAAATCCAAAGCATGTTTGCATTTTACGCTTTCTAAGACAACGCAAAATAAAACTTTATTTTACGAAAAACATATTCAAAGAATTGTGTACCCCTATTTTATAGGTCATATTTTTGAAAAAAAAATGCAATAAAACATGGCTAACAAATAAAGCTCTTTTGTCATTGTCGAACATTAGTTAGTGTATGAAAGATATAAGTGTGCATTTTTAATATAAGTTAAAAAAAAAGTGTGTGCAATTTCTCAGTCTCCTGTAAATGTTTTTTTTTTGTAAAATATTAAAAGGTACTTAACTGAAAGCTTTGTGTTACCACTTTTTATACCGACAAAATGCATTAATACTTATGCATGCATGCATGCATTAATAATTAATAAAACGCGATAATACTAAAAATATATTTTAAATTTAAGATGATTTTCTCAGTGCCCTGGTTCTCTCTGGATGTTTTATTTTTATTTTGACGGTCTCTGTTTTTGTTTTGCATACAATATAAAAAATCTTTACACCAAATATTATTTAAATAAAAACAACTATCGGCCAGACCAGAGGCACATTTTAAAAAGTAGCTATTTTAACTACTGATTCTTATGAATCGGTAACATTTAGAGCATAAAAATTTAATTAAATTTGTTTTAAACCACTATTTAAAAATGTTTGCTTACAATTATTTATTTTTTACCTATTTCTATAGCACTACCAAAAATCAGTTCCTTGGTTCTTTTTTCCTACAGGAGAAATGGCCCCGTATGTATATAGCAGCTTATTGAGTTTTCTTTTGCATGTTAAAATGTTTGTTTTTTTTTACAGGAGTCCGACGTTCCATAGTTTTGTCAAAGTGTCCCTAACTAAAAACCCTAAAAAACGGCCCACAGCTGAAAAGTTACTACAGGTAAGCTTTTCTCTTTATTTAAGAGTCAACTTATAAAATAACGCCACCAATTTGCCTTTGCGGCAATTTATATAATTTCCTAGAAATCTCGTCAAAAAATAAGCATAGCAATAAGCTCCATTGAATTTGTTAGTGTGACATTTCTCCATTCTGTACTAAACCTTATTTAGAAATAGTTTTGTTATTAACATTTTTTTAACTGTGTTTGTTTTTTTTTTGTTTTTCAGCATGCGTTTTTCCAAGGAGATATGAGTAGAAGACTGGCGCTTGAATTGTTGCAAAAGGTGAACAATCCGTCGCATATGTTCGCCGATATAGAGCCCGACGAGGATGGGGTAAGTTTTAAATTATTCCGCCTGTTTTTGCTGTATAACGCGGGTATCAAAATTTGCGGCCAAAAAAATTTAAATTCTGGGAAAAGCTGTTTATAATTGAAACATATTGTTTGATTAGATGAAAGTGTTGCAACATCCTAACATGAAGTTTTTGAAAATTGGCAACATTATCTTCACCTTTTAACTTTTCTAGCCTTTACAGAAGCCATTTCATCTACGACTTTATTAAAATAACCTTTTCGGCAATTTCGTACTCGATCCTTAATACTGAAAGTACTTTTTATAGTGTATATATATATATATTTATATATATACAGGGTGTTCCAGAACGTCCAGAATGTCAGAAACTGAGAAAGACTGTATTACGTGGCATGCAAGTAATAGAAAAATATATATAAAAAAAGCGATTTCGCCGTTTTAAAAAGCCTCTTTAAAAATGTTTCAATTAGGGAACATTTTTCCAAGATATGACCACTAAAAATATGCAAATGATTCCTTGAAGTGTGATACATATAAAGTGACAAAAACCCCTAATCGAGGTATATTCTCATAACTAAATAAAAAGGTCAAAAAATGATATACCTCAATTAATGTAAGGGGACACAGGAAAAAGTTCGGTAAGCTTCTGCGGCGGGTTGTTGTGTTTCGTTATAAATTAAAACAATATCCACTAATTCGCTATTTAATATCCTAATGAATAGTTGTGTGTCAATTTTTACCACAAAACACAAAATAAAATCACTAAAAAACTAATACTTCGCACCACAACGCGACGTGACATTCAAAACTACTACTTTCTGTAGGACGATACGGAGATAATAGACACTTAAAATAAATATTTCAACGCATTGGTATTCGTATACCTAACGCGTTCGAAACAAAGCCAAAATACACTACATTTTTGACTTTTTTATGCCATGTCTCGAACGATGCCCGCTTTTTTTGACGGGTGCGATGACAGAATAGCTGATTCCACTCGTTTCGTACGGAGGAATGTACGTATCGTTACGGACCCATGAACGTGTGCAACGATTTCAATCAGCAGTTCTGTCATCGCACCCTTCAAAAAGCGAGCATCGTTCCAAACATCGCATAAACAAGTCATAAATATAGTGTATTTTGGCTAGATTTCGAACGCGTTAGGTATACGGATACCGATGCGTTGAAATATTTACGCTCTTGCTTGCTTGATGATTGTTTTTTGTTAGGTAGTTTGTTTATAAGCTTCAATGTACTGTCGACGTCGAAGAAAATGTTTTGGCACATTTTTGGTTATTTTTTTGGGAAGTTTTGAACAAATTTGGTCGAAATGAACCGTCGTTTTAAATACCCACCAGTATTATATTTTATACATAAGTTCATCATTCTCAAGTCAGTTTCTACTACTGTGCGAAAAATCCACTTTTCCGCACGCATTTTAGTTTTGAAAGTGTAGTAAATGTGCTTAGTTTTTGGGGAGTATACTAGCTGATATTTAAATATTTAAAGAATATATTTATAGGGTTGTGGTTTATAAAATGACTTAGTCCTATGACTTGTTACAATTAGTGCTTGCGACAAAGCAGTAGAAAATCGTTGCATTAACTTAAGTTTTTTCTTGGACGCCTTTAGAACAAATAGTGTACCTAACACGCGCGTAAAGTGACTTTTCCACACTTGATTGCTAGTCGAACTCCGCTAACGCGTCGTTCGGCCATCTGTAATTGCATGCGGAAAAGTGGCATTTTCCGCACTTGTTCTTTAAACTTCTATTTTTCTAAAGGAAATAGTTTTATTCCAAATTAAAATTATTTGAATAAGCCATTCCTGTCATTGCCAAAATGTTGAGTTTGACAGAATGTTTATAATTATTTTTGTCAAAATTATGTTGTTTCGCTTTTACCAAACATTTCTAAACGGTTTTTGCTGGGCTGTAGGCTTTTATCAGGTAGGTTTGCATATTTTTTGTATACATTTTTAAGAATTTTCTGTAGTATTATAATAAGTGTTTGCAACGTAGATTTTCTATTTTCGCACATTAAAAAAATGTTCAGACTTCATAAATCTACATCTCCACACTACCTTTGGTCATTGTGCTTTTTATGTAACATTCTCCAAGATTTCTCGTTTTAATCTAATCTAACAATACAGTAGAAGTAGCATAATGGGGTGGCCAATCACTCTGTTCCTTCCGAGTTGCCTTGACCTCTGTCTACTACCAAAGATTCTGCTGCACCTGCATCTGCTGGTCTCGTCCTTGGTCTAATAACAGTAAACAATTGTAAGATTTTTTTTTTAAATATGAAACTTTCTTTAGGACTGGTAGCGAGTTACCAGCGAGTTAAATTAACTCATTTCATGAATCTCCGTTTTTTTGCTGTTCAAGGCCAATAACGCTGAGGTAAGATACACTTCTCTCCACATAAAACTGGTACAAGTGAAGTTAGCAGCCTGTTTAATTTTTAAAATTTGTATAGTACGGCATTGTCTTCCTATAAGTGACAATGTCACAGACTCCTGACAACATCATGTTTTGCATGTGAGTGTCATCCAAATTTAAAAAAATGCCGCCGCATCTTTCCGAATTTGATAAAGCTCAAATCTTAGCAAAACTAGACGGTCGTTGGTCTATTCTATAAGAGGAAGATCAAAAAGCAATCAATTTTCTGGAAAATCATCCTTTTGCCAAAGCGAAAAATCTTTAAGTCCAACAGCGATAAAAAACAAATTCTGGTTTATCGACCGCCAAGAACCTGATACGAAGAACGATATATTGCTGGAAACGAAAACCGTGCGGGAAGATTTTCGGTAAATGTTTGAAGCTAGATATCGGCTAATGGGCGAGGTTTACGTTAATATGTTGGAAAATTTCATGCTTCCAGAGGTGAGAGTCCCTTATCCAGATCATTTTGCATTCCAACAAGATAACTGTCCAGTTCATAGAGCCAGAATTGCGCCGCGATGGTTCCAGGATAATAATATCGAAGTTTTGCCTCGACCTGCAAAAACCCCTGATGCGAATCCAATAGAGAACGTTTGGGGACTTCGCAATCGCAAATCGTAACGAAATTAGTTATTTTTTAAAATTTTATTAATTTTTTTTTAACTTGATCTGGCCTTTTAACTGTTTTGGGCTAGTAACTTTCGTCAAACCGGTGCCTTCCTTTCGAGGGACAATTCTTTCTTGAAATCGATTTATTATGGTTACTATCGTAGAATTGCTTCTTTCATAATCAGTTAGTCGAATACACCAATTACTGTGTAGCTTTTGTTTAGTTAATAAAACATTTTTGCTTTTTTGAAATGTGGTTTTTATTTTTAGTGGCCTTATATTTTTAATTTGTAAAAAATAAACAAGCCGTCTCCTTATAAAAAGTTTATATATGCCAAAAATATAACCTAAAATGACAAAGTCAAAAAGTCAGTGTTGCACATGGGAAAATATAAAAAGTCGTATTTGCAGCTACCTTCTGCTGTACCAGTTTTATGTGGAGAGAAGTGTACCTTGAAACCATAGTTAAACTGGAGTTAATTTTAACCACCTGGATTTTAGATATTTCTGTAAGGTTATGGTGCTCGACTTAACGTTAACTCGCTATTGAGAAACCGACCTTTAAAATTAAATCAGATTGAATGTGTTGTTAATACATGTATTCACAAACGATTTTTTTAGTTTTTTCTTTCTAATCTTGCAGTTTTTGGGTTACTTAGATCAAATTTGAGACATGGATTACGTTCTAGGGCTTATATATATATAATAAGAAACATAAGAATCTACAGGGAGATATTTTTTCAGGGCTCTTTTTCGACACAAATCATTTTATGAATATAAAATGAATTCTTTGTTTTGTTTAGAAACTTTTTTCCTGATTTTTTTTTATCTGCGACCGTTATCGATAAAAAAAATAAAATCAATTTTTGTCATTTTCGGTAATTTGCTAGATGTAATTAAAATTTTTAACATAAGGGGGGAACCTATTATTAGAGACCTTTTGCAACTCTCGAAAAATCCTTGTTGTGACGTAGCTAACGTGACGTAATTTTTAAGGCAGCATTTTTAGTTTGCGCACGCCGCCTTTGATTTGTTTATAGACGAAATTTATATGGTATTTATTATTATCAAGATTTACAAAAATAATTTGTCCAATAATATTTTCCATTTAAAATATCTTATTCTTTGGGGCGTTAGCCCCAAACAAATGTACTGGCTGTATATCACGGTAGTTAGACTCACGATTACATACGGGGCAATAGTTTGGTACACGAAGGGCAGGCAAATGCTGGCTCGTGCCAAACTAACAAGATTCCAACGTCATCGTTGCTCATCGAGAACGTTCGGAGCTGCCAGGACACACTGAACACCCTAGGGCGAATAAGCACTGTGTCGCTGGTATGGATTCCAGGGACAGCGGGGAAATGAGACTGCCGACCAGCTGGCGCGTGAAGCGGCCTCTGCCGTGGAATAGCAACACAAGCAACACTGCTCTCTCAGGCTGGATGGAAAACAAGTTCCACCAATACTGGAGAGAATTGCCGGGACTGGCACATTCCAAAGAGTTCATTACAGAACCCTGCAGGAAGAGGGCCGGGAAACTCATTGAGCTCACCAGGCAGGACATCCGGACAATGGTTGATCTATACACCGGACACTGCAGGCTAAAGGTACCATTACACAGAATGGGTCTAAGTGAGGACACCGGCTCTGTATGGAGTATGATGAGACGGCCAGACATGTGCTGTGTGAATGTCCGGCCATTGCACGTCAGCGTCAACGTATCTTCGGTAAACCACAGATCGACGGACTGGATCTGAATGATGCTCCACCAAAGCAAGTTGCGAGCCTCTTTAAGGGGCTGAATATTTGTAGCAACAAAAAATGTTAAAAGTGAGCCACAATAGACCCAATAGTGGTCGCAGTGGACAGTGCCATACTGGCACACTCACAAACGAATCAATCAATCTTATTCTTGTGTTTTTTACGGTGAATTTTAATTATTAATAATCTTTAAAAACTCGAAAACACAACAGAAAAAAGGGAGTTTATGATGAACAGATCGGAATCACTTTCACAGTTGCCGGTGCAAGACAATGTTTTAGATTTCTTACGAAATTCTAGGTAAAGAAAATGATTAAACAAAAATTGACACTTATCTTTACAATTAAAAAGAATACTGAACATATTTACATTCAAAAATCAATTTTTATTATTTTGTTTTTCTATTTAACGTTTTGCTGTGGGCAAAGCAAAGGGATACGGTATTCACCCGCAGGTAACGTCAAACTTTATCGGTTAGTAAGGGTTTATGTTATTACCTCGTAACTGTGCATGCCCGAAATAAGCGATAAAGTAAAAAGGCATCAAAATTATAGGTGCAAAAGGTCTCTATAATGAAACTTCAATGCTCTGTAAATCGATAACAAAGCGTTTGTGGAGACTTTGTGGAAAAAAAGCCTTATTTTGTCCTGAAAAATACTCCCTAAAATGTTGATACTGAATTTTGAAACACCTTGAATAGTATAATTTAATTTTAGGCTGTTGCCAACGTGCCGCAACGTATCGCCTCGAGACTGACTACGAGACCAAAGCCGCAAAATGCTCAAGTTGTTGATATTCAGAGTATCGACGATGCCAATAATACGTTACAAAGAGGTTAGTTTAAGATTTTTTACTCTAAATATTCATTACAGGGAATTGAAGAGTATACTTACCGCTTTCGTCTGTTCAGTCTGTGTGCACAAACTTAAAAAATTCCATTTGTTTATTAAAAATCGAGGAATTCATGTGCTCTTTTTTGGGTTCGTTTATTCATCGAGCGACTAGTAGTAGTAGTAGAGAAGGGGCGGCGCGAAGCCTGGAAAGTAGGCCTCCCTGGGCCCTTTCTGCCTTACCCCGAGCCTGCCCCTAATCTGCCGCCTGCAACACTAGTCTGGCAGTCTGCTCTTCTGGTTTTACTGTTCTTTTTCAAAAGTCCAGTATTTTATCCCATTTGAGCGTGTGCACGTCCAGGGTCGGGGAACCGAATACCTCGTATCTCGTCCTCTGGTATACCTCGTAGTTCGCTATAACATGTCGAGATGTCTCTTCTGCCACCAGGACCTGCCGGGCCTGCCTCGTCCTTCTTTAGTCGGTTGTGACCTGTTATAATTCCGGTCAGCAGACCAGCGTCCCTTCGCGATCTCCCCAGAAGCCATTTTTGTCTGGCTACATCCGGGCCCTTCACGAAGTCCCTGGTATGTCTGCATCCTGTTCCTCCTCTCCAAGCGGTCGCCATGGCATCGTTGGCCCATTTATTGAGTCGACTTTGCAATTGCCTCTTAGTTGTTCCTAGGAGTGGTTCTGGACCTACATACTGGGTGCTTGCCCCGATCCTGGCGAGCTCGTCGGCCTTATCGTTCCCCGGCACCCCCATATGTCCCGGTACCCACATAAGTTTCACTTGTTTGCCCTCTCCCAAGGATTCTAGTGCATCCGCACATTCCTCCACCAGGATGTTGTTGATCTTGGGCGCCCTTAGTGCCTTTAGGGCCGATTGGCTGTCGGAGCATATATAAACATGCTCCTCCGTACCGTTCTTTATTTCCTCCATGGTTGCAGCCAATATTATGGCATACACCTCTGCCTAAAAGACCTTGGCTTGCTCTCCGAGCGAATAGCTCTTTCGAACCTCCTGGTCTTCTACGTAAACCCCCGATCCTGTGGTTTGCTTCTCCGACAGTTTGGACCCGTCGGTGTAGCAAATCACAGCGTTCTCCACGAACTGTTCGCGGAGGTTTTCACTCTGCCATAGTTCCCTGTCTGGGATGACTACTTTATACCTCTTGTTGAATCTCCAGGGTTTTTTGGTCTTTGTGTTTTGATCGCTGCCAATGGAATTTCTCTCTCGGTAATTTGGGCAATCCTAAGATGTCCCGCAGCTTCCCCTCTCATCGAGCGAGCAAATTAAGCTCCTTTTTTCACTCCAACTTGTTTAAGCGAGCACGGCGAGCTTGTAAAATTTTATTTACGAAAGTGGGAAACCTATTATGAAACTGAAACTTTAACGCTGCTTATTCTTGAAAGTGAGAGAAGGGAGCGCTCCTGGCGACCGAGTGACAAAAAAGTACTAAAATCAAAACTAATAACGAGTTTTAAAGGTTTATTCTACTCCCTGGCTGAGTTCTCTTACATTGGACTAGAAGAACGTAGCATATCTTTTGATTTTGACTACTCCCTAATTTGTTCCCCGGAAGAATTTTACTCCCTACACCTCCCCGGCTGTCTAGAATACGAGCCCTGCTGTAGATTGGCAGCAAAGGGTTTGCGAACACATGTTTATAGAAAATAATATCTTATTTTGACCTGAAAAATAGGCTTTTCAAATCTGGATACGGAATTTTGAAACACCCTGCATAAGTCAGTCAAGTTCAGTTAACCAAGTGGACGGTATAAATTGATTTTCGGTTCTAAAAATGAAAGTTTGTGAACACACTAAAATTTGGGGAGTATACTTAGTTTGTTTGGTTTACAGATCACCCTAACGCAATGGTTGACCTAACCGACGTTATGAACAACGTGTCATCAGTTCACAACTGTGCCGAACACCAAAATAAGAAGTGGGGAATAGGAGTGGCGTTCGACTCTTTGAACCGAGAAAAGTACGTATTTTTCTGTTTTTTATTGTACCTTTAAAAAAAACCCTGCTCAGTTAATGTGGATGATTGGGCGAGCGTCAAATTCCATCCAATTTTATTAATTCTCATATTTTTATAATGTAATATCTCAAGTCCTCCTCTATAATCAGTCATAAATTTTAATATAAAGGGTGGATTAGTAATTTTTAATTTATCGGGTCAACAAGGGATGAAGTTTCAAGCGGGCGATTTTTTCTTATTAATCAGATAAAAATTAACCCGCTTTCAATGTGATAAAAATTTAAATTTTTTTAGGTAAATCCTATGTAATGTGACACGTATTTTCTGCAATAAACGACTTTTTGGTTAAAGTTTATGCAACAATTTTATAAATCAAAAATCGAGCTTGAGCTTGAGCTTTTCGATCAGAACTACTACCACATCACATTTTGGTGGAATATAGCATCGACTCAAAAATCCACTTCCTTCTAACATTATTGCTATCAAAATCTTTTTTCTAAAGTAACAACCAAGATTATATCAAAAATGGTTTGGGACATCTTATAAAACATTGATTAATTTTATTTTTAATCTTCAA
Organism: Oxystoma pomonae; assembly: GCA_963921995.1. Lineage (NCBI taxonomy): Eukaryota > Metazoa > Arthropoda > Insecta > Coleoptera > Brentidae > Oxystoma > Oxystoma pomonae. The sequence goes on along the minus strand of OY998169.1, from coordinate 43,565,873 downwards.
AAACTGGTTGACTGTCAATATTCATTACTAAAAATTCCCAATTAATTTAAAAAAATTACAATCCTAAAAAAAATAATAAAATTAAGTAACTTTTTTGGTATTTTTTTTCTCATAGTGAAGGACGAAAATCTTTAACCGGATCTCAAATTTTAAAAATGTCTTTAAGGTTAGGTTTGTGATTTGCAGTGATTTTTTTCGATTTTTCACCCTTTTCGCAGTTTTATTTGCTATTTTTGTTTTCTAGTTAATTAGTTTGATTTGCTTTTAAAATTTACCTGTAGCACTTTTAAAATATAACTGTAGAACTAAAAATTTTACTTTTTGTTGTCTTGATTTTGGAATTTTTGATTATAGGCTACTTAACATGATTAAAAAAGTTTGAACTCCAAGAAAAATTGTGCTTTGACCCAAGTCAAAAGTTTTGAGTAATCCAAATTGAAAATATAGCAGCGGCGTGCGGTCAAGGGAAGCACGGGAAGGAGTGCTTCTCCTAGAAAAACTTCATCTTCTTAAATGTAGTTTTTGAAACAGGAAACTATTACTTTAGATTGTATTCAAAATGCTTAAAATTATTTTAAATATCAAATCCATAACAAATGCGGCCTTAATTCAAACCGAGTCACAGCAGAAAGTCTGCAAGCGTATCTTGTGCGCGCGGCTTTTCACTATTCTAGAAAAATCCAATAGAAGCTATCCCCGCTGCTAGGTTCTCTGTTTTCAGCGTCGAGAGGTCATTGAACCTACTGAATGCATCGAGCATCAAGTCGCGGTCGCGCGCTTTAGGCGGTCGTGCAAGCTATCATTGGACTACGTTATTTGCAGGTTTACACGGGTATCGGTGTATACAGTGTACGTGCGTCGTTATATCGGGGTGGGGTCAATTCTCAGACGTAGAGAGAGTTCTAATTGCGCAGAAACGGGTCCTAAGAGTAATATTTCATTTACGACCTTTAGACTCGTGCCGTCAAACTTTTAAGGATAATCGCATTTTTACTGTATTCTCATTATATGTCTTCCAATTATTATCACATATACATAAAACCAAGGATATTTATACCAAAAGTAATTTTTTTCATGGTTATCACACTAGATATAGGGACAGTTTTGCTTACCTTTACACAAACATGAATTTAAAAAAAAGTCCCAGATATGCAGGAGTATTTTTTTATAACATGTTACCTAACGATCTTAAAACATTATCGTTGAACACGTTCAAAAAATATTTAAAAAAGCTACTGTGCGCAGAGGCATTTTACAAACTTAATGACATCAAATTGTTTTTTAAATGTTAATAATTTTTTTGTATCATATTTATTTATTTTTAATAGTTTTTTTACAAACCACAACAACAGACAATATATCCCGTGTATATGTACTGTCTGTGTTTATACTTTTATACTAAATAATTATACTTTTAAACTTAATGTTATATTAGCTGTAAACTTGTCTGTTCTAGAAGTTATGTATCAAAATTACTCGTCTCTCTGTTCAATTGCATGTCTGCGTATCAAATTTACTTAGATATATTTTTTATTTATTTTTATGTCCTTGACTTGTTCTAGCTTTTGTTGTTTTTATGACTTGTTACATCCTATCATTTATAGGCCAAAGTAATGAATAAATATTTTGTTTTGATTTTGATTTTGAAGACAATACGGACTTGGAAATGCAAATACCGTCAACTTCAGCTGATGGGAATAATGCTAAAAATGTTGGACAGCTAAGTAAGAAGATTGTATGTGAATGTGTGGTGTGTGTCTTAATAATAAAGGCAAAGAGCATATAAATCTAAATAGAGAGGACACCTAATGGTAAATTTGTGACCCCGCTCAACTGACTTAAAAACCAAGTGGCGCAGCTATCGTTTTTAGTTCTTGGCTTGGAAATTTGGTGCGCCACTTTCGCTTTCGATCTTGCCTATTTTTATCGATCCAAAGCAGTGGCCCGCGTTGCACTGCAGACAACAGACCCGTGCCGGTACAGTCACGGGTGGCGAATACAGAGGGAGGCGATCGACTCCTTCTCCGACGAAATTACGTACCAACTTCCCCAAAAATGTTGCCCGGCGGTGCCACACACTAAATTATATGCTGCTTTTTCCTAAATTATTACAAGTAATAAAGGCTTGAAAAATATATACAATAAAAACTTTCTGCTAGCTCCCTTAGCAACAAGTTCATTCAATTCGATATTCATTTCACGCGCGGGAAAAATTATGATGGATAGGTAACCCTCTCCATTTTTTGATAAAATGTGCATTTTCTCGTCCTGAATACGAAATGGACAATCCTGTACCTTAAATTTGTAGATAAGGACTCGGCACAACAATCCAAAGGTGGGCAATTTTAGAGGTCACGTGATGGATAGGGTAACCCCCACCATTTTCACATATATGATGTAGTAGTACCACCAGACCAAAAATCAACTGGTGTGCCGAACCCTTATCCATGAATGAGGTCCGGCACACCAGTTGATGTTTGGTCTGGGGGTACTACTACATCATATATGTGAAAGTGGTGGGGGTTACCCTACCCCCTCTAAAATTGCCCACCTTTGGATTGGTGTGCCGAGCCCTTATCCACAATTTTGAGGTACAGTACAGTACATTCAGCTAATAATCAAAAACTCGCTGTGAATCGCATCGGCTTGCTGGTCGGATATTACCATTACGTGTCCTCTCTATTTAGATTTATATGCTCTCTAATAAAAGGTTTTTCAACGCTTAAACGTTAAAAAATTTTGTGAGACATGCAACAGGTCAGGAGAGACTTTCGCAAATATCGCTTTTGTCCATTGAAAATAAAGTTCTCCAAAGCTTGTCAGAGCATCCACGGTTTTATGATGATGTCATTGATGAATTTGCAAAAATTACTTCCCTTACTTGAAATTTCACCGCACGCAGCTGAAATATAGGGCCTAGTACTTTTTTTCTTTTTGTTCCAAAATTAAAAAAAAATTTGTTTGAAGATTTAACATTGCGAGTTTAGATAAAACTGCTAACAAATTTTAATTGCATCATTTTGAAAAAAAAACCTATACCATTTTTAGTTGTTTTTTATTTAAATTTGTTATGTTATATCTAGGAGTCTCTTGCAGTACATTGACGAAGAGTTAATTATGAGGTAAATTTTTACCTACTGACTTTAGAACGGCTTGATATTAATCCGTACTACTACCTTTAGATAAAAAGGTGTTTTAAACAACTAAAGTAAACTTTTAATTTCTGGAACTTACAATTCCATAGAAATATTTATATCTATAAAAAAAAGAGTTAAAACGTCTCGATTTTGCAGTGGTTTATGATTTTTAATAATTTTATCTATAATTTTTAATATAGCTCTTTTGGTGGTGGGAGAGCAAACATTGGGGGTTAACTTAATCAACATAAATGTAATAAATCTCAAGATAGACCATTTCTGTGTATTGAATATTTTTTTAAAAGTAACCAAACGATATAAATAACAAGAATCAAGTATTTAGAATTTTTGTCTGTCTGTTTGTTCCAGCATCACACAAAAATACTGAACCGATTTTGGTAACACTCACTACTGGAGTTTTTGGACTCCTAGACAGTACATACTTCTATAAAGAACCCCGCACATAATACATTGGAAAATTATTTCGGTGACATTTGATAAAATTTGGGAATGACTATCTGCCCTGCCTGCGGGAAGGCGGAGGAGACATCCCGGCACCTCGTTGCGGAGTGCGATGCATACCTAAGGATGAGGCATCAGGTACCTCGGACAACCGAACCTGGATGCAGAGTACCTACGACCTCTCAAGTGGGCCAAAGTACTGGACTTCGTGAAGAGAACAAGAAGGCCCGGAGAGCCCACTACCGTACAAGTCGTACAGGTGGGGGATTAGGGGGCTGGACTGGGGTAAGGTAAAAAGGGACCGATTGGGCCTACTTGCCAGGTCTTGGGTCGCCCCCTAGTTACTACTACTACTGATAAAATTTAGTATGTGATAAGAAAAATGTGTATGTATATTGGTCACGTTCAAAAAGGCATTTCCTGACCGAAATAAAATAAGTTATCGACGAATATGGGTTACTGAGGAAACACACATGGACATTCTTATTATTATGTTGGTAAAATGTTAACAGGTTGTATACAGGGGCTAGTCAAAAGAATAATATTTTGTCAATTTTTTATTTTTCCCGATATAAAAATAAAAAAAATATTTTTAAGCCACTGACTTGACTAGTACTCAAAAGAAGTATGAGGGAGAGCAATTACCCATAATCCTACTTTGTAGCATATTGTTTGTTTGATAATTCATCCCCACCAAAAGTGTTATTATGTAGTTTAGAGAACCTTAAGAATCCTTTAAAAAATCATAATCCCCAATGCAAAACATAAAGAAGTGGTAAAAAAATTGCACCCTGTATTAGATAAAAGTATGGTAAAGGCGTACGCAAAATTAAATTAACATGCCTCGATCAGTTTTAAAGACATTAAAAATTGATTATTTTTAACTGAATGCAAAAGAATATTTAGATTTTTAAGTTGCACAATAATTATTTCGTAGCAGAAGACAATTTTCGTCAAGTTTTTATAGTAAAAAAAATTAAAAAAAATTTACCGTTACTGGGAAGAAAAACTTGTTCAGTTTATCTAGAAAATACTAAAACTTTAATATATTTGCCCAAAAATATTTTTTTTTATTTTTATATCGGTGAAAATAAAAAAATTGACAAAAACATATTTTTTTGACTAGCCCCTGAATACAACCTGTTAATATTTTACCAACATGTGTTGTTCCTCAGTAAACCATATTTAGAAAATGCTTTTTTGAGCGTGCCCAATATACCCCAAAACGACGTTTTTTTTAAACTTTCACAAGTGAGTGAGTGATTTCACTGGTCACCCTCCACCATACATCAATAAACACCATCATACACTTTGATTTCCAACTTTGAATCACTCACTCATTCGAGTGGAAATCAAAGTGTATTGGTTACCCAGGGTGAAACATCGTTTAATCATTTCTCTTTTCGCTTTGGTCCTTTGTGTGTTCCTTGTGGGATGCTCATCCAAGCTTGAGTTTTCGTTATTTCCACCCAAGATCTTTTGATCTTTTGTTTTTTTAAGTGAAACACAGTTTGAATCAATAGACACATAAAATTTCACAATATTTTCAAAACATATTCATAAACCAACAACACGGGTTTTAAAAAGGTAAATCAACAATTACTAATTTCTTGACATATGAAGAAACTTTGGAAGCCTTAGAGAGTGGGTATTAGGTAGATATCATCTATACTGATTTCTCCAAGGCTTTCGACAAGGTCGATCATATATCATCAGTTTATCAAAAATGTCGCTTGTCGTCGATTTCTTTTTATCCCTTATCTCACGTCTGCATTTTTTCGCAATACTTCTCTATTTATTAAGTGGAGACCCCGTATAGGCTATAGTGGATAGTTTTCGTAAAAAGTTTGGTGTCCACTAGAGAGGTTTTTTTGATGTCATATATAATTTTTGGGTATGCCTCCTACCATCCTTTTTTAATTTTTTATGGTCTCGTAGGACCTTGTTTATTAAAAACGTACTTTTGCCTTTTTTCACGCTGTAAGATAAACCCTTTTATAATGTATTTGTTTAAAACACCTTTTGTTTTGTGCTTGTTATACATTTTTTGTTTGTTTAGTTTTGGCACTGTATCCCTAACGCTTCTCATTTTATACTTCACTAATGATTTTTGTTGAATTTTTGTCAACTGCTGGGCTTATTTGGTTCTTTACTAAACTTTCATTTTGGGGTAATAAATTATATGAGTAGTCGACGTGCAATTAAGTAGTTCATTTGCAATTTTTTGATTATTTTAGGGGCACCTACAAGTATCGCCCGTCGGAATATGAACAACAGTAAGTTTGAAGTAGTTGAATTCAGTTCTTTTCATTTTACAGGGTGTTTAAGAATTCAGTATCAAGATTTTAAGGGCGTATTTTTCAGGTCAAAATAAGACTTTTCCCCGCAAACGCTTCGTTACCGATCTATGGAGGGTTATGTTAGAGCCATGATGAACCTTAAATTAATTTTAGATGTGGTAAAATACACTTTTAGTAGGACACGACGATAGACTATAAAGAACTTTGATTGAAAGAAATTAATACCACTTTATGTCTTATAGTCCAAGAGCTCGCGAAAAAAACGTGCAAGAGTTTTGAAAAGGCTGAAATTTTCAGGATGGACTACACTTTGTCCATATAAAGAATCTGTAGAGTCAGCAAGCTGGGTATTGGGACACCCGGCGGTGGGGCGTTAGCGAAGATGTTAAAATAATGTCTATTCTCAAACTGTTTTGAAAAGGCTGAAAATCCATTTCTTAAGAGCTGATGCACTACCAAATGCAAAATAATCAGACCCTATAACACTAGAACGCGTGACGTCAGCAAGGCTACAAACATGTCAAAAAAATGAGTTCAATGCAACTGTTTTGAAAAAGTTGAAAATGCTATGATAGTTTGTGTAATTACATTTATGAAAAAAATAGTCAGACTTCATGTTATTGGGACCGACGCAGTCAGCAGTCAATTAAAGTAAGGTAACCCGAAAAAGACCATATTGATAAATGTTTTGCAACTTTTTTATTTATCATTGGATTTGAATGTTTGAAAGACTTTTGAAAAATTAAAATCGTTTGCCTGGAGGCTCATAATCAACAAATTTTGATTTAAGAAGGGGCATAATAAATAATTTTTGGCCAAGTTTATACCTGCATGTTGATAGCTTTTCCTTATTTTGCTTGTGTAAAATAAAATCCACTAATGTAATGTTAACAGTTCTTACTTTCTAGCTACCATTGACCGCTTGAAAACAATAGATTTTGCGTTTATCGGGTCTTAAATTGGATATAGGCGTAGCAATAAGATTTTAATTAAATATTTTTGCCATTATGTTTTTGGTGAATAACTGTAAATTTAGGTTTCTTTACCTTTTCAAAATATAAATGACATTTTTTGAGTAGATAAAAAAGATAAGAAAATCCGCCCCATTGCGGTGAAGCGTTGGAAAAAATATTAAAATAAGAATTGGTATCCTCATGCTGTTTTGGAAAGGCTAAAAATTCACTTCTGATGCTCTGCTAACCCCAAATCATGCTGTCAGACAGTATAATATAGCAACGCGTGAGTCAGCGCTGCCGTATATATGTCATTATGTATATATGTCATATATATATTTTTATCTTGTCTCTTTTATTGTAACTTTTTGTGCATAAGTAAATATAATTTATTTTTGGCTTGCATGCGTTGATCTTTCACCAAATAGAAATTAACAACATTAGTTAGTAATCGATTCCGTCAAGAAACTCATCGGATGAGTTGGAGTTAATTCGTGTTCGTAGTTCAGAAGTTAGGTTATGTAGTTGTTATTTTTCCTGTTTTGGAAGCTATTTTATTTTTTACTTAATTTTTGCCAGGCATTTTTGGGAAAGTGATTATTTTGTTATTTAGAAGGAAAGACTTGCTGTGCATACTATATACAATAAATCTGATTGCAAGTTTAAAACTATAAGGTGCCTTGCTTTTTTTTGTTATTTTCTTATTTAATGATGAGCCTTTTCGCTAAAAAACGCATAAATGCAGCTACCTATGACGCAAAATAATGTAAGTGATATCACAGGCTATTTAATTAGAACCAGAAGAAAAGAAATGATGAAAAAATAATATAACCCCAAATGTCACCCATCAAAAAAATCAATAAAGAAAGCAGGCTGATATCTTTGTGTCGTCATCAGGTGGGCGGAGCAAAAAATTACTAAACCGTGTTTATTCTAGAGACCGTGGGACCGTAATGGTACGCACATCCCTCCGTATGCAACGAGTGGAGTCAGCTGTTCTCCCATCGCATGCGCCATAAAAGCAGGCCTCGATTGAAACATACTGTAAACAAGTGAAAAATGTAGTGTCTTTCGACTTTTTTTTGAACGCGTTAGGTAAACCGATACAAAATCATTGAATTATTTACTTTGATTGTCTAATGAATTATTCAGCCCTCTTTTTAAAAATGAGAGTATATCGGGTAGTACAGACCTTGGATAACCTAGAGAAAACATACACTGTGACAATTGAGCTATTATTTTAAAACGGGGTCCATTAAAAAATAGTTTTTGAATATCATTCTTACAATTTTTTGTTGTTTTATACGGTGCTCTAAACCGGATCGGTCAATTTTCACTATGTTTGGCACATACTCGGCTAAAAACAATCTACATGTATATTTTAAAAACTAGACATTGAATGTCGAACAAAGTTTTACAGATTATGTAGATTGTTGTTATCCGAATATGTGCCAAAAAAAAAACAAATGTTCATCTGTTACAGTGTACGTTTTCTCTAGGATATCCAAGATTTGTACTATCCGACAGGGTAATACTATTTAGCATATTTGTGAAAACCTTATTTTTACAAGGGTTTAAGTGTTCCTATGTCAATTTGGTTAAGGTGCGAGAACACACCTAAATTCTAAAAATTCGTACACTTAAAAGTAATGATGGTCAAATAAAAAGTTTCAGGTGCGCAAAATTTTTTTCCGCCTCAAATACTGGCCATGTCGATATAGACCATAACGTTATTTTTGACTATCCCCTGTATAAAAACTGTCTAACTGGAGCATAAAAAATTTCTACTGGCTGAAACTGCATTATCTAGAGAATTTAATTTCGTCTCTATTTTGGTTTAGTTCGTTTAAGAAATATGTTTTTTTGCCATTGGAATATAGCCCTTTTAAGCATTTTTGAATGAATTTGCAAATATGCAAATATCTCAGAAACCATAAAGTAAGGAACTAACCTTACTTTATGCAGAAACTAATCATACAAACTGATCTAGAACTTCCCAGTTTATATTTATTTATATTATTAAATTCGACCGAGATCCAAATTTATTGGTGTTGTGCGGGGTTCTTTATTGGCTAACGCCATCTTGGATGTTCTTAAAATTACATTTTTTGACATTGACCCTTAAGGCAAATTATTTTAGTTTTCCAAAAGTCTTTTAATCGTGAAAATCCAATTATAAATTAAAAGTTGCAAAAAATTTATGCGGTTTTTTTGGATTAGCCATTTTTAATTGACTGCTGACTGCGTCGGTCCCAATAACATGAAGTCTGATTATTTTTTTCATAAATGTAATTACACAAACTATCATATGGCTGACTTTCAGCTTTTTCAAAAGAGTTGCATTGAACTCATTTTTCTGAAATGTTTGGAGCCTTGCTGACGTCACGCGTTCTAGTGTTTTAGGGTCTGACTGTTTGTTTTGCGGTTGGTAGTGCATCAGCTCTTAAGAAATGAGGCGTTTTCTCGCGTTGAAATTGTTTAAAATGTTTTTAAAAAGTTTGAAACATTTGTTTTCTCGCGTTGCAACGGTGACGTCACATCGAAACGGGTTAAAAATATTTTGAAACGGAATCCACTCTAGTTTCAAAACTGACGCGTGCGTAGAAGATACGTCAAAATTCTACATTCTTGTATTAACCGATTTTTTTTTGTTTTTGCGTGAAAATGTATGAAAAATCGTATTCTAGATATATTGTTAGCCATTCTTCATGGTATCCCTGTGGTCTTATATGATTTTCTGGGCTTAAAAGAACAGTAAATAAAAAAACTTCACTATCCATGTAGCTTCCATTGCTTGCCATCCATGCTACTAAAACGGGCCGTACACTCGAAGGTTTTGTTAGATAAACCAGTAGTTGATCCATTTTAATTTTAAACACCAAAAAAATAAACAGAAAAACGAAAAAAAAAGTGAGGTTACACTAAACTACGTCAGCGTTTTGAACTACTCATTTTTTCTCGATTCTAAATGATGACGTCACATCTAAATAGTTTCAAATAATATTTCAAAATAATTTCAACGCGAGAAAACGCCTATGGATTTTCAGCCTTTTCAAAACAGTTTGTATTCTCAAACTGTTTTGATTTTAACATCTTCGCTAACGCCCCACCGCCGAGTGTCCCGATACCCAGCTTGCTGACTCTACGGTTCCTTTATATGGACAAAGTGTAGTCCATCCTGAAAATTTCAGCCTTTTCAAAACTAGCACGTTTTCTTCGCGAGCTCTCCGACTATTACACCCTTTACGCTTTGAGCAATTACAATTTTTGCCGTGTTTTGGATAAAAATGGCAAAATAAAAATCATATGCACGACACCACTAAAGATGACAGACAGATGACAAAACATAAATTTTTATTAAACAATTGCCTTAAATTATTTCCATCTTTCGCTAAAAAAACATTTTTATAGCCAGTTTTTTTTTTAAACAGAAAAAATGTTTTTTGGCAGTACTTTTTTTGGATGTCTAAGAAACAGTGAAAACTTGAAAAATTTGAGTGTTTTATTCTAGAAATCGAAAGTTTGGAAAGAAGCTTTAAAATGTGAGCAAAATCATGCCATAAAAATGTGGAAAACATAGTAAAAATTGCTTAAACACAAACGTTACCCCTTAAATTATGCTAAAATATTTTAAGCCTTAAATTACCACCATTAAAGTTTTAACATTGGTGTTTCCCTTTCGTTAAAAATTATAGTTAAAATTATTTTATTTTTTGTCAAAATTACAGGAAATTAAAAAGTTTCTAAAGAAAATTTAGTATTTCAAAATCCACCAGCGGCGCACCACAAAAAGTTAAGGGATAATGTAAGCCCTAAAACGTAACCTACGTTTTAAGTTTGATTTAAATATCTCAAAAACTGCTCAAAAAAGAAAAAAATTAAAAAAATATTGAAACTTTAACGCTCTATAGATCGTTAACGAAGCGTTTGCGAAGTCATGTTTTAAGAAGATAATTTTTTAGATCACCCTGTAGATTATGAAGTCGCTGTTGTTGTTGCTCTAAAATGAAAATTCGTTGAATATCCTAACTAAAGAGGGAGCACAGATTTTAAAAATGGTGGTTGTATTTTTATTATTTTACTTTCACTTTTCAGATAATTTGGTTTTCAAAATACTTTTCAAAAAATTGACCTGCTAACACGTTACAACAGATTTGGGGGGGAAAAAAAGCAAATATTTAAACTGCAGAGCGCATTTGTGAAAGTTAGGTTTTGTTTTTAAGAAAACTCACAAAAATTTATTGATAAGTAATACCAAGGCGACCTGCACAGCTTTAAAATGCAGAAGAAAATTAATGTCCATATCCACCAACGTGAAAATTCTCCGATTAAGCGTTAATCATGATTAAAATTAATCGGAGTTTGGAATGAGTCTTGGCAAACACAGTTTCAATATAAAGCACCACATTCTAAACATCTATTAGTATCTAATCATGATTAAAGCGTAATTGGGGAATTTTTGCTTTGGTGTATACGAGCATAAGTCTCTTTGGCGCTATTATGCTGGCAAAGATAAATCTAATCACTTTTCTGGGCTACTTATTACCAAAGTCAAAGTTATTTTCTTACTTATACATCAATGTTACTCATCAAATTAAAATTTTTTGTTTTCTGAACGATTCTATCATTAGTGATTTGTAGAATAATGATTTTTGAGCAACAGCACCACTGCGACACAGCTGGTCTTTTTTTTCTGGATTTATTTCTTTTGTAGTATAATGGTGGTGGGTTTAAGTATTTTTTTTTAATTTAAAGATTCCCAAAAGAAATGCAAAACATTTTTTAATCTGTTATTTTAATTTAACAAAGGAGTTTGCTACTAAAAAACACAAAGTATTTAAGTAACAGATTGTTTAAATTCTAAAAAATAAGTAATTCCCATGTCACAGTTATACAGTGTGTCCCAAAAGTCTGGAATAATGGACTTTTTGGGAGAACTATGGATTAAAAAAAAATTATATAGGATCATTTTAGGTAAAAAAAGCGTTTAAAAAAATGCACAAATTGGACACCCTGTAATATACAGGGCATCTGATTTTCTGAATCCTTAAAAAATAAGCTTTTCAAAAATACCAAACACTTGTCTTTATTTTTTTACAACGTTTCGAATGCTTATTAGTCCGGTGTCTTAGTGTAAAAGCAGAGCCTTGGAGCTCATAAAATATTCAATAATAATGTTATCAGATATTCGTCAAACTACGATAATTTTAGATTTATTTGTTTTTCAAGAAAATTCATATGAGTACGGAAAAACCCTGATGAAGCATTTTATAAGCAATAAAATTTCCTTTGAAACCATATGTCACTTATCATTTTTCGGCTTGTCGAAAGAGTTCCAGCAGCGTATTAAACGGAAAATTGTTGATAAATCCGTAGAAAAATATTGCGGTTTAATTTTATTTGTCCGATCAATGTATTACATTTTACTTAGATATTTTCATTGTTTTTTTTTGCAACGAGGGTTATAAAAAGCATGCAAGATGTCATAATGACGTCATAAAATTTAAATTAAGTTAGGTATTTTAATCAATTTGATTTTGTTTTCTTATTTTATGAAAGGATTCATGAAAGGATCTCGGGAAAAACTAATATACGACTTTGGCTACCCGAATAATTAATTGATGACGAGCTACAAATAATAATACTCATTGTTTTTTTTTTAAATTAAACATTTATTTAAAAAAAAATTAAATTTTATTTTACCTCAGAAAAATTATTGCTATTACACGCACAGTGGGACGAATCCATTGTCAATTTTTTTCCATCCACAACAAAATAGTAATAAATTATTAAGTTCTAAAAGAAATTAAAAACCACGGGCACAGCTCAAGCCAGTGGCGCGCTAGTCTAAATTTTTACTTTTGAGTATTCAGCTTACTCAAGAACTCCACCGTTTTAAATTATCAAGATAATTTTATCTTATTTTATGCAAAACTGGTCGGGGCATAATTTGTGATTTAGTTTTTGTAAACGTGTGCTACATAAGTCAGTAATTATAAAGTTGGAAAAACAAACACAAAAATGTATATATTTTTTGAAATTAAACTTTCGATTTCTACGCCAGAGTTCAGAGGGACTACCACTTTTATATGCTTGTTTTGTAGAAAATTTAATGGTCCTCATTGTGGTACAAATTAATTTTCTTTGTCATGTATATGTCAAAAGTTAGAAAAGAAAAATGGCGAAAAAAAGTGGCAAAATTTTAATGCGAGTATTATGTAAAAACCAGAGATACGCCACTGACTACAATAAGCGTAAATTTTATTAGCTCAGTATTTGAGAAATTTCTTAAGCTTTGATTTACTCCTTTGCACTTTTTGTGTCAGATAACTCTACAACAACGTTTCTAGCAGATTTGTGAAAAAGTACACCTTTTCGAGTATCTTTTACATGTAAAAATATTTTAAAAATATGGTATGATATTTTTTTGAAAAGTTTTCGATTTAATTTATTCTTAAAATGCCAGTGAGTACAGTGATATCAAAAAATATTTCATTGTCCTTGGGGTCCGATGTAGGGCGATTTTTAAAGCTCCAGGGTTCTGCTTTTACACAAAAAAAATCTCAGATGCATCCATGTTTGAAGTTTTTTTTATGCTAAGATACCGGACTAATAAGCATTCAAAACGTTGTGAAAAAATAAAAAAATAAGGACAATGGAAGTTCGAAACTCTAACTTACTCTCAATATACAGGGTTTCCAGTTAAAAAAAAGATAAGTTTGTGGAATATTTTATTTTTGGGACACCCTCTATAAAAGGGTATACATTTTTTGGAATCGCTTTTTTTACCTGAAATCATATAAGTTTTTTTGAAAAAACTATTGTTCTCCCAAAAAATCCATTATTCCAGACTTTTGGGACACACTCTATAGTCCAAAAGGCATGCAATGGAGTGGCATACGATAAACTTAGCATCAAAAATGCGCTATGACCTTAAAACTGTTTAACGGAAAAGGGGTTGTGTGGTACCTTAACAGTTTTTTAGATTAACTAATTAGAAAAAGCGCATTTTTTATTCAAATTCACCCTTGAAAATTAAAATAGTAATACCTCTCAGAAGAGGTTTGTTATCACATGAGTCATAGTGAGTTTTTGACCATAGCAAAAAATATACGATAATCACAGTAATTCCTCGGACGTGTACAAATATTTTGACTTGATGCGTTAAGGTTATTTAATTTTTTTCAATATACATACTCTTACCTTGGCTTTATATTTTGACCCACCCTGTTGTATCCTTTAATAGAAAACCCAAAATTAGCAATTTTAAAAAATCTCATCTAAATTATTTCCTAACATTATAACATGATTTTATCTGCCCCAAAAATATTTAATCGCTAAAGCAGTTTTTTGGTACTAAAGCAGTCCAAGAGGCTTAGTTTCCCTTAATTTGAATTGAAATTATGTCTAGCCAATTAGTTAATTCATTGACAGTAAAAAAAAAATTTATGTGCACAATCATTGTGTTAAAAATTAAGTAGTTACAAACTTAAAATGCGTGTAGGTAGACACTTACTAATTTAAATTATTTCAATTTGTATTTCTGTTGTGTCACGTTTTAAAGTTTAAGCTATCGATCGGTATCATTTTATCGGTAAAGTATTTTTCATATTATTTTTGAATTTTGTTATATTACATATTGATTGGCTTTTACTAATATCGCTAAAAAAATAAAATGAAAGCAAAAAAACGCTTACTAATTGAAAAAAAATGGTGGCTTAAGGGCCGGTTTATCAATAGCGAGTTAAGCATTTAACTCCCGAGTTAACCTTCAGCCGTCTCATTCTGGCACTTGGTATACGTCAGCTATCTTTTTCTTTAACTCGAGAGTTAAATGCCTAACTCGCTATTGATAAACTAGCCCTAAAAATTTGTACAAATTCTAAGTAAAACCAATACTTATAGCGTTTTCCTTTTGATGCACTGGTGCGCACCGAGGGCAATATTCGTATTCCATTTGATTGCACTACACGAGTTTTGCCATTCCATTTGAAAACGAATGCAGTTTATGTTGCCCTAAGTGCATGTTTATTTTTATTGTTTTTTTTGAGATTTTGACCATACAGTTATATTAAAAAATTATTATTAAAAAAAAACATACAGGGTGGATTCTTTAAATAGAACGGTACTTGTAGAGGCTTTAGGGAAGAGGTTTTAAAGAAAGCTATAAGCGAATCTTTAATGATTTTTTACGGACGTTAAGGATATTTGTATGGACAGTCTGCCCATGATAAAAAAAAAATTTGGGGCCTCCAATTGGAGGCCCAGGGCCTACCAAGTATTTTTTTTAAATGAGAAGGTACCACTTGTTGCACCTTTCTGGAAAGCTTGTTAAAAAGGAAACTTAACGCACTAGCTTTTTTTGACATCTGTCAACCAAGTGTCAAAAATTTTAAAAAACTTATTTTTTTGTCAATTTTTTTAGCTTCAAAATAAACTAAATATTTTTCTATTTACTAAGCGGAATAATGGAAATTTTTTCATGAGGAGGTAGCACTTTTGGAACCTCTTTGGAAAGCTTGTTAAGAAAGAAATTCCATTAAATAAATGTTTTTAACATCTATCAACCCGTGTGTCAAAAATTTCAAAAAACCTATTTTTTTGTCAATTTTTTACCTTCAAAATAAACTACATACTTCTTTATTTACTAAGTGTAATAAAGAAAATTACCACACAAGGATATTATTGGCGTAAAATTTTTAACACATGGGTTTTCAGATGTAAAAAAAAATTATTTAATCGAATTTCTCTTTTACCAATCTTTCCAAAAAGGTGCTACAAATGGTACCTCCTCATGAAAAAAATGTTGGTAGGCGCCGGGCGTTCAGTGAAGGCCCCCAAATTTATTAGGCTTAGTAAATAAAGAACTATGTATTTTATTTTAAAGCTAAACAATTGAGAAAAAACTAAGTTTTTTTACATTTTTGAGACACAGATGTCAAAAAAAACCTAATGCGTTAAATTTCTTTTTTAGCAAGCTTTCCAAAAAGGTGCCACAAGTGGTACCTTCTTATTTAAAAAAAAAATAGTTGGTAGGTCCTTTGCCTTCAGTTGAGTGCCCCAAAAAAATTTTTATCATGGGCGCAAAGTCCGTAAATAGTAGTTTTAACAACTAGTGGCTAAAATAGTGCTTTTTTTACAAGCGTTGGTTTAAATATCGAGCGCAGCGAGGTATTTAAAAACGCGAGTAAAAAAAGCACAGTTTAGCCACGAGTTGTTGTTGTTTTTAAATATTTTTATCAAAAAATCCAAGAAAAACAGGAAAATACCTTTAAAATTCTCGAACGAAGAGAACTTCTCGCAAGACACCATCTTTACACTATAAATCAAGGCGGCTGGTAAATGAAATAACAATCGTTTCCATAGCGATCTGTCTTTTTACTCGGTGACGTTAATTGTTGCGACATTTTAATCTTTGACAATTTGATATTTTAACTATATTTTTAAATGATTTTTTCGTAAATACTTGGTGAAAACTGGCGGAAATGGCTTAATTCCTAAGCAAGAATAATTAGATTTTTTAATATTACTATTTTCCGCTATTTCTCTTTAACTTTGGGTAAAAAACGGACAGAAATCTTTTTTTGCACCCGTGATCAAAAAAAAAAGTTTTTTGCATCGGTAACCAAAAAAGCCATGCTTTAGTTATCTGCAGATAGTTACTAAAATCATGTTTTTGATGAAGGTATAAAAAAAATCATTAAAGATTCGCTTTTATCTTTTTTTAAAATCTCTTCCCTAAGGTCGCGAAAGAATCCACCCTGTATAGGCTGGGCCAAAAAATTCACTTTTTGAACGCGATATAACTTTGGACCCAATTGCCCGATTTTCAAAATGTTTAGCTGCTTTTATAGACAAAAGATGAAACTTTACTGACTCGACTCCAAATTTGACATGTATCAAAAATCCAAAATGGTGAAGAGTTTTAAAAAATAGGTAAATTTCACCCCCCCCCCCCCTGCGAAAAATTTGTGTGCGACTTTGGAGTTGATTTTTTTCAATGAGGCAAAAGCCCCATACTTTCTTTGCGTAACGAAGTATCACTTAATCAGGTAATTGGTTGAAGTATCACTTCTCTAAATTGGTTATGAGATAGAAAAGTTGTAACAATTTTAGACCAAAAATAGTATTGTTTTCATAAAAGCTTTTGACACAGACGCCCAATTTTCAAAATTTTGGGCTTTTTAAAGAGACATGAGACTTTTTCGATACGGCTTGAAATTTGACATATTTCACAAATCCGGACAGATGAGTATTAATGAAATCTGTGTTAATAAGAACCTTAAATTGAACTTAATTTTAATTTTTCACTAAGATGACGCTTTATCACCGAGGAAGGAAAATAAAACTGAAATTCGAATTTTGTTAGATAACTGGATGGGAGAATGAAAAAAGTTAACCATTTTTTAAAACTTGATGCTATTCAAATCAAATTTTGAACAGAATTAGTGAAGATTCATGTGTCGTTTTACCAAAGAGCTTAAAATTCTGAAAATCGGACGACTAGTTGGCAAGTTATGCTAGCCTTAGTCAGTGCGCCTTCCTACAGACATTACAATTTTTGGTCTAAATACTCCGGATTTAAAATGCTTATAACTTTTTCATTTCATAACCAATTTAGATAATTAATACCTCGGTAGGCGAAGAAAGAATGGGGCTTTTGTCTCATTGTTCAGGGTCGCACACAAATTTTTTGCAGGGGGTAAAATTTACCCATTTTTTAAAGCTCTCCGCTATCTTGAGCCAGATTAGCAAGACCTCATGTCTTGTCTTATCATCAAGCCCAAAATTTTTAAAATCGGACGACTAAGTCGTAAGTTATGCTAGCCCTAAACAGTGCACCCTCCTACAGATATCACAATTTTTGGTCTAAATACTCCTGATTTATAATTTGTATAACTTTTATTATAACCAGGGTCGCACACAATTTTTTCGCAAGGGGGGTGAAATTTATCCATTCTTTAAAGCTTTTAAATGTGTGTAAAGCTACGTTTACATTTGGAAAATTTACTGTGTAAACTACAAGAAAGTGAACTTGCTACTCTCCCGCAAGTACTTTCCAAAAGTTGACGGGCCGGCTAGTTTATTTGCTACTGCTAGGCGAAATTTCTGTTTGTACTTTCCATGTGTAAATAGGTAGCAAGCGTTCTGTGAGTAAGTGTCCACGTTTTTTACAATGAATAAGTGGGATGGAAATTAGATAATTTTCTTTTTAAACATATATCAAAAATATTTTAGCAGAAATAGGACTCCTCATACACGTTTCCGATTTTGTCAGTTTTTATGTTCAACTAGTCTTAACAGTTCTTGAAATTTTTGGTATGATAATCTCATAAAATTCCTTTTTTCTTGCGTTCTAACTTATTTATTAAATTATTGGCAATTTCACTACTAAACTTGAAAACGTGTAAACACAAAACAATGAACAAGTTTAGTGGCTACCAGTACTTTCCATCAGTAAATTTTCCAAATGTAAACGTATTTTAATGATGAAGATGAAGAGTTATTTTTCATAAGAAGAGCCTGTCGATGGGGATGACCATTTTAATCTATTTCTTATTACAAGTAAGCACATATATCTGCTTACAACATCTGGTTTTGTACAGGAAATAACATAAGATAAGAAATAAGCAAATGAAAAACCAGATCACTTCAATCTACGGACTCTTTTGATGTATCATTTGGGAATTGTGAATTGTGGGATTTGAAATCCATTTCCGTAAAGAAATATAAAATCTCGTACTTTGTTTTGGGTTACTATAAAATAACCTAGAAAATTTTGCTCTCAAACCGTGCATTTCATATTCCATTTGCAATTCACTAATCATGCACCGATGCTAGGGCAGTGTTAGTTTTGCTCCAGTGCATCAAAAGAAAAATGCGTGATTTTTACTAAACCCCAAAAGTCAATTAAAGAGATACTGTGTCAGTCACTGCTATGGGGAGCTAATATTGTTGTCTTTGTTTTAAGGGCCACTCTACCGGTTCAGCACTCGTCGGAAATAGCCTGTGACGTTCACGCAATCGATTCTAGTCCTTCAAACGATTTAGGTTTAAATAGTTCGCCGCGGCGGCATTCCTCCGCGGATGAGATTTTCGAAATGGTGCAATCTTTGGAGATCAACGGTCAGCGACAGAGGTAATCTATACTAATAAAAGAACGGTAGTCAACATCAACATCGTCAACTATCGACGCACAGGTCAAACCACTTGACCTACAGTAATTTAGAGAGAAATTTGGAGGACATATTGGGTTTGTGATGTGGGCGCTCTCCCCTAAGGGGGTAAAAATAGGGGTTGAAGTTTTAAAGAGTTTTTGA
Source organism: Oxystoma pomonae (assembly GCA_963921995.1). NCBI lineage: Eukaryota > Metazoa > Arthropoda > Insecta > Coleoptera > Brentidae > Oxystoma > Oxystoma pomonae. The sequence goes on along the minus strand of OY998169.1, from coordinate 43,546,701 downwards.
CGTTTTTCGAAATTTAAGAAATAGGGGTAATTCGATTTCGAAGGGGGTAAAGGGATCTTCTGTATCTCAGAAGAAAATAGTCACAGAGGTTTAGAAATTGGTATTATAGACTCTACTAATAAAATAGATGGACACGTGTTTCAGCGTTTTTCTACCAACCCCCTATTAATAGGGGGGATTATCCCCCATATTTGATAAACGTTTTGATATGTTAAAATATGAGTTGTCGGGTATCAAACTGAAGGAAATAAAGTCCGGAATCAAAAAAAGTGTTTTTTCAATAACTTTTGCAACTTTTTATTACCCGTCCCACCCCAAACCTAACCCCATATTTAATGAAAATATTGACCGACTAAAATTGTGTGGTATCAAACTAGAGGAAATAAAGTCCAAAATCGAGAAAAGCGTTTCTTCTATTATTCTATTTTTTGTTACCCCTCTCCTCCACTCCCAAGTAATTTTTCCTTATGAAAAACTGGGAGTTCAAAAAAGAGGGAAATTTCCCGCCTTGTTACCAAAGTGGGGACAAAAACCAAGGTAATTTGGTGGGATAAAATAGGTAATTAAAATGTTTTTTCCTGAAGGTGAATTTGCCCAGAGGACACTTTTTAACAACTTTTGGGACACATGTACACATCTGCATAAATACTCAATCTAATTTGTGTTATTGTACACAATGCCCTCTCAGTGCCCTCTTGTTTGTCTGTGACTGTAGCGCCTTCTACGTGTCAGAATAGAAGGAGATGAAAACATTTTTAAATGAAAATAAAAAAAGAGGAAAATAATAATTATGTCCATGGCCTACTACAATCATAGGGGTTAAACTAATATTTTAAACTATTAATGGGAGGAAACCGACATGCCCCGAAAATTTTTTTGTTGAATTTTTTACTTTTACTGCCATAAAATTCACGCGCCCATCAAAACATGCAGTTTTAACAAAAAAATCACCAAAATTATGCTTCGGGAAACACTAATTAAATATTATTTCCAATTTGTAATCATAATTTAAGATTTGAGTATGAAACAAGTGTAAGCAAATCATTTCCATAAAGATTTTGTATTATTTTTCAATAAAGGTAGGTACTTTAACACAGAGTATCCTTTTTGACGATCAAAATCCAAATTTTGCCTAAACATCTACTTTCTTTGTTTGAATTTTGAGCTTCCATCTGGTTTTTCCTATCCCTTTTTATGATAGGAGGGTAGGTATCTAATATCCCAAAATCTAAACAAGGGTTGAAGATACAATAGTAATTAAGGAAATATCTTATAATTTGGAAATACCGAGAAGGGACATAAAAGTTATGATTATTGATTAATCTAAACAGCTGATCATGACAGTTCGTTAGAGGACACGTGACGCAAAGGAGTTTTCTTGTTTTCTACCAGAACTACTTTCTTTCCATCAAGAAAAACAAAACTGAAGTTTTAATCTAATTAAATCTTACTATTCTATATGGTTAAATAAGATAGAATAATTTTCCATAAAATTCTAACATATTTTTAGGTTGTACTTACTTGGTCAAAAAAACAAATTTTTTTCCTAAAACTTATTCCAAAAAAAACCCGAACTTTGAGGAATAACTGTAGGTCAAAAATAAGTAACTTTGAGTTCAGTTTTAAACCAAAAAAGTTCTTAATATTGAGGGATTTCTTCAGGACCATTATTAAAAACTTTTGACAAGCAATGTTGACCAAGAAATGCCCAAACAAGGCGGGGGCCTCAGAGTAGAATCTCAAGTCAAGTTTACCATCAATTTACCTTCTCTTTTAACTTTATATTCAAAACAACTTTGAAGATATGATACGAGGAAAATAATTCGAAAATATCCTAAAAGAAAACTTTTTAAATGTCGGGTATATAATGACCTCAAACTACAAAGTAATTTTCTGAAGGAAAACGGGGGATGTTTTGACGTATGATTGGTTATCTTAACCTTCCAACTTCCCAATATGCCCTAAAATGTTACTTGGGCTTCCCCCACACCACCATGTTTTATAAAAACAATGAAATGTTAAAAAATAATTTACCTATAAAACAGGAATCAAAGAAAGTGTTTTTTTTTTGCAAAAAACATAGCCTTTATTTAATCAAAATCGGTTCAGAGGAACCAAAGTTATAACCCCTTAAAGCAAAAAACCGGGAAAAAACTTCAAACAAAGCGGATACTAGAGTAGATGGGAGGGTTTAAGGGGCTAAAGGTTTGAGGACATGAAAGTGGGGTAAGGTGGAGAAGGAAGAGTAATCTATAATTTTAAACACGCGAACGAAGTCGAGGGCGGCCATCTAGTACCATGTAACTATGATATGCTATAATTGCCCAAGTGTCGCAAAATGTGTAACGAAAATAAATTTTAAAAACAAAGAGGAAAATTCAAAATCGCGGTTGGCCTTGGCACTGTTTGGGCCAGGCCAAAGGCGAAAAATCTACTGCGCATGCACTAACAAAGCCATGCCAGATAATACAAAAAATATCAACGTTGCCCGATGTACCATGAAAAATAAATTGAAAGGATCTTATGTTACTTTAAATGTACTTTTTAAACGCAATGGGGTCGTTTAAAAGTAAAATTTATCCGATTTGATGAAGAAACTAGTAGAAAAATGCACAAAAACAACATCAACATTTTTTGCTCTGGGAATTTTTGCACAACTCGGCATCGTCGAAAAGTTTAGATTTTTTGAGGAGATGGTTTCGCCATTTTGTTTATGTTATTGTGGTGTTTTCGTGTTTAAAAATTTTTTTGCGTTATTTTCTGTGATCCGTAGCCTGGGCGTTATTTAAATAACTATGCGAAGCACATGACCTCTTTTTACATCTTAGACCTCCCCTCCTAAAATAAACTACGCATTAATTGGCCCTTAACCAACAAAATGTCTCACTTAGAAAGTCCAGGGCACGGAATGCCTACAAGAGCACTTGTATGCCCAATTTTTTTGCAAAAATTTGAAACATAAAGTCCAATAATACTCCAATAATTGCGATAAACACTAGACAAAACTTTTTAATTTTTTTTACGGGATTATTAACAAATTTTCCAAAAGCAAACAAAACTATTAAACATCACCGAAATTTTCGCTGTCAGAGAGTTATAATCGGTACGCATTATTCTCGGGAAATGCAAAGGCAGGGTCGTTATATTGTGTCATGGTTATATGGGTAATACGGTACAAGAAGAATTTGCCAGCTGCTAGCCACAAAAATGCGACGTTGCCAAATGTAAATCATACCTAGCCACGGAAATTCAGATATTTCTCGAGCAAACCATGTCGAATTACGGGCACCTTAAGGGTCAACTAGAATTAGTTGACACCTGGCCAGGTCAATGCTAGGACTTGATTTGTGCAAATGTCCATTAATAACGCTACACCCGACCTATAGGTTTTAAGTAGACTGTCATTAAATCCCAAGCTAAATACTTACCATTTCTCCCATTCTAGATCCCTAAGTGACAGCGGTCGAAGCCCGCGAAACAATCCCAACGTAAATGGCATAGTATCGAACGCGGTCGGTGGCAATCACGAATCCAGCGCCCCCGATTTGGTGGCTTGTCCCCCGGTGCCGCCGCGAAAGCATCGGCGAAGACATACGCCTCCGAGACCACCTAGTAACGGCCTGCCGCCCACGCCGAAAGTACATATGGGTGCCTGTTTTTCGAAGGTGAGTAGTCACTGTTGTGCTTAAATAACAATAACATGCACAACGAAAAGTCACCCAAAAAAAGGAAAATAAAAAATTGGCTCAGGTTGAGTTTATTTCCACACCTGACACCATGTAAACTTCTTTAAACTTTTCTTTATATTTTTAGTAATTTTTATTAAAATAAATCTTTAAAATAACTACTGGTATCGTATCAGATTTAAAAGATACTTAATCCGAAGAGCGTTTTCTTTAATCATAAGAAATGTTGCCAACCAACTGCAAGAAAATATATTATACAGAAAATGGTGAAAAAGAATATTTTACATACCTATTTTATCAATTGCAAGTCTGTAAGCATAACCACAGGTCAGGAGTATGTTTAGCACCCCCGGCGGGCGCCTCCACCAAGTTACAGTAAATATAATATAACCTTCTACGTATTAGACTTTAACTTCCATCTTTACTCTTCAATCCCGACTACTCACTTTAACAAAAATCGATAGACCAAATTTTTCACAATAATATGAGTAATGTCTATGTTTTTTGCTCGGTTTTTCGTAAAAAAAATTCTTGTTTGTATTTCTCTTGATTATTTTTATAGGTGTTCAACTGCTGTCCCCTAAGAATCCACTGCACTGCCTCCTGGATCCACCCGGAATCGCGAGACCAGCACATCCTGATCGGCGCAGAGGAAGGAATTTACAACTTAAACTTAAACGAGTTGCACGAAACTTGTTTGGAGCAGTTGTACAACCGTAGGACGATATGGATGTATGTGATCAAGGATGTTCTTATGACGTTATCGGGTAAGTCAATTAAATCTTGGTTTTACACATTCGGAGAGTGACTCAAAATTCGTACACCATATAAAATCACATACTTCGGTTCAATTTTAAGCGCAATTGTACCTCGATGTGAATACTTTGTGTAAACATGGAGTAATCATAATAAGTTAGATTACTGCATTAGAATAGAAATAAAAACGAAAAAAAAGAATAGGTATTTAGGTAAGTACTTTAATAAAATGGACATAATTTACAAAACAAAACATCTAAGTAAAAAAAAGCAGTAAAGTAAAAACAATAATGTACGCATTTTTTAGACAAACTAATTGTCTCTACCTTAAGTACGAAAAGATTCGAAAATTCGTTTGTAGAGTAATATGGTCTATCTAATAGTTAATTTCAAGTCTCTTTTAATGGAAAACGATTTAAAAGGGGCCATATTACTCTATAAACGAATTTATCGAATCTTTTCGTACTTAAGGTAGAGACAATTAGTTTGCCTAAAAAAATGCATACATTATTGGTTTTTCTCTAGTGATTTTTTTTACTTAGATGTTTTGTTTTGTAAATTATGTCTATTTTATTTAAGTACTTACTTATATTCTTTATTTGAGAAGCTCGACCTAATAGCATAGATATTTAGGCACTAATACCTATTCTTTTTTTTTCGTTTTTATTTCTATTCTAGGGCAGTAATATAACTTATTATAACTTATTCCTATCTGTATTTTTATAGTTTTTGGAATGCTTAATAAAATTTGAATTTGAATATCCAACCCATTTTTTTTGCAGGAAAAAACCCTCAACTGTATAGACACGACTTGTTGGCGTTACAGAGCAAACAATCGCATAGGTTTAGTTTGCATATGAACAGAATTCCAGAAAAATTGGTGCCTAGGAAGTTTGCATTAACAACCAGGTTAGTTTATTTTATTTATTTTATATTATTTATTTATAAACAGACAAAAAATTTGACAGTTTTAAGGTTTACTCTGATTTCTTTCTTTTCGTATTGAGTTTCTAATAAACTTACATTGGAAAAGAAAGAAATGGTCAAGTTACACTCGTTAATATTTTAATCTAACATATATGCTTATAACTGACATACCTATTTAAAAAATTTAAAATCTTACCAGATAAACTAGTAGTACAGCTAGTATAAAAAATACAATACAAAATTCTTAAATTTTATTTTAAAGTAATAACTAAAAATATAGGCAAATTTTTAAAATAAAATTTATAATCTTAGTTTTGTATCAACCTTCTTCTTCAAGTGCCATGCTCTCTTCGAACGTTGGCATGTCCACTGCTTTTCGGAAAAGTATCTTAGTACTAACACCATACCATTGTTTAAGATTTTTAAGCCATAATATCCGTCTACGACCCGGACCTCTTCTGCCTTCAATTTTGCCTTCTTTTATCAATTTTAAAAGTTTATATTTGTCATTTCTCAAAATTATGGCCAAAATATTCAAGTTTCCGTTTTTTCATGGTAAATAAGACTTCAAGATCTGTATTTATTCTAAACAAAACATACAAATTAGTTACTCTATCCATCCAAGATATCCTTAGTATTCTACGATAACACCACATCTCGAATGCCTCCAACTTTTTGCACATGGTCTCAGTCAGTGTCTATGCTTCCATGCCATAATATAAGATGCTAAAAACATAACACCGAAGCACACGAATTCAGGGAGTGGTATTAAGATCGCGACTACACAACACTGATTTTATTTTGATAAAAGATGATCCGGCCTGTTCAATTCTTGCACGAACTTCTTGCATGTTGTCTCAGTTCTCATTGAGGAGCCAACCCAATTTGTATGAATCCACGCGTACTTCTAACATGCCTCGGATGTTCTTTTCCTTGGCATCGATTTTGATTCCAGTATAGATTAGCGATTATCTTTAGATGTCGGTCATCTAGACCAACTTCGTTTAGCGATTCTATGAGCTTTTCGTGTTGGACTCGATCAAATGCTTTCTCATAATCTATGAAACAGGCATATACTGGCACCGACACGTCCCTAGACCGCTGAACTAAGACTCGAATGCCAAACAAGGCCTCTCTTGTCCCGAACCCACCACGAAATCCAAACTGCCTGTCGCCCATAAAGGATTCGCATTTCCCATAAATTCTTTTGTGGATAATATTTAGAAATATTTTTAACATATGGCTCATTAGGCTGATTAAGCGGTAATCACTATACTTCTTTGCTGAATGCTTTTTAGGCAGTGTAACAAAGGTTGATTTTAGCCAGTCAGCAGGGATTTTACAGCTATGATAAATTAAGTTAAAAAGTTTGACCAGCGTATTTAGCGAATCTTCGTTTTTTATTAGCTTTAAAACATCAGTATATACTTCGTCTTGCCCTACCGCTTTTCTGTTTTTAGTTGAAGCTATTGCGTATTTTACTTCCTCTGGTGTTATATCTATGCCTTGGTTTGAGAATTCTTCTGGCTGTTCGGATCGGTTATCGGTAAAGAGATGTTCTCTGTAGCTACCCCATTCTTTTAGTTTTTCTTTGGTATCCGGAATGACTGCCCTGATTGTCCACAACGATTCCAGCTTGTCTTTTATTAAATAATCCGGCCGCTTTCTTTATGTGCTGGTTTAAATTGAAAGTGTCATGTTTAGCATCTAGATCTTCTATTTCTTGACATTGCTGTGTTAACCAGTCTTGTTTTGCTGACCTTATCTTGATTTTTATTGCTCTATAGATTTCATGATACTGATTTACTACGTCTTTTATCCATCAACTCCAGGATTTCATTGGTCATCCAAACTTTCTTTTTATTTCTTTTTTCATCCTTGCCTAAGAGTGTTGTGCTTTCGACTATGGCATTTTTAACCTTTGTCCAGACCATTTCTGCATCTTGTTCGGTAGACTCATTAATATCTTTAAGCTTTTTGTTAAGTTCGACTTGAAGTTTAGTTGCTATCTGGCTCTGGGTTTGTTATTTGGGGGACGATTTTTCTTGATTTGTATCAATATTATTGCTTATTATCCATTTTGTCAGTTATCTTTCTTTTTAAATATTTCTGGTAGTTTTTTGTTCATGTTATATCTGTTAGAAATGGTGTTGCAACTTCAGTTGGGTTGTTTCAACTTTATAGGGATCCTTTGACGTCGAAACTTGGGTTATTTCATCCTCATAAGAATGAAACCATCCCACTCCAAGCAGCATTTGGACGTTATCTTACTTTGCCCTTGAGAAACGCGACGTCGGCTAGCGACGTCGTTTCGACTGCCTGACGACCATCATTCGCACCTAAATGGGTAATACAGATTCGGGTCGCCTCGACGGTATCGATCCTGACTAGCTTTACCAATTGCCAACGTTATTTTACGTTTAATTTCTCTTACCTAAAATTAGTTACTACTAGGTTTTGTTTCGACTACCTAAAATACATAGTTTTTATAAAAGAATAAAAATGGATGCGTTTTTTTAAAAGGCGGAAAGATCTAAGAAAATAAAGTATTAATTGGTTAAATATATTTTTTAAATAATGTTGTTAGTTTTGTTGTAAAAATGATCTAACGTTCCCCCAAAACCTTATTTTATTAATTATACTACATGTCACTCTCTAATTTTAGACTAAATCTAAAAAGCAAAAAAAAATATTTATATTGGACGACAGACGCCAACCTGTTCAAAGTGGCGAATTTTTGTGTCCTACTTAATCTGAACTAACATTATACCAAGTCGGACCAGGTCTCCAAGTTAAGTCGTCAAGCGTGACTTAAGTTACGAAACCCGTCGGTTCGCAAAAGTATTACGACGTATTAAAACGTACGTTTGACATGCATGATGTATCTATTTAATGTTGCGATCGACCTGCGTACGGATCAGAATCGCACGTCTTGCACGAAGTATGTAATTTAACCTAATCTACGTATTAGAATCTGAAGTCGTTTTTAGTAGGTCAATCACACCCTGTGTCGCCCTAACCTCACAGTTTTGGCGGTTTTATTTATTCTTGTTTGTGATCGTGCATCGTTATCTCGACATGAGTGATTACTTCAAAATTATTTACATACAAAAATTAAAAGAGATGGTGCCCATTCACCACATGTGTGTTAAAAAATATGAAAACTTGTTTGGTTAAAATTTTCGAAAAGTTAAGTTAGAACCAGATAAATAAAAATAGTTGTTTAAGTTAGATCTAACGCCCGAAAATGGACGTGTTCGTTTGAGTCGTCAGTTGACGTAGGCTAGTTCCAACGAGCTACAAGTTTTAAATTTCAACGGCAGGCAGACGTCGCTATCCGGTACGTTTAAATTTCCTACGTACTGAAGACGTCGGCTTTGCAGTAAAATCGTACGTCGCTTTGACCGACGTCGGCATATCGTTTGGTATTGTAACGGATAACTAAGAACGTCGCTTTTACCTCAAAAACAACGTTGGGCACAAACGTCCTTGATCACAACCTTAATTCTACCCGAAATGACGTCATATTAAGACGCATTTGGTTGGAAGTAAGATTTTTGCTGCTTGGGACCTAAGTGGCGACGTTATTACTAACAGATAACTTAAATAACTTTATTTTTTAGAAACAAAAATCAAATAGGTAAAAAGGCAGTCAAGAAAATATAAATTTAAAAAAATTTCCATAATATAGTTATAATATAGAAGTTAGTTTTTGTTACACGTTACCTGTAACAAACTTTAAAGTTCATTCATGTTATATACTAGAGTTGTATTGTATCTTTTTAGGGTGCCCGACACAAGGGGAACGCTTAAATGCTGTGTCGCCCGAAATCCATATAATGGTTACAAATATTTATGCGGAGCCACAAGTTCGGGGATATACCTTATGCAGTGGTACGATCCGTTAAATAAATTTATGCTTTTAAAGGTAAGAAGATAAGATACAAAATATTTTTTTTCTTTTAAACCTTATGTTAAATACTTTTTGACAGGTTTTCTCTCAAAAGTTTCGCTGATTATTTTTCCCAGACATTTTTTTTAAATAATGGTTTAAAACATATTTTATTTTATTTTCTAAAAATGGTATGGAGTTTTTAAATTATGCCTTTGGTTTGGCCGATAGTTGTATATTGTATTGCGATTCTTATGCAAAACAAAAACAGAATTTGTCAAAATAAAAATAATCTATCTAGGGAACTCTGAGGGCCAGGGGACTGAGAAAATCATCTTAAAAAAACCACGCACAATTTAAATGGAAACTGGATCTCAGTGGAATTTCAACGCCGTTTCAGTATGTTATTGGGACAGTCTCTGAGAGCATTTTGTCTCATAGACACAGGTGCCGATATCTACATGGTGAGCCAAGAATAGCTGCCAAAGTTTGTGATGAGCTTAATATTATCATGCTTATGATGACCGATATCGGCAAAAAAAACATCAACTCCCACTAAAATGACAATGCAGAATTTAAAAATGACAGTTCATTTGACACCTGTCAAACCCTGTCAAAACCCTTCTTTTAAATCTGATGATAACATTAAATCGGAAACCGCAAAAAAAAGTGACAGTTGTCTTAACTGCCATTTACTGTTATGGGGAAAACCACTAGTGCGATGAAACATATTTACGAGTGGGGACTCGAACTAAATTAAATTGAGGTCGATGAACACAAAAATGTTATTAGTTTTGACACCTGTCAAACCCTATCAAAATAGCGGAAAAATAATTAATGAACTCGAAGTTTTTTGAAAAGCAAATACCTTTTTTTTACTCTGCTGAAGACATTTTAAAAAAGTGACAGTTCTGTTAATTGTCATTGGAAAACCCACTGGTGCGATGATACATATTTAGTCGAACGACACTAAATGGAGGTCGATGAACTCAAAAATGTCATTAATTTTGACGCATGTCAAACTCTGCCAAATGGAAAATAAATAATTTATGAATGAATTTTAGGAAAAGCTAATACTTTCTTTTTACTCTTTTAAAGTTAAAAAAGTGACACTTTTTTCAACTGCAATTTATCGCATCGAGTAAATGACAGTTAAGAGTACTTTCACTTTTTTTCACGGTTTTCGATTCGATATCGTCAAAAAGGTATTTTTCCGCCATTTGGACAGGGTTTAACAGGACCCAAAACTAATAACATTTTTAAGTTCATCGACCTCAATTTGGTGTAGTTCGAGACCCCACTCGTAAATATGTGTCATCGCACCAGTGGTTTTCCCCATAACAGTAAATGACAGTTAAGACAACTGTCATTTTTTTTACGGTTTCCTATTTAATGTCATCAGCGGAGTAAAAAGAAGGTGTTCACTTTTCCAAAAACTTTAATTTCATTAATTATTTTTCCGCCATTTACACAGGGTTTGACAGGTATCAAATAAAATGTCAGTTTTAAATTCAGAGTTGTCATTTTAGTGGGAATCGATGCTTTTTTGCCGATATCGGTCATCATAAGCATGATAATAATAAGCTCATCCCAAACTTTGGCAGCTATTATTGGCTCAGTCTGTAGATATCGGCACCTGTGTCTATAAGACAAAATGCTCTCAGGGAGTGTCCCAATACCATACTTAAACGGCGTTGAAATCCCACTGAGATCCAGTTTCCATTTAAATTGTGCGTGGTTCTGTAAAATATCTTTTTAGCATAGTCGCGTTTTCAAAGCCCCTAGGTTAGGGGCTAAAACATTTTGTCGATTTCAATTAAAAAATTATATTTCACTTTTTTTTCACCTTATGTCAACAAAAATGCACCACTAGGGGCGCATTGGACCATTTATCAATTTTGAATCCTCCGTAATTTGTCCCAGCCCCTAGGGGCTGTAAGGGGGTGGGATTTTCACCATTTTCATATTCCAGAGAACACTCCATATGCACTCTTTGTGATGAGGTTTAGATGTGCATATTGAGTGGTTTTGGTATAGTACATTTTGAAAAAGTTGTTCCGGATTTAAAACTTTTAGCCCCTATTTAGGGTTTGAGATTTTTATATTTCATAATATTTGTTACACCAAATTCATGACTTTTAAATATGCATATGGAGTGTTTTCTGGAATATGAAAATGGTGAAAATTAGATCTCGTCCCCTGGGGGGCTGAAGCAAAGTTGGGAGTATTTAAAATTGAGAAATGCTCCACTGCGCCCCTGGTGGCGCATTTTTCTTGACATTGGCTAAAATATAAGTGAAATATAATTTTTTAATTGAAATCGACAAAATTTTTAGCCCCTTACTTAGGGGTCTTGTTAACAACCACGTAATTTTTTTCGCTACAATAGACTTGTACGTGATAGTATGAACTAGCAACTGACTGAGATTCAGATATGCAGGTGCGTTAGTATAGAAGGTATGAGGGATAGTTTAAAAATACATTTTGGCCCCTAACTCTACCTTGTGACTGCAGCATTTTTGGGACTGTTAACAGGTTAGACAGTGTTGGTGGATCTATTGGTAATCGATTAAAACCAGTTTCGTAAATTTCTATGGAACTATGTCCCCTAAGTAATTAACAAAAAAACTTAATTTTTTTGCCATGTTTTATTGAATTTTTTTTCAAATACATGACATACACACTGATAACAAAATAGAGGGGAAAAATTGTTTTTAATTTTTTTTATAAAGTTTTATTTTGAGTTATCTTATAAAGCGTAAAAAGAAAACATGCTTTTGATTTATAGCTGTAAATTCCTTAATTTTTTTTTTATAAAAGCTTTCGATATATTTTTTTTCTTTGCTTTGGATATGTCCAGCAGAGACACGCCAGTAGACTGATAATTAGGGTACAGGGTGTCCCGCTATATTTTACGCCTTTGTTATTTATATTAGAAAAAAAAGTTAAAAGCAAAACTTGTATAACTGTTTGCATACTTTAAGAGTTACCTGTCTAAAATAGCTAAATGTCATATCTAAAGTTTGTTATTTTAAATGAAACACCCTGTATTTTATAAAATTCTTGAATCGGCCGTTCCTTTCTGATCCCAAATATACCAAATATGTTACCCCTATCTACAGAGCGCTTCAGTCTACTGCGAACATAGGCCGGAAGAAGTCCAATTTGCCAGTGTACGTACACGCAGGGACACCGCACACCTATCAGTGGAGCAACCAACACTCAGGCTTGCGATCACCGTTCGCGGCTTGCGTTTAGTACGCCTCTAACCAGGGTGCCATGTGGAGCGTAATCAATGAAACCGGAATTTGGTCAATAAATACGCAAATTTTGATAACGTAATTTTCTTGTTTTTTTGTCACTGATAAATTAGAGCGTTTTATTTTCAACTGCTCAGATTTATCACTAACAACGTGTTACGATGAAAATAATAAGGAGAAACAAAATAAAAGCAAGTTCTCAAAATAAAATGATACATTCTAAAAACCAGAAAGATTCTCCCAGTCAAAAAAAATTAGAGCAAATGTTCGAAAAGTCCTCCGTGCTCGACCATATCCGAGCCTATTATAAAAACCCCTTCTAACGTTTCCAAGCATGTTAGGGGTGATAGTTTTAAAAGCTTCTTCAATTTTCATCCGAAGTTCTTCCAAATTATTAGCCCTTTCATGCCCGTAAACTTTATTTTTGATATAACTCCACAGATAGCTAGAAGTCATTAGGAGCAAGATCGGGTGATCGAGCTGGCCATCAAATAGTTCCCCGTGTACTTATAACCCGATTAGGAAATACATTATCAAGATATTCCCTAACAAGGCCAACATTGTGAGCGGGACAACTATCTTGTTGAAATCATGTTTCACCAAATCTCACACCTAACAACTGCCTAGCAGTTGGAATAATATGGTGCTGCAGTAGATCCAAGTATCTAGGACCATTTACGCGGCCCAATTACGTGTTCCCCTACAATATCCCCCCAAACATTTAGTTTTTGGGAATACTGTGTTCTTACGTCAAAATACAAATGCAAGTTTTCCCTCGACCAATATCGAACGTGTGTTGGGTTATGCCGATTCAATAATGAAAAAGTCCTTTCATCTGTGAAAAGAATAGATCTCAGAAAGTTTTCATCGCAATTAGCCCTTTCCATCATTGTTTCGCAAAATTCCATACGATGATAGTTGTCCTCCGGAAAAATTTGATGCGTTTTTGACGATTGATTTTTATGGTTTCTTGGCGCTACACAACCAAACTTTTTAACAAACCTATGAATTGTTCTCAATGGTCTGCTTTGATAGTACCATTTGACCATTTGCACTTTTTTGTCAACTTCGTAGACTAAAAATGTTTAGTTTTAAAAATGTAATATTACAGTTCAGAACTTACCAATCTGTTTCTCGAGCAAGGCAGAAATAAAACAAAATAATGAAAACAAAATAAATTTCCAAAAGATAACACTGCAGCGTGCTTCGAATCCACCTCTGTCGTACAGCACGGAGAGTAAATTGGACTTGATTCCCCCTATGTTCGCAGTAGCCTGAAACTCATTGTATATTAGTTTGCGAGAAAAATGACAAAATCCTTACCATAAGGCCAATGTGCTAGAGAGAGAATAATCTAAGCTTTAGTCTCTCTCTAACACATTATGCTTATGGTGAGGATTTTTGCATTTTTCTTGCAAACTAATTTAGATAGAGGTAAAGTGGTTGGTATTTTTGAAATTAGGAAGAAAAAAGAATTCAAATATTTAACAATATACAGGGATTTCATTTATAATGACAAACTTTAGACAGGTAATTCTTAAAGCATGCAAACAATAATAGTTTTGCATTTAACCTCTTTTTCTAACATTAATAATAACGGCACTAACTGGTGGGTCAAAATATAACGGGACACCGTGTACTTATGCATACAAAAAAATTAAAAAAGAAAAACTAAATATTATTAAAAGGAATATTTAAGCAATGATGGCTTTTTACCTCTTCAGGAAAAAACATAATTAAATGTCTTGTAGTTAACTGTATATTTAAAGCATGTCAATTTAAAAAAGTTGTTTTTATACTGAGACTTTCCATCCAATAAGGATCAATGCCCAGTGTACTCACAAACACCCAATCACCAAAAGTACTTTGGTGGGGAATCAAACGTGGGCTGATTGCACGTCAATAGAATAAAAATAGCAAAAGTTTTGTTTCACTTTCTCCCAAACAAAATGCGCCATTTTCTGGTAAAAATATGGCACCTCTACAAATGAATGAACTAAACCTATAAGTGATTTTAATTTTTGCATTAATTATTGTTTTCTATTTTAGCATGTAGAGTCAATTCTTCCAAACCCATTAAATGTGTTTGAAATGATCATCACGCCGGAATTAGAATACCCCATGGTTTGTGTGTCCATAAAACAGGCCTACCAACCGAATAAGTTCAAGTTAGACCTGATTAACATGAATTCTGGTATGTATATATAGCAATATTTTACTTTTACTCTGGGCTATAAAATCTGTCTACAAATAGTTGTTGTAGTTTTCTGTCGGTGGTTAAATTTGTAATTGTTTTGTTCTTCTTGAGGAGCCAGTTGGTTTCATTCAGACGAACTTCAAGACATGGACGGTACCGCCACGGTGGTTCCCAAACGGGAAAACTTGGACATCGCCAACGTCACGCAGCTGGACAAAGACTCGATTTTAGTGTGTTACGACAACGTCATCAAGATCGTCACTCCGCAGGGCCGACTGAAAAGCAGCAAGAAATTGGTTGCGTCGCTGGCCTTCGATTTTAAGATCGAGACTATTTGTAAGTTTCCACGAAAATTTCAAGTTTCAACTAAAAATGTTTAAGTGTAATATTTTGATAACTTCTGTATTTTAAAAAGCTGCTGCCGGCGACTTCGTTCGTTTGTTTGAATTTGTAGCTCTCCCCTTCCACTTCTACCCGCTCTCCCAACCACTCGCCAAACTCCTTCCCCCCCCCCTACGCTTCGTAAATTCTTTCCATTTTGATAAAATAAAGCCTGTCCTGCCCAAAAGTCCAAAAGAGGCAGAAAATTATATACCATGGGCTCAATATCGTTTGGCTAGAAGTCAACACCAAAAACTTTAAAATGTACTCTTGTTTTAATATATATATAAATAATATCTCAAACTTTGACTTTTTATTAGTGTATACTAAAACAACCACCAGCTTGTAATGTCTGACAGCATTAAAGTCGGTATTATGATGACTATATGTCATATTGAGAAAATCAAAAGTAAAAATAAGGCCTCTAAATCAAAAAATGCCTTAATTTAAAGCAAATACCCTTATTACCCGACTACGCAACTTAAAGGAGGGTTTTGAGTTTAGTTTCTTGTTTCTAAAATCATGTTTCGATCTCGGATATAATTATTTAATGATACCAAAAATCGCCTTTAAACAGCACATAAATATATTTAAAAACAACCTTTATTAATTGCAAAAGAGTAATTATTTTTGGGGTTGATAAAATGGCGATAATAAAATGGAAAAAAAACGATGGATTCAAAATAACACAATGGAATGGAAAAAACTAAGTATTAAATATTGCTTAAAACAACAACAAAAATTAGTATTTAGTGGGCGCACCATTTTTTCAATAACACTGCAAACGCCTGGGCATTGAAAAACTTAAATTTTGAAAATATTCACGATCTTCTGAAAGCACCTCCAATGCATCCAGCATTTTGGGGTCTCCAGTTTCTCTGATAAATAATTTTGACAAGTCGGCCCATAGAAATAGAAGAAGTTGAAATTAAGGCTGTTGAATTCCCAAAGAAGAGTTTCAATATTATTGTTTTCATACCACTGGCGAACAACATTAGCCGTGTGCACGGGACAGTTGTCCTGCTGGTAAACGAAGTCGTTGTTTTCGTAAAACATCTGCACAGATGGCAACATAACATCCTCAAGAATCTCAACATATCTTTAACTGTTGAATCTTCCTTCGATTTGCCAAAACATACCCAAACCTCTAGCGCTAAACCAGCCCCACATATTCACTGAAAAATGTCCAGATTTCTTAATTTGGTTGGAGTGTATTTGGGATCAAACCTAGAATTTGGTGGACGAAACACTAAATTAAATTCTTCTGCTGCTCGAAGATGACAGAAATATCTTTTCATCTGTGAAGACCACCCTCTCCCAGAAGTAATCATCATGAAGAACATTATTTAATGCAAAAATATCCCTGACCTGTTTTTGTTCTTCCGTTAAAAAAGGTTTTTTTTGCAGCAACTCGACAGGAAATTACAGACTTTTTAATGCTTCTGTTAATAGTTGATAAGGAACCTGGGAACATCGTTACATTAGATGCTTCAACGGACATAGCAAAAGGATTTTGTCAGAGGTGGTCGATAAGCCTTTCCTCTTGTATCTCAGAACTTACAGGCTTTTGTCCTGATCCACGTTTTCTATTCATCGAATTATTCTGTATGCAGTGCTTTTTCCACCATACTATCGTCATTTTATCAACCCCAAAATGAGTAGCCGCTCTCCTTACAGACCAGCCGTCTTCTATAACTCGAGTGATAATTTGTGCTTTCGTAAATTTTGTAATTTTCGGCATTTTTGACTTTTGAAAGTTATTGTCAAAATCAGTTTGACGCATACCATCTATTTTAAATTGGTAAATGGAATACATACACTATTAGAAAAGTAAATTTATCCAGATAGGAAAAATGCATGTATGCGTTTTTTTTTAAAACAAGAGTACAATGTTTCGGCTGTTTCTAAAGGGATAGCGAAAAACTAATAGGCTCAACTTTTAAGAAATTAATAATGGTGAAGCTAAGGGGACTTTGTAAAAAATATGCGTGTTAGAATTTAGCCTATAACTTTATTAATAAAAGTTTATTTTTGATGTAGATTGTTTTTATAGGCAATTTTTGTTGTCAAACTGGATTTCATCTGTGAAGTTTAGTTTTTGAAATGACAATAAGTTGGTTTTTTTCTTATGAAATGACCTACTATTTTTATATGTTTATTCAACGCCATTCTCCACTAAAAAGCCTGTTAACTCCTACCGCCTCAGTGCCCTTTAGCCTATTGTGGCTGCCATTTTTATAACCAAATTGACAAGTAAAACATGGATTTTCTGACAGTTTGGTGTCAATATGGCACCGATCATAGGCCAAAGGATACTAAAATGAAAATGAGTTAACTGGCTTTTTAGTTGAGTACGGTGTTGTGTTTATTATTTGTTTTATTTTCTTAATCATTTGTTTTTTTATTTTATCGTCGTTTTGTATTTGAAGTTTTTTTTAACACAAATAATAAGGGGGAAAATGGGGGGGAGGGAGTCAGTAGTATAAGTAGTATTGTGCTAATCTTATTTGTATTTTTTTAGTATGTTTGGCGGACAGTGTACTGGCTTTCCACAAGCACGGTATGCAGGGACGGTCATTGAAAAATGGCGAAATAACGCAAGAAATTACGGACAATTCTAGAACTTATAAATTGTTAGGATCAGATAAGTAAGTATTTACTTACTAACATGTGTTTTTTGTTGTCATATATTTAAGGAGCAGAACTCTCATTTCTCTCCTTGGTAGGACTTCATTGAATTTACATTATTTGGTAATTTTACAGCCAAAGTTTTAAAAATCGGTCGAGGTATTTTTATTTTATTTGTTTTTATCTTAAGATTAAAAGAGACAAGATACCTGACACTTACGGAGACTTTGGTTATATTATTATATAGAACAATGTTTACCTTTCTGTTGTTTATAGTAAACACACCAGTGGCGTACGTACTTAAATATAAATTTACACTTGGATTATATTATTAAAATTTTGCTATAATATGAATAATAATTTTATACAGACGAAATTTATTACAAAGTTTGTATATGATTTATAGCAATTTCCATTTTCAACACAATAAAATTATGCCAAATATTAAAACAAAGAAACACAGTTCATAGCACCTGGAATATCAAGAAAAAAAAATATTACCCACTAGCAAAAAATTATGCTATTGTGTTTGTTAATTTTTTTATTTTTTCTGGTCATTATCAGAAACTTACTTATACTGCCTTCTTCACTACACAATAAAGTCAATAATGCTTAGAGTATATAGAGACATCTAGGAAAGACAAAAAAATTTAAATATCAATTCGGAGGGCGAACGCAGATGGCAACGGCGGCAGTATAAATCAACCTTAATATTCTGATAAGAGGTAGGAATTCAATATTCTTACAAACCTGAACACATGCGAATTAACTTTTATTGTTGTTTTAAGGACTTTACCTACCTTTATTTTATAGTCTTTATAAAAAAAAACTTTCGAAAATATCTTATTTGCTCATTAACTACTTCATCAAAAGTATGCTTTATTTTATCGTTTTTTTTTTAAAAACCCTCCAAAAAAGTCTTATAAAAACGTTCGAAAATATCTCATTTGACGCATTGGTTATTAACTACATAAAATAAAAACGTGTTTGTTGATATTTTAATCTAAGGATCTCCTAATTTAAGTATATTTCATAAACTTTTTTTAAATTTTCTGTGTACCTACCGGCATGTACCGCCACTGACTGATTTCAGTTGCTCTCCCTTTGTCACTTTAAATGCACTGAAATATTCTCCTACTTGTAAAAAAACACTATAAACGTTTTTTGACAAATTGTGGTTTTAAAACGACTTATAAACTGCTTAAAACATCCTGAAATTTTAAAATAAATAACACAAAAAAGCTTATGTCAATAAAAATATCATCCGACCGGCTGCGCTCTGCCGACTTTCCCCATCCACAAGCCAATCACGACCTAAAGTGGTTCAGACAGAATTCCCTGTCCCTATCGTTCTAACGTCGTTTAAAAGGATAGAAAAATAATCGATATTTCTCACCTTTATTTTTTTGTGATTTTATTTGTAAATAAACAGTGGTTATTATTGGTCAAGGAGTTTTCGTTGGACCAGATATCTTGTCTCTTTTTAATCTAAGGTTTTTATAAATGGATCATAATAAAATTTACCGCAATTCTATTCCATTTAACTATAAAAAATTATCGGCCCCCGTAGCGCAGTAGGTAGCGTATCAGCCTGGCGCACAGATATTTTGTATTTGTCTTTAACTTTGCAAAGCTCTTTGCCAAAAAACTGGACATTGATTCCATTCCCAGTATAAAAAAATAGTAAAAAAAACTATAAATAATTAAAATTCACTTTTAATTTAACAATTAACGTACGATCCTTTTTTGTTGACAATTTGTTTCTTGTGTATAGGGTGGTGATGTTGGAAAGCCATTTACTAAGGACTGGAACTTTGTCAATTGAAGAAGGCCACGATTTGTATATTTTAGCAGGTCACGAAGCAAGTTATTGAAGGTAAGAAATGTAGTTATATATTTTAATCAGACGTTTGTGCTCCCATTTAGATCAGAATTACTCTCGGAATACTCCCGCAATGATCCATGACGTCACGAGGAGCGCGATAAAGCCGAAAACCTTATCAAAACTTTATTTCTATTTTTTCAGGAAACGCGCACCAATTGACTTGAGAATTCCGCTTCGTTTTAGAAGAAAAAACTACCTAGACTAATCAAATCTTAAGTTATTAGTAGTCTAGATATTTTCCGATTTTTTCGAAGAATATAAATCAAATCGAGAACTACTTAAAGCTATTTTCAAAATAATGTAGTAGTTACCTTAGGGAGAAGTTCTAAAAATATAAAATTTATAATAATATAAAAAAATGTTCAATAGTATATTTTCTTGTTCGAGAGGTGCACAGGATTTGGCCAAATATTTTGCACTGTTTGAAACTATTACCGAAAACATTATTTTAACAAATCGGATCATTTATTTCAACATTTGTTTTTGCACAACCATATATATTTAAAAGAAAACGTAATTGTTTGGAATTTTTTTAAATATACATCCTATAGCTTGGGAAAACTATTTGATGGTCTGCAAAACTTACAAAACCCGACTAATTAAATAATGTAGTTTGTTGTAGGTGATGTAACCATCAAAAGTTTAAACTTTGAAGGTAATAAATTTTAGTTTTGCTTAATCAACCTCAAAATTTGTTTTTTCTTCTATTTATGTTACTCGGAGGGTGGTTATTCTTGAAAGTGAGGGGAACGTTTCCAAGGACATCCTATTTCGTCGTGTGTTTGTTTTTGTTTCAAGCGACTATATAAAACGCGGTGTTTTCTTAATATTTCTTTTGATTTTTGATATTCCTTAATTTACTCCCCAGAAGAATTTCACTCCCTTTTGCTCTTACCATCAAGAATAGCCATCCGAAATCAATTACTACAATAGTTTTTAAGCAGTACAAATTATTTGACATATCTTAACGTAAAAAGTATTTTTAGATACCTAATTAGGATAAAGTGAGACATTTTTTAAAAAATCTGATATATTTTCGGATTCTTGAAAGGTACAATTAGAAATTATGACAAATTGGATAGCATATTTTAAATTCTAGGGTGAGCCAAATCGAATTATGTAGATAATGGGTTCCGTTTTTCCCTTAAAAATTTAGGATATTTTTTTAAAATTTAAACCCTACTTAGTTACACTTTTATAAAAGTTTTGTCCATTTTGCAAAAAAGGCCCGTTGTATATAATGTAATTATTTTTTTTATTAAGTTTTAACATCATAATAGTTTTTGAGATTGTAAAGTTAATGATTTCATCTCGGATTTTATTTATTATTTTATTGTTAACAAATATTATCGACTGCATGTTGACGCAACTTGCAAATTGAGTAAAATTACAAAAGACTTTAGTTTCTTATTTTTATTTTATGTATTAGTGATATAAAAAAAATTAATTTTTTTCCATTTAAATTATAACAATATTTTCATATATACACAAAACAGCACCCCTTTTGGCTGTGTTTTGATTATTATTAATTATATAGTTTATTTTTATTTGCTAATAAAATGACCCTCAATTGTAAATATTTGTAAATTAGTAAAATTAACTTTATGAAACATACCAAAAAATATAATTATTATTTAGGTTCATGGATTTTTTTTTATTTAAAATATAAAATGGGATAATTCATATACCGCAACACATAAAACATCTTTGAGAAAAATATTCTGGGAAAATTAAAAAGAAATAATTTAAATATAAGTCAATTACTTTACAAGCATGTAACAAAAATGTATGTAAAATTTTTGCAAATAACTTTTTTAGTATCATACTTTTTTCTTACAACTCTCATGTGTAGGTACGCCATATTCAATTCCATATTTTTGTATTTTGTTTAATTTTTCTTAATTCACTTTTTGTTAATTATTCATTTAAATGAGCCACTTGGATTTTGTGTATGTTATTTTATTTAACAAAATAAAAACTATTTTAAATTGTTGATTGTTGCCTTTTTATTTTTAACAGGAAAGGTATGTACAATACAAACATGCTGATCCAAATTTAAGGGGATTGGGGGGTTTTGGATTTTTCTAAGGGAGATAGGTACAACTAATTATGTCAAGTTCTTGTCAACCCGTTTTAGAGCTACAGGGGCTTTTGGAAAAATATGCGTTTTAAAGCCAATATTTTTTTTCGGTTAACCCTGAGGTAAGGTAAATTACCCTCGCCTAAAGTACTGGTTACCCAGGAGTTAATCTTAACCCGCTTTTTACAAGGTTACCCCTAAATGCATTGTAGGCACTTAATCGCGATTGGCTATCTAATCCATCCTTTTTCTCTTTTGATCCCACATAAATGAACAAAGAAAAAGCATAGATTAGCTAAACTAATCCGAATATTTTTACGGTGCATATGCTGTGGGTACATCGCTCGAGTTAACGCTAAAGGTGCTTTCTGCGAACTTAACATAGTTACTATTATTTTCTCTTTCTAAATGCATTCGTCTAGGAGAGATCCAGCATACTACATCACAAAAAATACCCGCCTTTACACCCTTCGACCCCGCATATTTGTTAGAGGATAACTATCTCAAAAAGGTAGTTAGACAGCGGGGTCGAAGGGTGTACAGGCGGTATGTTCCTGGTATGCTGGGTCTCTCTCAGACGAATGCATTTAGAAAAAGAGAATATTAGTAACTAGGTTAAGCTCGAAGAATCGCGCCTTAAACTCACTTAAGAAACCGGTCCTGTTTTCTCACCGGCTGATTATAGCATAAAAGTTTTTTGGGCAACTGTTAATTTTTATCCAGATAACTTCACTAGCCTGAGTAAACGAACTATTAAAACCAACCAAGTTACCATACCAATCTATGATCATTGATCAGAGAAAAGACGCACTGACAGTGACAGCCGCTGTCATGATCGGTTCTTTTAGTGCAAATGTAAACTCTTTTGTTTAAATGTAAAATTATAAACAATTTTACCATTGTTATGAGCTTTTGTGTTGCTTTTTATAGTACGGATTTCATGGAGCCTGCCAAAATGTCAAAACATGTAAGTTCGAGTCAACAAAAACTGATGGTATAATCCTCAATAAGGGTGAGGATTTTGTTTAATGAAATATTGGAAAAAAAGAAATCTTAAATGAATTGATTTGAAATTCGACTAGAAGTACTTATGCTCGATTTTGTGAATACTTAAGCTCGAATATAAGGCCTTAACTCGTAGTTTTGTTTTAGTTTTCCTTAATAAGCACGAAAGGGTGTAAATATCAGTTATGACTTAAGGCAGATTCACAGTCACCGGCGATCCCTTGGGGAGGGAGCTTTCCCCCCCAATATTACTTGCAGTTGGGAAATATGAACGTTCATTTGGGAAATTTAACCATCAATATTGAATTTTCACTGAAAAAAATAAAATGTAACTAGCAAACAGACACAAAATTTCTAGGCATCACTCTAGACAGGGAATTATGCTTTAAACCTCACATTACAGTACTAAGTAATAAACTTGCCAATATAAATTTCCTACTTAGGAACATTATGCAACAAACTTCAGGAGAATTGCTTACATGGGCATGTTTCAAAGTCTTATCATGGGTAATTATGCAGTATACGGTTTTCTGCCATTTTTGATTTTTTTTGAAAAATTCTTTATGGGGGCACCTTCTAGGGTCCCTAGGACCCCAAATCCGTTTGCGCCGGTTGGTTTTTTTTTTATTTTTTTTGTTTTTTTTTTAATTTTTTTTCACGAAAACAAACCAAACCAACACAGTCTAACCCAACCTAATCCAAACCAACCCAAAACCATTAAAAAAACACTACAACTCCCCCTGGGCACCCTTTTTTCGCAACGGGCGCAGGCGGATTTGGGGTCCTAGGGACCCTAGAAGGTGCCCCCATAAAGAATTTTTCAAAAAAAATAAAAAATGGCAGAAAACCATATACTGCATAATTACCTTATCATGTATGACATGCTGTCTTGGGGACAAAATTCAGGATGGTTAACAATCTTTAAACAACAAAAAAAAGCTATCAGAATTTTAGCAAAAATTAACCAAAGAGAGAGCTGTCAACCTTATTTTAAAAGATTGAGAATCTTCAAACATATCAATCAGTGCATTCATAACAAACGAAACAAAAATCTAGTCATAATTCACCAGCATAGACTAACATACACCGAAAAAAACCTTAAAAGTCTATCAATTAAACTTTACAACACTCTTCCAGATGAAATTAAACCCACAAGCAAATTCAAAGCTAAAATAAAAAATGTTTTGCACCACATAAGCCCTTATGAAATCCAAGAGTTCCTGGACTTTGACTGGGGCACAATTATTATTAACAGGAATAGGTAATAATAATTAAAATGGTCTTTTATAAGTTCTTTTAAAAAAATGTACCTACAAATTTAACCTAAAGAATCTCTCAAATTAACAGGTAAACAAAAAAATTTTGACGATGCTTAAACTGAATTGTATAATTATTGTTGTTCACAATATTTTGTACAATTATTGTTGTATTTTGCAAATAAAGCACACATATCTTATACTGCTTACCTTATGGAATATTGAATTCGCCTTCAAAGTTGTGACAATGCATTTTCAAAACCAGGCATTACTATCATGCTAACTATATTAACAGAAAAGCTCTAATCTGTGGAAGTTCATAGAAAAGGGAATGTTTTTAATATGCACATAAGGCATCTACAAGGTAACCCTCTATAGCTAAGTCAAAATTGTATATGTATATTATAAATATATTGCTATAATGCCATTTTAATAATTTGTGTAATACCAAGTAATGCCATCAGCTGTTGCCCCCTTGGGGATCTAATTTTAAAATACATGCTATAAACTCGCAATGTTGTAAAAAAGATCTAGGTGTATGGGAGTATGTATAGCAAATTTCAAATTTTTGTCTGTTTCTGTATAGAAATATTTTGTTTAAAGTTTTTCTTAAAATCTAAGATTAGGAAAAAACAACTGGTGACCTTTTAAAAATTTGTTGGCATGCTGTATAGAAGTCATAAAATCATGGGGCACTCTGTACTGAAATTTAAAAGCAATCCAAAGTTTGAACATCTTGAATTGTCTTTGCTGGAAATTTAGAAAAATAGAGTTGAATTACATTTCTCATTGTTATATATGTGAGCTTGTTGACAAGTTCTACACCCATATGGGTAAAAATTGTAAGTACAATTGTATAGAACAAATAATAAATACTACTACTACTACTTGAAAACTTCATAATGCCCCACAATTTTATGTCATCTATTGAATAGGCACACCATATTATTTTATACCTTTTCGTATGGAATTCAATGAAATCATTTTACTTAAAAGTTTTTTATTTATTTTATTATCTCTTGACAATTCTTTAAATAATAATGTTTGTGTAAGTATAAATAGAATATGAAGGGAATAGAATAATTCATTCAAAGCATGTGGCAATAAACCTAATAAATAGTTTTAAGTATACTATAATAGGTATATAATCCAAGACTACTTATTTGGTATTTAGTTTTTCTTTTTTGCAGCATTTCATTTTTTCTATTGATTAGGTATCATATTTCTTGCAATATTATGCTTTAAGGAATTTTGTAGTGAGTTTGTGTAATTCACATTTGTACACATTATATAAACCAAGTTATAAACATTCCCATACATTAAATCTATAGTCTAGTGCCTTAGAATAGCCACATTAAGGAATAAAGGCGAACTGAATATTGTATAAGTATATTTTTTTATTTTGACCTTTGCTTTGCTTGGCTTTCCTTTAGGTACTATAAATCCCGGGATACATCCATATTAACATAATCTTTTAATTAATTCTGAAGTCTTTTTCTACTTGGACTGAGTGGAAAATTATCAATAGTGTTACATTCTCAGGCTGGTATAATTATAGGCTCCACATGGGATGTTTTAAAATTTGTAAATATAACTTGATTAGAATTATGTCAAAATTTTACTCCCAATTTGACTGGCCTAAAAATTGTATTGAATTTATCACACAATCATTTTTATCTTTATTGTTATTCTTATCCATGCAGCTATTAGCCTATAAATTATTCTAATGATAAAATTAAGAGTTTATTAGTTGCAAATAAAAGGCTGTAAATGTTTACATACATATTTTTCTGTTTTTCATTGCAAGAGTAGTAGAGTAGTAGCCTGGCACAGCAGTGACTGACATTTCTCTGTTTTTTTTGGTAGCAAATTTAAAAATCTCTTTAAAAATTAAAAAAATATCAATGTATCCATCAAACAATGCTATTTGATGTGTTTTGTGTGGTTTTTCTATAGACTTTTAAAAATGTTTTTGAAAGTTGATGAGTTTTTCCCAAGCAGTATTCACCTGATGATGATTGCAGATACATAAGCATTTGAAACATTGTAAAAAAGTAAAAAACTCTACTATCAAGTTCAACATTGTCTACCACCTTCAAACAACCAACAGTTTAAGTCATCACTTACAAGGTTGAACATTTGTCAACATCGCCAACCAACCAAAATACATTTTTGTTGAAAAATACCTTGCATGAAGCAGAAATAGGCCCAGAAGTGTCCAGAAAATTATTTTTTACTTGTACTTTGCCCCAACATTTTAAAAAACCCTGAAAATAGTCAAGTGGCCTATAAATAAAATAAGAAAATAAACTGTTTAAAAAAATGTGTTTATTTAGACTGCCCTGTTGTCACAAAATAGATGATAGGCACTCAAATTTTAACCAATAAACTTTTTTTTGGTGTATCTTGGTGTATCAAACCCTTAATTGGAATATGTTTTTAAAAACATATTAAGTAAGTATAAGTATTGTAATCTGGATTTTTGTTTGCCTTGGTTGTATATGTTTCAATTACTATCTTTGATTCCTCAGTAGATTTTTGGACACATTGGGACCACTTATGAGGCGTTGGTGCATGGTTAGAATGATAACCACTAGTTTTTAATACATACATCCATAATGTTATATTTAAATATTTTTTTGTCATTTCAGATAAAACACATGTTTCAACAAATCTACGCAGGAAATTTGCACTTTTAAAAGAAACAATCTGCAGCAAAATTTTCACAGTATAAGAAGTAATGATCAATGCTAACATTCTGAATATTCCGAAATCTAAGGTAAGTTAAGTTACAATTTTTATAAAGGCTCTTACTCTTACTTATATATTATGCTAAGTAGGTATTACTTTGTTATATAATCTATATTTAAACATTATTTTTAAAAAAAAACAATTCTATCACAGAAAAAAAGAAAAAGCCATGTTGCAATTCTATGGATTTTTAGAAAGTTTTTTAAAAGTTCTTTACCTTGATAATAAATTGACTTTTTTAAGGTATTAATCAAGGTATTAATGGTTACATTAAGGATATACAAATTTAAACTATTTCTTGTAGTGTGGGAATGTAATTCATTACAGAAATTAAGAGATTGTTTTTTATTGTTTCATGAATTTGCCTACATATCTGTAAGGAATACAGCTTTTCAAGATTTAAAATGCTGAAATTCTTATATTTTTTATTAGTTTATTTTGAAGAGTTTTAATAGAATAGAATAGTTTATTTATTTTCAGTACAGTAATGGTTACAAAAAAAGTTAAAGAAAAAAAAACAGTTTTAAGTAAATAAATAAACAATTACCCACAAAAGGTAAACCTTGTTAGTGGGAAAACTAAATACTTATTTAATCTAGTTATACAAAGTGGAACAATTATTGGGTCACTTCCTGACCTGCTCTGTTAGGTTGACAATAAAAATTCACCTCAAGTTCTTGTCTATTAGAAAAAATTCTGAGCACAATCCTTATTTTAGAAATATCACGATCCCATTTCACTAAATAAACAATAAAATAAATTTCAAAATCAAACCTAAAGTAGATATCAAAAACAATGTTGAAATTAAATTAAACAGAATTAAAAGAAATAAAATAAAATCAAAAAATAGTTAAAAAAAGCTTAATGATTTAAAATAATTAAAAACAGAACATAAAACTAATTAAAATTTAAAAGTTAAAAATAAAAGATCAGAAATTAGAGCGTTTAACAATTTTTTAACACTATATTATTAATAATTTATAGAGGGATTTTAGGGTTAGCAACAAATTGATGAAACCATTGAAACTTATTGTTTTCAAGTAACAGCAAGTAGGTTACAATCGGGAATTCAGTTTTAGTAGGGAATTATTGGCCGTTTTAGGTAAAATCTCTTTATTATCATAGAAATTGTTTTATTATTCTAGTTTACTTCCACTATATGTTCAATTCTAATTCTGGTTTCTTTGTGGAGCCATACTTTTAGCTTGTATTTAAAGATCTTTAACGACGTCAAAGGTGAGAACTGATGGTAAATTTGCATGGATTTTTGGGCTTATGTTTTTGAATGAGCATTGTGCCAGAGTTGTTCTCACTTTTGGTAATAAACCTGTTTGATTCTTTGACCTTATTTTGGGTGGGAGCTTGATGCTTAAGAGAGTGTCATTTTTCTTAAATTGCCTTAGACCTATGGTTTGTACAAAAAGTTGCCTTATATTAAGGATTCCACTTTCTCGGTATAATTCATCTGTAGGGTATCTTTTGGTCTTTTCAAGTATAATTTTAAGTAGTCATTTCAGTATGGTTTCTAATGGCCTAAGATGAGTTTTCAATGCACCTCCCCAAACCAGTAAACCATAAGTTAAATGAGGCTGTATTAGCGATAGATATAGAGTTTTAACGTAACTAATATTGAGGAATTTTTTTTAATTCTTTAAACTTACCATTAAAAGATCTTAATTTATTGGTAACGTAAGTTATATGGTGAGTCCACCTTAAATTAGGGTCGAGTACAACTCCAAGATATTTTATTTTATTTGTTGACTTAATTTTTTGGGTGGTTCCGTTGCCATTAATACTAAGTTCTTTAAAGTTTGGCAAAGAGTCGGAGTAGCAACCAAACGACATAAAAAAGGTTTTCTTAAACCACTCAAAAACGTTGACCAAGTCGCTTTCAACAGTTTCTTTTAACTCTTTCCAAGATTTAACTTTATAAATTAAAACAGAATCGTCAGCAAAGTATATAATTTCAGCAAGTGCATTTATATAAAACAGGTTGTTCATATACAGGTTAAATAGAATGGGGCCCAGGACAGTACCCTGAGGAACGCCAATCTCTATGTCAGCCTCCGAACTCATGTGTCCTTGTATATTTACAAATTGTTTTCTGTTGGTCATGTAACTATTGAATAAATCAAACGGAACGCCCCTAATACCAATATTGTTTAGAATCTCCTTAAAAACAAAAAAAACACGCAGAGAATTTTTTCACCCTTGTCAACTGTGGAGTAAAGATTTGTAACTAGTTTAGCCAAAGCGTCTTCCGTCGATACACCCTCTCTAAAACCATATTGATAAGCAGGTAGAATATTATGTTTTTCTAGGAAGCAGTCCAAATGACTTTAATAATTTTTCATAGATTTTACTAATTGTACTTAAGACTGAAGTGGGCCTATAATTATTGACGTTGAGTTCAGAACCACTTTTATGGATTGGCTTTACAACTGGCTTTACAATAAAAACTAGGGGCTTTAGAAAAAAATTACCAAATTCTTTTATTGTTTCGGCTTTAATGATGTCGATGCCTGGACTTTTTCACTTTTTTAGAGTAGATATTATTTTTTTAACCTCAATTTCATCCGTTGGCAGCAGAAAAAAGTTATTGTTTATATGTGGGATAAAAAGTTTAATGTTTTTGTTTGTTTTAATTTTTCCTGCCATTTCTCTTCCTACCTTATTAAATTGTTCATTAAAAAGTTCACATATTATCTTTTTATCATGTTGAGTTTGGCCATTCATTTCAATTTTTGTTATATCTTTCTTAGTGGTATTATTTTTTAAAATGCGATTAACAGTTTTCCAGATTTTATCGGATTTATTTAAGTTTTTGTCCATGCGCATTTTGTAGTAGTTTATATATGCTTGTTCGACTGTTTCATTATATTTGTTTCAATACTGTTTAAACTCTTCAGAAAATAATGGGTTACTAGGATTTTTTTAAATTTTTTTATAGAGTTCGTGCTTTACTTCCATAGATTTTAAGAGACCAGTTGTAATCCATGGGTTTTTATTAATTTCCTTTCTTTTGTATTTTTTTGTATGAGTGCAAATTAAAATATGATTCTTTAAACAGTTTATAAAATTTTCTGTAGCAATATCCAAATTTGATGTTTGATAAACACAATTTCAGGTTTCGTTTTTTAGATTTATTTGTAACTTAGTTTTATCGAGGTATTGTTTATCAAAACTTTGTGGCAATTCTTGTTTTTGAGAACTAACTATTGAGACTATAAGTAGAACTGGACGATGGTCAGTAATTTTTTTTTGTCATAATTACAGGGACTAAAGTATTGAGGCTAAGGTTAGTTCGTACAAATATATGGTCGAGGCAGGTACCGCTGTCTGGCCGTGTTATGCCATTTATGCTGGAGATAAATCAATATTCACTAAGAATATTCTTATATTCCTCTACGTCGTTTGTTTCTCTCAATAAATCAATATTAATGTCACCCGCCATAAAGGTATAACTTAAAACGTCTTTGTCACCCGCCATAAAGGTATACCATAGTTGCGATCAGACATAAGGTAAACAATTTGGCGACAATGCCAGATTGCGCTGAAAGTTGTATCTCTACACGTAATGTTTTTACAAACATATTATTTTTATAACTTTATCATTTACATGCAATTATGCAAATTCTCCGGTTTGTTTTTTTTTAAACATGGAGAAACACCTTATTATTATTCAAATATATAAAGAAATTTAGGTATATTATATAATTGCATTTAAATTTCCTTGAATCTTCACAATTTTAAATCAATAAAGAATTTATAATGTGAAGGTACATGTTATGGTACTTGAAATATACCTCATTTTTTCGATCGAAATATCATATAAAATACCTGATATTTTGGCCGAAAGAATAATTATTTTTATTTCCCAATATATATCGGGAATAAAACCTACAACAATGTGACAACCTCGCATTTT
This sequence comes from Oxystoma pomonae, assembly GCA_963921995.1. Lineage (NCBI taxonomy): Eukaryota > Metazoa > Arthropoda > Insecta > Coleoptera > Brentidae > Oxystoma > Oxystoma pomonae. The sequence goes on along the minus strand of OY998169.1, from coordinate 43,516,069 downwards.
TGGCGGGTCAGCCATATAAACGTGTGTACGCTGCTCCATTCATAATTTCTCTACGGCGTTATAGCTTTAGCATAATCGAGGTTTTGGTATATTTCACAGATTAATCGAGAGTTTTTTAATATTTTTTCAATAGATTTTTAAGTGTTTGTGGCAAAAGTGATGTGACAAAGTGCGTAGTGTGACGGAAACTGGAAATTGCAGGTGAAAACCAAACATTTCACAGGTTTGTTATCATATGTTTTTTGGACGCCACCTTGTAATAGGCCGCCATAAGCGTGCAACTAGTGTTGCAATAATTACAAAATGTAATTAATAAATATAGGAAAGAAATAAGTTTTTTTGGGACATTCTTGCGAATTTGTGATAAAAACAATATGGTAAGCACTTTAATTACACTATATTTGGTATAATGAACCAACTCCAGCTGCGACATTTTTAAATATCCTATATGAGTAGCAAAAAAATGTAAGAGGTGCCTATGATATTTATTTATAACTACATTCACAGTTTTGATACTATCTGTAGTCAGCTTATTTTTTCTGCTGAGATTTGTTTATAAATAGTGCAAGGGTTCCCCGTATAAATATAAATTTTTAAAACATTATTATGTCAGACACAGGATAAGGAATGTATGTTTGTTACAACTTTTTATTTATAATATTTACATAGGTAGATACTCCACATAAGATTTTTTTGTATTTATTAAAAATGTAAAGATACTTTTGTACATATTAAATAAAAATTATAGTAGAGTGTATAAATTCCATTTTTTTTACAGAACGAAAAACCATCATATAGTACCTATAATATAAGTATCATCCTTTTTCGAAATACCACTATTTTTAGTCGAATTTGCTTATTTTTTCCACATTGGTTTTTTGGTCATTTGCCCAAGCAGTGCGGAAAGTGATACTTTTCTGCACACGATGACCGTTAAGGGCGAAAAAGGCACTTTGGACACGTTTTTAGTACAACAATTTCCTACTTGCGTAAAAAGCTTCTGCCTAAGGTTATATATTTGGTATTTCTAAAATTAAAACCAAAAAATAATTTTGTTTCCATTTTCAATTTAATCTAGTTTATAAATGCATCTAAAAACTCCAATTAGACTTAAAATTCACGCCATGCTAAAAAAATACTTTTACCTATGCTAATTTTTTAATAAAGTTCTGCAGGTCACTTGACATTAAATAGTGCAAATGCGTGTGAAAAAGTCTACTGTTACATATCAATTTTAATGCGGAAAGTTCAACTTCCCACACGCCGTGCGTAAAACAATAAGCACGGCGTGCATAAAAAACTGTCATAGCGTGCGTGAAAAAACGTTTTTTTAAATGGTACTTTATGGACCAAATTTTTAAACTTTGAATTTGAAATGTGTGTTCTAAAAACTACTTTTTGATCAAGAAAGTCATCATAAACACTCCGAACGCCCGAACTCCTCCCGTGCGTAAAAGTATCACTTTCCGCACTAATGAGGCAGATAACTATCTGGAGAACATTTAAAAAATTAATATTTTCTATGTTATATCTTTACATAAATATTTTCACAATGACAAACGTAATACCTCTCCATACCCTCGGTATCAATTATTAAGTATAAAAAAAATTAAAGATTGTATATCCAAAAAAATTTGACAAGTCTGAAAATAACGACCAAACCTTTTTACATTTATAAATAACGAGCCGCTTCTGCTCGCTGCTAAACGTAAGGTGGTTGGAGCATGTGTGAGGAGGAGCATGTCTGGTACAGCGTTGCCAGTGGAACATAAAATGGTTTTCCCTAAATCTAACGACTTATCGCGTTTCAAAGCAATTTATGAATGACTTGATGGGTCTATTTTAGTTAAACGTCTTTGTCACCCGCCAATACAGTATATTCAAATTTTTGAAAACAAGTAATATTCTCTTGCAAAAACAAATTTAAATTTTTGTTAAATTCTTTAGTACTAGTGCAAGGAGGGCGGTAAGTGGCTAGAATATTAAATCTACAGTTTTTTTCTGAGATTTGCACATTAATTACCTTAATATTGTCAAGATTGAAAATACCAAATTTATATTGTTTTAGGTAAACAACAGTGCCATCGTGACTATTAATATTTCCTTCGCTATATATTAGTTTATTTCCCGGAATTTCAAGTAAGGATCTCAATATGACTTTATTGTCTCAAGAAACTTAAATCTTATTGACAAAGTCGTACTTAAAATAATAACATGATTTAAAAAAAAATATAAACCATTAAAAAAAAATCTATAACATTAGGTGGTCAAACTGAACATAAAAAAATACAAAACAACAAATTAAGTACATAAAAAAGAATACAAAACAAGTAAAAATATTAAGATACTACAAGTTACAACAACAGTTAAAGTATAATGAAATAGAAAACAAAATACATAAAAAATATAATAAATAGGAGTAAAATATATTTATAAACTAATTGAGTAGTACGGTTTTTTTTAAGAGATCTTCTTTAATTGTTTTTTTTTAAATAATTTCATTGATTTGATCTCCCTTAAATGGCAAGGCAAAATATTATAAATTTTAATACCTCCATATATAAGTGATTTTTTTATGCGTTCATTTTTGGGTATAGGAAGGCTAAGGTAATTTTCTGCTGCAGTTCTTTTATATTATAATCCTGAGGGTAGCTGCTGGTAAACATGATTTTATTTTTATGGATAATCACTGATATTTCCAGGATGTAGAGAGATGTCAAAGTCAAAAGCCGATGTTTAATAAATAGAGGCTTATAGTGATCAGTGGGCCGTGCTCCAGAAAGGTAACGAACTGCCCTTTTTTGTAAAATAAATATGGAATTAAATCTTTGCTGACAGCAAGACCCCCAGAATGCTATCCCATAAGTTAAATGTGATTCAATAAGAGCAAAGTAAGAATTTCTTGCAGCCGTTCTAGTAAGTTGAGTTGATATCACCCGTACAGCGTAACATCCGCTAGCTATCTTCTTGTTTAAATTGTTGATATGATCGGAAAATTTAAGTTATGTATGCAAGGATGTATCTAGAATAATAAAAGTTTCAGTTAGAATTATAACAGAAAACTCCCTTCCTAACCCATGCAAATATACTTGTAGTTCTTTCAAATAGAGTGAAAGACCTCTAATATTGCTGTGATAAACTAAAAAGTTGTTTTTGTCTGACACTTTGTCTTGAAATTCACAAAAATTATTTATTGTTAAATGCTTAATTTTGTCTCGCTGGCAATTCCTAATTCATTGTTTTTTATAAAATAACATCTATAATTTGATTAAAAAAATACTGTTTGCCGAAGAAAAGGAACACAAATAGAACATACAGTAATAATAGCAAAACTTACAATTAAAAATAATCAAATTATTCGCGCGTTTATCTTATTCCGCCTGCCTTCCCTCCTATTCGTAAGGAAGTTCTCAGCTCCGGAGTCATGTTATTGCTACTGGTACTAACGGTACTTTTGCTTGTTTTCAATGCATTTTGTGGTACATAATTTTTATATATTTTTCGCAAGCCGAGAACCAAACCTTGTCAAATATTGCAGAAAATAGACTGATCTCAATAAGAAAGTTGAAAGGGACCATGATAAACTTTGCTGAGATGCCTACTGGGGCACTTATTTTTTTTGACAATCTGTTGATATGGTTAGCCCATAATAAAGCGGGCTAAGTTCTAAATATTTATTTCTGAAGAACATTTCCAACCTTCCCAACGGTCTGGGTTCCATTCCCAGGACGATTTATCTATATTTAACTTAAGTTTGTAACTGAAGGGACCACTAGAAATGAGTTTTAAGTCATTCTTCATGTCAACCTTTATACAGAGCGCTTCAGGCTACTGCGAACATAGGCCGGAAGAAGTCCAATTTGCCAGTGTACGTACACGCAGGGACACCGCACACCTATCAGTGGAGCAACCAACACTCGAGCCTGCGATCACCATTCACGACTGCGTTTAGTACGCCTCTAACCACGATGCCATGTGGAGCGTAGTCAATGAAACCGGAATTTGGTCAATAAATACGCAAATTTTTAGGAAGTAATTTTCTTGTTTTTTTATCACTGATAAATTAGAGCATTTTATTTTCAACTCCTCAGATTTATCACTACCAACGTGTTACAATGAAAATAATAAGGAGAAACAAAATAAAAGCAAGTTCTCAAAATAAAATAATACATTCTAAAAACCAAAAAGATTCTCCCAGTCAAAAAAAAAATAGAGCAAATGTTCGAAAAGTCCTATAAAAAAACCCCTTCTAACGTTTCCAAGCATGTTAGGGGTGATAGGTTGAAAAGCTTCTTTAATTTTAATTCGAAGTTCTTCCAAATTATTCGCCCTTTCATGCCTGTAAACTTTATTTTTTATGTAACTCCACAGATAGAAGTAATAAGGAGCAAGATCGGGTGATCGCGCTGGCCATAAAATAGATATTCCCTAACAAGGCCAACATTGTGAGGAGCGGGACAACCATTTTGTTGGAACCATGTTTCACCAAATCTCACACCTAATAACTGCCTAACAGTTGGAATAATATGCTGCTGCAGTAGATCCAAGTATCCAGGACCATTTAAATTGCCGTCAATAAAAAATGGCCCAATACCCCCCCAAACATTTAGTTTTTGGGGATACTGTGGTCTTACGTCAAAATAAAAATACAAATTTCCCTCGACCAACGTGTGTTGGGTTATGACGATGACGAAGAATAGATCTCAGAAAGTTTTCATCACGACTAGCCCTTTCCATCATTGTTTCGCAAAATTCCATACGACGATAGTTGTCTTCCGAAAAAATTTGATGCGTTTTTCACGCTTTGTAAGAATGATAACCATTCTTTTTGAGGACATGTAAGACAGTGGCTGAAGACGTATCAACTGCTTCGTCAATTTGGTGGCTAGTTAACTTTCGATTTTCCTCCACTGCAGCGCAAATCATCACATCTGGTACTTCCTGCTCATTATTCGAAACAGTGGGTTTTTTATGGTTTCTTGGTGCTATACAACCAAACTTTTCAAAATTCTGCACAAACCTATGAATCGTTGATAAACAAGGTTCTGGGCGTTTTACAAAATTCTCCAAAAAAAGTTCTCAATGGTCTGCCTTGATAGCACCATTTCACCATCTGCACTCTTTCGGCAACTTCGTAGGCATCCATTTTTAGTTTTAAAAATGTATTATTTCACTTAAGAACTTACCAATCTGTTTCTCGAGCAAGGCAGAAATAAAACAAAATAATAAAAACAAAATAAATTTCCAAAAGATAATACTGCAGCGTGCTTCGAATCCACCTCGGTCGTACGGCACGGAGAGTAAATTGGACTTGATTCCTCCTATGTTCGCAGTAGCCTGAAGCTCATTGTATCTTCAAATAGTTTTATTCCTTTAAGTTTCAGATTTGATAAAGAATTTTTTTTATGATTTTTAATATTTAGCTGCTGTTCCAGTATCACTTGACCTACGTCCCTATGAATCACGGTCCCTAGAATAGATATACGAATGCCATATCCATATCGATGCCTATATAAGAATTTTATTTTATTATAATATCCTAGGAGTGTTACATTAACTATCTTCCTTAATAGCAATACAATACTTGAAGGCTTTATCTTTTATACAATGTTCCAGACAAAAACTTAACAAGATTCTTAAAGTCGTGCCATATTCTTGACAACATTTTTTGTAAGAAACACCATTTCAGGAGAACGACTTATCCATAGGGATTAAAAACATTCTATGTAAATATCGCAATCAATAACTCCAAAAGTGTAGGTGGACAGGCCTTAGTGTTTGGCATCGCTGGAAAGCTCTTTTAACAAAGTATACATTATACAAAAATGGTGTTTTATTTAATACAGGGTTGCCGCCACAATCCTTGAAATCCGGGAAAAAGTTGGGAATTCGGTGGGGTCGGGAAATATCCGGGAAAAAGTCGGAAAATTTGCTAAGAATCCTTGAATTTTTTAGATATTTTTGGCCTGGTTGAGATTCCCTTGTACTAACTTGCACATAAAATGCATACACATGCAGTAAAATGTTAGTTTTTTTTAAACAGTGTAACTAGCTGTTATGTAAGCACACTAAAGCTCAGACTCATTCTCATACAGATAAAGGACACTCACAGTGAGCTGAATTCTGTATTGAGGCCTCTGATCTCGAAACGCGCGTTTCGAGATCAGCGAGGCTTTAATATAGAATTCAGCTCACTCTTCCGAGATCAGTGGCCTTAATACAAAAATCAGCGCACTCTTTCTCTTGTAACAAGTTAGAATTTTTATCAAGTGAAAATATACATATCATCTTCAAATTCATTTATTGAGTAAACTAAAAAAAATATCTTAATATCCGGTGGCAGCACCATTTTTGTCCAAAACTTTTTGTAGACGTCGAGCCATGGAATTTGATAAGTTTCGACAGTACTGAACATCGTCAGCGATGAAATAAATGAACTTTACCATTCTTCCCCACGCATTATCCATCGGAATCAGGTCTGGTCTGTTCGATGACCATGCTAATACTTCAATGTTCTGGTTTTGGAACCATGTCTTGCAAACATTGGCAGTGTGCACGGCGCAGTTATCATTCTGGAATATGAATTGGTTCTCTGGATGGAAAGCTTCAACCGATGGCAACATGACGTCCGAAAGAAGCTCCAGATAACGTACTGCAATGAACCGACCATCAATCTGCCAACATATCCCCAGCCCCCGTGCACTAACCCAGCCCCACATGTTGACGGAAAAATGACCCGCCCTGGTTATTTGATTTGTGTATCGCTCATCAAACCGAGAGTGTGGAGGCCATCGACGTATTCATCGATGGTGGAGGCCGATAAACTTTAATTCTTCTGCGATCTGAGGAGGATTGGAATATTTTTTCATCTGTAAATATTACCGGTGCCCAGTAATCTTCGTCACGGTGATGATTTAGGGCAAAAATTACTCTTGCCTGTTTTTGTTCTTGAGTTAGTTTTGGTTTTCTTGCAGCAGTACGGCAACGTAACTCTGAATCTTTTATTCTCCTACTTGCCGTGGAGCAGGATGCAGGAAAATTTGTCAATGAGACTGCGTTCACTGCGGAGTCGAATGGATTTTCCCTCAAGTGAATGAGCAACGCTTCGTCTAATGTTCACTAGTCTTTTTAACCTTGCCAGTGCCTTCTTTTCTTTCTAAACTGTGTGTAGCCAGCCAACAGCTTCTTATTCTGCAAACTGTGGCTCTGTTAACTTCATAGTGGTCAGCCGTTCTTCTCATCGACCACCGGTCTTCACTAAGTCGCGTTATTATTTGCGTTTTCACAAAAGTAGACAAATGTCTCGGCATATTGAATCACAACTGACAAGACTTCATGTTGACACCTATTTGTCATGAATGTTTGTCATCTACATACACTGCTCAGAAAAAACAATTTTACTATTCCAATGTACGCAATTTATCTGCAAGCTAATAGACACTTAAAGTAAATATTTCAACGCATCGGTATCGGTTTACGTAACGCGTTCGAAACAAAGTCAAAATACACTACATTTTTGACTTGTTCATGCCATGTTTCGAACGATGCCTGCTTCTTTGACGGGTGTGATGACAGAATCTCATTACGTACTGGAGGATGTACGTATCGTTACGGAACCACGAACATACGCAACGATTCAATTCAACGATCAAGAAAGCGGGCATCGTTCGAAACATCGCATAAACAAGTCAAAAATATGTGTATTTTGGCTTTATTTCGAACGCGTTAGATATACGGATACCGATGCGTTGAAATATTTACTTTAAGTGTCTAATGTCTAGTGCTTTTTTACTGGCCTCCGTAACGCAGTGGGTAGCGTATTTGCCTACGGCACGGAAAGCCCCGGTTCGAATCCCGGATTGGATGGATATTTTGTGTTTGTTTTTAACTTTGCAAAAATACTTTGCTACATTGGGCATCCTACTACCCGAAAGTTTCAACAAAATTTGCTTCTGGCGCTCGCTATAATGTTATTAATTATTAGAACTTTATTAACAGTTTTTATCAACAGCATTCAAAATGTGTAAAAAATAGCTTTTTTAGTATAACATTTATGACATTTCACCAACACATATAGAACTGAGACTAGATCCCAGCCCAGCTTAGCGTCTCTTAACCCAAACTTTTTAAAATAATTTTGAAAAACTTGTAAGACATCTTTTATAGGTAGGTAATACAAAAATTTTTGTCTTCGACACTATAACATCATAAAATTCTGGTACTCTCCTATTCTACACAACCTTTAAAGGATAACTCTGAAACATTTGAATGCTTTTTTTGTTTTGAACTTCCTGAAAGTAATGATAAAGAATAACCCTGTAAATACCCCAATGGTAAGGAACGGAAAAAAACGAAAAAAGTCAGGGAATTTTTCAAAAAAACAGCAAACTCAGGAAAACCTGGAATGCCATGATGAATGCCCACTATCCATGGTTTAGCCTCTTACATCACCTGGGAACAACAGATAGTTCCCAAGATGCGACTCTCTTGACCTAGCCAGAGCCAGACACTCCAGCAGGATATGCACTCTGAGTCTTCGGCAATTCCCAGCGTCTCCAGATGCTTGTTGAGGCAACAGTGTTCGGTTAGGAGCCCTGTTGGTAGTCTCACATCCTTCCTATCTAGGTGGAGCAAGGACTTCGAGCAGGTTCTCTTCAGTCAGCTCTGTTTCGGTTGGGCCGTCCATGCTGACCACGATTTTGACCTGGGGCTTCCTGAGCTCCTTGGCAAATTTGTTTACATCAGCGGCGTCCGTAGGCGACCCTGATGCGTTTGTAGAGTTTCCAATGGGTACTTGTGCAGTTTCCTGTCGGGCCTCTTGTGTTGAAGAAGATCTACTGGGTCCTTGGACAGTTCCTTGTTGATCCTTATCTTAAGAGGTTTCACTGGGTACCTGTTCGGTGTCCTGTGTTACCTCCTGGTTGTCGGAGGGTCTTTCTGGAGTTCCCTCACAGACGAGTTAACCGGCTAGAATCACCTCCCCAGCGCACCTGTCCCCGATCCACCACTCAGAGAAGTCGAGAGTGAGCCAGAGTTGGGTTCACCTAAGCGCTCCCTATTTCCGGTAGACCAACCCCAAAGAGGGGGGTGTGGAGGATTTAGTCACCGACTTATTCAGTCAGGTCCACCCCCACGACTTGGACGCACCTGTTGAGAATTACCCAAGTGGGAATCAGAGAAGAGAGCTCTGGGTCCCCTTGGGCCGGTTAATGCTTGTATCTTGCCAATGCATCCCAACACAAGCAAAGGCCCTGGAACGCCATTTGAACAAAATTTGTTTGATCGGGCACTGGTTCTATTTTAGGTTTTTTGTTGATTCAAATTCATAGCGTCTTTTTTCGTTAAGATGGATCCGAGACCCCCCTCCCTAGTGTCCTGCATCTACTGCAATGTCACCTTTGTCGACAAGATGGAACTACGGGCTCACTGTCAAACCGAACTTCACGAGCGACTGATAATGTCGGACGACGGCCACGACTGGTATTGGAGACCGCCGCCCAGAGGCTTCAAGTCGGACAATTACGTGTTGTGCGAGAATTGGAAAGAAACCGGAAGTTGCAGGTAAGATTATAATAAAACTAGCTGACGACTCTCAGCTTTGCCTACAGTTTTACCAGGTTTCTTCCTGGTTTTTTTTTGCTTTAAATGGTCATAACTTGTTTCTGACATATAACTATGAGATATTATAACGGCCCTGGTCTTGCATGATAATGACTCTCCTAATCAAGTTAGCCTGGATAAAATTCAGAGTCAAAAACTCTTCTCGGCGCGAGCCAGCGAGAGAAATAATGTAAAAATTAGGGCCAACACTAATTTTTACATTATTTTTTTTTGTTTTTCAAAGTTTTTATTGTTACACATTTTGCGTCAATTGGGCCATTATAGTATCTCATAGTTATATGATTTCCGGGAAGCGATTTTGATGAAATAAAGCCTATGTTTTGCCCAGGGCTCCAAGAAGTTTTTGCGTGATGCTAGAACAAACAAACAAACAGACAAAAATTCTAAAAATGGTACTGTATTTTCCTCTAGCATGGGTCCTGGATCGCAATAATGATCCAAAGCCCTTCAAAATTTAAAAATATTGTCTTCATTATTCTGAAAGCAAGTCGCCTGAAATTTTCCGAACATTAAAGACAAATAATGAAACTATAAAAAAAATTAATTTGTTAGATGTTGACAGGGTCGCGAGAGCAGAGCAATATAAACTATGAATAAGAGTTTTTAGACCTCCATAAACCTAGCGAGCCCAACTCACCAAATCCAAATTTTAATAATTCCATAATTATGTGATTTTTATGTGCTAATTTCATCTCCTTTTAAACATTTTTGTGCTCTTTGAGTTTTTGAGAAAATTAAAAATAAGGTGGGCTCGCTGGCAACCCCATCCTTAAATAAATGTTAAAAATATCCGTTAAATATCTCAGAATTATGTGCTGTTTAGGTGCTCCATGAAAATCTAAAAAAAGTTAAAAATTTTTAACTTCTTTAGTTATTTAAAAAAAATAAAATGTTGAGGGCTCGCTAGCTTTATATAAACCTAGCAGGCCTCTTCTCTCGTCAAAGCGTCCAACAGTAATCCGCTAACATTAAAACATTCTACTTCTCTTTTTCCATTATGCAATAATAATTTCTTGATTGAATCGACGTTCTCCATGTTCGTCGCTCACATCTCCACAGTTTTCAGGGGGGAAGTAGTGTAAGTGAGAGTGTAGAAAGTGTATTTTTAAGGACATATTACATCCCATATATATATGATTGTTGAAGTTTGTTTACATTCTCTGGATAATTTTCTGCCCTTTTGTTTGGTCACCACCATTCTAAAGCCTTTTTCTCTTTTCGCTCAAGCACAGCGTCAAATCCCGAATCCACGAGAAGCTTTCTTATTTGAGGTCCCACAAAAATTCCCTCTTTTTTCTTGGCTTCCCTTATTCTGGAAAATTTTTGTTTTTTGTGATTGAAGGCAGGAAGATCTCTATTTATAGCTTTAACGAAGTTTTTAGGATTTTAAAGGATTGTTCGTAATATTTTTCACTCCCGGTAAAAGATTGTCTTTGTGGCATATTTCTTCTTTTATAGTGATTCCTATCCCATTCGCATAAAAAACGACAGTATACCCCAACTACATGCCAAGTAAAACAGCTACTACCTTCAAATCTGCACAAATTTGCCAACCATATTTGTTATATTGCACAGTTTCCAACAATAGCTTCATGATATTGGGATATTTTTCTTTCATATAAGCAGCATAAACAATTGGAACTGATCGAAATATGTTGCCATTATGTAGTAATACCGCCTTAAGACCTAAATTCAAATACACATACAAAAATCTCATTCTAAACCGTGACAATAAGTTAACAGCATAAAACATTTATGGTTGGTCGACAGACTGCCCGTGTCATGTAAACCAGACGTCGGAAAATATTTTTAAAGCTGGATTTACGTCGAGAGAGGAATGAATGAATGTAGCAGTGCGGGCGGGACAATTCCCACCTTGCTAGGCCCGTTGCACGCCTATTATCCATGGTTTAGCCCAGGAAGCCTGCCTCTTTCGCAAAAAAACAGATTTTTCTGGGCTGCAACCTACTTACATCGCCTGGGGCCAACAGATAGTTGCCAACAGGATATGCAAGGACGATTCTTCATCCTCCATGCACCATTGACTCTCTGAGTCTTCGGAGATTCCTAGCGTCTCCAGATGCTTGTTGAGGCAACAGTGTCCGGTTAGGAGCCCTGTTGGTAGTCTCGCATCCTTCCTACCTAGGTGGAGCAAGGACTTCAAGCAGGTGCTCTTCAGTCAGCTCTCTTTCGGTTGGACCGTCCATGCTGACCACGATTTTGACCTGGGGCTTCCTGAGCTCCTTGGCCAGTTTGTTTATATCAGCGGCGTCCGTAGCGTTTGTAGAGTTTCCAATGGGTACTTGTGCAGTTAATGTCGGACCTCTTGTGTTGAAGAAGATCTACTGGGTCCTTGAACAGTTCCTTGTTGATCCTTATCTTTAGAGGTTTCACTGGATACCTGTTTGGTTCCCTGTGTTACCACCTGGTTGTCGGAGGGTCCTTCTGGAGTTCCCTCTAACACGAGTAAACCGGCTAGAATCACCTCCCCAGCACTTCGGGGAGGGGCTATTGTGGTGCCTCATCCACGTGCCCGGGCGTTCAAACCAAGGCCCCCACACCTGTTCCCGATCCACCACTCAGAGAAGTCGAGGGTGAGCCAGAGTTCGGTTTACCTAAGCGCTCCCTATCTCCGGCACACCGACCCCAAAAGAGCTGCGTTCCAGAGGGTGTGGTATAACGTTCCCCAACAGGATTTAGTCACCGACTTATCCAGTCGGGTCCACCTCCGCGACTTGGACGCACCTGTTGAGAATTACTCTGGGTCGTCTTGGGCCAGGTTAATGCTTGTATCTTGGCAATCCAACCCAACTCTAACAAAGGTTTTTTTTTGTGTTGACTAGTGTAATTAAATTACCATTTCATTCCATAATGTTTTTGTTTGTGACAAAATCAATATCTTTTGATCAATTATATTGCATAAGGGATTTTTAATTCTCGAACGGACCAACGACATTTAATCACCAACAAAGCGTGTTTCGCGCATAGGCTGAGTTGGCAAGGCATGGGTGAAGCGGATCTTTCAGCCGCCTCATGTTTGCATGTAATCTAGAAAAAGGCGAAGTCGTCCCAAAGCTATATGCAAAGAAAAGTTGGGTTTTTAAATGTACGATTTGTCGATTTTATAATTGACATTACAAATAACGTAATTTCGCGCTTTTTTGGTTTACAAAATTTTAAAGCGGCAAGCGCGGCATGCTGGGGCACCCAAGATGAGAGTTCATTCTCGACTCGCCCAGCCACCGCGACGATAGAAGACTGTGAAGCAAAATCCTAACAGAGTGGGGAAGCGAGGAAACCGAAATGAGAAACATACAAAATGGTCATAAAGCAAAAGCAGAAGAAAAATAGTACTTTAATGTTAAAATAAAAAAAAAACTTAAAGAGGGCTTTTTTTTCGTACAAAAATTAAACACAAAAATCTAACATATAGACACACATTTGAATTTACGAGTGGTGCCTGATCTGACGAGGCGCCACTGGTTGTCGGGAGTTTTAAAAATTTAACTTATTAGGCACTTAAAGTAAATATTTCAACGCATCGGTATCGGTATACGTAACGCATTCGAAACAAGGTCAAAATACACTACATTTTTGACTTTTTTATGCGACATTTCGAACGATGCCCGCTTTTTTGAAGGTTGCGATGACAGAACTGCTGATTGAAATCGTTGCGTATGTTCGTGGGTCCGTAACGATACGTACATCCTTCCGTACGCAACGAGATTCTGTCATCACACCCATCAAAGAAGCAGGCATCGTTGGAAACATGGCATGAACAAGTCAAAAATGTAGTGTATTTTGAATTTGTTTGGAACGCGTTACGTATACCGATACCGATGCGTTGAAATATTTACTTTAAGTGTCTATTATCATAGGTTTGGGGTCCAGTGTGTCCAAGCCCACGGTGAGCAAGAATTAGTGGAATGGAAGGAAAGGTTCCGTTATCGAGAAATGAGACTCCAAAGGGCTAAAGAAAAGGAACTATTTGGTAAGTTTTCAAACTACATACCCAAACAGCTATTTATTACTTTTTCTTTGCTTTATCTGATATGACTTTTGGCCCAGATGTTAAAAATAATGAAATTTTAGTAAAACGTCACTTTTTAGAATATAGCCAATGTTCGGGGAAAGAAGAGAGAAAAAAAAAGATTAAATCAGAACATATTCGTAGATCATGAATAAACAAACATTGACAAAGCCTTACTTAATCTCTAAAAAAGTTATAATATAAAGCAGGGTGGTCATTTTTTGGAAAACCGGGAAAAGTCAGGGAATTTCGACGGTCAGAGAAAATTCAGTAAAATGTCATAAATTCCTTGGAATTTAAAAACAACAGAACCATTTAAAAATGTCTACTTTGTAAAAAAAGTTTTTTTATAAATTTAGAGTTTTAATACTGATTGATTCTTTAAAAAAGTCTTAATGAATCGAATATTTTTTTTTATTTTAAATTTCTTATGGCAAAAAGATAATTTAACAACAAGGTGGGCACACAAGCAAAACCATTAAGCTACTGGAAAGTGGAGTTGGATAGAGCGAAAAAGACTTCTTTGTAGTAAGCCCTTTTTTTCTAACGAGAACAAAAAAATCGGTTCCTCAGCTTTGCAGCTTACCCAAGTCAACTTTTTTTCATATATATATTTCAGAAAAGACATGAACCCTGCACGGATAACATAAACGTACGGCCCGCAGTAAAATGTTACCATATTTGAAAGGTATTGTACCAAAGGTCAAAATAGTGAAATTGTATGAGGATTGCATGTCTGTGATAGGAAATATAAGCCGTCTAAAAGTGTATGTCTGGCAAAAATCTACGAAGACTATTTTTCGTAACTTGAAAAGGAACTTTCCTATTTAGGTCTCAATTAAAAGGTATTTGAATACTGCACAGGGGCGTATCCAAGGTTTTATTTTACGGGGGCTTTGCTGTCTGAGAAGGTTAATTTAAAAAAAAATTATGTAAATAAAAAACTTTTGTGTTTCTTTTTCTCTGGTGTTTTTTATGAGTTTGATCTCATTCGAAAGGAAACTAAATGGCGTAGGCAGGATTTAATTTAAAGGAGGGCATAATCCTTATTTTTTGCATTTACATTTTTTGTCACATTTATTCAATGATTTCGGTACAAATCATTAAATATTGACTCCTAAAGATTAAATTTTCCAGAAAAATTAAGAGCAAAATGGTTATCAGAGACTATGCTGTTACTCAACCCCAAAGAACCTTAGGCACCTTTCAGCCTCTGTTTGTTCCATTTTTTTGCTTTGTTTCCTCGTCTTGATTTGATACCCAAACTTTGCTTATAAGTACTCAATGTCACAAGCAGGAATTGTTTTAGGGGGGAAGCTGAGGATCCTTGGAGGAAGGTAACTATTTTATTCTCAATTTTTGGGAAAAATTCAATTTTTCGGTCGATAGTTAATAGTTTTCCAACCCCCACCCTGCTTACATCTATACCCTTAAAGAGTACCTATAGACAAAAAATATCAATGCAAGAAATAAGGTATTGTCCTCTGCTTTTAACATTTTTATTATTTATTGACATTTTAAAGCTTATGCCTTCCTTTAAATTAAATCGTTCCTACGCCATTTAATTACCTTTTGAACGAGCCCAAACCTATAAAAAAAACCACCAGGGAAAATGAAACACATAAACTTTTTACTTTCGTTTGTGTAATTTTTTTAATTAATTAATTAATTAGTTAATTAATCGTAAGAAAAAACCCTGGATACGCCCCTGTGCAGCATACGTTCTTTGACTCATATCTCCTATCATATACGATCCCCATAGAATTTCACTATTTTGAAACTAAAATATTAAATATGGTTACATTAGTGACTTAATTTTCCTAACGTATCTAATATTAAGACTAGATACGACCCCAACCCACTCGGCAGGTAATCCAACCCACTTTTTTAATAATATTTCATAATAAATGTGAAGAAGGTCAATTTTTTCTTAATTTTTCGCTTAACATGCAAAAAAAGTTTACCTACGGATCATTGATTGTTTAACATTTAAAAGATGTTAAAGATCTCATCTTTAGTAACCCACTTTTGTTAAAATAAAAATCCTGAAGTTCAAAATTTTTATCTTAAACTGCAAAAAAGTTTTTTTCCTACAACATTTAAAACATGTTAAAAATGCCATTTCTAGTATAATTTTTTTAAATTTCCAACCCAAAACCTACTATACCGGTGAGGGAGAGGGGGCCAGGGAAGAACTTTAAAAATGATCTGGAAAACCGGGAAAAGTCAGGGAATTTGATATTACCAAAAAAGTGGCCATCCTGTAAAGTTACTTAATGTCAAAGATGTAATATGTAAATATTAATCTGAAAATTTAAAAATAAATTAAAAAAGTAGGATTTGCTTGTATAGCAATGTATAACTACGTTTTCATGTAGAAAAGACATTATTAAATAAATATAAATTCATAGAAAGTTCCATTCTCTAGATACGATTTCTTTATTTTTTCGCGTGTTGCTTTGGAATTTTTTAAAATTAAATTCTGACGTAGTCAAAATTATTTTTATTCAGCATGTTGTCAAACGAAGATTGTAATTTGATAATGACTTATTTTTTTATTTATTATCATAAATAGACGCTGAAAATTTTATCGGAAATCCCTAAAGAAATCGGAAAATTGCTCTGAATCGCTGCTAAAACAACTTATAGAAAAAATAAAAAAATACAATAAAGAAATATTTGTGAGAAAAAGCACGCTTTGTTGGCTATGGACGTCTAAAAAGATATAAAGAACCCTGCACAAATTACATTGGGAATGACTTTCGGCTATGTCGTACTCAATCAACAAAACACAAAAATAGAAAAAATTAAATACAGGTGCCAATGGATACCTATCGGTATCAACATATTCGTATCAAGCTTTTAAATTGAATTTTTTCAGAAAAAGTTTGTATAATCTACCCATAAGTTATTTTAAATCACTTTTCGTATTTCACCAATATTTCAAAAATATATTAAAAGGCATTAAAGGTACCTACCATTTTCCCAATTAATGGTACCACTCAAGCAAAAAATGTTTTTTTTAGCTTACTAGCATTATTTTTATTAACATATGTAAAAACTATTAAAATCTGGCCGTTTATTTTAAAGAAAATAAAAATTAAAAAAACGGTCACAACAAGGGCGGGATTCTGATATTCGTATTCGAGTAGAAGAAAAAAATCTAAAAGTTACATTACATTAAGTTAACGTTTACGTCTTTTGCACGACTTAAACTGTCTATTATGCGCCAATATCTATTAGCCTTCCGGACACTGTTAAATTCACCGGCGATCCGAAGGCATTTGGTCGGGGGGAGGGGGGATAAAGGCCCCTTTCCCAACTAATATTAAAAGCGATTCCCAAGTTACCTGAAACTGAAAGATTTTTTTATTGTTGTTTGAAGAAATTAGAAATACAAAATATTTTGTAAAATGTACTTAAATTTCCCAACTGAACCTTCATATTTTCCAACTGTAAGCAACTGGAAGCAACATTGTGGAGGGAGGCAGTGGCGTAGCTGGGGAGAGGACCAACCCAATCTAATCTTGATAGCTCCACTTTTTTTGACCCTTTACTCTGGTTTGTGACGTGTGTTTGGTGTGATGTCTTGAATTTGTAAAATTTTGCCTGCGGTGCTATGACGTTATTAATTGTTACAATTTTAATTTAATTCTAAGGAATTTTTATCACCAGCAATCAAAACGTGTAATAAATGGCATTCTTATGGTTTGTTCGGGTTCGTCGAAATTTCCTGTTCTAAACAACTGGAAAGGGTGTTTCATTCAGGACAAACAGAAAAACGAATCGTTTTATTTTGGCGGTAATCAACCAAGTTGAGGGAAAAAGAACTTGGACCAAGTCCAAAAATAAAGCCTTAAAACAAGTCAACTTTAAAGCTTCATATCTCAGAAAGTAATCCTCTCTTTTTGATTTTTGTGCTTTTTTGATCGAGTACTACAACATATAAAAAAATTATGACATTTAGCCGAAAGCCATTCCCAATATAATTTGTGCAGGGTTCTTTATGAACGTTAAAGCACCAGCAACATTGCCAATCAAAAAAAAAAAGAACCCAAGGTCTTAAAAACAATAAATATCAAAGATGTATGAAATGTACATATCATACATCTTTGTAAATATACAAAAGCAACAAAAAATAATACTGAGAAAAAACGAAAGAACATGGAACTGGACACTGATACCGACACGACTGAAACAGATACTGAAACACAGTACATATCGGACATTGAAACAAAAATAGAGTATAACTCAAATTCTGATGAGTAAATATTTTTTGATTTATTGTTATTAATATAATTATTAATAAATTAATAATGAACAAAAGATAAAGACTACTACAAGATTTTTATGGGACTCCCATTCCGAGCGACTTTTTTATTGTCCTTTAACTAAAACTCTTTTTAGCAGCGGGAGCGACAAGGACAAAAACTACCCATTCTTTTCTCTCCCATTGTTAAAGAGAGTTTTGATTTAAGGGCACAAAAAAGTCGGTGCGAATGGGAGTTAATTAGAAAAGTAAGATATATTCAGTAAAAACCTCTGTAAAAACTTAAAAATATTAGTAAGAAACCTCATGTGATTTCTGGAAATCGCGGAAATCGCAAGAAATTCTGCAATTTCGGAAATCGCAGTTCACTTGTGGACCTAGTGAGACGCCCCTCGTGTATTTTCATAAACATAAACATTTTTATGAAAGGTAAAAGTGGGGGCAATGTGGCAGCCCAAACAGCTATGTTGCAAGTTGTCAAATGAAACTTGATCATGATATATGAAATTGACTTATTTTTTTATGTATTTTCATAAACAGGCGTTTGAAAATAAACATTTTTATGCAAGGTAAATCCTACACGGAGGAGCTGCTCGAAAAATGGGTGCAATCTGCCAGCCCGAACAGCTTAATGTGCGAAAAAATCGAGGATGTTGAAGATAGCTGCAGTTGCCCCTCCTCCGTCACGGTTTCGTCAAAGAACAGTCGACACAACTGGACCTTCCTGCTTAAAACCAGGCGACCGCTGAAGGCGGTTGCTTTGCTTCAGGATACGCATAGGTAAAATTAAGTTTTTGTTTTGTTTAAAGAAACCCAAGTATGGCATTTGTTTAATATTTTTTTAAATTATTTATTATATTAGTTTAAATATTTTGTGTACGGAAATTGTTGCAGGGTCCATTTGCAGGGTTGTCCATTAAAAATTATTAACGAAAACATATCAAAAACAAAATTTTGTGCGCTTTCTAGTTTATTTTAATTTCTTCAGTATGTTACGATATGTTTGGCTATTTCCGTTTGACGCCGAATAAGTTCGAAATCAACTTGTCGGAAACATTTATTTTAGGAACCACTTCACAATCAACACAATCCTGTTAAAGAACTGCAAAATCGAACTGAAAAATGATCAAGAGTGGATTTCGCCGATGGCGCACCACGATTCCTATCTGCCGGTCGAGTACAGAATACACGTTGTGTTTAGCACAAACATTTTCGGAACCTTTCGGCAGTCGGTGGTTTTTGATTTTTCGGGAGAACCGGTTTTGGTAAGAATAAATAGGGGGACCCAAAAAAAAAACTGGACTTTTTTGACTGCTTATTACTGAAACATTTTTTGTTCGATTTTAAAAAATTTATGCATTCTGGAAAGCCAATTCTTTAAAATTAAGGAATTTGGTGCCAAAATTGTCCATTTATGAAAATCCAAGATGGCGGAAATTTTTAAAAAAATAGGTGTTTTTGACCCCCCACCAAATTTTTTATGTGCACCACTGGTAACTTAACTTATGTGTGTAGGGCTTTATCGTTTTATTTTTCCCAAGTGTACTGATGCATCGCTTGTTAACATCGGGTAATAACTAAGAAAGTTATCAATTATTCAAACGAGTGCGTTTGGTAAACCGAATTCAGTCAGTTTGATCGAATTTGTTATTATGCAATATCCTAAGAGGTATCAGACTGTATATTGTTTATGTCTGTGGGTCAATTGATTTTATATTAGGTTATGTTGTTGTCAGTATGACTTTGATAATGTTATTATGTCAAGTTGTCAAGATATACATGTCATTATAATTACATCTACACTTGAGCATTAAAACAACTTTGTCCGAATTACTGGTTGATTATGAGTCTATATCCATTTTCACCTAGACCACTAAAACTTCAACATCTAACACAACAAACGCACTCATTTGAACAATTCATAAGTATCTTATTTCTTACCCGATGTAAATAAGCGATACATTAGTTCACTCGGGAAAGCTCTAAACGCAAAAGTTTCGTTTTTCACCAGTAGCGCACATAGAAACTTTGCAGGGGGTTCAAGAATACTTATTTTAAAAAAATGTATTAATTGCCAATTTTGGCATCAATTTCTTAAATTTTGAGGTCTTGGCTTTTCAAAATAGTTAAAATTTTTAAAATCGGACAAAAACTTTTTGAGTAATGGACAATCCAAAAAGTTCCGTTTTGTTTGGGCCATCCCATAGGTTTTTAGATTGGTTTAATAATGTTTTTGGGAGTAAACGTATAGTTTTGTTTTTATGTAGTCGTCATTAAAGGGCTATTTCAAAAAGGATGGCTACTTCATTTTACAGTCTTTTTTTTCAAGGGTCTCAAGGGGAAAACTTCCATAAGGCGCCCGAACCACGTTCCTGCCAGAGTCATTTCTCCTCTACCAGGAGAGCCCGGGTAGTGCCGGATTCCTACCGACTAAAACCTCCCGATTGTGACTACAACCTACTTGGTGGCAAGCCACAGTCACTACATTGCAGCGATTACTGCCTTATTGTGCACCCTTTTGATTCCTAGAACCACTCCATTAATTTTGTCCCCTGTGCAAGTTTGTACTGGTCCTTAATGGAGTGGTCCCCAGTCGATATTGAGTCTTGTTTAACTTCCCAAATATTAGGTGCCTTTTGCGATCCAGTACCTCGCATTGGCATATTACATGTTCTACTGTTTCGGGTTTCTGATTGCATAGTCTGCAGCTTAGGTCTCCGTGATACACGCCCATTTTACAGTCTTAATTTCAGATTAACTTTCATCTTATTTCTATCTCGGTGGTTTTGCGATTTATAATCGCTTGCTTGTAGACGAAACCTGCATACAGATGGCATAATTGTATGTCTCTCGCAGGATCGATGCTACCTCCACTTACTGCTAACAACAGTAGATATTTTCTTGGTTTCGATCGTTTACACGAAGGCGCCATCGACAGGATTTCTTCCGTTTGAACCGTAATCTTTGGCACGTAAGCGTGACCGAAATTGTCTGTCATTGTGGTATACCTAGCCCATGAGTCCCTATTAAGGACGAAACGACGTCGTGCTAGGTTCCACCCTCTGTGTGAGCAATCGAGATTC
Source organism: Oxystoma pomonae (assembly GCA_963921995.1). Lineage (NCBI taxonomy): Eukaryota > Metazoa > Arthropoda > Insecta > Coleoptera > Brentidae > Oxystoma > Oxystoma pomonae. Next base: position 43,495,065 of record OY998169.1, on the reverse strand, counting down.
AGGAAGTTCATTTTAATCTGAAGTACAAGAAACTCTTGCTTTTTGTGATTTCTATTGTTTCGTTTTTTTTTTAGGTGAAACATCTTTGCGTTGACGTAGTACCTGATTCGGACATAGAAAAAATAATCGAAATCCGTAAAGAAATAACTCTGTCGATTTCCGAAAGGTGGACGCAAAACAACACCGATATAGTTCAGTTTCGTTCGAAGTTGGTCGACAACGGAGGCAGTGACGAGTGGGAGAGTATGCTCAAAGCTATGTACCCCTGCCCGCAAGTCGAGACCTTTATACTATCGCACGCCACCCTAATGGAGAAAAGGTTTACAAGGAATAATTATAGGTACGTTAATATTACTCCTTAAAGTGTTTTATTCATGATTGCTTCATATTATTTTACTAGCATCTAAAAATATTTAGTTTATACAGGGTTTAAACAATACCATAGTCATCCTTTTAACTGATGAAAGGAGGGGTTAAAACAAGTCAAAAAGTTCATATGACTTATTGGGCAAAACTCCAATTTTTTTCTAAATGACTTTGGAGTAGAAAAATTTAGGTGCTTATATTTACCATAATTTTAGAAATATTTATGTCTAACTTTAACCATTTTACTATAGGGCCATTTCCAAATAAATAAAAACAAATATTTCCTGTAAATCCTCTACATTTAAAAAAATGTATAAAAAAATATTAATGATTTCCTTTGAGTTAAAGATTTTAAAAAAACACTTGGCAAATCGCTGAAAATGTGAGTCTCTGACCTCCGACTCTCCCTCCCCTCTACAGCACAGTGCATAGTGCATCTCATCAAGGTTGTCAGTCGCGCGAGTGTACCTGACGCCAATTATTTTCGCGAGTTTTTTTACAGTTTGGTGTGAAATTAAACGGAATAAAAAATGTTCTCTAATCAGGAATACGCTGACATGCTATTAGTATAGGGTAAATCTCGCAAAAACTCAAATCTTGCGGATCAAATGTATCGCGACAGATTTCCCCAGCGGCTTAAAAGAAGTGTTTTTTGCTCGGTTTTTTGAGTGTTTTTCAAAATAAAAAAGAGTTTTTACAAATTAAAAACCGTTTAAACACTGTGTGACAGGTGTTTTTAATTTAAAAAAGGGAGTGTGCCCTACAAGTGTACAAATAAATGCTTAAAAGAAGTGTTTTTTTTGAGTTTCCCAAAAAAAAGAATAATAGAGTTTTTACAAATTTAAAAGAACTTTAAAAATTGTGTAACAGGTGTCGTACTTTTTTTTATAATAAAAGTGGACCATACGCATGGCTTTTCAAAGCAAAACTTTATTTCGACACCAAAAAGGACTTTTAAATAAACTTACCACCAGACAAGACGCTAAAACCAATTTTCGGTAAGCATACATTAATTTTTTGCTTTTTACTGTTTTTAAATAATTAATAATTTGTAAGATGTAAAAGAAACCATCGGAAAGGTCATATGTTGATATTTACGTTGCAGCCCGCCGCGCCGCGCCACTCTATCATGAGATCTCCTTTAATTATTTCGCACTAAAAGCCCATTGTTGCCAAACTGTGTTTTACTTAAAACGTATATCTCCGAAACCACTAAGTTTTGAGACCTTTTTTGCTTGTTTCCCCCCCCCCCCCTATAACCCATTTAAATGATGACTATCATATCGTTTACACCCTGTTAAGGATTAGAGTGGAAGTAGGGCGTTTTCAAACTGTATGTTGAGTTCTGTTCTGGCGAGTTTGTTATTTAGGTGAAAACAAGTAACTTCTGTTTTGGTGGCATTAGGTTGGAGTCTCTACTTGCGAAAATATTTTCCCACACTTCCAGATCTGTCGTTGGGGTCTCCTCTGACTGTCCAATAGGACTGCTCCTTGTTGCAAGTAGCCAGTCGTCAGCGTAGCCAAACTTTCTCGATTTTGTTTCTGGCATGGCGGCAATATACAGGCTAAAGAGGAGTGGGGCAAGAACTGATCCCTGTGGTAGCCCATTCTTTAGTTTTCTTGGGGAGCTGATGTCGGTTTTCATAACTACTTGAAACACCCGGTCGCTTAGCATGCTGTCTATTAGTCAGTCTGTTAGTTTGCAGGGGATTACAAGTTCTTGCATATCATGTCCTCTCGCCACACTGTGTCGTAGGCGGCCGATAAGTCGATAAGTACAGCTGAGGTTTTAAGTTTTTTTTTGAAATACTGCCTCAATGTAGGTGGTGAGTAATAGGACTTGATCTGCACAGCTTCGTTTCAAGTATTCTTATGTTAGTTCTGTTATAAACAAGCCGTTCTAGTAGCTCATAGGTCACAGACAGCATAGCTATTGGTCTGTAACTTTTGGGGCTGGTTTGCCTGGTTTTAATATAGCGATTATCTTTGATCGTCTTTTGGGATATGGCCAGTTTGTATAATAACTGTAAAGAGGTGATCCATCCAGACTTTTGCGTACTTACCGCAGTTTTTCAAGGTCATAGATATTGTCAAACCCTGGGGCTTTTCCTGGCTTGACGTCTTTAAGATCATTCGAAACTTTTTCTCAAGTGTAAGGGGCAAGAATGTTCTGTTTCTGTGGCTTGAGCTTTTAAGGTTTTAAGCTCTCGTTTGACCTCAACTGTATGTTCTTTGTCCTTGGGTGCTCTGGATGTCGCTACTATGTTTGAAGCAACAGCGTTTGGGCTGACAGTTGTATTTTGTCTTTATGTGGAAGCTCTGCTTTAAGCTTTCTACAGTTTCTTTGAAACAACTCGTGTATTGTATTGTAGTAATGTATTCTTTGCTGTAGCCTCTTGGTATACACTTTTTGGCATTACTTCGGCAAGTCACAAGTTTAAACCTTTTATATCTATTTATTATTTTCTCCGGTACTCTTGCTAATAACTATGAGATACTATGGCCGTGTCACAAAATATGTAAAGGGGTAGGGAGTTGCTGCATTAAAAAAAAATTCTTCTAACTATAACATATAAAAAATCAGGAAATTCTACCGAATACAAATTTCCATTGAGAGTAAACAAGAGTTTCTAACTTCCATTGTCTCTATTTTTACTTTTTCCCAACGTTTCGAATGCTTATGTATCTGCAATCGTCATTAGGTGAATACTGACGATTGCAGATACATAAGCATTGAAAACGTTGTGAAAAAGTAAAATTCAAGACAATAGAAGTTCGAAACTCTAGTAAACTAACAAAATTTCCATTTAAAAAGGGCGATATCCTTTCGGGTGTAAAAAACGGTATAAACCAAATTTAAATCGTCTTTGTGGTTGCTGTTTTTCACAGCTCCTTTCTCAATCGACGCAGTTTGGGATCACACACTTATTTATTTTTTCAGGGAGAGAATGCACGAACTGCTCTTCATAGAAGAAATGGCCCGATATGACTTGATAGCCCAATATAATGTGACGGCCAAGTTACAGATGGCGCACAGTTACATTTTGTCGCCAAACAGCATGGCGGCCAGCACGGCCAAGTATTCGAATAATGGGGAATTGTTTGCCTCCATCAAATTGGGAAAAGAATTGTCAGAGGATACTTCAGAGGGAAGGTTTGTAAAAAAAATATTTAAGGAATTATATGAAACAACTTTATCTTTTACGTTAAGCAGGCAAAATATATATATATATATATATATATATATATATATATATACTGGAGAACAAAAAAAATGCAACATCAGAAAGGACAAATATTAATAATTGATTACATTTCCAAGAAGATTCCTCCATGATAATCATCAAAAAATTAATAATGAGTGGCTCCTCCATGGTTATTTATGCACTCATTTGTTCTTTCGGGCATTGACAAAGTAAGATGGTCTATATCATATTGAGGAACATTCATCCAAATCCTCCTTACAGCATGACAGAGTTCATCTAAGTCTTTGTCTATATAAAAGTTACAGCAAATAATATAAAACCTTCATAAAATAACCAAAAGTTATATTATTTAGTGTTGGTGATAATTTTATAACTCTAATATATCTCTTAAATGAGTAAAAAAGACTTGAAAAACAACTGTTCAAAATCAGCTTATAAAAATTTATGGTACATAGTAATGGATAGAAAAACAACCTATAGATTTTATAAAACTTCCTTATGAACCCTCAAGTATAGAGATTATTATAAAAAGGTTTTACAACTGTTCTAACAACACTACATAACAAATTAAAGGTTTTTATGGATTTAGAAATATAGATTTTCCATCTTTCTTCCCTTTGCTTGTTATGTATTATTCTTTTTCTTTTTACAATAAAAAAATTTATAAAATGGTGTTTAGCAATCTTCTAAAATAAATAAAAATGAAAGTGAGATAAGCTGAAGCAGGAATATCAATATTTATATACTATAGTCAAATAAAAGCTGTTTTTCAAGTCATCCTACTCTGAAAATCAGCTGCGGTCCCGTGTGTACTGTATAGTTTTCGAATACACTCACGTAAATTTCATGGGCTTCAAAAATACTTGAGAAAACGGGAAAAAAAATATTCATTTAAATATCAGTTTTTTTTTCATACGCGTTTTTTTCTTTCTGGGACAAATATTGAATTTTGTATGTTGTTCTTAACCCTAACGAGCAATATTTCGATTGAAACCCATGTTGAAACCCCATAAATAATGGTTTTATTTAGGCTAAAAAACTATTTTTGTAATCAAAAATGGCGAAAATTTCCGACAATTCTATAAAAAAAAACAATACAACTATACCACTGTTTACCTCGACAAACACTATTTTATGACCCTTTTAAAAAATAATGCTACTTGGAACAAAGGGCTGCAGATGGCGCAGTGTTGAACACTGATGGTCCGTTTCTGCGAGCTTAACATAGTTACCATTGTTCTCTTTTCCTAAATGCATTCCTCGAGAGATCCAGCATACTACACATACCAGGAAAAATACCCGCCTCCACACACTTCAAGCCCGCATAACTGTCAGAGGTAACTATCTCAAGAATATAGTTAGATGGTGTACAGGCGACTATTTTCCGGGGTGTTCACATTTGCCGCCGACCAGCAGTATCAGCGTATGCGCTTGACGTTTCACGGTGCGTTTTTGCGACCTTACCACGGTTACTATATTGTTCTTTTTTTCTAAAACACGGTTCCCATCTATGCGTTTCTCATTCGTGGGTCCCCCGAATCAAAACACGTATCACGTGGTCTAAGCGAGATTTGCCTATACAAGTTCATGTCGGACCACGTGATGAGTTTTTTGAGTCAGGGTGACTGCGCATGGGAAACGCTGGTGGGAATCGGGTGTAAAATGCATTCGATCCCGATATCTGTCATGGGCAACTATCTCAAGAAGATTTGGATCAGTACTCTCCCAGATTGATGTAATTAAAACAAGATAATAATGGTATGGTATCTCGCAAAAACGCGCCTTTTGATGTCGCAAAAACGCTCCTTATGATGTCGCAAAAACGAGCCTTTTGATGTCACAAAATTAACCTTAAAAAATCTTGTTTGTTTTGTTATTAAATATGCCAAAATCAATTAAAATTGTTTCTTCTGTTCTAAAAACAGTTGTATTATAATCACTATATAAAGAAATTAATAATAACATTATAGAAAAAACCTTATGGGCAAAAAAGGTTTGTGAATGAGTTCATAAGAATATTACAGACACCAATTTATATAACTATTGTGTGCATGAAAGTTCCCAAGTTTTTATAAGTGTCTCTCGAAATATTTTTAATCTTATCTTATATAAATTTGTTGTTGGTTAATTAAGTTTTATAAGTGGGTTGATAGCAACATTTTAAAAACCAATCTATTATATATCTTTAATTGATAGTTACTTACGGTTTTATAGGTGGGTTGACAGAAAGATTTCAAACACCAATTTATATAACTTTTGTCACTGATGACTTATATTTTTATAAATATGTTGGTGGAAACATTGTTAACACCAATTTATATAACATTTGAACCGATGACTTTAATTTTTATAAAGATGTCTGTGGAAATATTGTTAATGCCAGTTTTATGTTACTTTAGGGTACCATCAATTTAGAGCCTTTAATAAAACAAATATACAAACTCAATTCTTGTAGGAAACTTCTAAATACCCTAGGGTATCAATGGAACCCTCTTTATAATAATTATATAAATATCTGTCACCAGAAGTTTCTGAAAATGCTCATTGGGAGGGGGACGTGGTAATCGATTAAGATTGCACCCTATCATATCCCATACGTGTTCGATAGGCGACAAGTCAGGCGATCTTGCTGGCCATTCCAAAATCTCTATGCCAAGTTCATGTAAGAAGTCCATTGTTTCACGAGCAATATGCGGTCTGGCATTATCTTGGATCGCATTTGGGATAGTTTGTCGATAGGGATGTAAAACTGGCTGCAGCACTTCATCGATATATCGCCGACCAGTCAGATTGCCGTTGATGAGGACTAGAGGTAATCTGCTTCCTAAACATATAGCACCCCATAGCATGATACTTTTCTGTCTTGTTGTATCACGTTCAACAGCAAAGTCTACATTTCGTCTCTCACCTCGAAATCGCTTAACCGTCATGCGACAATCATGGCCGCCTAAACCAAACCTGGATCCGTCGCTGAACCTTATGGTATTCCATTCGTCATTCCAGTATTGCCGAGCTATGCACCACTCCAAGCGGCGAGCCTTATGTTGTGGGGTCAAAGGTAGCGAACGGTAAGCCCTCAGGCCTGTACCAAGCAATTTTCGATTAACTGTCATCCTTGAACACACTCGTCCTGTAGCTGCAACTAGAACATCTCTTACTTGTCGAATACTGTCCCGTCGATTTCCGGATGCAAGAAGTCTGAGATGCCATAAATCACGACCTTGTAATAATCTAGGGTGTCCAGAACCCGCATGACATCTATAATTCTCATCATTGGACCACCTTCCCCAAACTCTTAACACTGTTGATGGATTGGCATTAACCCTTCTTGCAATTTCCCGTAAACCAAAACCAGCCTCTTTCATGCCCACGATGCGTCCTTTCTCGAAGTCGTTTAAATGATGAAGTTGTTGACGACCACGAACTCTTGGCATTTTTATTTTTTAAGTAAACTGTAAGCAATCCAAAAAGACCAAAAACTACGAGAAAAATTATTTAAAATTTTCAGAAAAGGTCTTAATAATTAATAGAAAAAATCTGTGAAAAAGGAAAGATTAGAAGACAAAAAATTTATTAAATATTTCTTTTGAAATAAGGTATACAGACAAATAATTTTCATTAAAATAATTATCCACATACATGGTGTTGCATTTTTGTTCGCCAGTATATATATTGACTTAAATAAATAGTATATTTTGACTTACGTTCGTTTTCTCGCGTGCATTTTTGAATATATGTATGTATGAATCAATTCAAGAGTTTTAAAAGATACTAGAAAAATATGGAAAACATTAGGTGGTAAAATGTAATGGTAAAAACTTTCTAACACATAAGATTTGTGAGTTATGATGTATGTGGTCTTATAACAAATATTAGATTTGCCTAAAACAGACACTTTGCAAATTCCATGTGGACGATTTTTTGACAATGACATTTTCTGTGTCAGCCGTCATGTTGAAATTGGTCCGAAAAATTCGAAATGAACAGGAAACACACTTTCCGGCCTGGTAACATCAATTTCTATTCCCGTACTTAACTCTTGAAACCATTTTTAACCAGGTTAATTTTAATGCACTGCAACTCAGTATTCCTGTGCCCGACGATAACGCAAACCCAACCCAATCCAAGGAAACGGGTTTATGAAGCACTGATAGAAGACAAAGGCAAAGACACGATTTATCTGCGGCTGTCAAGCGAAACTGTCAAAGAATTGCACCTAAATCCAGACTCAGACTTGGAAGTTCAAATCCAGTTTCAGTTGAATCGGATACCTTACTGCGAGTGGCATTACACCTTGGATAAAATGGCGAATTTTAAGATGATCTTTCCGGAAACTTATTTGGAGCCCATTATTCCTTGGTAAGTAAGAGTGATTTTGTTTTTAAAATTTCATTCAACCATAACATTACACATCAGGATCACCCAATGAGCATTTTTATATTATTTAGTGTTGGAGATAATTTTATATATATCTCTTAAATGGGTAAAAAAGACTCACCAACACCAGCTTATAAAAATTTATTGTACATAGTAATGGATAAAAAAACAAAATATAGATTTTATAAAACTTCCTTATGAGCCCTCAGGTCTAGACATTATTATAAAAAGGTTTTACAACTGTCCTAACAACCCTACATAACAAATTAAAGGTTTTTAGCGATTTAGAAATATAAATTTTCCATCTTTCTTCTCTTTGCTTGTGATTCATTATTCTTTTTCTTTTTAAAATAAAAATATTATAAAATGGTATTTACCAATCTTTTAAAATAAATTAAAATGGAAGTTGAAGCAGGAATATGAATATTTATATACTATAGGTAAAATAAAAGCTGTTTTTCCATTCATTCTACTCTGATAATCAACTGCGGTCCCGTGTGTGCTGTATAGTTTTTGAATACACTCACAGAGTTTTCATGGGCTCAAGAAATACTTGAGAAAACAGGAAAAAAATATTCATTTAAATAACACCTTTTTTCTTCACATACGTTTTTTGCTTTCTGGGAGAAGTATTGAATTTTGTATTTTGTTCTTAACCCTAAACAAGCAATATTTTGAGTAAAACACATGTTGAGACCCCATAACGTTTTTATTCTGGCCAAAAACCTATTTTTGGAACCCAAAATGGCGAAAATTTACGACAATTCTATAAATAAACCAATTCAATTATACCACCGTTTACCTCGTTCAACACTATTTTATCAACGTTTTAAAACATGGTGCTAGTTGGAACAAAGAGTTGCAGTTTCTGCGAGCTTAACATAGTTACCATTTTTCTCTTTTCCTAAATGCATTCGTCTGAGAGAGATCCAGCGTACTACCTACTGTCAGAGGTAACTATCGATCGAAGGGTGTACAGGTGGGTATTTCTCTGGTATGCTGGATCTCTCTCAGACGAATGCATTTAGAAAAAGAGGACATTAGTAACTATGTTAAACTCGCAGAAACGGACCTTGAGCCTGCGTTCCGTCGCGTAAGGTGGTGTGTTCACATTTGCCGCCGACCAGCCGTGCGCACTGTATGCGCTCGACGTTTCACAGTGCGTTTTTGCGAACTTAACACGGTTCTCTTTTTCTAAAACCCGGTTACCATCTATGCGTTTCTCATGCGTGGGCTCCCCCGAATCAAAACACGCATCACGTGGTCTAAGCGAGATTTACCTATACAAGTTCATGTCGGACCACGTGATGAGTTATTTGAGTCAGGGTGGCCGCGCATGCGAAACGCTATTGGGAATCTGTTGTCAAATGCATTCGACCCCGATATCTGTCATCGGCAACTATCTCAAGAAGATTTGGATCTCTTATCTCTCATGTAATTAAAACAAGATAATGATGGTATGGTATCTCGCAAAAACGCGCCTTTTAATGTCGCAAAAACGCGCCTTTTGAGTGTCACAAAATTAACCTTCTGTGGGTATAAGAAAAAATCTTGTTTTTTTAAATTATAATAATTACAAAAATAAATTAAAATTGTTTTTTATTTTATTTTAAAAACAGTGCTTTTATAACCACTATATAAGGAAATTAATAAAAAAATTATAGAAAGAAACCTTATGGGCAAAAAAGATTTATGAATGAGTTCATAAGAATATTACAGACACCAATTTATATAACTATTGTGTGTGAGTTCCCAAGTTTTTATAAGTGTCTCTCGAAATATTTTCAATCTTATCTTATATAAATTTGTTGTTGGTTACTTAAGTTTTTAGCAACATTTTAAAAACCAATCTATATATCTTTAATTGATAGTTAGTTACGGTTTTATAGATGGTGTAACGAAACTCTCTGGGTTCTTTTTTTAATTAGGTTAAATGAGACTACCGCTTTTGAATATTTAAGATTTTTATTGCCGAAAAGTGTTGAAGTTTGTATCCACCATCAAACAGATCTAGGGTCCTGAAATTAACCTTACAAGCTAGTGCCCTGAAATTAACCTGACAAGTTAACCTATTTTACTGACAATTTGCGCTTCTGAATTAACGTAAGTATCTTCGGTTGAACATTTTACTGCAAATAAGACAAATAAATGGCTCACCCTCGTGACTGTCAGTTCAGCCTCGTCGGCTCCTCAACTGGACTTCATGTCTCCATGACTGCAAGATTCCACGTTGAAGAGATCATGAAACTCTCAGTTATTATGGAGAACACGCATAAGACGTCTGGCCAACTCCGGTTTATCCAAATCACGGAGAATACAATTTCTGGCGGGAAAACCAAACTTAAACAAAACGTAATCTCAAACGACTCCAAACAACTCCAAACATCCTAGAAAGAAATACCATGAATTACACACTGAACAATTTTTTACCTCAAAACATAGGGTTCCTTTTCTTTTAAAAAGGGTTCCTTTTCTTTTAAAAAGGGTTCCTTTTCTTTCAACTTTGCTTTTGACCATTTCTTAAAAATTAAAATTTTGCTGAAGGTTGTTGTTTGGGGTGATGGTAAATTCGGTCCCAGCAGGTAGCAGATTAAATTAAAAATTTTATACCCATTTACCATAACCAGAGTTTTACGATACTGAGATGCTTAATCTCTCGTAGGAAGAAGTTATTAGGAAGGCTTTTCCGAAAATAGTAGTAATTAGAAAATGAATTATATAAATACCTAAAATGGCTTGGATTGGGTTGGGTTTTGGCTTGAGTTGGCTTGGGTACAATAATTGTATTTAAGTACCTGTAGCCTATTTTGTAATTTTCTATAATGTAAAGATCTTATACAAATATATAGTTGTGTATATGTTACACTTTTATAGGTATATTTTATTTAATAAAACAAAAATTATTCCATACTACAGTTTTATTTCACTAGTCCCCTCTTAAAACAAAATTTGGGACCGAATTTAACCGTTATTTTTCACCTTTTTTTCTTCGGAGGGAATTTTCCTATTCCCGTTGTTTGTACCTAAGAATTTTCCAAAAAATAAATCTTTTAATCTTTTGTTTGCAACCAAGTATACAATATTTTGTTTAAACAAACGAAGTCTTTTTTAAAGAAGAGAAAATCTACAACAAAATCCTACTTGATCAATTACTAACTAGTAGCTTTCAAATGTCAATCATCCCTTAATGATAACAAAGTTCACTAAATCAAAATGAAGGCCAAAACAAAGTGGCGGTCACTAAATTAAAATGATGTTCCTAGTTGACCTACTACTAACAAGACATTTATTTTAGTGCCCATTATCAACAATTAGAATAAAGTCATAACACATAGTGACTATGTGGGATTGATAGCTCTTTAGTCACACAATCAAGTGTTACCGAGTGTTTTGTTCGTATCCGTGTAGAAGAAGTTGATATGACGTCATTTCAAGACGGCGGCCAAAAAATCATAAAAGATACAACTTACCATAAAAAAAAGTTTAGTTGATGCATGACCTTGATTGACTTTGAAAAAACCATGTACAAGTGAAAAACCAGCTTTTTGTGATTTTTTTCCAATTTACCACTACGCAAAAATTTTAAGCGCCGGAGACGAAATTAACATCTTAGCCATAAACGAACACTTCATTTTAAACCTCCCTACCATTTTTTTTTTTTTTTGATATGGCGTCCCAGATGTTTATGCTATACCCCGATAAAAATGACCTATATGCCTGTCGTTTTTATTAAGTTTCGGAACTTCTACAGGGATGCGGTGGCACATGAATGTGTGACTAAATAGCTGTTAAATCCTCATCCTTGAATTTTATTATGAATGTTAATAAACAAGTGTAGTCATGCCCTACTGGCATAATTAGAATTTTTTATGCTTTTTCGACCGCCATTTTGGAAAATGGCATCTAAAACCACTGATCCAGTCTACGGTAATATATATCTAATTTCTGCTAACTCTCTTAAAGGTTATTTAAATGACTTTGTTTGGCTAGACAAGTAAGTAGAACATAAAATTCACAGTTCCGAAACTTAATAAAAACGACAAGCATATAGGTTATTTTTACCGAAGTATAGCATAAACATCTGGGACGCCATATCAAAAAAAAAAAAATGGTAGGGAGGTTTAAAACGAAGTGTTTATTTATGGCTAAGATGTTAATTTCATCTCCGGCACTTAAAGTTTTTGCATAGCGGTAAATTGGAAAACACATCACAAAAAGCTGGTTTTTCACTTGTACATGTTATTTTGAAGGTCAATCAAGGTCATGCATCAACTAATTTTTTTTTCATAGTAAGCGGCGATAAGTCAACAATATCTAATGGCCACCTTTTCGTTTTTGCTTTTTTATGAAATTAGATCAAATAAAATGTGGTTATAGGTCGCCATTTTGATATATCAGCCGCCATATTGAAACGCGTTATAGCTGAACCAAGTTTTTTTTAAACAATACTGTTGAACTTGACCTTCTTATCTTTTTTACCAAATTTGGTCCTCTTCGCTTTAATTTTTGATGAATAGAGCCCCTTTATATGTTATTTTTGCAATATGTTAATTTTACTGGAGTATTTTTCAAGGTCATAAAGCTTCAAACTGCATCAAACTCTAAGGATCGAATTTGGCATACATGCCTAATAGTTTAAGGTAGATTTGAAGTTGGACTGACAAAACCTCGAATATTAAGATTTTTTTGAAGAGAAAATGGCAAAAATCTTGTTTCTTTTTGCTATTTTCAAGGTCATTTAAGGACGGATGACCTTGAAAGTAAATTTTTGGAATCCTCGTTCTTAAATTATATGGAATCGAGTTTGATCATGTCCCGGTTGCCAAAGTTATATTTTTTATGATTTTTGGCCGCCATCTTGAAAGATGACTGCATATCAACCCCTTCTACACGGATGCGAACAAAACACTCGGTAACACTCGATAGCACAAAACTCCTTCATTCAAAATCCGACGGAATTACACATGCCTCTTCACTAGAAAGATTTCAAACCCCACTTTATATAAGTTTTGTCACCGATGATTTTCATTTTTGTAGAGACCCGTTGAAATATTGTTAACGCCAGTTTTATGTTACCTTACTTTTGTAGGAAACCTCTAAATACCCTAGGGCATCAATGTAACATTTTTTATAATAATTATATAAAGTTTTATATTTTTATTATAAAGGAGCACTTTTTTCTGCAAGTAGACAGTCCAAATTATTTGTAAGTCTTTCCAATCAGTTTTACCATGTTTTTGATTCTTTCATACTTTGATGCACATAAAAGGTGACCAAATTAATAATCACCAATGTCATGCGCTGGCTTATTTTATTTGTTAAACTTAGGTCGCCTTCCCTACAATGGTCAAAAAACCTCGACCAGGCCCGGCGCTAGAGGTACAATGAAACCTCAAAAAAAAATAAGAAGATTAGGAAGAATTGTATCCCAAACGATAATACTATTTTATTAACGATAATATTATCGTTTGTAGTTGTTTCTAAACTAATCTAGCTTAGAAATATGATGTTTTGTCTTAACATTCCAACGAAAACGAAACACAGGCGTTTTCATGTATTTGGATTCTGATTTTGAAAAAATCCTCTAACACTTTTTGGCTTGTTGAATACGCATACGCGAATGATGAAAGTGCAAAAAAAAATCGACGTGTTCACGGATTTTTCTAAAATTAGAATCTAAATAGGTGAGAAAGCCTCTGTTTCGTTTTTGTTGGATCACACTGTATATAAAAAACACCCCTTACCTCCCTTATTATTGAAGTGGGAAAAAAGCTGTTATCGTATAAGTATGTCAAATTTTGACATTAACTTCTTTATTGTAAATGGAACACACTGCTTGATTTTTATAATTTAGAATGACCTTTTTTCCCTGATTATAAAGATATATAAAATGTTAGATTTGTCTTGGAATTCCCAAGTAAAAAGAAAAATATGCTGCCATAAGACTAATGTGTTAACCGAACAATGACCTATATATCTAGAGAAAAGAGGTGCATTTAACATTTTTAAAAATATACAGGTTTTTCTATTTAAAATAAAGAAATTAATGTCGACATTTGACATTTGCGATGACAGCTAAAAGTTTATAGAAAATTATGCAACTTCTATACCTAAAACTTTTTCCAGCTTCAATAATAAGTAAGGTAAAAGGTGGGGCGGAAAATATGGTGAATCACCCTATATCTACAGTATAATGAATTACTAAATAATATATTTTTTTTAATTTCAAAAATATAATATTTTGTATTTACTTACAAAATAGTACGCTTTACATTTGTTTGTTTTTCTTTTAAGAAGACAGGGTCGGATAAAGGGGACTGCGGGCAATCGCCTTTTGCTTGCATAAGAATGTATTTAAATTTCTTTTCTTAAAATTTTCGCCTGCGGCTCCATGTCGCATCTTTTATTTTAAATATATATTTCTGATTTTTTTTTCTAATTTTCAACAGTGACTTAATTTTTGGGTAAAAAATAAAATGACACACTCCTCCAAATTTTTTCTTGTCGCCTCTACTGTGCATGTAAATTTTCAAAAGAATTAGTGCTCAGTTGCGATCGACTATACCGGGTTTAACAAGGGATAGAAACAGCGACTTAGCGTCTTTATTTTTAAGAATAGAATCCTGAAAATTTGGAATTTTACAGAACTGATAAAAGCACAAAATTGTGTCCTGTTGACATACGTCAAACTCTCACAGTTTCCATGAAAACGTCGTCATTATGCCTGAATACGTGAAATCATTCTAAATACGTTTTTGTCATCCATATGTCATTTTGACAAGTTTGAAAAAATATATATATATTTTTATTTTTTTACATTTTACACTTTTTTCTAACATTTTTCGATTGGCGACAGTGCAAACGCCTAGCAAAACCTACGGCTTTGCAGGAATACTTCAAGACGAATGAAAACCTTCTGGTACACTAACTTTTTCTGAAATGACATTTTATCACACATTATTTAGAGTCTTCCGATTTAACTTGATGATAAGAATTACTTGAATACTATCATTACGAAAAAGACTCTCTCTCTTGTCAGAATTCGAGATGACATGACTTTAGGTTGACGAATTAAAAATTGTCACTGTCTTTCTGTCTTGGTGACAGTGCCGTGTTGTCTACTTATTAAAAATAAAAATTAACATATTAGAAAAAAAATGTAAAATGTAAAAAAAATATTTTTTAAAACTTGTCAAAATGACATATTGATGACGCATTAGAATCTGCATCTTCAGGTATGATGACATATACATGATGTTTTATTTAAAAATCAAAAGTTAACCTCATTTTTTCTTGAAACAGCAACAGTTTGACATGTGTCAATAGGACACAGTTTTGAGCTTTTACCAGTTCTGTAAAATTTGAAAATTTCAGAATTCTATTCTTAAAAATAAAGGCGCTAAGTTGTCGTACCTGTCCCTTGTTACACCCGGTATATACCACCTCAACCCAACCCATCTTTGTTTAAAATATTTCACAAAGAACGTAAAGGCGATAAAATATTTTGTTATAATTTTTGTTTAATTATAAGCAGTTTTTATCAACATCATTCAAAATGAGTGAAAACATGGCGATTTTGGTGTAATATCCCCAATGAGCATTTTCAGAAACCTCTGGTGACCAAAATTTATATAATTATTATAAAGAGGTTTACATTAATGTCCTAGGGTATTTAGAGGTTTAATACAGGAATTGAGTTTGTATATTTGTTTTATTAAAGGTTCTAAATTGATGGCACCCTAAGGTAACATAAAACTGGCGTTAACAATATTTCCACGGACATCTTTATAAAAATTAAAGTCATCGGTAACAAATGTTATATAAATTGGTGTTAACAATGTTTCCACCAACATATTTATAAAAATATAAGTTATCAGTGACAAAAGTTATATAAATTGGTTTTTAAAATCTTTCTGTTAACCCATCTATAAAACCGTAAGTAACTATCAATTAAAGATATATAGATTGGTTTTTAAAATGTTGCTATCAACTCACTTATAAAAACTTAATTAACCAACAACAAAGAGACACTTTTATATAAATTGGTGCCTGTAATATTCTTATGAACTCATTCATAAACCTTTTTTGCCCATTTTTTCTATAATGTTTTTATTAATTTCTTTGTATAGTGGTTATAATACCACTGTTTTTACAACAAAAAAAACAATTTTAATTTATAACAAAACAAACAAGATTTTTTAGGTTAATTTTGTGACATCAAAAGGCTCGTTTTTGCGATTTTAAAAGGTGCGTTTTTGCGACATCAAAAGGCGCGTTTTTGCGAGATATCATACCATCATTATCTGATTTTAATTACATCAATCTGAGGAGAGACATAAGAGATCCAAATCTTCTTGAGATAGTTTTCGATGACAGATATCGGAATCGAATGCATTCTACACCCGGTTCCGACCAGCGTTTCCCATGCGCAGCCACCCTGACTCAAAAAACTCATCACGTGGACCGATATGAACTTGTATAGGCAAATCTCGCTTAGACTACAATCTGATCCGTGTTTTGATTCGGGGAGCCCACGCATAAGAAACCCATAGATGGGCACCGGGTTTTAGAAAAAGAGAACAATATAGTAACCGTGTTAAGTTCGCAAAATTGCACCGTGAAACTTCGATTCACGGTGCATATAGTTCGCTGGTCGGCGGCAATTGTGAACACATCACCTTACGACGCGACGGAACGCAGCCTCAAGGTCTGTTTCTGCGAGTTTGACAGAGTCACTATTATCCTCTTTTTCTAAATGCATTCGTCTGAGAGAGATCCAGCATACCAGGGACATACCTGCCTGTACACCCTTCGACCCCGCAATCTAACTATCTTCTTGAGATAGTTACCTCTGCCAGTTATGCGTGGTTGAAGGGTGTGCAGGCGGGTATTTTTCCTGGTATGTGTAGTATGCTCGACCTCTCTCAGACGAATACATTTAGGAAAAGAGAACAATGGTAACTATATTAAGCTTGCAGAAACGGACCTTCAGTGTTAAACACCGCGCCATCTGCAGTCTTTTGTTCCAACTAGCATCATTGTTTTTTTTTATAGAATTGTCGTAAATTTTCGCCATTTTGGATTCCAACAATAGGTTTTTGACCAAAATAAAAACGTTATTTATGGGGTTTCAACATGTGCTTTAATCGAAATATTGCTTGTTTAGGGTTAAGAACAAAATACAAAATTCAATATTTCTCCCAGAAAGCAAAGAACATATGTGAAAAAAAGTATTATTTAAATGAATATTTGTTTTCCCCCGTTTTCTCAAGTATTTTTGGAGCCCATGAAAATTTTGTGAGTGTATTCGAAAACTATACAGTACACACGGGACCGCAGCTGATTATCAGAGTAGGATGACTGGGAAAACAGCTTTTATTTAACCTATAGTATATAAATATTCATATTCCTGCTTCAACTTATCTCACTTCCATTTTAATTTATTTTAGAAGATTGGTAAACACCATTTTATAAATTTTTTATTTTAAAACGAAAAAGACTAATACATAACAAGCAAAGGGAAGAAAGATGGAAAATTTATATTTCTTAATCAATAAGAACCTTTAATTTGTTATGTAGTATTGTTAGAACAGTTGCAAAACCTTTTTATAATAATATCCAAACTTGAGGGTTCATAAGGAAGTTTTATAAAATCTATATGTTGTTTTTCTATCCATTACTATGTACCATAAATTTTTATAAGCTGGTGTTGGTCAGTTGTTTTTCAAGTCTTTTTTACTCATTTAAAAGATATATTAGAGTTATAAAATTATCACCAACACTAAATAATATAACTTTTGGTTATTTTATTAAGGTTTTATATTATTTGCTGTAACTTCTATATACACAAAAATGCTCATTGGGCCTCAACGGTGCATTTAAGGAATGATTTTAACAAGAAATCTAGAATTAAGGATAAATCCGTCTGAGGATCCTCCCTCAATTTTAAATATTTTTTTGCACATAACACAACAACTCAACCCAATATGTACTAAACCTCTTCAAAAAAAAAAGCTTCCACCTCTCCTGTGTTACTGTGGTTTTGTTGTTTAAAATTGCAAATATAGACTTTTCTTTTAATTTGAACGGGTAACATTTAAAAAAAAAATCGTTTAATCAGGGGCGACATTTACAAAAATTGCAACACCCTAGCGCCGGGCCTGCCTCGACCCTCGTCTAAACGTCAAAGAAAAGGAAGCTGTGGTTGTTATTACGACGCCACTGTGCCACGGTGCGTTCAGTTACTCCCAATATTGGTAATCGGCCTCTTTGGGACGGGAAAAACATTTACCTTGACTCAAGCTATTAAAAACTGGTGAAGTATCGAGGAAACAGGATTTTTCTTTGTACACATTCAAACGTAACATTTTATTATTTTCTTACTACATTTGTTTCTTCAACTTAGGTCGCCCCCGAAAATGGTCGAAAAACCTCGACCCTCGCCTAAAAATCAAACAAAAGGAAGTTGTGGTTGCCATTATGACCCCACTGTGCGTCTAGCTATCCCCAATTTTGGTAATCGGCCACTTTGGTACGGGAAAAACGTTTACCTTGACCCAAGCTATTAAAAACCTGGTGAAGGATCCAAGAAACAGCGCAGCTCACTTGTGAATCAGATACTTCTTGGACACAAGTCATGTTTCCTTATGATTGACTTCTCATACATTGACCCTAAACATACTAAAGTTTCATAAAAATTAGTCTAACGCTTGATGGTGCCGGGGTTTAAGATGCCGTCGTAACGTTTTACTCTTTTCTTGCTACATTTGATTCTTCAACTTAAATCGCCTTCCCCACAATGGTCGAAAACTCGCCTAAACGTCAAATAGAAAGGAAGCTGTGATTGTCATTACTAACCCACTGTGCGTCCAGTTACCCCCAATATTGGTAATCGGCTCATTTGGCACAGGAAAAACCTTTAACACGATTTTGCTTTATACCCATTCTTATAGCGAGGACGATTTGTACATCAAAGACTACTTGGACCCAATACATGTTTTATTATGATTGACTCCTCATACATTGACCCTCAACTTACTAAAGTTTTAACAAAGTTAGCCTAACGCTAGTTTGAATTTGTGCGGGGGTTTAAGATGCTTTGTTTCTTCAACTTAGGTCGCCTTCCCGACAATAGTCGAAAAATCTCGACCCTCGCCTAAACATCAAATAAAAGGAAGCTGTTGCCATTACGACCACACTGTGCGTCTAGCTATCCCCAATTTTAGTAATCGGCCCCTTTGGTACGGGAAAACGTTTACATTGACCCAAGCTATTAAAAACCTGGTGAGGGATCCAGGAAACAGGATTTTGCTTGGTACGCGTTCAAAAAGCGCAGCTGACTTGTACATCAAAGACTTCTTGGACACAAGTAATGTTTTATTATGATTGAGTTCTCATACATTGACTCTAAACATATTAAAGTTTCATCAAAATTAGTCTAACGCTTGATGGAATTTGTGTAGGGGTTTAAGATGCCGTTGTAACATTTTATTCTTTTCTTACTACATTTGTTTCTTCAACTTAAGTCGCATTCCCGACAATGGTCGAAAACTCTCGCCTAAACATCAAATAAAAGGAAGCTGTGATTGTCATTACGACACCACTGTGCGTCCAGTTACCCCCAATATTGGTAATCGGCTCCTTTGGCACAGGAAAAACCTTTACCCTGGAAACAGGATTTTGCTTTATACCCATTCTTATAGCGAGGACGATTTGTACATCAAAGACTACTTAGACACAATACATTATTTATTAATACATTGACCCTCAACTTACTAAAGTTTTAACAAAGTTAGCCTAACGCTAGTCATGTTTTCTTATGATTGAGTTCTCATACATTGACTCTAAACATACTAAAGTTTCATCAAAATTAGTCTTACGCTTGATGGCATTTGTGTAGGGGTTTAAGATGCCGTTGTAACGTTTTATTCTTTTCTTGCTACATTTGTTTCTTCAACTTAAGTCGCCTTCGGATCGGGGTCAGCACTCAATACGTGGGGCCGCAACCACTCTTAGGTATAACAAGGAGACAGGTGCAAAGTTCACTCGTTAAATGGGCTAACGATGCACTGGTAGACACCTGGGAGAGCGAAATAGGATGCAGACAGTCCAAAGAATTCATCGACGGACCGGACGCGGCCAGACTCAAATGGCTCCTGGGAAGGACACGAAAACGAAAGACTACTGACAGGGATACTGACCGGCCACAACCGACTCAGTAAGCATCTGACTCGCATCGGGATCGGGAATGACTCTATCTGCCATGTCTACGGGAGGGCGGAGGAGACATCCCGGCACCTCGTTGTGGAGTGCGAAGTATACCTAAGGATGAGGCATCAGGTACTCGGATAACCGAACCTGGATGCAGAGGACCTACGAGCTCTCAAGTGGGCCAAAGTACTGGAGTTCGTGAAGAGAACAGAAAAGCCCGGAGAGCTCACTACCGTTCAAGCGGTACAGGTGGTGGATTAGGGGGCTGGGCTGGGATAAGGTAAAAAGGGACCGATTTAACCTACTTGCCAGGTCTTGGGCCGCCCCCTAGTTACTACCACTACTACTACTAAGTCGCCTTCCCGACAATGGTCGAAAACTCTCGCCTAAACATCAAATAAAAGGAAGCTGTGTGCCCAATATTGGTAATCGGCTCCTTTGGCACAGGAAAAACCTTTACACTGGAAACAGGATTTTGCTTTATACCCATTTTTATAGCGTGGCTGATTTGTACATCAAAGACTACTTGGACACAAGTCTTGTTTTATTATGATTGACTTTATTGACCCTAAACTTTTTATTCCTTTCTTGCTACATTTGTTTCTTCAACTTAGGTCGCCTTCCCGACAATGGTCGAAAAACCTCGACCCTCGCCTAAACATCAAACAAAAGGAAGCTGTGGTTGCCATTACCACCCCACTGTGCGTTCAGTTACCCCCAATTTTGGTAATAGGCCCGTTTGGCACGGGAAAAACCTTTACCTTGGCTCAAGCTATTAAAAATCTGGTGAAGGATCCAGGAAACAGGATTTTGCTATGTACCCATTCAAACAGCGCGGCTGATTTGTACATCAAGGACTACTTGGACAAGTGGGTTGAGGAGGGCGATCAGAACGCGAGACCTTTGAGGATATATTACCAGAAAAGATGGGTGGCCACCGTAAACTCTGTCGTTCAAAAGGTAAGAGGTTAATATTATTAGGAATAACAAAAAAGGAAATGGAAGGGATGGAAAAACACCCTTTTTTTGTAAGTTATCAAATAATAGTTTTTGCAAAACCACTATTTTTTTTTTATTTTGGAGCTGGAAGACCCATTTGACAACATAACTAAATGTTGCCCAAACCACAGATTTAGGAAGAGAGTTTTAAATTTCATATATTTTACTGGCCTGGATAATAAGACTTTTTACAAGCTTTTTATAACTTGCAATGTACCTATGTATATATGTATGTAAATGTGTGTTCGGGTGGAATCTTGCAACTTAATTTTGACCAACATCGCGACATCCGATCGGCTTCAACTTTGGCATGCTTATTATAGTTGCGGTGACAACACAAGAATATAGTGTGATGAAATTGACAACGCCCCCTACTCGAAGGGGGTGGAGGGGGTACAGTTGAAGTACGCCCAATTTCGTTGAAATTTGGTGTGTTGGGGCACTTGGGTATGGAGATAACGAATTTCTAATCAGATTTTGAAAATTCAATATGGCGGATTCAAGATGGACGATTTTTGGTCATCTTTTACCAACCAATTTTAACTAACTTGTACACATCCGATTGCCTTTAAATTTGGCATGCATTTATAGTTCCGGTGACAATACAACAATAGACACTTAAAGTAAATATTTCAACACATCGGTATCGGTACTTAACGCGTTCGAAATAAAGGCATAAATGTAGTGTCTTTCACACTACATTTTTTACTTGTTTATGCGATGTTTTGAACGATGCCCGCTTTTTTGAAGGGTGCGATGACAGCACTGCTGATTAAAATCGTTGCGTACGTTCGTGTGTCCGTACCGTTACGTACATCCCTCCGTACGCAACGAGTGGAATCAGCTGTTCTATCATCGCACCCGTCAAATAAGCAGGCATCGTTCGAAACATGGCATAAACCAGTCAAAAATTTAGTGTATTTTGGCTTTGTTTCGAACGCGTTAGTTATACCGATACCGATGCGCTTTATGTTATGTCATTATTAGGCACCCCTTCCCCCTACGAGGGGAGTGGAAGGGGGAAAATACGTAAGTTTGTCCTATTTCAACCAAAATTGGTATACGGTGGCTTTTGGGGATAAGGAATACAAATTTTTTCGGTCATGTTTTGATAACCAATTTTCAAATTTGATATGCGTTTATAGTTCCGGTGAAAATACAATAATATGGTATTCTCAGGTACCCACCTCCCTCTAACGAGGGAAGTGGAGGGAGAAGAGATTTAGTTTGTACGATTTCAATCAAAATTGGCATACAGGGGTTTTTAAGGAGGGTGATTATGAATTTTTGATCACATTTGAAAAATTTCAATATGGCGAATAAAAATGATCGATTAAAGGTACAAATCTAAAAATTAAAAAATACATTTTTATTAAAAAAAACTTTTAACGAACAAGCTTTTATTAAATGCACTCAAAAGTAGAAAATATTTTCTTTCTTTCTTATACCATAATAAAAGCGATGGGCGCAAATTAAAAATTTTGACTTTACGGTGAAAAAGAGAGAATTACAAAAGAAGAACCTAATGCTTTCATCTAAAGAAGCTGAGAACGGGCGAGATTGCCGTGCTTGCCTAGCTTTTGATAATGTCCTTAGGTTATAGAGTAATACAACTGTTTCTTAGATGAATTGTCGATGTGATCGATATACGATACCTAAAGTTAAAATTTTTAATTTGCACCCATCGCTTTTATTATAGTATAAGAAAGATAAAAAATTATTTTCTACTTTTGAGTGCATTTAATAAAAGCTTGGTATTTAAAAGTTTTTTTTTAATAAAAATGTATTTTTCAATTAAGTTGTTTTGATTTTAAGTAAGAATTTTTGTTTATTAAGATATTTAATGATGCAAGTAGAGATAACGGATTACACAAACATTAAATCTTCATTCTTTGCAGTACTGCCTCATCGACATCAAGAACGGAATCAGAAAATTCAACATTCCAACCCTAGAAGACTTAGTTAAGCATCGTATAATAGTCGTGACACTTTCCACGTCGGTTTATCTCCCCGCTATGGGCTTACCGCCGGGCTTTTTCACCCATATCCTTTTAGACGAAGCCGCTCAGGCGATCGAATGTGAAACTGTCACTCCTTTAGTTTTGGCCACCGAGAATACCAGGTTAGTTCTAGCTGGCGACCATATGCAATTGGGTCCGGACATTTTCTCTCCCTTCGCAAAAGAACGCAACTTGCACATCTCTCTGTTGGAAAGACTTTACGACCACTACCCGAATCAGTTTTCGTGCAAAATACTGTTGGTTGAAAACTATCGTGCGCACGAAAGCATTATCCAGTTTACGTCGGAATCCTTCTACGATCAGAAACTAGTGTCTAGCAGTAAACAACCGATACACGCGAAATATTACCCTCTGACATTCTTTACGACGCGAGGCGAAGACGTTCAAGATAAGAACTCGACGGCGTTCTACAATAACTCGGAAGTATACGAAGTTGTCGAACGCGTGGCGGAATTAAAGAGAACCTGGCCGGACGAGTGGGGAGAATATAACGATCAATCTATCGGGGTCGTAACTCCTTACGCGGATCAAGTGTTTAGAATAAGAGCGGAACTGAGGAAACGTCGAATAGACAACGTTTGCGTAGAAAGGGTTTTGAACGTTCAAGGAAAACAGTTTCGTGCGATAATGTTGTCTACCGTACGAACGCGAAAGACTTGCACCAATGACTCGTCGTCAGATCTCGTAGATTACGGATTCTTGTCGAATTCTAAACTGCTAAACACGGCTATAACTCGGGCGCAAAGTTTGGTTGCTGTTATCGGGGACCCTATAGCGTTATGTTCGCTGGGCAGGTGTTCGAAAGTCTGGGAAAGATTTATCCAAATTTGTAACGATCATGCGAGTCTTTTCGGCATTACTTTTTCGCAGTTAAAATTGCAGTTGGACGGAATAGAGTTGAAAAAGATTTATACGCTCAATCCCTTAGCTCCCGAGTTTATACCGAGACGATATAAGGCGATAAAAATGTTGGAAGCCAACTTGGCGAACTTTGCCAGTGCCGTTCCTCCTCAAGTCGTTGCTAATATAAAAGAAGACGTAACACCGGCGCCGTCAAATAATGGTGTCGTTCAACCCATTAACAACGGGGTTATTCCACCCGCAAATAATAACGGTGTGACTCTTCCCCAACAAGTTTTACCCCCTTTTGGTATTCAAGACTGTCGTTACTTTCCTCCGATACTCTACCCGCCCAACCTAACTCCTCCTAGGCCACCGTTTTTTGTTAATCTTCCTCAAGGCATTCCAAATTTGATGTCTCATCCCATTCCCAACGGGTTAAACGGGTTTTCGCAACCGATTCGAGTTATAAACCCGTCTCAACAAATTTTAGCACCTCAAAGGCAACTTCCGCCCGGACTTGATCCGATGCAGTTGATAAAAACTTTGCAAGTTGGCGATATTCCCAACGGCTTTCATCAGCCCAAACCCAATTCGAATGTAAACAACAGTAATAAACTGATTCAATTTATGAATAATGTACACTTTCCCGAACAAGCCGTTTTAAATGATTGTATAAACCTATTACCACAAAATATGTCCCTGGCGGATATGATTTTGCAACCTCCGAGTTTGCAAGAACGGTGGTATAATTATTTAAAAGAAACTTCCGGCTTGGAAGCGGCCGAAAAATTCAAATATCTACTTCTTACGACCAACCAGAAAGGTTCGAAAGTACAAGAAAGGTTGATTTTCGATTGTCCAACGCCGCAGTCCTGCGATAGTCCAACTTTTAATTGGTACGACAGTCCGAACAACCAAATAAATTTGAACAAGCCGGTTTATATTCAAAATGAAGCCAACGGGCATTCAAACAGAATGGCCAATAAGGTAGAAGACATAAATTCAATGTTAGAACTGAACGAGAGCGATTTGCAAAGACATATAAACGAAGAATTCGGCAATTTAAGTATCAGTAGCAACGGTAGCAGTGACGCTGATATTAACAAAGCATTTAATAGTAGCAATGAAACGTTAAATTGCAGTTTCGGTTTAAATAATGGGCCAAGTCCTGCTGTACCTAGGTTTTACAAGTATTTTCAGCATCCAGGAGTACCAAATGGAGTTTGGTAAAATTGGTATTAAACGAAAACCAGGACTCCTTAAGTAAATTCTGTTAAGGTTTATTTTTCCATTTTTGTTAAAATACCTGGTGTTATCCTTCTCAAAATGCCTAAAGTTTTTGCAACTAGTCGGAGTTATGAGTCTTCACAGCCAAATCAGGCAGATTCGATGCAGTTTGTGAAATCTCTGCTAGGTGGCTAATACTCCAACCCAAATCAAATTAAAACAAAAGTAGGTTCGATTAGGAAATCAGCTTCTTTGGTGAGACTTGCTTGAAATCCTCCTCTCCACCAAGTTTATAGATCAGTTCACTCCAGCTGTGATTATTCTCAAACTGTTTCTTGGTAGTTTCAGTAGCTGGCGTGCTTTTTCAGTAAGGCTTTGGAGTGGGGTTGTTTAGAACCGCGTTTCAGCTTAGGTATATTAAACACAAACGTTTCATCCCTGAGAAAATTTGTTTAGCGACAAGTTCAAACAATTTTGTAAAACCTTAGGCCATTTGTAAAAAATGAAACCGAAGCAAAAATAAAGGTAGACTCTAATCTTATTTGTGGCAGCTCCGTTCTATACAGTAGTAAAATAAATTATTGGCAAGAACAATGTTAAAATTAAATTAATGGGGTAATTTTAATTTGATCGTCATTTGCTTTTGTTACGTAAAGTAACATCCCGTTTTGAATCTGGTTTACAGCAGCTTTAATGATTATGCAGCTTTTATAAAAAAGTTTAGAGAGTAGAAAGAATCGTAAAAAAATATTCTTAAAATTATTTACGATATACCCTAGAGAGACGTTTCGTATTGTTACTTTGTATTTGTAGAATAGAAAACTTATCAAACATAAACCTTTTTGTAGAATTCAAAACATTATGAGCACATTTTAGTGTTTTGTATAGTACACTAATTTTAAAAATGTATATTATCTAACATTTATGTTAAATGTAAATAAATTTTGTATATTATTTAAAAATTTTACAAACCATTTACTTTGGTTTGTTCAATGAATATTAAAAACCAAACATTAAATCCAAAAGTGGTTTTTTGGATAACAACTGACTTTGAATTTTTCTTTATCAAAAATTAAATGCTGCTAAAAAAAATCGTAAAAAATAATAAAATTAAAAAATATTGCAATAGTTCAAAAATGTTGCCTTTAATTTTTCGTCAAGAAAAATTCACTCGAATTTCATTGCATGATTGATTGTAGATCTGTTAGTTTTTTAATTTATTCTTTTTTACCATGTTAATACTACATTTATTTATCTTTGATAAGTGTAAAATGTATAATCAGTGTAGGTATTTTATCTTGTTAAAAAAACTATAATAAACCAAAATCTTCATTATGATTTAGAATTTTATTTAAAAATATTTAAGTTATAATAAAACTTAATCTTAAAATAAGTTAAAAATTAAAACATTACATTGTACATTAACAAGAGATACATTTTATTAACGACATGTGTTAAAAACAAACCTATTTATTTAATAGTGAATTATGTGCCTAAAGGGTATGTAAGCCTTTTTTATTAGAAGTAATATTAAATATTTAAGAACGATAGCCGAGAAGAACTTCAAAGCGTTCTAGTTTTGCATTTTCATTTTTACGTGTTTTTAATTACACTTTTGGAAAATGTGCCCATATGTTTAACAACCACTACCACGCGCCGATTGTACCAGTTTTTATAAATTGAAAAAATCATAAAATTGAGCTTGTATTTTACAAAATGAGGGTTTTGTATGTTGGAACCTGGTAATATTTTTCTTTAATTTTTAATATTACCCGCCCAAAAAAGAATATAACACTCAAAATAAAAATGTCCAGCCATAATTCATTAAGAAATGCCCGTTTTTTTCCATTCATTTTATACTATTTTCCGGTCCCTTCTGCTTTTTATGCAAGTCTCAAATCTAGGGGGGAAGGCAATCAGACTTAAAGTTGTTGATTTACCTTAAATTTGTTGCGAATATGTAGGTGTTCTATCTTGATTAGCTGCAAAAATTATGTCTTAAATGCGCCGCAGGCAAAAAATTATAGTAAAAATGCGATTTTTTTTCATTTTAAAATGTGTTGCTGACAAAAATTGCGTAAAATTACACTAAAATTGTAACATTTAATGATGTTATAGTGCCGTAGGTAAATTTTTTTACGCAGCAAAATTCTGTAAAAAGTTTGATCTCTTGTACGTTTTTCTGAAAAATATTAAAAAAAAAGTAATCTAGTCTAGTCTCTATTATAGATTTGGAGCCAAAATAATACTATACACGCTGATCAAAATTAAGGAAAAAGACGAACAAAAATGCCAACCAAAACTCATAGCAGATTCAGATTATAGGCCCTTTAAAATCGCAGCTGATCGTTTTTCAAATTTTGAACATTTTTTAGTTATTTTTTAATATTTCATGTCATTTTAATAAAACACGGCAGCACCCTTATCCAATATTATAAAATGTGGCAGAATTATATCTAAAAAATAATATAGATACAAAATGGTTATTTTAAAAACAAAAAAAAGGTTTGCAGTTTAAGTATCTTGGATTTTGAATCATGTTAATTTTATATTTGCTCGCTTTTGCTACAGCATTCAAAGCTATGGATGCAATAGTTAATAGGTATTTTTCTGTAAAAACTTTAAATCTTGAATTGCTTCAAACGCATAAACATATTTAAAAAAATGCATTGTTGGATACTCAGGTGAACATAACATTAAAAATGCACATACTTCTAAGTCATATCGAAGAATATCTTCAGTTTCTGGGAGAAAGCTTGAAAACTTGGTCGGAACAGGAGGGCGAATCAGTTCATAGAGAATTCTTAAAATATGGTACCCTGAAAATTTAGGGCGAGCAGTAGTCGATTTTGGTTCTAAGAATCTTTAAATATTTATTAGCTGAATTACCTACCTTAATAAAAATAATTGATAAATTCCAAACTATTTTTTGATTTCAAAAAAACATGTTGTATCTTTATTATTTTTTATACATAATTCTGCCAAATTTTATAAATATTGGGATAATGGTGCTAGGCGCGTTTTATTAAAATGATATGAAATATTTTAAGTTTCGATGACGGCCATCTTAAGTAGTGGAAGTGGAAGTTTTAAAATTCTAACTAATCTCTATATATTTTTAAGTTTTTATATAATTAATAGATGCACCCAAGTGGGTAATTTATAAAACAAAATAAAGTTTAGTGAAAAAAGTGAAAATAATTTCATAATTCTATACTCCAAAATCCTAACCTAAAAGCACGTAAGTACGTATAGTCCATTTTTTTGATGAGCGTACTGACGTCATTTTTTTAGATCTCTATTTGATACATTGTTTAAGACAGCGACAATAAATATGTAAAAAAAGTCATGTCGTTGATTGTTTCAACTTTTACTTCAAAAAATCTGTCACATTATTGTCAATGTTTTGCAATTTAAATTAGCGTAAAAATGCGAGCGAAGAGACTAAGTGATCAGAGTCAGTTAATAATATTAAATTTGCTGGCATTTTTCGAGTTTGAAAAAAGACAAATAACTGCGGTAATCCCCCCGGATGTTGGAAATGTAGTAGAAAGAGTTTCTTCTGCAACAAAAGTTAGTATAGAACTACAATATTCGAATTAAAGAAAAAGGGAATCATATCTGATGAAATATTTAAGGAACAAAAATCAACAAACGCAAAACAACAGACCAAAATTACAGATTACTTGAAAAGTAAAATTCGTAAAACTATATGCTACATGTATGCCAAAAAAGAGTATATCACAATCAAAACTCTTCATCGCCAGCTGAATCAAGACATGTCCAACCATT
Organism: Oxystoma pomonae; assembly: GCA_963921995.1. Lineage (NCBI taxonomy): Eukaryota > Metazoa > Arthropoda > Insecta > Coleoptera > Brentidae > Oxystoma > Oxystoma pomonae. The sequence continues at coordinate 43,466,024 of OY998169.1, read as the reverse complement.
TTAAATACTCCGTCAGTTTTCTTCGGAAACGGGTAAGAGATATTGGCTTTCGATGGAAGAAAAGCAACAATAGAAAATAGCGGAAGGATCTTCCAGATATTTTTAATAAAAGAATTCAATTTTTAAAAGAATATGTTAAAAACATGAATTTATTGGATCACGGCTTTACTCAGTCTTCCTTGACGAGACATGGATATTTAGTAAGGGGTCATTCCGGAATACCTGGCAAGAAACAGCAAGGCTACCAGTTCTACAAAATCTAGATGGATTCCTGCAGCTATTTGTGTTTTTTCAAACTCGACAATGTGTACGAACTTTTTTGCAGAATTAATTATCTCCACCACCTTTCTTTCTCAAGAAGTGCTGCATTGGTACAGTTTTTTTTCTTTTGTTTTTGTGCAAAGTATGTAGTTATAATTTGTTGTAGTCTTAGAAGATTTCAATATTCTAAGGTTGTAGTGTTATTTTTATTGAACGGAAATTAACGCTATATTGATTTAACACTTTTTTTAATTTTTTCAATTTCTCGTAAATAAAAACTTTTCTATTAGTATCCTTAATTTATCAACAAATCATGGACTCAAACAAATACAAGTGTCCTTTTCAATTGTGGCAAATCGCACATATGTCAAAATGATAACAACAATGCGAACTGTTGACAACAAAGAAATAAGTTTTCAAAGGCAAAAATTACGTCAGTCCGCTCATCAAAAAATTCGACTATAGTAATATGAATAGCGGGGGTTGAAGTATTCTCCTTATGATGTAGCTCCGTTTCTTGTTATTTTAGAGAGCGATGAGAAAAACGTGGCGAATCTCCACCCGATATATCTTGAAAAAAGCTAAAAAGAGATAGAATATTACACATTTTAAAAATGAGTAGAAAGGCTACACTATGATAGTGCAAATCACTTCCTAAGTAGTACGTTTTTGGAAAAAGAAAATCTTAGGACATACATTCCAGCTGCTCCAGCGTCATGTAAAGGGATAGCTTTCGACATATGGGATGAGTTAACAGATGAGGAATTATTGAAGGAGACTAAAGCTTCTTCGCAGGTGATTGAGGTCAGGAGAATAAAGAAAAAAATGAGAAAGGTGAATTAATGAACACAGAAATAGTTATTTTTACTTTCCAGGGTACAAAATGACCGAACTTTGTGTACCTACACTATTACGAATGTAAAATCAATCTCTTCATTCCTAATGCAACTCAAGGTTTGAATTGTTGGAGATTCGGACATATAAAAAATCAATGTAAAAGTAAACAAAGGTGTTGTAAGTGCGGAGGCGATCATGATAGGGAGATATGCATTACTGTGAAGGTGACCATGGAGCTAACTCAAGAAAATGTGAAGAATTTATAAAGCAAAAAGATATTAAAAGAATTATGACAGAGACAAGGATATCATACTTCGAAGCAAAAAAAGCTATTGTATATTAAAAGGTGGTAACAATGAAACTAGAAATAAATTACCAGACAGAAGGACTTCAGGGGACTTCCCACCATTAAGAGTTAGAGAATCCCACTACATCGAACCAAAAACACCACAATTTAGTAAAAACTCAGAGTCATATGCAAACACAGCCAAGAAACGTAAAAACTCCTACGTCTCCAATATCTTCGGTGTATGATAAGAGAGCCCACGAAGAATTATTGATAGCAAGTAGATGTCGTACTCCATTGAGAATGAGGGAAGTTGACTGCAGTATTCCTATGGGAGTAACTCAATTTCTAAAAACTATACTGGATAAAACTAATCTATCACAAGAAGAGAGACAAAAAGTCATAAAGGAAGTTGAACAATCCCAAGAAGAAATGGAAATGGACACTGAGGCAGACGAAAAGTCTTCCTCAGGGGGAGAATAAAAAATCCCAAAACAAAAAAACAACACAAAAAAAAAAACAAACAAAAAAAGAGAAGGAAGAAAAGGAAATGGGGAAAAAGAAAACAGAAGGGTTAGGAAAACACAGGAGAGGTAATAATAATAATATATGGCAAACCTAATAATAAAGGTTATACAATGGAATTTGGCAGGTTTTAAAAGCAGACTAGATAAGCTAAACCACCTAATAGTACAAGAAAAACCTGATATTATATTTTTAAATGAAACGAACCTTCGAGTTAGTGAAAAATTAAGAATAAAAAAATTTACTGCGATAAGATTAGACAGGCCCAATGGTAGAGGGGGAATAGCAACATTGGTTAACCAGAACTTGGCATTTAAGCAGTTACAATATAATTTAAATCTGCCGAATAATTTATTATATATTATAATAGAAGTCAAGGCTATTAAATTTATAAATACAAATTGTTCTCCTGGAACTTCAATTAGCCAATTAAGTTTAAATGATTTGATAGATCTTTTTTTAAAATAATTGCGTTATAATGGGAGATCTAAATGGACAACATGATCACTGGGGATCTGGGAGAAGAAATCCAGTAGGAAATAAAATATACAGGTCATTAGAAATAACTAATAAAGTAGTCATGAGTGATGCGTCAGCAACAAGAATTACACTCCCGAACCAAACCAGAAGTTGTCCTTATGTCACAATCACAAGTCCAGATCTACTTATTAACTCAAAATGGAAAGCCTACGAGGATACATATGGAAGTGACCATTACCCAACAATGTATGGAATTGAACTAAATTACAATCAGGATTTACACAACTATACACCATTGACAAGATTGAAGATCAAACAACCTGACTGGAGAAAATTTTAGGATTATCTTGGCAATGATTCCCCGGATAACTGGGAATCGCTTAAGGAAGAATTGTGTAGGGCAGCCGATGCAACCTTCCGCAGAACAAATATTGTAAGGAAAGCTAGTAAATTCCATAAAAAACCTAAATGTGAAATTAAAATACTGATAAATAAAAAAAAGGATACAACCCCAGGAGAAGATAACTTAACATTCAGTGTTAAAAATCTTTCAGATTGTAAATTAAGCTCCTTTGTAGGCATTTAAAAAAAATTCCTGAAGATCCGAAAAACTATGTGATAATACCAACTTTAAAGCCAGGGAAGGACTCAGGAGTGGCTAAAAACTATCGGCCTAATGCCCTCTCGAATACTGCACTAAAGATTTTTCAGTTGGCTACTAAACAAAGATTGGAATACTTTATGGAATCAAATAATTTATATCATATACTGCACTAAAGATTTTTGAGTTGGCTATTAAACAAAGATTGGAATACTTTATGGAATCAAATAATTTATATCAAGAACAATATGGATTTAGGAAAGCAAGAGGAACCACAGAATGTCTAGTCACCCTAGCAGCAGATATATACTCAGCCTTCACAAAAAATCAAATTACGAACTGCGTATTTATTGATATCTCTGCGGCATATAATAATGTAGATTTTGGAAAATTAACAGAAACATTACAAAACACTGGACTAGAACCCTATTTAGTTAATGCTATTCTAAAGATACTAAAGAATAGGAAGATTTATATCAGATCTCAACAAGATGGAAGATTAGTTGGCCCACAAAACAGTAACAAGGGTTTGAAACAAGGTTCTCCGTTAAGCCCGGATCTATTTAATATCTATACCAGGAGTTTTAAAAATGTGTTAGTAGGGAATATTAAGTTCAAACAATTTGCAGATGATTTTGTGGTAGGTATATATATCTGGAAGCAATATGTTGGTATGTAAAAACCAAATTCAAAGATCTTTAAATAACTGATGAAAGATGTCTAAAAGAGCATAATTTCACAATATCCTGTGATAAATCCAAGGCTATGTTATTTAGTAATAACTTGTCTAATAAACCTGGAAACTTGATAGTTGGTAACAATAATAATATAGAATGGGTAGCAAGCTATAAATACCTGGGAATAATTATGGATGAAAAAATGAGGTGGACAGAGAATATCAATAAAAGTACTAGGAAAGCTGAAAAAGGCATCAATGTCATGAAAGCCATCTCTAGAACGTGGTGGGGGGCAGATCCCAAAATATTGATCACTATTTATAAAGGACTTGTATTGTCATACTTAGAATATGGTATAATAGCAGTCTTCTACACCACAATTAAGAACTGGAATAAATTGGACAAAACTCAATACAAAGCTTTGAGAATCATTCTAGGGCAACGAGAAGTTCGCCTACAAACACATTATTAGCAGAAACAGCAGAACTGCCTCTTAAATATAGACGTAAAATGATAGCATCCAAATATGCAGCAAAACAGCTTTAAAAACTCCGAAATGAAACAGGAGCATCTTTACTAAACTTCTATGAGTTATTCAATGAACAGACCAACTATTGGAAGAATAAACCGACACCTAATATTATTGAAGGATTAGAAATTGTTCTAAAATACATAGATACGTTGCAAACATATAATGTGTCACCATGCTATAAGTATGATTTCAAACTACTGAATAATAAAACTGATTTTATAGATTCACAAATATGAAAGGACCCAAAATATGCAGTAGGGGAATACAGAGAGTTCATGGAGCAGTACCAGGATTATTCAAGTTTTTATACAGATGTCTCGGTGGAAAACAACCCTAACAGTTGTGGAATTGGTATCTATAATCAAAAATTAAACATTAACGTATCTAAGAAACTAAATAAATTAACAAATATATGTACAGCTGAAATAACAGCTATTCACTGCGTAATTCTTGAAGTAAAAGAAATAGGTACTGAAAGTAAAGTTATAATCCTATTAGATTCCAAAAGTGCATTACAAAAAATAAGCCGAGCAGGGTTGGACGTTAGAATGGACCAGTTAATATTTGAAATTAGAAAGAATATGGAGGAGTTAAAAAATCATAATATAGAAATAGTCTAGCCACTGTGGGATTAGAAATAATGAAACAGCTGACAGACTGCCAAATGAAGGAAGATATGCAAATCATGTAATATCAGTCAGATCAGATATGATCCCTATATATATATTCTTCAATCTTTGCGAGGAAGAATATGAATTCCTATGTCTTCAAAAAGGAATTAGTTACAGAAGTATAGCTGGGGCTTTACAACAAAAACCTTGGTTTATGATAAATAAATATGAATCCAGAAAAGTAATTACCACAATTAATAGAATTAGGAATGGGCACTGCCTAACCCCAAAACATCTAAATAAGATTTACATCAAACCAAACCCAAATTGTGAGTGTGGGGATTTGGGAGATCTGAATCACATCATTCTTGGTTGCAATATTAACCCTAAGTCAAACCTTCTCTATTTAGAATTGCCAAGAATGACAAATAACCCTATTCATATGAAGTATCTACTTGCAAATCTACATTCTAGGATGATGAAAAAAGTAATGCAATTTGTACATGCTTGTAATATAAAGCTTTAATTTAAGTGCATGTAGATATAGAGCATGATAATCATAGTAAACACGCTGCTTCACATTTAAAAATAGTTGCATGGCTTTGTTGATATTTTATATTTTAATATATAGTTATAGTGTGCTTTCCTTTGAAACCTGGCGCTCCTGAACCTGATTTGAATATCCACACAATCCTGTTTTTTTTAGATAAATTGTGAAAATATAAAATAAGTAAGCTCACACCACCAAATTTATAAGACTATGGATGCTGGAGCTGAATTGCCCGAAGTCCATCGTAAATAGAAGAATCAGAATCAGGGTCTATAATCAGAATTTGCAATCAGTTTTGGTTGGCATTTTTGGTCGTACTTTTCCTTAATTTTGATCCCCGTATATAAATGCACCGCAGGGAAAAATGTTGAGAAAATTAGAGTAAAAATTTATCTATCGTTTCCAACACAATTTTCCATTGAAATTGTTTATCGTCTCCTGATGATGCTAACGTTGTTAGCGAAACGCGCGTCGAGTGCAAAAAAGTGTAGTTTTGGTTTGTGGAAAACAATCATAACTTTGTTTTAGTGCAACCAAAGGTTCCAAATTCCCAACATAAATACTCCTGATTTAAAATGTTTTTAACTTTTGTATCTCATAACCAATTTAGATAATTAATACCTCGATAGGCGAAAGAGGTATGGGGCTTTTGCCTCATTAATAAAAATCAAGTCTAGGGTAACATACAAATTTTTCGTAGAGGGGTGAAATTTACTCATTTTTTAAAGCTCTCCGCCATCTTGGATTTTTAATATATGTCATATTTTGAGCCGGATTAGCTATAACTTACCTATTGTCTTATCAACAAGCCTAAAATTTTCAAAATCGGACGACTAAGTTGAAAGTTATGCTATTCTTAAACAGTGCACCTGCCTACAGGCATTACAATTTTTGGTTTAAATACTCCTGATTTAAAATTTGCATATCTTTTTTATCTTTTAACCAATTTAAATAAGTGATACCTCGGTAGGCGAAGAAAGTATGGGGCTTTTACCTTATTGAGTCCAGGGTCGCACACAAATTTTTTCGCAGGGGGGAGGTGTGAAAGTTACCCATTTTTTAAAGCTCTCCACCATCTTGGATTTTTGACATATGTCAAATTTTCAGTTGTGTTAGTAAAGTTTCAACTTTTGTCCAGAAAAACAGGAAAAATATATTATATATATATAAAAATAAATACGCACACAAATACCTTTCGCCTCCTTTAAAATTTCATACGTTTTGAATACTAATATACAGAGGGTACATTAGACCCATTAGTTTGTTGGTTTTCTTTATAGGTACCTAGTTCTATTATACAGGGTGTCCCAAAAATCCGAGTCCACCCTAATATCTCCAGAACCAAAAGAGACGTAAAATTTCACAAAATTAAATGGTTTACAAAAAAGTATCTTTTTAGAAGCTAATTGTGCGGTCATTCATTAAGGGGGCGGAGCTAGGGCGAATACAATACTTTTTTAAAATGAGATACCTTGTATGTTTTCTAAAATTTGAATAGAGCTTTTCATTATAAATGACAAAAACTTTTAAATGAGAGCAATGATTTAGACAAAGATTCACCGGATATCTGATTTCTTGTTTAACTCCTTGGTCTTATGGAGATGATTTCCCCATTTTATTTAAAAACCGTTAGAGAAAAGTAACATATTAGGTGTTTTTGGAAACAGAAGGAAAAGCCCTATTTAAATTTTCCAAAATATACAAGGTATGTCATTTTAAAAAAAATATCGTCGCTGCCCTAGCTCCGCCTCCTTAATGACGGGTGCAATGATTAGCATTCAAAAAGATACTCTTGTGTAAACCATCTAACTATGTGAAATTTTACTTCTCTGCCTCTTTTGGTTTTGGAAATATTAGGGTGGACTCGAACTTTTGGGACACCCCGTATATGATAAATATTTGTAATAAAATATAGGGGGCACCCTAAAAAATTTTGCAGGGGGGCAAATCTGACACGCTTCTGCGTCTCCATAAGCGTTTCAAAATGTGTGTTTGATTTAACCCAAACGTACGTGGTGTTATAAGAGACAAAAAACCAATCTCAAAATTTCATAAAACTTTTTGTTAATTTTAAAGTTAAAAAGTTCTTCGTTGTCTATTGTTGAAAATATGTCAAAAAATGGCTTTAACCACTGTTGGTCGCCTTGCAAATAACTAATAGTCTTAGAAGCTAATCTTAGACTAATGAAGTAAAAATAACACAGGCCGACGTTTTTGAACTTGAAAAGTTACAGAAAGAAAATCAACTGTTTCTAACTGTAATATCTTTGGATATTACCTGAAAAGACATATTGTACAATTAGTGACCTTAGCTTACCTAGTAATGTTAATAGGATTTTTTGTAGTAACCTTATGAAAAACATAACCTAAAATCAGTCTCTTTTAATACGTCATCCAAGGCTGTAAGTACGTTTTTAATTACATACCAATAAAATACTAATTGGGTACATATGATGCCTTCTTAATAATTTCCTCTCCTGCCCAAGATATCAAATTGGCGACGAGGACAACTAGAAGCGGGCCAGCTGCCCTTTCACAGCATAAATTTAAAAAAATTCAAGAGTGCGGTTAGATAGCTACCTCCCACGTCGAAATTTTTTAGAGTTATTGGGGGCGTTATTGGAGGCCATAGAATGTCCTTAATCGGCAACATAAGCGAGTATAACCCCGCACAAGAAGAATGGGAAATCTATAGAAAAGGAAAATTGGAGGAGTATTTCTATGCTAATAAAATCAGCGAAGACAGGACCCAGGTGGCCACACTATTGAGCCTGGTAGGCTCTAATACGTACAAGCTACTACGAAATCTGTGCCACCCAAGCCTTCCCAATCAAAAGACGTTCAAACAACTATGCAAACTTATGAATACACAGTTTACTCCATTAGTGACTGTGTGGCGTGAAAGAATCAAATTTTACCTAGCACAACAATACGAAAATGAAAATATTGCTGACTGGTATGCAAGAACTAAGAACTTGGCTGTAAATTGTGATTTTGGAAATCAACTTACCAATATCTTGAGGGATAAATTTATTTGCGGTATGAGAGAAGGTAAAATACAAGATAGGTTATGCGAAGAAAAAGGCAACAAACAATTGGACGAATTGCTGCAACTAGCGCTACAAAAAGAATGCATAGTCACAGAAAAGAAGGAAAATGATGTTAACTGGGTAAAGTTTGATAACAAAGGCAGAGGAACAATGCAAAAAGATGGATATACAAGAACAAATGGAAGACAATACACAAAACCGCAAGAACAAAGTGCATGCAAGGTGTGCGGCCGGCACCACAGAGGAAGATGTCGTTTTGAAAGAGCAAGATGCAGGATCTGTCATATCCAAGGTCACTTGGAGTTGGTATGCAAAAAGAATGTAAGAAGGCAGAATTATATTGAAGAAACTGAAGATAGAAAAGAAGAGAAAGTTGACGAAGAAGTAATTCATGACTATGGCGATGAGAATCATTATGATATGTTTGAAATCAACAACACACACAGGTAATGGTGGCCAAAATGATAGTTCTTTCAAATTAGAATTAGAATTGGATAAAACAAAGTATCAAATGTCTATAGACACAGGTGCCAGTTTGACTGTTATGTGTGCCGATTTGTACTATATTAATTTTTTAAAATACAAGTTAAACTCTGATGATGTTATACTGAAAAGCTATTCTGGTAACCTAATAAAGCCATTAGGGTTTTTTAAAATTAATTGCACAGTTAAAAACACATGTAAAGTAGCAAAATTTTATGTAGTAAATAGGACTTTTCCAAGTTTATTAGGTAGAGATTTTCTTAAATTATTCAACATCACTTAAAACATATCAAATGTTCACAGTTTGGACAATATTAAAAACAACATTATAAAAAAATTTGCAAAAGTCTTTTCAAATAAATTGGGTAGTTACAAATATGAAAAAATATCATTGCAGATGAAAGAAGACCACAAAAAAAATTTCTTGAGGCATAGACCAGTCCCATTCGCATACAAAAAACAAATAGAGGATCAACTAGAGGCTACGGTGAAAGATGGAGTGTTGGAACCAATTACAACATCAAAGTATGCTACTCCCATTGTTCCAGTATTAAAAGGAGATGGAAAACTAAGGATCTGCTGTGATTTTAAGTCAACAATAAACAGGTATTTAGAGGATTCAGATTATTATCCCACACCCCGAGTAACTGAAATATTTGCACAATTAAGTGGGGGGGGGGGGAACTTTTCACAAAATTAGATTTGTCAAGGGCATATTCACAGTTGCATTTAGATAAAAAATCACAAGAAATTACTATAATCACAGCTCATATAGGCTTATTTAAAAATATGAGGTTACCATTTGGTGTCAAACCAGCCAGTGCCATCTTTCAGAAGACAATTGAACATTTAATTAAAGGTATCAAGGGGGTAGCAAATTTTAGCGATGATATTTGTGTTACAGGAAGGAATACAAAGGAGCACATTGAAAATTTAGAAGCGGTGTTATGCAGATTGCAGGATGCAGATCTCATGCTACGTCATGACAAATGCGAATTTTTCCAGAGCCGTATAGAATTCTTGGGACATGTTATTGATGGTAAAAATGGTATAAAAAAGAGCCAAAAGAAGGTTGTAGCAATCCTGAATGCACCTGCACCAAGTACTATAACAGGGGTAAGGAGTTTTTGCGGTTTGTGCCAGTATTACTCAAAATTTTGTCCCAACATATCCAATATTTTAAGTCCCATATATAATTTAGTCTCAAAGGATAATTTACAAAACAACAATGCAAAAAATGCACCTGTCAAATGGGACGAAAGATGTCAAAAAGCTTTTGAAACAATAAAAAAATTAATAGCGCAAGATATAACCCTTGCCCATTTTGACCCTAAAAAAGAAATTGTTTTAGTGACAGATGCCAGCCAGGAGGACATCTCTGCTGTCCTGTTTCACAGAGAAAAATCGGGACAAGAACGGCCGATTGGATGTGCATCAAGGACCTACACCAAACATGAAAAATCAATGGCAACCTTGGATAAGGAGGCAGCAGCAATTGTATGTGGCCTGAAATATTTTGAACAATACCTCCTAGGAAACCGATTCACCATCAAGAGCGATCACAAACCATTGTTAGGACTGCTGGGAGAAAACTAGGGCATACCACAAAGAAGGAGGGACCGGTTACAGAGATGGGCACTATTCATGAGCGGATTTGATTACAAATTTGAGCATTTAAAAGGCACAGAGAATTATTTTGCAGACTGCCTATCAAGGTTGCCTGACGACAGCACAGACAAATCCATAGGAATAATAGGTGTTAATTATCTTAATTTTGCTTCTACAATTTCAGATTGGCCAATCGACAACAAAAAAGTAGCTGAAGAAACCTTAAAAGATCCAATATTACTAAAAATTATGGAATATATCGAGAAAGACAGATGGCCAAGTAAATGCAATGAAAAAGAGCTACCATTTTATACCAAAAGAGAAGAATTACATATAGAAAACTTATGCATCTGCTGGAGACATCGCATTGTGATACCAAAGACATTACAAAAGACTATGCTGGAGGAATTTCATGAGCCCAGTCACCTAGGTATGACAAAAACGAAGGCATTAGCTAGATCATACCTATGGTGGCCAAACATAGATCAAGAAATTGAAAATAAAATAAAATCATGTTTGGCCTGCCTTAAGAATCGTGATGATCCCCCAAAATCTGTATACCCATGGCCAAAAGCAAGTTATGCATGGGAAAGAATCCACATAGACTTGGTAGAACTGAAAAGAGGTGTAAATTTCCTAATTATAGTGGATGCATACTCTAAATGGCCAATTATATACCCAATGAAGTCTACAACCAGTAAGCACATCGAAGATAAGTTCAGACAGGCTTTCTCTGTATATGGACTACCCTCCCTGGTGTGCAGTGACAATGGACGGCAGTTTGTATCTGCTGAAACACAAAATTTCCTTGAAAAAATGGATGTAAGCACATAACTATCCCACCATATAATAGCCAAAGCAATGGTCAGGCCGAAAATAGCGTTAAAACTTTCAAAAATAAGCTTAAGATAGCCCTAGATGATCCTCAAAACACAAAAGTCTCAGTGGATACTTTAATAGCTAGATTCCTCCTAAATTATCGAAATTCCACCCATTGCACTACTAAAGTTACCCCAGCAGAATTAATGTTTGGACGAAAATTAAAAACCAGATTAGATTTGCTTAAACCTAATAAAAAAAGTACAGAAACAGACAATGTCAGAAGAAAGGCAGAAGAAGCAATGACAAAAGCCCAGCAGAGGCAAGAAAAAATTATAAATCGTGAATTTATGATAGGCGACGAAGTGTTAGCAAGAGACTATCGGCAGATCAATAAAAAAACTATGGACAAGAGCCAAAATAGAGAAACAAGTCGGTAGAACGGTTTTTTTGTGTCGCTTACCAACTCAACAATTGTGGAAAAGACACAAAAATCAGTTAAGCAAAATACTAATCAGCGATGAAGTCAGAACCACAAAATGCAAACCTGCATAATAGAGAGTTTTCCCACACCAATACAAACATAAAACGCTATGAAAGACAAGGTAGATTACTGAAAGTAACTGCAGAAACTGAAACAGTTATCATTTTGTCGGCCATTGTTGTGTGTGGTTTTTAATTATATTGGTTTTTCTTGTAAACATTAAGTATATAGGTACTGTAAAAAATGTTTAGTGTCTACAATGTTGAATGTCTAGCAATAACTGCTTGTTTTGTATGTTATAGTATTTTTAAACAATGTGATTTTCAATGTGATTTTAAATAAGTTTTTAAGGATGACGTAAAAGTTATTTTCTTTTTTTTTAAATATAACGACTAAAGTGATTATTTATACACATACAAAGTTGAGGCTAGTTTTATTGTAGGGTAGGTAGGTTAATTTTGCAGGGCACAAAAAAGTAATAGGGGAAATTAAGGATGGAAAGAAAACAGTCATTTGTTTCATTATTTTATTGTAAAAACAAATAATAACCTTTTTTATCTACTTTGTAATTTTACTATAATATTTTGAAATTTTGTACAGACAATATTTTCGCAAATTCTCAACAAAATATTATATGTAAAAACTTAAGGGTGGAGTGATGTAATATCTTTGGATTTTACCTGAAAAGACATATTGTACAATTAGTGACCTTAGCTTACCTAGTAATGTTAATAGGATTTTTTGTAGTGACCTTATGAAAAACATAACCTAAAATCAGTCTCTTTTAATACGTCATCCAAGGCTGTAATTTAATTACTTACCAATAAAATGCTAATTGGGTACATATGATGCCTTCTTAATAATTTCCTCTCCTGCCCAAGATATCAAACTAACTAATTTAGGGTTGCTGAGTGCGAATATGATAACCGTTTTCCTCCATTGGCTCGTATTTTTGCGTAACGCATAGTTGCCAATTTTACCATTATTTACTGGGCGTATAAACTCTTATCATGTTTACCAGCCAAATAAATGACGTAAGTGAGGATGAATACGGAATTAATTTGATAAATACACCAGCAGAACTAGAATACATTTATTGACGATTATTATTTGTTAAATAAAATCAAGTAAAAACTATTTATTAAGTCAGTATAATAGTATTACATACACAGAATGTGTGCAATATGTACTTCAATAAAAATGCAAAAAAGACCATCAGTTTTACTTCTTTCTTTTATGAAACGACGGATCTTCTCTTTTCACTGACCAGCAGTAGTCTCCCATCATTGCAGAGTCCCAACGTCCTTGATATCGAGTTTCCATCGTTCTTATATCCTTATGAAACCGCTCTCCCATTTCATCGCTAACATCTCCAAGATTTTCCGAAAAGAAGTCGAGATGTGAGTGAAGAAAGTGGATTTTCAAGGACATGCAACATCCCAAAGTGTTATATGAGACAAGAAATTGCTGCACCACTCCTTCGTAATTTTCGTCTTTATTTTTGCGCAAAAAACCTTTCGTAACATTGACAAAGGCACGCCATGCATCTAACTCCTTTTCATTTAAAGTCTGTTGAAACAATTCATCACGCATCAATTTACGAATATCAGGTCCTATAAAAATTTCTTCCTTTAATTTAGCATCACCTAATTTTGGAAAGAACTGTTTAAGGTAACTAAATCCTGCGCCCTTTTTGTTCATAGCTTTGACAAAATTCTTCATGAGGCCCAACTTAATATGAAGAGGGGGCAACAGGATCTTGGCTGGATCTACCAGAGGCTCATACTTGACATTATTAGTACCAGGCCTAAATGACTCTCTAGGGGGCCACTCTTTGTGTAAGTAATGTTTAGTTGTAGCTCTTGAGTCCCAAAGACACAAACAACAACAGTATTTTGTAAAGCCACCTTGCATACCAAGTAATATTGCAATAACTTTCAGATCTCCACAAATTTGACAGCTATGTTCTTTGTAGTTGATATGATTTAGAATTAGGGCGAGATCTTCATACGTTTCTTTCATCGAAATAGAGTGTGCCATAGGAATAGACGGCCTTATGTTCCCATTATGCAGTAAAACTGCTTTGAGACTGTACTTTGATGAATCTATGAAAAGACGCCATTCGGATGGATTGTGTTGAATTTGTAACTCGGTCATCAGTCCATTTATGTCCGTGCATACGCAAAGTGAACCTTCCATTCTGTAATATTCTGAAAAAGGTTCATTCCTTTTTCTCTATTGAGTGTAAGTAGTTCCCGGAGCCAGCAAATTCCACTGTTTCAGTCTGGCACCTAAAAGTTGAGCTTTCTCTTTTGAAAGTTGCAAGTCTCTTAACTAAATCATTTAATTCATTTTGTAGTATAAGGTGAGGTTCATCCTTTAAAAGGAAGATACTGTCTCTCGTATCTTCATCCGAGGATGTTGATGTTGTATCCTCATAAGTTTCTGTTGGCAATTTTTTGTCAGTCGATCTTTCTGTAATATCAATTGTTTCTAAGATTCTCCATGCGACACTGGTCTTATTGCGGATGGCAAGTTTGGATACTGAATGGCACGTTGTGTCTTCTTATTAGCTCCTATTGTATTTGTCAAACAAAAATAACAGTCGTCATGATGATTTCGGGACTCTCTCCATATCATGGGAATTGCAAAGAACATGCTTTTTTTACTTCCTTTCAACCATGCCGTAAGGGTCGCATACCATATTAGGCAGCATACATGAGGAGCCCAACTTTTATATTGATCACCGATTTTGCAGTTGAAATAAAAATAGTATGCTTTCTTGACAACATTATTCATCGGTCTAATCTGTGACTGTACCGCAAATACTCCACAAATATGACCAAATCGGTCCGGTGAATTTTTACGAACGAGAAGAACCTGACATGTTGCAAAAGCGGAAAAACGTCACACAATGTAGAGCTAGAATTAAGAAATCAAAAACAATGAAACACACGTAAAATACTCTTAACTGATCACTTATGTTATATATTAAAGCGAAACTGACTTTGTCTACTCACCCGACACTGCTGGCGCGGCGCCTTATATATTTATGAGCCTCATAGTCTAGAAGGCTCGAGCAAATCCGCGTCTCCACGCCATTGTTGCCACATAGACGAGGCGGTCTTACCTGTTCGGACAAAACAATAGCCAATGACAAAGTGCTTAAGGCTCCCCCGCCCCACTACCATTAATTAACCATTGCCAAAACTGTTATTTTGATAGAAACTCAAGCCGACCTTTAAGAATATAGTAAAAATGGCAGCCACGCATAACGTGAAATGACGAGCAAATCGAGCAAAACTGTTATCATTGCCATCATCATCAGCGATCCAAAATTAGTCAGTAAAAATGGTTCTCGTTTCTGTAACTAAACTGACGTCGGCCTGTGTAATAGGCGTTACCACGGTTTCTTTTTCTATCGGGACAAAAATTCGCAGATAATATATAGGGGTATGTAGCACATGTTCATGAGAAAAACTGTCAGGATCAAAATAACGTTGTTTTTAACATAGTTTACCCATGATGTCTCTTTCTGTCCTATACCATAAAATTATATACTGTCTATTATTTGGGATCGATAGAAGATCAGATTACAGATTTCTTTTAATCAATTTAGATAAGTGATACCTCGATAGGCAAAGAAAGGCTTTTACCTCATTGACAAAAATCAAGTCCAAGGTCGCACACAAATTTTTCACAGGGGGGGGGTGAAAGTTACCCATTTTTTAAATCTCTCCGCCATCTTGGATTTTTGACACAGTCGCGTTAGATCGATAGAAGACCAGATTACAGATTTTTATTTCTTCAAACGAAAAAAAATTGAAATTACGTGTTAGTTCGTCTAAATTTCTAAAAGATGACAGTTATCTCCTTTATGTTGATTTCGTTTTGCGTTTGTTTACTGTCATAGCCCTCTACAGTTAAACTCCCCCCCTGAAGTCAATTCCTGGATGCGCCACTGGCCCTCTATTCCATAGTTAAAGTTTAATAGGTAGGTAGTGGGTAGGTAATTATTCCATATATTATGTGACATCAGTTTAGTTTTAGGAAATTAACGCAAAAATCCTATAACTTACTTTAATATTTTAAACAGTAATTGAGAAGGTATCTACCTACCTACATATATAGGTATACCTACCTATCTACTAAAAGTAGAAAGATAATGATTTAATTTTATATTTTTTTATAAGTAACCAACAGGAGGGAATTTTTTTTCATAAAATATGTTTTTTTATGAAATGTGTCCAATTCCAATATAAGAGTGAGAGATATGACAACATTAGCAGTCTCTTTTCAACCTTTTTTATGAGTTTTAAGATCAACGTTAAAAGTTATTTCTACCCAAGAACTTCGCAAAAATCTCTATCTTTATAGGATAGAGAGAGAAAACATAGTTCAGGGCTATAGTTGTGTTTTTTCTGAAAAATCATAAAATATTTAGAATTAGCGGTAAAAATTGGACCAAAAACATGTGCAACAAGTGCTATTGGCCAAATGGTTATGGGTTTATATGTTAATATATAAATGCAAGTTTTTCTGAATTTTTTGGCGGCCATCTTGAAAAAACGTCAATTTGTTGAAGGTAACGCCTGTTTTTTCGCTATTTTCAGTGGACTATAAGTAAACAAAATCAGGCGGTTGTAATTTGATTGGTTTGGAGAACATAGAAAATAGAACATAGGGAATGGATATCCCAACCGAACAATGTAAAAAATTAGGGGTAAAGATACGATTGACAGTTTCATAGCTAAAAAGGGTTATCGGGTGGGGAATCGTCACTTTCTATGCTTTGACACATGACAACGGCTTTTCAAAATTTAGTGTTGTTTTCATGGCATTCATTTTCTTATTTTTTTTTTTAAATTTTTTAGTTATTTACGCTAGTCAGTGAGTTTAGAATTAAAAATAAAGACAATATTGATAACTCATTTGTTCTTTTCAGAAAATACTTACTTTTTGTGGAATTTTTATACAATCCGCGAAGCAAGACAACTCTAGAAGTAATTTATTAGATAGGGTGAACTCGCCAATGCGCCCCCCCCAGAGGTCGGCCTTTTTCGAATTTATTTCACTATAACTTAAAATCTGACAGTTTCCTCTCTACCTTGTGTATTTATCTATAAATTGTTAACCTTCTGTCACCAAAACATTATTTCTCCCGCCAATTTTGTTAACGGGTACTGCCCCTATGGCCGACCATTGAGCTAGAGCAAAACATTTTATTTTACTTTTTTCAAGCTTTCGGATTGTAAAATAAGGATAATTATTTCATGGTTGTAAAGAATCTAATTCAAAAAATAGGTTAGCCAGTATGCGGCCGGGTCAAAAGTGCCAAATAAATTATTTAAAAGGCAATAAAAAAAGGCCGAACACTGGAAATTGTTCATTTATTCTCCAGTTAGTTTCCAGTGGTCGGCCTTTTTGGAGTAGGTATTATAATTCTGCAGTTTTCTTGTTTAATTAGTTTATTTCAAAGTTTTTTTAATTAATTAGTAGTTTAATGTTACTTATTTAGAATTAGGTACCTATAGTAATAGATACCTACCTTTTACCTGGTTTAATTTTGTACCTATACCTCTGTAAACGTTGCAGGATATTACCTTATGCTGTTTTTAAATTGATACAATTTAGTGTAGTACGTAGGTATTAATAAAAATTTAAAAAAATCACTCGTTCAACTTTTGTGCTTGTTTTACCCTTTGTAACATTTTAAAAAACCAAGCTCAGAATACATAAGTCCTGCTTAAAATGCACACACTTTTGGGGGCCGACCACTGGCAAATTGGCGGCTGGAGAGTGGTAATTTAAGGGCTGATCTCTGGAAAAAGCGACATTATAGAAAAAAACTTTTAATCCTAGATGCTATCTGCCATTTTCTAATGAAAGATAAATAGACAATCTAAAGAAAGGCGCAAATAGCACCTTGATAAGTTGAAATGGCTCCGAGCTACAGGCATTTAACTTTAGAACATGGCAAAAAAGGCCGACCACTGGCGAGTTTACTATTTTAGAGAAAAGACTCAAAAAAAGGCCAATTAAGAAATACCAACTTAAAAAGTAAACAACACAAAAGAAAAAGTAAACAAAAAAGTAGGGGTATACGTCAAGTCGGACCAGAGATCAAATTTGCCACTTTTTCTTTGGTGATATCCATTCCCTATATGTTCCCTATTTTCCTGGGAGAACCATGTCTGCTACTTAATCTTATAAATTTAGAGTAAGTGCATGGTAGAGCCAGTTCAAATTCATTATCAAAATCAATTTTTAGTTGATTTTCTTGCAATTTTCTTGCAGGTATATTATAATTAACAAGTAACCACATCAAAATTAAGAAATACAGGATATTTCAAATTCGATGTTCACCATGGGGATCTCCTAAACGGTAGGAGATACGAAAAGGTTTAAATTAGGGCAAAGTTGCGCAATTTGATGCTTTGCTCAAAAATTACAAATTTCGGAGATAGGCGGAAAAAACTAAAATCTTAATTTTTAGTTTTTATTTTTCTGCGCCCTTATTCTTAAAGCTGTCAAAAAGCGCTTAAGACTTTCTACCGGTACTTTTTTAAGATCTACCTAGTTAGAGGTCTGTTTTCGAGACTTGACATTTCAGTGTGACAGGAGCCCTGTCAAGTTCATTTTTTCTTGTGGACACATCCTTTTCTCCTGCCGTTTGGTTCAGAAAGGATGACAGATAATATTTTGCAACTTTATTTTGACAAGTCACCTGACGTTTTGAGTTTATTGACCATCATCAGCCTAATCTACCCAACTTTTCATATTGATAATACATAATTTAACAGCGCCTGTTTATCCAACAGTTTATAAGCATAGCACATTAGAATAAATTTTGGAAATTGACATACCAAATTGACAAAAAAGAAGAACAAAAAAAAGGTTTTTCTTTACCTAACCTCAACATGTTATGTATTCTTCCTTCTTGCTTAATTTCTGTTTTCTAATATCAGCTAAAATCAATCCCTCCTATTTTGAAATCAACCAACCAAAATGTTTTCTTTGCTTTTTTCATATTGATAGTGCATAAAGTTAAAATTAACCAACTTTTAAATTATGCACTGTGCTTATGAATTGTGAATTATAACTATGAAACTTGGGTAAACACTTCTATTAAGAATAATCTATTTAACATTATGACTATGAATAAAATTGTGCTTAGGTTATAAATTATCAATATGAAAAGTTGGGTAAACTCGCCTTTACTCAAAATATTTTGGAAACCCGATTGCAGTACTTTTTTAACATTTTAAAAATGACAGTTTTTTTGACATTTTGTTATTACAAAATAACTGTACCTAATATTTTAAAAATACGCTTTTTGTTTTTTAATCTTTGAATTTCGGCTGATGGTGGTCAATTAACTCAAAACGTCAAGTACTTGTCAAAATGAGGTTGTAAAAAATTGTCATTCTGTATGAACCAAACGGCAGGAGAAAAAAAAGCATTTGTCCATAAGAAAAAATAAACTTGCTCCTGTCACACTGAAATATCAAATCTTGAAAACGGACCTCTCATTAGGTAAATATTAAGAAAGTGCCTGTAGAAAGTTTTAAGCGTTTTTTGGCAGCTTTAAGAACAAGGGCGCAGAAAAATAAAAACTAAAAATAAAACGAAACCTTGTTTTTTTTTCGCCCATCTCCGGAACTACCCGGAATTTGTAAATTTTTTGGTTTTCAGCATAGCATCAAATTGCGCAACTTTGACCTAATTTAAACCGTTTCGTATCTCCCACGATACACTTAACACGGTATGATAATGCGCATTTCGGCGTGACGTCACTTTGTGACCCCGATACCAAAACATGTGCATAGAAAAGGTATTAATTTTCCTTAATGTAATTTTGGGACGCCGCGCGTTTAATGTGTTTTGGTTTGTACGGGTTGACCTGCGTTTGTTTTAGATTTACATTTTATACATATGGCGTTTCCTAAAAGCATAACCTAAATATATAGGGCTATGCTAAAACATAAGTGTTAAAATAAATAATAAAAACTTACAATTTTTTGACTTTATTTGGTGTTTATTTGGCAGGCAATTATCGATTTCATTTCTACAACTTTTTCCCTTGGTAATCTAAAGTATTTAATGTTTTTTATAATTCTGTAATAATTTTTACATTCAAAAACAGCGCACTTTCACATAGTAAATAATTATTATAAATAAATTTTGACACTGATATAATCATACCATACAACAAAGTGGTACTTGCACAAGTTGTGTGTTGTTATCGTAGAACATTGTAGAAGGCAGTCTCTCAATCAAATCGTATTGTTTTGGGAGTGCGAGCGAGATTATTTTTGTTCCTTTACGCTTTCAAATAAAATATGTGACAAGTATATCAGCGCAGTGAACTCATTCTGTTAATCGAGCACGCTAATAAAACTTCGAATGTTGACGTCAGTGTATGATTGCGCGAAAACCGACGGAATTGGGCATAAATAGTAGCATACTGTGTTAAGTGTATCGTGGTATCTCCCACCGTTTAGGAGATCTCCATGGTGAAATTTGGAACACCCTGTATACTGCCTTGCACGGTACTTTTTTAAACTAAGTTTATTAGTAAAACAGTTTAATTTGATATTTTTACTTGCAATAAAATAAAATCAATTTTGGGCGTTTAATTCGAAGTTTTTTGTTATCTATAACGACAACTTGGGATATTCTCGAATTCCTACAATTTTTTACAATCTTTTAGCCCGTATATTTTAGTATTAGGGCAAATTGAACTTATAACTTGAATATGAGTACGTTAACTAGCACATTTTTGTTCACATCAAAAAACATAAAATTAAATATAATATACAGACTCCACCTTGTATACTGGTTGACTTAATTAATCATTATTTTCGTGAAGGCTACTTCCCTGATTGCCTAAGGGCAGCAATAATTATTCCAATTCATGAAGGAGGAGATGTAAACGACCCCTGCAATTATCGCCCTATCGCCTTATTATCATCTTTATCCAAGTTGATTGAAAAGATTGCTAAAGCTAGAATAGTGGAACACACAAATTTAATGTAATATCAAATTCTCAATTTGGTTTTCAACAAAACAAAGGGACAAACGACGCGATATTTGCTTTACTACAGAAAGTATACCTTAGTATTAACAATGAGGATTTAGTAGCAGCAGCGTTTTGTGATTTCTCCAAAGCATTTGATTGCGTGGATCACGGAATACTGCTGAGCAAGCTGGAACGATATGGATTCAAAGACAACACTTTAAAATGCCCATTTCTTACAACTCAGGGAGGTATCAAAACCCGATTTCCGGGTTCCTAGGAACTTCTAGGGGCGTTTTTCCAGGCTCAGTTCTTGGACCAATTTTCTTCCTTGTCTATATTAACGACTTGACAGCCTTGAGCATTAAGGGTAAATTTTTCGTCTTTGCTAGTGACAACACCATCGTCTGGTCTTGTTACAAGTCAGAACCAGAAAATATCATGACGAATGACCTAAAATTAGTTAAAAGAATGGGGCGACGCCAACTGTCTTTGTTTTAATGTTAAAAAAAACAACATTTTGTCCTTTAGGTTCTCTCAAACCTCTATTAGACTTAATAATCAAACCATCAAGTCTCAGTCACTAACCTTTGATACAAACTTAGATTTTAAAGATCATATAAATCAACTTAAGTCCAAATTATCCTCAGCTTGTTTTACCATTAAGGTTGTGAGCAAAGAACTCGGATTTCACTCAGCAAGAATGGTGTAATTGGTGTATTATGCCCTGTTCGAATCTCGAGCAAGATATGGTATAGCGTTTTCGGGGAGTTTTGCTCGGAAACTCTCTTTGAGTCAGTGTTCAGAATACAAAAGCGTGCTCTTCGGATACTCAACAAGGCGGGTCCAAGGGAACACTGTATACCCCTATTTACAAAATTTAAAGTTCTAACTCTCACATCACTTTTTATTCTAGAATCTGTTTGCCTTATCCATAAAAAACAAAGTGCCCAAAATTGTCATCAAAACGCTACTCAGCAACAACACTCAATAAGACAGTCCTCCAACATGCTTTTACCTTTACCAATACCCAGACTCACATTAACTAAAGACTCGATTATATACGAAATAAACTCTATAACCACCTACCATTAGAAATTAGAAGTATTGAGAAATATAATAACTTTAGAAAAACGGTCAGTAGCTGTCTTGCAACTAGACCATATTATGACTGTGTTGAATATTCTAGGGATACTATTACATTATAAAAGTTGGTTTTAATATTTGTTTATTTATATATATCGTACTGTTATATTTATACTGTCAACTAAATAGTCCATTTTTATAAATTATTATTAAATAATTAACTTTTTACAAAATAACTTTACTTATTTAAAAGTAGATATTTAGGTTTTGTCTGAGCATTTTTAATATGAAGGCTTTTAATTGATTCCCCTTTTCTTACAGTTTTTTAACATGTCTTGTTGTTTGTGTTTACTGTTTATTAACTATTTCGACTGTTAGCTAACCATATTTTGTGTAAAATATTTTTGTTGTAGACAATAAAGCTATTTTTGAATTGAATTGAATTACACGCTCGGTCTTTTCCCGGTGTATCTATCCGTCATTATTTAATTTAGGAATGTTTTCTTGTAGGGTTCTCCGATTATAGAATGGGTTTTTGCAGTTTTTCTGTTTAACCATGACTTGCAGAACTTAATGTTGGTTTATAAGTTGTTTATATCGTTCCAGCATCAATGTTGCATCATCATTTGTGAAGTTTGGCCTTTTCCTTTTTTTTTATTCACTCTAATATTCCATTTGTTGGGAAAAATAATTGTTAACAATTTTTGGTTTCAAAACTAGGTTAGTTTACCACAGTAAAGAATGTGGATAGTTGTTAAAAAAAAATTCCGAAGTTTATACAGATTTAATCACAAACCATCATTTTTTTCGGTGTACTGTGGATTTACTTGACGTCAACTGTCAGTGTCAAAAAGTGAAAAATTATGAAAAATAAAACGAATCCGTGGCAAACTAGGTGCACAATTGTAAGATATTTTTAAATAATTTTTCTTCCATGGCCAAAATCTAAACAAATAATTTCTACGAAGTAAAATTTAAGAAAAGTAGATTTCTTGTCCGTGAAAAATAAATAAAAAAAAGGTTCGTGGCATGGGACACACATTTTGCTTTTCAATTTATTATGACCAGGCCTCCAAGATCTAATGGATAGTCCAGAAACCTACAGACCTGTTTCATCTTTATAAGAAAAAATATAATTTCTCTATAACAAGAAGTTCCTAAGGAAAAAAGAATAATTAAATAAAAACCTATCAACTTTAACAGTGAAAACTTAATAAGAAAAACTTACAAAGTAACCAATGAAATATTAATAAATAAATAATAAGATAAATAAATTTCAAGCCCAACATACATTATTATTAATAATACCAAGTAATTTGCAAAAAAAGAGAGACCAAAAAAAGCAATATACCATCATATAAAAAAAAATTATTTTTGAAAGCATTTGGAATTTGAGTTGTTTATTAGCCGCCAAACATAAAAAAGTGTCTCGTCGTCAGTATACCAATAAGGGTATAGGCCAAAGATTTTGCATTACATGAACCTAAGTGGTCTACAAATTCGACGAAACTGTGAATATCTTGAGAGGCATGGCGTACAATAAGGACGATACATTGGGCAGGTGAAAAGTAAAAAGTTAGTGTAGGTCGATGCAGACGCAGTGGCACTGTCGCCACTGTCTGTTTCAAATAATTTATTG
This sequence comes from Oxystoma pomonae, assembly GCA_963921995.1. NCBI lineage: Eukaryota > Metazoa > Arthropoda > Insecta > Coleoptera > Brentidae > Oxystoma > Oxystoma pomonae. Next base: position 43,442,476 of record OY998169.1, on the reverse strand, counting down.
TTTCATCCTTATTAGGAATCATCAGGGTAACATAAGACTATACCTGGCGTATGAACCACAACATAAGCAACCACACCCAGCGAATTTCGGGATTGTACTTAAATTTTCAGATGACTATTGCTATGACGTCACCTTTCAGCGGATATGAACAGAAAAAATCGATGTAGATACCGCATCCTGTCATGTTACATGCCTTGAGAATCGGAACCAGCCTATCTTGCTGGTTCGGAATGATTGCGGTTCTCAAGGTATGGATCTTCACATAATCCGAAAATTCATAAAAATTTTTGATTATATACGCATGTAAATATAAACAATTATCTGTAAATTTAAAGTAAAGGGCACCAACATATTTAGGGGTAACCTAGCATTAGGTGGCACCTATATCTAGTTTAGTTTTAGGTTAGGGGAGTGCTAGGGGACCAAAAACAGGCCCCTAGATTTAGGGACCACCTAAGTTAGTTTAGGGGAGTTCTAAATACAAATGAAACTCTTCTCTAACCTAGGCCACATTATTCTAGGTGACCCCTAAATAAGTAAATATGTTGGTGCAAATGGCTGTTAGGGCGTTTATATTTCTGTCAACTTTCAAACCTAGTTTTGTTCAGTGGGTCATTGAGGTTAGGTTTTTCTAAATAAAAATGGAACGGACTGAGCAGTTTTCTTTTTGTCGCGGTTACCGTTAACCTTGGTTCTAAAATTTCCCAGAAGAATAAGCAAAAGAAGGAGACCTCGATTGGATAATATCTTCGAATATTGTTTAAATTTATAGATAATTGTTGATATTTAAATATATATATATATATATTCAAAAGTCTTATTTTGATGAATTTCGGGATTGCACTTAAATTTTCAGATGAATATTGCTATGACGTCACCTTTCAGCTGATATGAACAGAAAAAATCGATGTAGATACCGCATCCTGTCATGTTCCATGCCTTGAGAATCGGAACCAGCCTTGCTGGTTCAGAATGATTGCGGTTCTCAAGGTATAGATAACATAATTCGGAAATTCATAAAAATTAAAAACTTTTGATTATATACACATGTAAACATAAACAATTATCTGTAAATTTAAACAATATTCAAATATATTACACAATCAAGGTCTCCGTCCTTTGCTTATACTCCTGGGAAATTTTAGAACCAAGGTCAACTAGAACCGTGATAAATCGCAATCGACTTTATATTTCTGTCAACTTTCAAACCTGGTTTTGTTCAGTGGGTCATTGAGGTTAAGTTTTGTCTAGATAAAAATGGAACGGACTGAGCAGTTTCCTTTTTGTCGTGGTTACGGTTAATCTTGGTTCTAAAATTTCCCAGAAAAATAAGCAAAAGAAGGAGACCTCGATTGCGTAATATACGGCAATATCTTCGAATATTATTTAAATTTACAGAAAATTGTTGATATTTAAATATATATCTATCAGATGAATATTGCTATGACGTCACCTTTCAGCTGACATGAACAGAAAAAATCGATGGTTCAGAATAATTGCGAATCTCAAGGTATGGACCTTCACAGGATGTGCTATCTAAGTCTCTTTTTTCTGTTAATGTCAGATGATAGGTGACGTCATAGCATTTTTGATTTGAAAGTTTAAGTAAAATCCCGAAAATCATAAGAATTAAAAACTTTTGATTGCGTATATAAACATAAAGAATTATCTGTAAATTTAAACAATATTCAAAGATATTACACAATCGAGGTGTCCTTCTTTTGCTTATTCTTCTGGAAAATTTTAGAACCAAGGTTAACCGTAACCGCGACAAAAAGAAAACTGATCTGTGTAGACTGCAATGGCCAAAATATGACATTTAGCTTAAAAAATTTATGCAATAAAAAACGAGCATACAAAATTTCGTATTTATCCAATGTTTCCCAGTGGTGCACCCAGGAATTGACTTCGGGAGGGGGGGGGGTGATGTTAAAATCATTCTTTAATTATAAAGGGCAAAATTTTTTTTGAAAAGAACACTTAAAATGCAATTCTGAACTTAAAATTAAATTAAAATAATTGCAAATATTGATGGGGTTTTGCGAATTTGAATTATTTATTTACTCTTAATTTATTTGTAAAAAGGTAAAATGCGCCGCAGGCGAAAATGACACTTAAAATGCCATTTTTGACATCAAGTCGCAGGCAAAATGTTTTGATAAAATTACATTAAAAAAACCATTTTTTCACGAAATCGTAAAAATGAAAGGTAAAATTAAATTCCAGGCTCTTGTATTTTATTCCCTATATATTTTATTTCTGCAGTTATTTGATTTTGTCAATTCTAACCAGGCTTCTCGGGGAGGGGCTTCTACTCCAAAACCTCTCCCCTCCGTGCGCCACTGTGTTTGTTTCGGAAAAAACAACTAAAAATGATAATAAAACAAGTGCCAGTAGCGGTATACAAATTAACACGTATAGAGAGCGTCAAAAGTGAGGCAGACAAACTTTTCCGGCAAACAGTTCCGATATCACCGTAATCCAGAGAGCCAAGACGAACAAAATATACGAGATTCCGACCTGGTGACTGTTGGGCAATTGGTAGGGCTGGCCCCCTATCTCGTCCACGTGGAAGCCTAGCGGAAAAATGACGGCGGCTAGACAGAATAGAACCACTGAAATAAAAAAAAAACAAAAAGGGCTATTAGTTTCAAAAACCCCAAAAATTTAATATCTATATTCTATAATTACTATATCCGTTACGAAAGTTATTCACTAATTTGGTTGTTGTTACCGGCGATCTCCAATGTTGTTTTCAGCTGCTTGCAGTTAGGAAATATGAAAGTTCAGTTGGGAAATTTAAGTACATTTTACAAAACAATTTATATTTGTAATTTTTTCAAACAATAAAAAAAAAAATCTCAAAGTTTCAGGTAACTTGGGAATCGCTTTTAATATTAGTTAAGAAAATGGCACAATTAAATGGTTTTGGATCGCCGGTGGTTGTTGTGTTTTTCATTATGCTTAAACATATTGATACTTCAAAGCTAAGTACCAACATCCCTAGTTCCATTTAGGTCAAATCCCAACCCGCATAATATCATAAGACGGTAATGATTCATAGATGTATGACCATCACCATCATGGTTCCTAAACTTCTTGATAAAAATATTCAAGTTCACAGTTAAACACAGTAAAGTTTTAGTCCGTTTACTGTGCACTGCATAGATAAATTATATTATAAAGAAAGTAGTTAAAATATTGCCAGATCCAAAATTTTTTCCCCTAGATAATTTCCTAAAAATTCCCCAGATTTTTCCCAGATCTTTTAATTTAAAACCGAAGTCCTTGAAAGCAAAACATATCCATATTTATCAATAACACTTTTCCTACAAATAAAAATCAGACCACTCACGGTTCATTTTTTATTCTAAAATAAGAGATTTTTTATTCGACAATAACAAATTTTTTATCATAGTCATTATTTCAATTATTGAAATTAACGCTAAGTAAGTAAGGCCCGAGATTTGCCCAGGGTTCAAAGTGTTCAGGGAAGACCTGGAAAAGTCAGGGAATTTGTATGCTGTCAGGGAAAAGTCAGTAAAAACCCAAAAATGATCTAAACGTCAGGAAAAAGATGTACAAGAAGCTAGCAGCGCAACTTACGATTTTTTTATTAGCACCTATATAACTAATTAGAGCAAATTTGGTGCTAATTTTGTTCTGAAAAAAAAGTTAGCGCATGCGCTACTAGGTTCCGTGAGAAGCCAGCAGCGCATGCAATTACAGCATAATTAAGAGAATTCAGAAAAAAAGATACCTACATAATTAGAGCTAATTTAATGCTCCATAGTTTCATATTTTTTATTTAATATAATACGAAAATTATACTACAAATATTATTTTCTTATAAAAAAAATAAATCGTTTTTATTTTACAGTGATTCAGTAAGATTACTTAACACTAACATAACTATTAAAACCGGGCAAATTACTAAATTTCTATTCCATAAAAAATGTACAGCTCGTTTGTTTAAACAAAGAGCGGAAGCTAGCAGTGCAAGTGATTGTAAGCAAACGAAACGTAATTTAACTCCAAAAGTCATATGAATCACTATGACCGATTTAGTGCTACAGAGTTATCCCATTTTTACAAAAAAAAACTACTCATTAGGTAAATTCTCCTATAGGCATTAGATTTTAAATCTATCTCATTTAATTATCCCAAAATTCTTGATATCCAATTTATTAAATTAAAACTATAAGAACTATTGTGCTAACGCCTTAGAAAATTTAGAGCTCGCTTTTTTTTAAATATAGAGCCTGCGCTACTAGCTTGTACGGTAGCTAGCAGCTCAAATAATGTCGGGAAAACCAAAACAGGTTTAATACCAAAAGTCACATGAATCATTAGAACCCATTTAGTACTACAGAGTTACATCCAAGGTTACATCACTTTTACCAAAAAAAAACTACTCTTCGGGAAAATTTCCGTATATCAGAATATAATATTTGTAGTATAATTATAATATATAAATTAAAATAAAAAAATTTATGAAGCCATGGAGCACTAAATTAGCTCTAATTAGGTAGGTATCTTTTGTTTTCTGAATTCTCTTAATAAGGCTGCAATCGCATGCGCTGCTGGCTTCTCACGGAACCTAGCAGCGCATGCGCTAACTTTTAAAAAACACAAGCCTTAATTTTTTTTTGCGAAACCAAATTAGCACTAAATTAGCTCTAATTAGTTAGAAGAGAACAAAAATCATATATAGACATAATTTTTGCTACACCCAGTCTCTCATCAAAAATTACGGAATGGCAAATTCTTGACAATGAACCACTGACAACACACAGGCACATTGTAATTGAATACATAAATAAAAACCTAATGAAAAACAAGTTAACATCCGAACTTTCAAGGAGGACAACAACAGAACTCTGATAACTTCGCTACTTACTGGTGGAATTAAGACATTGCCAATGCTAGAGAAGAATGCGTCAAAGCTCAGAGAAAATACATACGACAAGCCGCAAATGAAGAAATAGAGGGAGAAGGGGCTCGTATATGGGACGAGTACAAACAAAAGAAAAAAGTTTTAAGGGACAAAATACGAGATGAGAAGAAACTGCATTGGGAAAAGCTCTGTAAAAAGTTGGGACGAAGATGTATGAGAACAAGGCTACCAGATAGTCAAAAAACAATTTAAAAATACTGGCTCACCTTTTAAACTTACCAAAGAAAAAACTGAAGAGGAAATAACAATACTTTTCCTAAGAAAAACGAAACACTTTCAGCAGCAATACCAACCGACACTATTTACAACAAAACAGCTAAAATCAGCAACAGAACAAATCAAACCAGGCAAGACACCAGGACCTGACTCACTACCACCAGAAGTAATCAAAGAACTAGTACAAATAGCACCGGACATGATACTGCAGACTATGAACGGTTTGCTTAAAAGATAGGAATTCCCATGCAGCTGCAAAATAGCAAAATTGGTCCTTATACACCAAAACGGAAAACCATACGATGCTGAAAACGCATATAGGCCGCTCTGCCTAATTAATACGATTGCTAAAACATATGAGCACTTGATAAAAACAGAATAGAGTACGAGATGGAGACAAATGGAGGTTTGTCCCCCCTACAATACGGGTTTAGAAAAGGCAAAGCTACTATGAACGCAGTAAAAAAGTGTTAAGAGATAGCAAACGGAACAAATCCTAACAAGAATAAAAGTGAGTGGGTAGTGCTAATAGCGCTGGATGTAAGAAATGCTTTTAACTCTGCCTCGTGGCTGAAAATAGTCGAAAGGCTAACAGACACTCTTATATGCCAATATCTTATAAGTACCGTAATTAGCTACTTCAAAGAACGATACATACTTAACGAACAAAATAAATTTAAAACATCAGCAGGCATCCCCAAGGATCGGTATTAGGGCCCCTACTCTGGATTATATACTATGACCCCATACTTAGACTAAAACACCCTAGAGGCGTGGGCATAGTAGGATACGCGGATGAACTAATGGTACTAGTCAGGGCTGACACAGCGATATATCTTATGCAAAGAGCAAACGAGGCAACAAGACTTATTAACGAATGGATGACAAAAAACCACCTAGAATTAGCACCAGAAAAAACCGTAGCTGTTATACTAAGCGGAAAAAGAGATCGACAAAACATTGACTTTCGACTAAATGCAGTCCTCATAAAACTGCAAGAGCTTACGATATCTTGGAATCCACATCGGTAAAAACCATAAATTCGGAAAGCATATAGAAGAAACTACTAAAAAGGCAACTATAAAGACTCGCTGAACTACAAAGACTTATGCCTGACATAAGCGAGACCAGTACGAGCAAGAGGAAGCTACTATTCAGTGTAATCCATTCCATCGTGGCATATGTTGCAGTGATATGGAGTCCAGCATTGCGCACAAAGAAGTACAAAAACATGCTGATAGGAATGCAACGGAAAGCCTTACTAAGAGTAGCCTGCGGCTACCAAACGATATCAACGGAAGCTATTCATAACAAGAATCCCGCCCATAGACCTAATTGTCGAAGAAATTGTATACGAAGATAAAAATGGACACAGTGAAAAAAACAAAGAAACTGCAAAAGAGAAAACTCAGGAATCCTGGCAAACAAGATGGGACCGAAATACCGAAAAAGGACAATGGCCGAAAATAATTATTCCCGACATTAAAACATGGATATACTGCAAACAAAAAAAATGAATTACTATATGACGCAAGCTCTAACGGGACATGGATCTTTTAGGACATACACAAAGCGAATAGGGAAAATGACATATGTCGGTACTGTCAAAAAATAGATGACGCGGAACATACGTTAATTTACTGTCCAAGATTTGAGAACTAACGCCAAACAACAAGACACGATCTACAAATAGAGAATATGACCATAGGGAACCTCTTCAAAGAAATTATGCAACATGTAGATAAATTGGAATTAAAGACATGATATAATAAGAACGATTCTAAAAATTAAACACGAAGACGAACGCACCTAAGAAAAGAGTGAACGGCGAAATAGTGGCTCTATTTCGACAAAATCTACAGCGTAGGGGTTTAGTTCATAGGCGTCTTCAAGAGATGATGAATCGGGCACATTCGGTAGATCACCAGAAGCCGGTGTCTATGAAGAAAAAAAAATATAATTACTTATATAGGTCCTAATAAAAAAATCGCAAGTTGCGCTACTAGCTTCTTGTATATGGAAAAAGTCAGGGAATAAGATACCCATAGTGTGCAACTGTTTATTATTACTTTAGAAATAAACCTGGTATAACAAAAATATTTAGAATCTTTGAATTCTCCCTTGTATACAAAAAAAAAGAGAGAGTCACTACAGTTTGTCTGAGCGTATTTTTGTCCATACCAATGAGGATGTAAAAAACGTGCCAGTGAATTTGTTGTTTAATTCCGTCCTTATTGCTCTTACCCCCCTTTTCACCGACTTATTTTGATGTGTCCATTAACTAAAACGTCCATTAACATTAAGTTTTCGTCTTTTCCGTTAAAGAAAGTTTTAGTAAGGGACAGATAAAAAATATTCGGTGCAAATGGGGGTTAGAGACTAAAAATTTTCCTGTTTTTCTGCAGAAATCTATTTTTTGTTCTGAATTTATTTTTTTGTTTGCTATTGGAAGAATTTAAAAAAATTAGTTTCGAATTTCCATTGTATTTATTTTTACTTTTTCACAACGTTTCGAAAGCTTATGTATCTGCAATCGTCATCAGGTGAATACTAACAATAACCTAAGACTACCTAAGCTAATATACTAGCATGTGTTTAGTCAACCATAAAACTACTGATTGGCTCCACCCTTTCACAGTTGAAATATGTTACCTCCGAAAAGTGTGGGTTTCCAAATATACTTGATGGTAACGCTTATTTGAGAAAATACATTCTGGTTCGTCAGGATGAATGATGTTTCTTTGAATTTTCGCTTGAATACATCGGAGAAACCAGTCGACCTATGGAAGTTCGACTTACCGAACACAAACGCAAACCTCGACATGGGGACACAACCGGATCGAAAAAAGCTCAACATTGCTGGGAAAATCAACATCATATCGAATGGAAAGAGGCAAAGATCGTCGCCAAGGAGGAAAACTTATTCAAGCAAAAATTCAAAGCAACAGCATTCATCCTGAGGAACCACAATGTATTTTCTCAAACAAGTGTCACCATCAAGGATATTTGGAAACCCACACTTTTCGGAGGTAACAGATTTCAACTGTGAAAGGGCGGAGCCAACCAGTAGTTTTATGGTTCACTGAAAACATACTAGTATATAAGCTTAGGTAGTCTTAGGTTTTTCTTAGTATTCACCTAATGACGATTGCAGATACATAAGCATTCGAAATGTTGTGAAAAAGTAAAAATAAATATAAATTTTTCTTTTGATTCTTTTTAATTTCGAGACATTGCAATCCATGAAGCATGAAGTCGAGCCTCAAAACCTTTTAAAGAAGCATTAATAAATGGTTACGTTCCTAATAAGTTACGCACGGTGTTCTGAACACTGCACGATCTCACTCGAAATGGTATTACTGATGCCACCTATTGTTGATTTTTCAAAAAAATAGCAAAGCAGTGTTGTCAAATCTATGCCGTTTTTGTGGCCTTAAGGTATTACAACAATGTTAAAGGTTTGGCGAATGCGTTGGAAAAAAGTCAATTTGCTTGTATTTCATAGTTTGGTGAAGGCGGTGGTAACAGTTTTTTCAAATAATAACTTAACTAATAAGGGAAGAAAATGTCAATTTTTTTCAAAATGGTCAGGGAAAACCTGGAAAATTTCAAAATTGAAAATCACTTTGAACTTACCGAGTTTCTCGTTGCTTATATCTTGAGAGGTTTATAGTAAAAATTCGACCTGCCTCAGATTCTGAGTTGCTAATAGTAAATCGGACTTAGGATAGAAAGCGAAATAATTTTTTAAGTGATTGCTTAATATACATATTTTTTACAAATATCACAAAATCAAAGAAGCAGCGTTGCCAGGTCGAATTTGAGGAAATCAGTAGGTCATAGATTAAAAAATCAGTAATTTTGTGAAAAAAACAGTAGATTTTTTTTCCCAATAGTTGACGATATATAGAAGCAAACAAGAAAAAACTCTCTGTCTAGGGTCATCTTTATTGCACGCGCGGCACAGTGCCTCAGAATTGGATATACTGTTATCAATCCAATTTTTTAATGCATGGTCTTTCTCCCACTCTAATTTATACTTTTGGGTATATTTTCTTTTTTTTTATTTTGCCTATGGGGGGGGGGTGGATGTGACCTCTCCGGATGACGACTGGTCCTCAGAATCACTATAAGAATTTTTTTAAGAATTGGCGGGTTAGGTAGGTACAAATACCTACCTGTGCAATATACATATGCACTATTCTATAGTCTACCCATATTATTGACATAATAAACATTCGTATTGTCTTATAATAATACCCAGATACTCTTATTCAATCTTCTTACCTCATAAAGAAAATTCACAAAATACTTCACCAAAATTAACAAATAAACGATAGTTAACAACACACCCTTTTTTGCCAAAACAAAATCTAATAGTATTTTCCTTTTAATACACTGGTGCGCACTAAGGGTACCTGCTCATTGCAGCCATGGACCTATATAACTTATATAGGTCCTGTTGCAGCGTAAAAATGAGTTTAGTTGCACCCAGGGACCTATATAACCCATATAGTAGTAGTAGATGGGCGGCCATAGTCCTGGAGGCCGCATAATGGACCCTTTCTGCCATACCCCCCATGCACCACCGACTGATGCACGTGCCCCTTAGGATGTTAGTTTTCTTTCTCTAAGAGGACTTAATTTTGCCTGACACCTTTTTTGGTGAGGGCAGCAGAACTTGGTTGACGGTAGACTTTTCTCCCCAGCAGCACGCCGTCATATAGGTTGACCCGAAAATCGAGGTCCCGGTTTCGCTGGTCGAGGTCGCCGTCGGAGTCTTCAGATTCATCTCTTTGGAGTGGTCCTGTTACCCGAAGGTGGTACCGCCTCTTCCAAGTAACCCTCTGTCCCCTCCCGCTACCAAATCTGTCGGAGTCCAGCCGCTTCCCATGGAGTCCCGATCTCGGAGAAGTCCAGGTCGTCCTTTTTTGGGTCATCGGCTAGTCTCCTCTACCCAGTTTTGGTGGGATCCTTGGACGTCCACCTTTGCGGAGCTGCTGAGAAGTGGGGCCGCCCGTCGTCTTCTCGAGTCGCATTCGGTGTTGTGTGAAGCAATGTGTACTTGCCGAGATCCGATCCTGCGATCTCTTTTCTGCAGGCTAAGACGCTGTTCACTGGTCTACGGCGGCCCCTATAACTTATATAGGTCCCTGTTGCAGCGTAAAAATGCGTTTAGTATTTTTTTAATGACAAACAAAGAATAAAGATCTAAAATAGTCGATCCAACAAGTTCTCGAACGCAGCACGACGCGCACGGACATCCCCCGAAAAGTAGCGCGACATTTAAAATCGCCGACAGACATAAAAATATCATGATGTTATAATTAAAGTGGGCGTTTTCATATCATTTCTTTACCGACAAAAATTATAATTATTATTTTAAATAGGTAACTAATTTAGGTATAAATATTCTTGAAAAAAACAGTAAATCTACTGCTCATATTTTTTGAAAACCGAAAAAAGAAGTAGATTCTGCCGCAAAAAAAGTAGTCAGTAGACAAAGACTAGCGGTGTGTTGCGATTTCACAAACTGTGACTTTGTCACTGTTACTCGTCTGTCACAGTCTAGGTCTGCTCCAGTTCGAAAAAAAATAGCAGGGACATTTTGTCACGGGCTGGCACAGCGTCGCAGTATAAGCATAAAGTCGCGGAAGTCGCGATCGCGACGCTGGCCCTCGCTGAAAAAGGGAGTAGGACGCTGCGACCAATAAAATTTAAATTTTTTTGGCTGCAACGCGAGGTAGAGAACATTTTTTTTCATTTGCGACTTTGGGGTGTAGCATTGGTGGGTTTAACCGTGGTATTGACGCTGCATTAATTAGAACGCTGGGGAAAGGCGCCTGGCGAATGCACACGAGTACCACAGATGTGCCGAGTGCCAACCTCCACGAGTATATCCCACGCCAGTGGGATACCGGTACCCGCTGGGAAGGTTGTGAGGACATTACTTATAATGACAACACAACTCTGCAAAAAAGCAAAGGCTTACATACGCAACACAAACAACATCACACATGCACACACATCAGACAAAACACATATGCAAAGTTTTGTTTAAACTCCGGCCACCTCGCCCAGCATCTGGCAAACCCCGAACATGTAGACCCACAGTCGAAGTGGTAGTAGCAGAAAAACTAGAAGTAGTGCACTAGGCCACCGAGAAGTATAGGGCCCACCCTTGTCTAACCAACGTAGGGGGCTGCCCCGGACACTCGGTGAAAATCTCCAAGCGAAACAGTAGTGCAGTTGGTAACTGGAAGAGGAGCGCTGTGCGCTTTGGGGGGGCTCTTAACTACGGCCGTCGACGGTCAAGTGTGCGGAATCAGGAGGAGGTTTGACGGGGAACCGAGGTGGACGACACTACCAAGCATCACCTTTTACACACACTCAATAATGCAGACACAGCCGCACACACAAACCCCTTATTTCTCTGTTTCAGATGAATATGAACATGAGTGGAAAAGAGGAAAAAAGTGCACTGATAAAGAGGAGCGAGGGAACCCCCTACCCTACCCCACCAACCGCTGAGGAGGGTGGACTCAACGAGGAAGAGCTTCTGCGATCCTCCGCCGACGAGATGGAGGTGGACTCGAAGCTGGGTGAGGGAAAGCCCGAGAGGAACCCGGAGGGAGAAAGGACTGGTGAAGACAGTAAGGAGGAAGGGAAGGCAGAAGATGCGCCAAAAAGCAAGTCTGATGCCGACCCGGAATCTCTGGCCGAGCCGGTCCAGAAACCCAAAGGGAGAATCGAGGGCGGACCAAAACCTGGTAACGGGAAAGCTGAGGTCACGCCGGAATCGCCAAGCGAGAAAGAGCGGAGGAAAGCGGAGAAAAACAAGAGGCGTAGAGAGTCCCGCAAACTCAAAAAACTTGAGTGGATGGCCCAGCAAGAGGAGAGCAGCCGGGCGGCCAGTGAGGGGACCGGGGACCAAAAAAGGGACCCCGCCCTCTCATCCGGCAGCAAGGCTGCCCCTCCAGAGGTTCTTAAGCCGCCGACTGTTGGAAGGGTGAGTCAAGGTCCAAAAGGCCGAGACATAATGGCCAACACCGGCGGCACCGGGGCCCCGAAAAACAAGGGTCAGGCCTATCGAGGACCTGAGAAGAGGGACAACCTTAAAACAGCCAAATGGCTGGCAAAGAGGGTGGCGATTGCCAACCTACCGAAGGCGCCAAAGAGCAGAAGCTCGGAAAGCCAGGGAACCCAACAGGGTATATCTGGCATAGGGCACGCTGCTCCCATGCGCCGAAGACCGGACACATCCAGGACGCCTGAGGAGAACCGAAAGAAGCCGAGAGGTGGTTCGACCAAAATAACCCAGGGCGAAGAAGCCGTGCACACGTCCCCACTACTCAGGGGGGACCTGAGCACGGAAGAATCGCCCGCAGAGGCCGAATCCCCTCAAGGCGAGAGTCGGGGATCCAGGGCTCTGAAGGTTGTGTTCCGCTCCGATAGGGCAAACAGCAAAATCGAAGAGGCAGAGGTGGCCGAGGTACGCCGTGATCTGCTTGGAGCGATGCTCGGGACAATGAGGGCGCCGGGCGGCCCCGAGCTTCGCTTCAAAAACTCCGGCTTGGTTGAACCAGGCTGGATGCTGTTCACGGCGGAATCAGAGGCCACCAGAGACTGGTTATTGGACCAGGTCCAGGTGGAAAAGGGCTGATCAGGCCCCCTGGCCGGAGAGGATCGCATTCTGGATCCGATCAAAAGAAGAGGTAGACGTTACCAGATTACTGGAATTCCTGGCGCTCCAGAACCGGCCGCTGGGCATTGGACAGTGGAGGCATCTGGAGACGACGGGAGGAGCGGGAGGCTGGCGTCTGACTTTTATGGTGGGCGTGGACACGATCCAGTACCTGGACTGAGTCGACTGGCGTCTGTGCTTCGAGTTTGTGACCCTCGCGGTGTCAATGTCACGCTCGTACAGCGCGTCCGCCCGTCGGCCTGGAAAGGGTGCGAGGAAGGGTCCATCTGCCCCCAAGGGGTCAGAGTAAGGGGTTCCCTGCGCTCCATGACATCCCCGACATGGCGGCGATACGGGTAAGTCAAATCAATCTGCATAAAAGCTTCGGTCCGACTGCTGAGTTAGTCGGAGCGATGGCTGGCAATAATGCCCCGCAGATTATTTTAATACAAGAACCCTATGTTATAGGAAGAAAAGTAGGGGGACTAGGCAGCACCGGCTACAACATCATAGCCGGAGAAGACACAGATAAGTAGGAAAAACCAACAAGAAGCTGTATCCTAATATCGAGGGACCTCACTGCGGTAGCATTACCGCAATCGAGGACCCGAGACGTGGCTGCAGCGCTCTTGGAAGTCAAGGTAAGAGACAATAGGATTAAAGTTGTAGTTTGTAGCGTGTATCTTCCATACGATAGCGAACATCCACCTCCTTCAGAGGAATTAGAGCAGGTCATAGAATTTGCGGAGGAAAAACGATTGCCGGTGATTATCGGATGTGACGCGAACTCCCACCACGTAGTGTGAGGTAGCAGTGACATCAATCCAAGGGGTGAAGCGCGAACAGAGGTAGGGAGCCCACGTTTGTTAATAAGGACCGGGAGGAAGTTATTGATATAACGTTGGTCTCAAGAGAATTACTTCAAGACATCGTCGATTGGAGAGTTACCAAGGAGGTCATCACTTCCGATCATTCGGGGTGAGAACCGAGGAAACGTGCCAGAAACTCCGAAGGAATCCACGAACTGGGAAATCTACCAAGCGGAACTAGATTGAAGGAAGGGAACTGTAGGAGCTGACATAACCACGAAAGAGAGTCTAGAAGAAGAGGTGACAAATCTGGAGCAGGCAATCTTGGCCAGCTTCGAAGGGGCATGTCTCCTAAAGCCCGAGCCTTTACGGAGGGTAGCTTGGTGGAACAGCAAGATCGACAGACTTCACAGAAAAACCAAGCAGGCCCTCAACAAGGCGATGGCAAAAAGAGACGAGGCAACTTGGAATGATTACAAGGAGGCTGGGAGAGAGTTCAAAAAAGAGGTAAGAGGCTGCAAGAGAGAGCGCTGGAGGACATACTGCAGTGAAATAACCTCACTGCCGGAGACCTCTAGACTCTTAAAAATCTTGAGCAACGAAACTAGGCAAACCCTAAGTTCATTCAAGAGGCAAGACGGAACATGGACCAACTCCGTAGAGGAGTCATTGAGACATCTCTTGGAGGTACATTTTCCGGGGGATGAAAATCCGCACGACGAGCGAATGCCAGCTACACCTGACGAGGAGGCAACGCCGAATTGGGGGCTGACAGACCGCGTAGTCACGGATGATACAATATCCTGGGCAATAAATGAGTTCCGTACAAGTCACCAGGTCCAGGATGGGCTCTTCCTGGTACTGCTTCAGCGAGGCCTGGAGGCACTACTTTCTCACACGAGGAGAGTGTTTAGGGCCAGCGTAGCACTGGGATACGTTCCAACTGCATGGAGGAGAGCCAATGTGGTCTTTATCCCCAAATCCTTCAGACCTATAAGTCTCACGTCATTTATGATGAAGGTACTGGAGAAGATGGTGGACAAGTACCTTCTAGAGGAAATACTGGCCAACAGACCATTCCACAAGGACCAGCACGCATACACAGAGGGCCGATCAACGGAATCGGCTCTTCATGCAGTAGTGCACAAGGCAGAAAAGGCCCTCCAGTACAAGGAGTACGCACTCATGGCATTCTTTTACGTTCGACAAGGCAAGAACGCAGATAATAACATCTGCCCTTCAGGAAAGAGGAGCTGAAGCACGTCTGACCGAATGGGTAAAGTCTGCGTTAACAGAGAGGGAAGCACAGGCAAGATTGGGAGAGTCCAAGGTCAAGGTGGATGTGACGGGGGGCTGCCCTCAAGGCAGCTGCCTTTGTCCTCATCTGTGGTGCCTTATAATGGACGACCTCCTAACTCGCCTTACACAGGAAGGATTCGACGCGCAAGCATATGCAGACAGTGAAGGTCGTTGGCCGCTTCCTCGCCACTGTCTGCGAAAGAATGCAAAAGGCGATCAGAATCATAGAAGACTGGTGCAGACAGAACGGCCTATCAGTTAATCCTGCAAAAACTGAAATGATCCTCTTCACCAGAAAAAGGAAACTAGAGGATTTCAGAGCTCCCATAATGTATGGCAGACCCATAACTTTAGTATCAGAGCTTAAGTATCTGGGAGTCATACTGGACAAGGGACTCACGTGGAGACAAGGGCCTATGGAAGGGCAGAGGGGAAAAAGTAGGTCATCTGGCAATCGAGGAACTGGTAACAAAAGAGTTGCCGCTCCTAAAGATGCCAGTAGGGACTCCTTCGAAACCATGGAGGTTAAACAAGAAGTACAAAGTCACAATACCTGAACGGGATTGGTGGCAGAAAGAAGAATTTCGAAACGAATTAAGCAGAGACGCGACGGTCTGCTACACTGACGGATCAAAACTGTCAGTCAGGCAGACAACAGGCGCAGGAGTGAAGACCTAGAGGTTCAAGAAAGCTATCCGCTTGGCGAGCACGCTACGGTCTTTCAGGCGGAGGTATACGCCATTATCATGGCGGCAACCCTACCAAAGGTCAGAAATAGCAGGAGGGACATTTGCATATGTTCTGACAGCCAAGCTGCCCTCAAGGGTCTTAGTTCACCAAAAATTGTCAGTAGCCTGGTGGAAGAGTGCGTTAACGCGCTACAGACATTAGCTGAAGACAAGAGGGTGACACTGATGTGGGTCCCGGCCCACGAGGGAATGAGAAGTCGGACGAACTTGCCAGAGCTGGTGCCGAAACCCAATATATTGGGCCGGAACCGCTCTTGGGAATCACAAGAAGACAGGTGCAGAGCGAGCTCAATAAATGGGTGAGCGATCAACTGAAGTCGTCCTGGAGGGAAGAGCGAGAGTGCAGACAGTCCAAACTGTTTGTGAGTGGACCAGACGCAGCCAGAACTAAATGGCTCCTGGGAAAAACTCGCAAGGACATTGGATTGTTAGTAGGAATGCTGACAGGGCATAATCGGCTGCACAAGCACTTGACAAGCATCAGAGTGTTGGACGACTCCGCCTGCCCAACATGTGGGTGGGCAGAGGAATCAGCGGTGCACCTGATAGGAGAGTGTGACGGGTACGCCAGATTGAGACAGCCCCCACAATACAAGAGGAGGAGCTACACTCTCTAAGATGGGCTGACGTGCTGTCCTTCGTAACGAAGGCGGGAAGGCCAGGAGAGAGAGAGGCAAGAAATGTAGAAGGAGTGGGAGGATAAGGGTGCGAGACGGGGTATGGCAGAAAGGGTCCATGAAGAGGCCTAGTTGCCAAGCCTGCGGGGCGCCCCCTTACTACTACTACTACTACTACTTGGTATAGCATTTATATGTTCTGGGTAAACTGCTCCAAAGAATCACTGCTATTTGTCACCATGACACAACTGGAGCAGCCACGTCTTCACTAAAATCGCGGGTTGGCTCATCCCTACCAAAGACCCCAAAGCAGTAGGTCTACTAAAAAATCAGTAGACTTGGCAACGCTACAATGAACTAGAAAATTTCCTTTTTTCCCTACTGATTGCGGATTTTCTCCAGATTTAGGGAAATTTCCCTACATCTTGCTGTCTATATAAATATATATTATAATAGTATCTTCTATGGAGAAAAAATATTGAAACTAGCGCCATCTAGTTACAATAGATGCAAACTAACTATTTTCACATCTGTTGTACATGTTTGCCAGTAATAATAATATGATTGATTTTTTGTACATATTTTTTCATGATCTACTAGCTGTTACATCTAAAAGTTTATTTATTTCTTGCCTATACTAAAATAATTTTAAATCACTTGTTTGGATATACTTAAAGAATGTTTTGTTGCCATTAACTCTGGCTGCACTTGGAATTTTTTAAAAATAAAGTACAATTGCTTGATTTATTAAAAAAAGTACTAAAATGTTGCTTCTTTGACACTTTTTTAGAAGAATAAGCAAACTATACCATATAAAATACATAAAAAATACACATCATTGCCTATGCTGGCAGTTACCAACAGTTAAAGTACAATATTAGTAAAGTACCAGCAAATCGATGTTTGCTAGGAGGGGAATTAACTTTGACAATAAAACATGAATAAGGGTTTTCTTCTAAGTCTTTTTGCACACTTTCTAGCTGTGCAGGTAATTCAAACATTGTTTAGATGCTAGGTGCATATTCAATATTTCTCTATAGGAATCTATTTTAAATTTAAGAAATATATATAAAAATTAATAACAACAAAAAAATGTAAGATTGACAACGTGAAATTTACATTTAATTTTTAAGACTTGATTAGATTGACTTCTGACTAATTTTTTTTAAATGACCCTTTGTAAAATACTTACATTTTAAAATAAATAACTTACTTGCAGTAAATCCAACCCATCTAGCATAAGGTATAACATTTCTATCCCAATGAGAGGACGCCAGCAATATAATAGTGGTTGTGATGCAAATACAACCAACAAAAATGCATACCAAGGCAAGTAACCACTCTGGCTGAAGATCAGGGGTAAAACAAACTTGGGGTCTATTATAGAGGGTCATACAGGTCCACATAAGACCTAATCTAGTATCTCCTGAAAAACGAAAAATCCTGTAGCAGTAAATGTGAAAAACACATTTTGAGAAAAAGGGTCTTAAAACATTTTTTTTGCAGTTATACACTGCTGAGCCCCCACAAAAAAAAAAGAAAACCTACCTACAGAGCAGTAGAATTAAAACAAATAAAAACTTGATTTGTGCATGCATATATAGGAGAAGTTCTTTAGTTCAGCAGCTTTCCAGCAGTCGTGTACCACCGGATTTTGACATATGACATATTACACCCATCTGACATCTACCGGTTGTTGGATCGGTGGATCACAAAAAATAATTTGCAAATGCGGTGAAATTGACTGCGCTCCTGGACATCCTAAAGTAACTCCTAAAGTCACTTAAATTTGTAATGGCCCACATAATTCTCAATTTTTTGTGAGTTTTTCTTTTAAATATAATTTGTTCATCCTCATCCTCTAAGGAAGATGTATCTTCAAAAACATTGAGGGCTAGTTGCCCCACAACTCTTTTGAATGCATTGGCAGCATTCATACTTCTAACAAAAAACAACAAAAAAGTTTTTTCGTTAAAAAAAAAACAAATAAATATGACAGGAATGACATATGTGAAAATATCAACCAAGGTCCTCCTTCGGGGGCGTTGGTGGACACCAATTGCTAGATTTCTAGAATCCACTGAATAATTTATGAACCCGCTTGGTGCCACCAACATTCCACCTAATATATTAAGAACTCTCTTGGTGAAACTGGTGGACGACTTGCTGAATAAAAGAACTTGCCCATACTGTTTTGTTGCCAAATCCCAGACATACCAGCCAATTACTTATACCTACCCAAAAATTTTTTGTTATAAGTATCTACTTTTAATACAAAGTTTTTTGTCTTGTGATTTTTTTGATAAAGGTATATATTAAAAAAAAAATTGTATTTACAACTTTATTTACAAGCAAGGGAATCGTGTAGGGGCAAATTTAGGCTACTAAATATTTTAACTTTTCCTGGGTTGTACATTTTTAAATGCCTTATATTTTTATTCAAAAACTTTTCAAAGTTTAGTCATCTCTTAACTAATCACAACTACAATATAAGAGGGGCAAATCTTAATGTTCCTATTCATATATTGTCTGACTGAAATTGGTCCCCTTTATGCGTATGTAATAGGTATTTACGACACTAGACCTGTAAAGACACTTTCCGGTCGTGTATCGTACGTACTTTTTTTTTCAAACGATCAGAAAAAACATTTTAGTATCTATCACTTTCGTCGACGCCTAGCCGTGTTGCGTAATTTATGAACAGTCCCTTGATATTTTCTGCTTCTTGTTGGCTAGATAGCCATTGCCGCTAAGGCCGGTAGTTTTTAAGATGAAAACTAAGAAAAACAAGTAAAGTTTTGTGGTTAGAAATGATTTTTGTATTTTTAACTTGTGCAAAATTGTATAAAACATTAGAAAAATTATAGTGTAGTGCCTATTAGCTTCACACAGCTAAATCCGTGATGACTGACGACCAGTTATGGCCAACCATGGCCAACTTATCAAGCAAAATAATGATAAAAGAGCTCAAAAAGGCAGATTTCCAGGTTTGTTCTTTATTTACCTATATTTATAGTATACTCTGAATTTGAGAATTAAAAATGTGTGGTCGATTAAAGCAGCTTTTATTATTTCCTCCGGATTCAACTCATTTTCTAGATCCGAGTCCATTTTTGTAAACAAAACTTTTGAAACAAATTTAAAACAGCTTTTTTAGAAGTGTCAAAACTGCCTATACCAAAAAAAGGTAATTATGCAGTATACGGTTTTCTGCCATTTTTGATTTTTTTTTTTTTTAATTCTTTATGGGGGCACCTTCTAGGGTCCCTAGGACCCCAAATCCGTCTGCGCCAGTTGGTTTTTTTTTTATTTTTTTTTGTTTTTTTTTTTTTAATTTTTTTCACTAAAACAACCCAAACCAACACAGTCCAACCCAACCTAATCCAAACCAACCCAAAACAATCAGAAAAACACATTACAACCCCCCCTGGGCACCCTTTTTTCTCGTAAAAAAAAAATCGGGCGCAGACGGATTTGGGGTCCTAGGGACCCTAGAAGGTGCCCCCATAAAGAATTTTTCAAAAAAAATCAAAAATGGCAGAAAACCGTATACTGCATAATTACCCAAAAAAACAAGCTAAAAGCTGTCAACAAGAAGTCATAGCCAACTTGTCCAAAAATGGGACCGGAAAAGGATCAAGGAACCGGAAAATTGAACAAAAAGGTCCTTTCTGGAGAGTGGAAATATTTCGAAAGAACATGCCTTGTAATGTAGAAATTTCCTTATGAAAAATCGTACCGAAAGTGGCTATTTTCCGGTCGTTTGAAAAAAAATTTTTTTAATAAACTTTCACCAACAATTCAACAGGAAAAAACCTCAAAATTAAAAAGAAATGTATTTTTTTACATAGTAGCAATAGAACCATATACCATTTTGGAATATCTAGGCCATGACGATTTTTTTAAAACATTTTATTTATGTCAGTCCTGTGTACTTGTAACTGTCTCATATTTTTAATCTGTTTTTTTGTATTATTGTCTGTTATTATTTAGCTTTTAACTGTTTATTTTTTCAAAACAAAAAAGTAAGTTTTAGGAATTTTTTAAGTAGGTTATTTTTTACCATACATATTGCCACTATTTGCACAATTATGCTTAAAAGTTTTTGCAAATAAAGCTATTCTATTCTATTCTACAAGGTGCAGCTAAAATTTGCTTTTTTTCCCCTTACATGGCTTGCTATACTTGTTCTTTAAAAGCAAGCTTGTAAAAGCTCCATTTTAGTTGTAAATAAAATTTATTTTGAGATAAAAGTTTAGTCATTGTTACATAGACCTTTATAAAAAATTGTTTGTGCTCAGTGAATCAAATACCGAATAGAAATACTCCTGCTCAGGACAAACTTTGGTTGTCTCGGCTAGCTTTAAGAGATTCTGTATGTATGACATATTTGGATGAAAGAGAGCGCAACCATAACCCAACGGAGCATTTGCTTGGATGGAACGGTCAAACTGACTGGTTAGAAAATTTTAGTAATAGCACCAAAGGCAAGAATTTTTGGCTTAGGACTCACCCAACTCCTTAAGTTCAACTGTAACACAGTTTAGTCTATAAATGGGGCGCAGCCCTATAATCCCGAAGTTGCGTGCTCCAGATATTTTTACAAACAAAACCTTGAATCACCTCTAAATCTCATATCCAAAGATGTAACTCACCTTCAGATCAAGATACTCATCGAAGTTCGTAAAATAAATTGAAAAATCGCTATTTGAAAATATACACCTCTTCAAAACTAATGACCGGAATGATAACTCACCTCCCGAGCATGGTCATCTTTAGTCAAGACCAAAAGTAAAACAGCTGATCAAACACATCACAATTTCCCCTATTTTGGTTAAAACCGGTGCGCTTAGATGCATTGGTCTTGACCAAATATTGGTCAATGGCTTATAAATCACTATAGTGTTACCACCAGTGTTAACCTTGGTTTATAAGCTAGACATTAGCATTCAAAATTAAACTTGGGGGATTCACCAATGACAGTCAGAAAGAAAAACATCAATTTGTGTTAATTTATTAAGCTGATCTCAAACCGCAACAGTAGCGACTGGTGAAAGCCTTATCATACCTCCAACATCAGTAATGATCCAGTCAGGTCTGGCTAAACTCACAATAGCAAAAATATCCGCCGTCATAAATAAAGTCCCTGATATTATAGTTAATTTATCCATTTTTCTAAGTTGAATAAAACATACAATTAATGATTAAAAACATTAAAATACTAAAATACTTAAAATCTTAAAAATACAACAAATTTTTGTTGAAATTAGTTTTTGTTTTTATGGGTCAGCTGATTGTCAACTTTCAAGTAGCAATTTCGTGTGAGCTTACCGTTACTAAAGGCGGATTTGACGTAAGGCGCAATTTTACAACACTTTAAACCTTAGTTTAAACCAAACCGAGACGTGCATTCATATACTTACATTGCAATGCATCCCCGTGAAAATTAAGCAAGATTAATCATCTAAATCCAGGAAGCTATGAAAATTTTTTGAATTTCAGTTGTTTTACGCATGCACGATGCCCTTCAGTGCGATGGCATATGAATTTATGAATATTCACGTTTCACGTTGACAGAAGTAGTGTTTAATTTTCAAAAACCAAGCAGTTTTCGTTTTTTTACGTAAAAATATGTGCTGTCCAAAATAAAAATGAAGTTATGGCTTTTTTAATCGAATTTTAATGATCGAAAAATTAATAAGATGTGAAAGTGCCAAGAGGCAGATGTTTTCTCCGGATGATACCAAAAATATTACAGGAAGGTTTATTTTTCCCTACAATGAATTCAGTGGCGTAGCCAGAAATCGACTCTAGGGGGGGTTTCATCATTTATTATTAAGTACCTATATACCTACGACAAATTTTTTAAAATAGTACTTACAATATTTAATATTAGTATAGCGCCGCAGGCGAAAATTTTGTCAAAAAAAAAACCAAAAAATTCCTTAAAAATTTTGATCTCCTAGATTTTTTGTCAAATATTTTTGAAAAAGTACATTGGGTTAGATGCCAAGAAGGGGTGGGTTGCGGTGATTCAAAATTCCGTAGAAAGACTTTAACTGTAGGTAGAATTTGTTGTCCTCAACAAGAATTAATAAAATATATTTTTGTAAACTTTTTTATTTCAGAGATATTTTCAGACATTTAAAAATTATTAATATTTTCTGTGAAGCACCCTTTACTACGTGGTAGAAACATCAATTTTTGAAAACAAAACTTTGATAACTTCAAAATGCTTGACAAAAACCCTAAACATGTCATTATCAGCATACGTAGACAAAAAATGATATCTAACCACTGCTCAAATCTCAAATCTTTCTAGGGAATTTTGAATCACCCTGTGTATAGATTTGTTGCCAAATCATAAATCCGCCGCAGATGAAAATTTTAAGAAAAATTATGCTGGTGCGATACCTCCACCGGCTGGTGATAAAAATTCCTTAAAATTAAATAAAAATTAAACTAAAATTGTAACAATTAATGACGTCATAGCACCGTAGGCAAAATTTTTAAAATTTAAAACATTACATCAAACATACGTCACAAACCGGATTAACCACCAAACTCCCCCCTCAAAACCAAAAATTTGCAGCTCATTGAAAAGAAGAAAATGTAAACAAAATTTCTAACCACTTTCGGAATCAAAACAAACAAAAATGGCGTCAGGAATAACATCAACCCAACGCATTTGCACAAAACGGCCGTAAAATTGTTTACCTACTCGCGTGCGGTAAAGTGCACTTTACCGCACTCATTTGCATGCGGAAAGTAGTACTTTACCGCATTCAGTGCGGTAAAGTTAACGTTATGGAACTTTACCGTACTCCGTGCGGTAAAGTGACTACGTTTATTTAAGAAAATTAAAATACAGATATTTATATTTCTTTTTTGGGAATTTTTGAGGCTTGTAGGTAAAATCGTGTACCTAACACATCCGTAAAGTGTCTTTATCGCCCTTGCCGACTTGACCGAACTCGCTTCGGTCAACTGTCGTCGCGTGCGGTAAAATCTGACTTTCCGCACTTGTTAGGTAAATAACTGTATTTTCATGGCCTACGTGATCGTGATATGTTGCTAACAAAATTGCCACTTCCAGGGCGTGTATATTATCGGGACTATAGGGGTGATAAGTCCGACTAGATAAATTAAATTTTATTTCAGCTATGTGAAGCACGCTGTAAATTTAGATTTATTCATTGCCAATTGCACTGCAATGTTAGCCCTAGTTTAAATTTAACCGGTGTTTAGAATGCGCTTCCACAAAGAACTTAAAATATCAAGGTCTTGCTTTCTAAACATCAGTTAAATTTAAACCAAGTTTAACATTACAGTGCAATTGGCAATCAGTAATATTTTATGAAAGTAACACTCGTGGCATATCGGACAAAGCGTTTTTGTTTCTCACTTCATTACGACCAGGCTTCCAATGTCTAATGGAGAATCCAGACACCTACAGAACTGTTTCATCCTTATTAGGAATCATCAGGGAGTCATAGGATTGTACCTTGCAGTTGAAGCTACACTGTGTCCATACACACCTCTCGAATTTAAAACATAAGTTTGTAATCCGTGGAGACGTAGTAACAGTTACTACTATGTTCGCCGTATTAATATTAGTGTAAAGCACCCTATGAACTAAGACAATTCACGTAACTACACCCACCATCCTTGTTACACTTATTTTCACTCAATTCATTGCTTCTAACGCTAGGCACCTACCATCTCAATGTCCGTCTCACTTTACTCGCCACCATAAACATTTTCAGATGATTTTTTCGATATACTTTGTTTCAATACTACAATGTAACAATTTGCAGTACTGTTGTTTTTAGGGAAATATTTCTGTTTCCGACAATATTAAGTATATGCGTGCATTCATGCAATTTAAAGAGTTTGACCTAGACCCTGGACAAACTAGTTGACGAATTTGCTGCAATAAGGCATCGCCATTACCCCATTAATTTTGTGAAAGAACATGAGTTCTTTTGTACTTCAGTTCAAAATGAACTTCCTGAATTTCGATTGCTAGAATAATAGTAGATCAAAGACAAAAATAATAGTAGATTCTAGAATTTTTATAAAAAAAAATAATAGACTACAAAAAACTTTTATTATTATACAAAAAAATTAATAAGTATTTAAAACTTTCAACTCATCATAAACTTTATAAATTATTTCCTATCTCGCTTTAGTTCAAGACCCTAAAAAGGATAGGATAATGCGCCCCATGTTCGTTTTGAAACGTCTCTCCGGCGATTTAGACACAGACCATAATATTGACTGTTGATCGAGCTGTTTTTGGTATCTATTGCTGTGGTAGACTTTCACTCAAAGAAAAGTATAACAGTAGACGTGAGTGAGTGACCTGGCAACACTGTGGCTTACACAGAGGGTGGAACCTAGGACGAAGCTGTTTCGTCCTTATTAGGGACTCATCAGCTAGGTGTATCACATTGGCAGAGAATTTCGGTCGCGCTTATGTGCCAAAGCAATACCCTCTCCACATAGGCCGATCAGCTTTTATCGTTTTAGTGTCCTTTTCTCCACCTTCGTCGCCATTTTGACAGAAAACTAATGGATTATCTGTCACTTTTGAGTGAAAATGGCGGCGAAGGTGGAGAAAAGGACACTAAATCGGTATGAGTTGATCGGCCTATCTGGAGAGGGTACTGGCCAAAGATTATGGCTCAAGCGGAATAAATCCTGTCAATTACGCCCTCTCTATGAACAATCGAAACCAAGAAAATACCTACTGTAGTTAGCAGTAGGTTGAGGTAGCATCGATCCTAGGAGAGACATAATTATGCCATCTGCTATTTTTTTCGTTAGATTTACAGTGCCACAGCTATCTTCCGTTTGTTCATTAATTTAGTGTTTAGGTCTAAGCTTTTTTTGTTTTTTTTAATGATGTTTTAACAAAAAATGTATTTTGTTTTTTATGTTTATTTGAGTTATTTTAGCCTCAATACAGTGTTTTTTTTCTATAAAGTGAACGCTCCCCGGTGAAATTATCAAAAATAAATTGAATAAAAGAATATAAAATAGTTATTTATACGCATACGTCTCTCGAAATGCAGCCGTTCGCCTGTCGCGAGTCAAGCGTTCAAGTTCGCACGGTTTTTGGGTGAATATGTGATCGGTGAACCCTGGTTCAAAAATATTACAAGAAAGATTCTTAGCCGAAATAACTCTAAAAATTTTAAATTGTGATTGGTAAATAAAACTGTAAGTAGGTATTTATAGAAATCGTTATGACTAATGATTTAAAATACATTTTTGAACAACTGGAGGGAAATAATGAGAGAATTATTAAGATTATCGAACCACCGGGAAGACCAAAAATTTTTCGTTCCCGAACGAATCCTTTGGAGCATGCGATGAGGTTAATTAAAGAGATTTGGGTTACCTAATGAGATAGTGAAACAATTCAGACCGGGGCTTGTTAGAAAAATTTGTTTGCTAAAAGTTTTAAACCATTTAAGGAAACAAATTTAAAAATACCCAGTACAGGCAAGAAATTAGGCGCCAGCAGTCTGTGTGTATAAGTGGCTACATCCCTTAAAAGTTCGATTATAGTTAAGGGTCGACGAAAAACAGGCAAATGAGTGCACATCTTGACAATCAAACAAAGAACGTAAGCGTGGCGTGGCGTGGGTTGCAACGTCTATATAAGGCCAAGCGCACATGCAACGGCATTCAGACTCATTTTTGTCACGATGTAGCAAAGAAGGTTTGGGTCACTCTGGGGATTTTTCTTAAATTAGGGGGGAGGGAACGCTCCTACGCATTGGGATGCGGCTCTTGTATTTTTCTTTGTTTTTCCGACGCTCCAACGGTTCACCGGGATGCGTTGCTTTGTCTTGTGCACGGTTCACCGAACAGGACAAAGTCTCTTAATCTTTTGATTTTTTTCTTTTTAATACGACGCTCCAACGGTCCACCGGGATGCGTTGCTCTGTCTTGTGCCCGGTTCACCGAACAAGACAGAGTTTCTTTTGTTTGTTTATGTTTTGCTACGGCACTCACTGCACAGTGTCGGCTCTCTCTAGCTAAATAGGGGAGGATAACGGGGAGGGGGGAATTAGAAATTTAATTCAAAATAAACAAACTAAATTTGTCACTAAAAGCTCACTAACATCTAAATCTTTACAAGTAACGTCATACAAATAATTAAATTAAAATTGGTAGAAAATCATAAAATACATTACGTCTAAATCTGTACATAAGTACGAATAAATAAATTTTGAAGTTGATAGAAAATAAATTAAAATCACAAATAAAAAATAATTACTATTAAAAGGGGCACAATAGACTCAAATCAGTCTTTCTACAAAATCAGCATGATTCTTGACTGCTGGAGAGGGACGCTGTGCGTCAGAGTGGTCAGATTAGCGAATTTGGTGAAATACGGCTTCGCTGGTTTGGCTGCTTTGTCGTGCGCCGTTGTCTTTCCTTTAGGGAAGAATTATGGTGACGATGATATATATTTTTTGCAGTAATTTTTAATAAAACGCACGTTCCAATCTAAAGATCAGAGAATTGAAGGTCCGACAACGGAAGCAAAATTTGGCAGGTAATTTATTAAAAGGGGAAATTAGGGGGGCATTGAATTGACACGGCATCTTTAGCTTTCCAGTATTGCACAGTGAGGGTTAAATATTTTAATTAGTATTGCTTTTATTTTTTTACAATGATTTTTTTATTCTTGTTTTATTTTACTTCCTATAAAAATTTATTTAAATTAAGGGTTCTGTTACAATTTCGAATTATAAATACTATTTCACAGATATTAAAAGTAGACTCCTCGGGTGAAAGATTTCAAGGAGATTTATTGTCTCTGTTAACAAATCTTTTGTTCGAGAAGGGTACCCTTTACAATGGGTATATTGATATTTACTATTCAAAATCAAGAAAGCTGGTAATGGGCTTTGACAAAAGAGGGTGTATTGGCATGACCATAAACCAACCACATTATGAATATTTTGTGTATGTTGGTGCGTGGCCGTGTTTTTGTTGGTGTATTTTTTAAACAAATAAATTTAGTAAAGCTTGCTAATGATAAAGCTGTGATAGGAGGTCAAGTTTTCCTAAGTGTCTTGAGCCTTGCGTTTGCTTAACTAGCAGTCTTTATCACATGGTAAATTATCTCTTATATAACTACGTAACCCTCTACGGACAGGTTACCTAGGGCGTACTTATTTTTGTTCGTTCTAGAAAATAGCCAACAAGGAATGTTTTTCTATAATAGTGGGTTAGTCAAGGTACTGGGCTATTATAGGCATTTCAACTAAACAGCTCATTACTCACCTCTCTTGTAACTCGAAGCAGACATAGACTGATGGAACAATCACAAAGGGGAGCTTGGGTAAATCTCTTGATTCTTGGATGGTAAATAAACAATATACTCAAGGTATCAAGAATCCCGTATCTAATTAGGATTCACTTTTAATATTCTTATGATTTAATTATCACATTTTTATGTTTAATCGTGGTACTTTTGATATTGCATTGGTGCTATACTTTTTTTACATTTACCCTTTTATATATTTTTTTATTCATTATAACTAATATTAATTGAAATGGTGTGGTTTTATTTGACTTCCGGTAGGAAATCAACTGAGTCAAACTCTTTAGAACCTGGGTAAAAGAAAGACAGAGGGTAATACTACAAACACAACGTAGCGTCCTTAAGAGAAAAAATTTTAAAATAAATATCTGAAGAAAAATAAGGTAGTTAATGTATGAAAGCATCTGTGTGCGTCATGCCTAGAAGTTTTCATAATTTAACAAAACCCACGAGGTTGTTGATGTATGAAAGTATCACCTGGCCAGTGAAATTTTCATAATTTAACAAGACCCGGGTATAAACAGTTTCAATAGCTATGCCACATTGTGCAAGAGGAAATTAGACAAGAATTGGATTATCCTACAGTTTGCCGGCGCCGTAGCTCAGTGGGCAGCATATCCGCCTGCCGCACGGAAGGTCCCGGGTTTGAATCCCGGCTAGGTGTAAAAAAAATATCCTACAGACCATCAGCGAAGTTTTGACCAATATTTGTAACTGAATTCGAAGAAAAAAATAATATTATACTATTTATAATATTTTGACTAAAAAAAAGTAAACAGCTCCTTTTTTCGTAACGGTTATAAAATAAAGCATTCCGTTGATCTTAAACTTTGGTTTGGAGGTTTATCGTTGTTGGTTTAAACCAAAGTTTCAAATTTTATTAATCGCAGTTAAACAACGACTTGGAAGAAAAAAAAGCTGTTTATATATAATATACTCTTACTTTTTAATGAGGGCTTTGACATTCAATGTCAATAATTTATCTACCTCAAATTGAATTGAATCTATAACTGTAATTTTATTACAGTTGTATCTGGGGTTGGAATGTTTCGCTTTATGTTTAACCGAAGTGTAAACTACCCTTAGACAGCTGGTAACAATTAAACAGGAATTTTTTGGTAAACTGCCCCTTTTAAAAGTAAAAAAATCGGCATTGGGTTTAAGCTAAGGCTAACAATATATAATTGTAAATCTTCGAATTTATAATTTTTTCTAAATTTTTACATAATTTTTTACAGCTTGAATATTGCCTTGGATATTATTCCATCCTTTAATTCGTCCAGAGTACTCTTATATTCTTTTAATGAATAAACTTTAACGCCCAGTTTTTCAAAATCTAAATATCTGCTGCCCATAGCATCTATTAGTCCCAGAGCTTTGACAAAACTGTACGGGTTAATCTTCACTGCCAAAATTGACGCTTCTTTATTAAAGAGTTCATAAAAATAAAAATCAACAACCCACATATTGCAAATTTTAAAAAATAAGGTTGATTGATTTTTATTGAAGGTGTTAGCGATGTCACGTGGCCTCTAAAACGGGGGGGAAGGAAGCTGAGCTAAGGGCGGTTTAATAGATGTTGAGAGTGTGTACGAAACAAAAATACTTATAGATAGAAAATTACACTAAATTGCTTTTTTCCACACGTTTAAAATGTAACAATTAATAACTTTATAGCGCCGTAGAGGAGGGGGTTTAACCCCGAACCACCCACCCCCCCTCTTGGCTACGCCACTGGATTATCCAGTTAGTAAAACTATTAAATTGTGACCATTATTTCCTGGTTTAACTCTTACGTGATTTTTCCATTTGGCGGTGACACTCCAAAAAGACACAGTTTACCGCCTTTTCGTAGCATATTTACTGCAGATTCTATTGCAGCACAGTATCCGCTGCAGTCAATTATCACGTCAAACAAATAATTTTTGGGATCGGCTTTAAAATATTTCTTGAACTGATCCGGTTTTAAAAGGGCAAATCTGGTGCCTAAATAAAAGAAAAAACAAATTACGTCAACACCTGCCGTTTTAAAATTCGTTACTTTTTAATGTTTACCGAGTACTTGTAGGAAAGTCAGTCAAGCCGTGTGTTTAGTTTAGTATCGGGATATCTCGTGACACTTTCAAAACATATGTTATTGAAGGAAATCACCCAGCAAATATGTTGCCAGTACAAAAAAAAACCTGTTTGGGTCACGGCATTGTACATTCTTTGCATAAATTTGGCTGTGTATATGTGTACTACAGCTAACATACAGCAAAAAATATACAATGTCGCAACCCAAACAGGTGCATTTTTTGCACTGAGATTGTTTCACATTGCCAGTAGAGGCAATGTTTGCTAGGCACTTCACTTCTCTCAATCGACAGATCTAATACCCTGCAAAACCCATAATCCGCATAAATAAGTGACAAAAGTCGCAACATTTGCAACCCCTAAAAATATTTATATCTCTACAAATAATAAAACTCATCAGTTTATACAATGACGATAAAAAAAATGTCCTACGACCACACACGAAAGTAACCAAATCTGCACTCTATAACGCCTCAGAAAGTTTTATATTTCACACATATATCAATTTTATTTTCTTCTCTTGAGATAAAAATGAAAAAAAATTAATAATAAAAAATACGAATTAAATCCTAAAGTGGTCGTAGGAAAAATAGCGTACACAAATCGATAGAAAGTAACTTTTTTATACACTCGCGTGTTGTTTCACTCGGCTAGCGCCTCGTTCACAACATTCACGCTCGTGTGAAATATGTCACTTTTTTCTCTCATTATGTAATATACTTTTTCACTGTTCTCAGTTATCACGAGAACCAAACAATAAAAGCACTCTTAATTTTACCTATTGGTATCAATGACAATTCTGTCTCCTTTTTTAACATGCACTATATCTTTTCCAACTTCAATCACTGTTCCAGAAAATTCGTGTCCTAAGATAACTGGTTTGTCGCTAGAGTTATACTCACCCTAAAATTTCAAAATCGTATGAAGATATATATAAGTCTACATATACAATACAAACAAAAATAGTGTACATCATTTTTCTATAACTTACATTCAAAATATGAATATCAGTTCCACAAACCCCGGAGAAACCAATTTTTATTAAAACATGATCAGGATCGGTCACTTTTGGAATGTACACCTTTAAATGCTCTAATGTTTTTTCATTTTTAGAAAACACCAAAGCTTCCATATTTAAATATTTAAGTCGACCAAAATATAAATTAGCATTTATACCAATTGCTTTTTATTATTTTTAACTTTTTTGCCCTTGCAACTAGATAGATATCTAATATAATAATTAATAAATTAAATTGCATAAAATATTTTACTAATTATTTTAGTCCAAAGGATTATTATATAGGAAATAGTAGTTTTGACAATTAGTGGGTAAATAGTGCTTTTTTTACAAGCGTTGGTTTAAATAACGAGCGCAGCGCAGCAGCAGTTTCATAGCTAAAAAGGCATATAGGTTGGAGAAACGTCACTTTTTCTATGCTTTGACACAAGAAGTTGAAAACGGCTTACAAAATGCTGTATTTTATTGTTGTTTTTATGGCAATAATTTTCTTACATTTTTTTTTAATAAGTGATTTACGCTAGCCAGTGAGTTTAGAATTAAAAAGAGTTTAGGATTAAAAATAAAGACAATATTAGGGAGATTTTGGTCAGTTTTGTTGTCAGTCCGTTACCCTTGATATAGCGACTACCTTTACCGTTAAAAAGACAACCAACCAAATTTGATGTTATTCTGTAGTGGAAGATTCTTAGGTTATAGAAGTTTGTTTTGGTTTACAAAAATTTTGCGTATTTGATTTTTTGTTAACCGTGTTTATAGTAGTAGTGCCTTATTTTTACCGTTTTTTTTGTGGTAAACAGGTTAGTAAGTACAAATAAGTTTGCAGAGGCTCCATTTCTTGTATTACTTCACCAAAGATATCTTGCAAAATCATTTGCCTGACTAAATTTATGTTGGGTTGTCCGTCTCCCAGTCCTATCACTAAATTAATGTTTTCCTCCATGATGGTTAGAAAAGCATAAAAAAAGACTTGAGAAAAAAAAAGCAAAAGTCAACAAAAAAGTAAGTTTATGTTTACCGCCAAACGATTGACTACGTTCAAAAGCTCTATTTTTAACCTCTTGAATTTACCTTTATTTACGGAAATGGTAACCATAAGAGTAACGAAATTTGCTGTTAAACTGCCTGATCAAAATCTCCCTATTGATACCTTCATCTGTTCTTTGCAGAAAATATTTACTTTTTGTGGAATTTTTATACAATCCCCGAAGCAGGACAACTCTAGAAGTAATTTATTAGATATTTTAGAGAAAAAAACTCAAAAAAGGCCAAGAAATTCCAACTTTAAAAAGTAAACAACACAAAAGAAAAAGTAAACAAAAAAGTAGGGTTATACGTCAAGTCGGACCAGAGATCGAATTGACCCAAGGAATGTAAATTTACCTTGGTGATATTCATTCTCTACATGTTCTATTTTCCATGTGTGTATAATAGTGGCAGGTCGTAAATAGAGACTGACTATTTTAAAGACGTCTTTTCGCGAACGATGATTTCGAAAGGACATTTTGAAAACATACGTCACCGTTTCAACCGCAACGTCACCGTTTCGAGCTATCGCCACGGATCGCCAAAATGGCATTGATTGAATGACATTAATCAGTTGTGTGTTTTTGGTTTCTCGTTTTTCGGATTTGGAAGTTTTTTTGTGATTTTTCGAAATGGATGTGCTACATCCACAAGTGATGAAGCCTACTTTCATTATAACGAAAAATTGACAAGTACCGCCATATTGAACCGTGTTCAAAACGGCGGCCGAGGTGCTGTAGAAATGTTTTGAACCGTGACGTACGTCACCGTTTCGTCGCCAAAATAACATTTTACGCATGTTTTCAAAGCGGTTTCCATAGATTAAGGAGGTCCTTTTGTGAAATGGAATAACGGTTCTGCGATCGTCGTTTTTGGTTAATTGTTATAACCTCCAAAATTTTAATTCGTAAATATTTTGTTAAACATTTAAAATCTTTGACTTATTAAATGTAAAGCCCTGATTACCGTTGTGTTAGTGATATTTAGCCGGTTTTTTTAATCACGATCAATACAGAAAATGGTGCATACGGACATTAGAAGAAGAGAGGGAGGCCCATACCGGTAAGGCACCACAACTCGTTTGAACAAAACATTACCGACAACTAACCAAAAGAGCAGTTCATGGAGGGAATCACGTGAGTTTTGTTAGACAGACCGAACCCAATTTTTTTTCTATGTTTTGTTTACATTTTACAAAAACATGCAAGAAGTTTTTTAAAAATGAAAATTCGAACGAAAATCTACCCAAAAAGTTTTAACGATGCTTTCGTGACAATATTTTTGTTCTTAATTATACCACTAATTTATTTTTTTGAACTGTGGATAGTGCTACCAAAGTTTTATGAACAATGGTCTTTATTCTACTGGATTCATTTCATTATGGGTAATTTTATAATGTTTAATATTTGCTCAAATTTAATGGCCATAATTTTATGTGATACAAGCCTAAAAGGCGTTATTTTACCGGCAGATGGGGGCAAGAATTGGAGACTTTGTACTGTGTGCGAAACACTTGCTCCTCCACGTTCCTGGCATTGTACCACTTGCAACACTTGTATCCTTAAAAGAGATCATCACTGCATGTTTACAAGCTGTTGTGTGGGGTATTATAATCATCGATACTTCATGGTATTTGTATTTTACATATTTCTAGCCACAGTATATGCTTCTTACTATAATTATTACTTTATACGTCCAGTTCTAAGCCTAGATTCGTGGATCTCTATTATAAAAATTGTGTTTCCACTTGCAACATTGTTCCTAGATTGGACTGAGAATCAATTGTATGTATTTTTTATACTTATTGTTTTGCTGGGAAGTGTCTTTAGCGGAGCTTTGTTATATTTTCATGTCAATTTAATATTAAAAGGTATGGTAACACATGAACGAAAAGAAACAATGACCATTTATGACTATGGAAAATATGAAAATGTAAAGGTAGTTTTTGGTAGAAGGTGTTATTTAGTATGGATCTCACCATTTATTCAAAGTCAGTTGCCAGGTGATGGAATTAAATGGGAAACCAAGGGATCACCAAAAGGAAAGTAGTTAAGAGTTTTTTAATGTACTAGAATTACATTTTAACTTAAATTTTATTTTTAAAAAAAGCACTTTTGGGTCAAACCATATCAAGTCAACCAGGCAATAGTGTTGATCCAAAAAATAAAATTTTTTGGATAAGCGGTTTTTGTTTTATTGATTTTTGAAAATCAAGAAATTGACCAATATGTCCTTGACAGACACTTACAAAAATAGTAATATCTCAAAAAATATTGATCCTATAGAAGCCAGTGATAGCTTATTTTGAAGGGGTTTTAAAGACCTTTTTAAAGATGTGTGACACAATATAGTTTGTTTAATTTTTTTTTTGTTAATTAAGAAAATTTTTTTTTTTTAAAAAAGCTCAAAAACATTTTTTAATTTTTTTCAAAAAAATATTTCTTTTTTTTTCAATGTTTTTTTAACATTTTTGGAAAATTTTAGGATGGAGAAATAATGGAGTCATACTTTAAAAAAATAATAAGATATTTAATACAGGGCTAATTTACCTAATATGGGTATAACAAAAAAATGAAAAGTAAGAATAATAGAAAATTTACAATAAAAAATATTTAGGTTGCTAATTTTTTTTGTAAAATATTTGAGGAATCTGTCATTTCTTCTGCAGTTAGCGTATATGTCCTACCAGTGGCAGTATTTGGGTTGACCTGTCTTAAAAGAGAATTTTGATCTATGACCAATATATCAGCTTTTGGCTTTGGAAAGTAAAAAGACGGAGAGGGACCATCAGGATGTAAAAAACTAACTTTTAATTCCCCGCTTTCTATATTTTTGCCAATGATACATCCCATCCACCAAAGACAGTCATAGTTTATGGTTACAAAACCGGAGTCGATGTTTTCAATTTCTGTGTTTGACAAACCACAGGTTCCAAAAAGACATTGAATATTTTCCTCTTTACTTAGTGAAAATGGTTTTGTAATAATTTTTTCATTACTGAGGGGCATAATCGAGTGCAATTTTTAAGTCCCAGGTATCGATTATGCTTCCAGGTATCTTTTTTCCAAAAACTTTTCATGTTGCTGGTAGTCATTTAATGAACAATATTTAAATGTTATACCAGGAATGTTTTCTGTTGCAAATTTAAAAAGATCTTAGGGGGTTATAATCTCTTCATTATATGGTCTCTGCAGACTTGCTTTAGCAGCCAACCTTTTTACGCACGAGATGGTACGCAATATTAACAAATTTTTTTTAATTTTTATACTGTGCGGCACAGCCGTCTGAAAAATAGATAATAAGGTGGCTTAAAAAAAGATGAAATGCCACAGTGTTGTGTACCAAACAGTCTGAAATAAATATATAATTTAAATGACCCAGTTTTCCCTCATGAGTTTTGTAATATATTACAAAAGGATGTAGGGTTGCCTGGCTATTTGCCCAGTGATAGGACTGCACTTCATCCTGCAAAATAAATGAATAATTTTCAGCGAAGTCGCATGTGATTAGTGCTTCCCCCTTTTTTAAATTGTCTTTTACCTCATCGTAGTATTGTTTTTGCATGCGAGTGTAAAAAGAATGAGATTTTAATTTAGTCAAGTCGTTTGAAAATTCTTCAATGAAGTCCTCTACTGGTTTAATTAATGTCTCCATATTGCATCTATCTACAGATATCCACTTCTTAAAAGTCACATTGTCAATTATTGCTTCTTCGAACTTTTCAGTCAAAAAGTTTTTTAAATTCTCAGTTCCTGGGCATATCTCACATTTGTCCAAAAAGCAGTGATCTTGGGTGGAGGGGAGGACAATTGAAGAAATACTCAAAATTTTGCAGGAATAAACAATTTTGGAAAATCCTTTTATGTATCTTATTTACAAGACTGGGAGCAATTGACAAGTTTTTAGATATAAAGAGTAAATATATAGGTATTTATCAAAAAATGTATGGTTTTTTCCTGCAAGGTTTTTTATATTATTTTTTTAAAAATAGAACCAATAACTTCTCCATCCTGAAATTTTCCAACAATATTAAAAAAATACTGAAAAAAATAGTATCTTTTTGAAAAAAGTTCAAAATGGTGTTTTCAAGATTTTTCAAAAAAAAATATAAAAAAAAAAAAAAAAATAAAAACAAAAAAATTACATGGTGATACACATCGTTAAAAAGGTCTTTAAAAAACCTTCAAAATAAGCTATAACTCGCTTCTATAGGAACAATAGTTTTTGAGATATTGCTATTTTGGTAAGTGCCTGTCAAGGGCATATTGGTCAATTTCTTTATTTTCAAAAATCAATAAAACAATAACCGCTTATCCAAAAAATTTAATTTTTTGGATTTTTAAGTTTTTGGATCAGAAGAATAAGTGTACCCAAAATCATCAAAATCGGAGATAGTCAAAACGAAAAGTGCCTTTTTTTTGGTTGATTTGATATGGTTTGACCCTTTTGAAAACCTATGACATTTACCCAATTAGGTAATGGACAATTACTATTATTTTCTGTATCTTTTGTTCTTAGTAAGAAAGAAAAATTTATCCAATTATCCATTATATTTGCATGTAAATGGCATGGATAGTGGATAATTAATTTAAATTATGTGCAGCAAATTCTTAAAAGAATGATTGAGCAAATTATTGACATTAAAGACATTTTAAATATATATAAGTAATTGTAGGTAATACCAAATATAATTTTAAGAAATAAAATATATTTTTAAATAATTGATTAGCTCTGATTAGCTAATTATTAGATTAGGTGAATTTAGAGCTAAATTTTGTGTAAAAATGAAGTTAAGTTTACCCTAATTGGAAAAATAGGATGTTTGACATTTTTTAGCATCCAGAAATAATATTTTAATACATTTTACTTATTTAAATAAATATATATTTTGGATAAAAATATAAAATTCATATTATGCACTTTTAAAAAGCACTTTTAAATTAAATAAATGGCACAATTTTTTCAAAAGATTAATTAATAAAATTAGATAAACAAAAACTATATCTAATAATTAAAATGAAAAACTTTGTGAAAAACTGAGTGATGATACATATAGATTGACTAAATTTATTTTTCAACAAATTAGAATTTTTATGACAAAATTTTATTCTCTAGTAATATGAGTAACTAACTATGTTTTTTTGTGTCTAACTATAGGTACATGTAAAAATCACAATTAAATTTGTTTTTATATAAATATTTGTAAAAATAATAAACAATATACTGTACTCTAAAAAACTGCTTCTTCTTGCCCATTAGACAAGTGCCCATTTAGAGGTCTATTATGTGAGTTATTTCCAATGTTACTGCGATTTGTTGGAGATCTGATTTGGAGCATTTGGATCAGACTGGCCTTTTCACGTTCTAAAGATGATATTCTGTCTCCTTTCTTGTTTAATTCCTACAACAAAAAACCTCTTATGACTCTGAACAGTATACTATTACAGTAAGTATTTTAGGTAGTTAGTTTTTCTATTGGCATGCTTAATCTAACAACTCTCAAAAACCATCAGAAATACTACGACTTGTGTATGTAATTTCAAATAATCAAAAACTTAATAGACTGTCCACCACTTTTGAATAGAATAGATCTCCATATCTCTTCTAGGAATAATAATACTAATAATAATAAATAAGTTTATTTACCGAAAAAGTAAGAATTTTACAATATTAAATCTAACTTAGGTACTTAAGTAAATAAACTTAAAAAACTTAAAAGCTTGTTCTCTTGTTTTCAAAAACAAAAAAACACATACATGCATTTTTCCCTAGATGTCTCAAACTTTGACTTTTTATTAGTGCATACTCTAGTGTATACTCAAACAAACCACCAGCTTGTAATGTCTGACAGCATTAAATTCGGTATTATGATGACGTTATGTCATATTGATAAAATCAAAAGTAAAAATAAGGCCTCTAAATCCAAAAATGCCTTAATTTAAAGAAAAATACCCTTGTTACCCGACTATGCAACTCAAAGGAGGGTTTTGAGTTTAGTTTTAGTTTAATCTCGATATAGTTATTTAATGATACCAAAAATCGCCTTTTAAATAGCACATAAACATTTAAAAACAATCCAAACAAGACGGCTGGTCTATAAGGAGAGCGATCAATTATTTTGGGGGTTGATAAAATAAAATAACACAACAAAATGGAAACCACTAAATAGGGAGTAAAAGCCAAACCATCCAGTAAACGTAAACGTAGCTCTGAAATCTAGCGCTCTCATTGGTGAAAACCGGCAAAGATGGGCGTTTCCACCTCGACTAACGCGATTTCAGCTACCGTATCAGGCGACGCGACGTAACGATACGCCACCCTAGCGCCCGTATCTTGTGAAAATCAGTATCGCTCGACGTACGATTGACAACTTCTGTCGGATCTGAGCAATGAGAGCGCTGGATTTCAGAGCTACTTTACGTTTACGTGGTGGTTTGGCTTTTACTCCCTAATATTAAATATTACTTAAAACAATAACAAAAATTAGTATGTATTTAGTGGGCGCACTAATCTTTTCAATAACAGTCTGCAAACGTCTGGGCATTGAAAATATTCACGATCTTCTGAGAGCACCTCCAATGTGCGATGAATTGCATCGCTAAACTCTTCAGTATTTTGGGGTCTCCAGTTTCTCTGATAAATAATTTTGACAAGTCGGTCCCATATATTTTCTATTGGGCTGTTGGATTGCCAAAGAAAAGTTTCAATATTATTGTTGTGGACAGTTGTCCTGCTGGTAAACCAAGTCGTTATTTTCGTAAAACATCTGCACAGATGGCAATAATACATCCTCAAGAATCTCAACATATCTTTGCACTGTTGAATCTTCCTTGGATTTGCCAAACAATACCAAACCTCTAGAGCTAAACCAGCCCCACATATTCACTAAAAAATGTCCAGCGTTTCTTAATTTGGCTGGTGTATTTTGGATCAAACCTAGAATTTGGTGGATGATACACTAAAATTCTTCTGCTGCTCGAAGACGATTGAAATATCCTTTCATCTGTGAGGACTACCCTTTCTCAGAAGTTATCATCATGAAGAACATTATTTGATGCAAAAATAACCCTGGCCTGTTTTTGTTCTTCCATTTAAAAAGGTTTTTTTGCAGCAACTCGACAGGAAATTTCAGATTTTTTAATCCTTCTGTTAATAGTTAACAAGGAACCTGGGAACATCATTACATTAGATGCTTCAATGGACGTGGCAAAAGGATTTTGTCTGAGGTGGTCGATAAGCCTTTCATCTTGTATCTCAGAACTTACAGGCTTTCGTCCTGATCCATGTTTTCTATTCATCGAATTGTTCTGTATCCACCGCTTTTTCTATCGTACTATCGTCATTTTATCAACCCCAAAATGAGTGCCCGCTCTCCTTACCGACCAGTCGTCTTCTATAACTCGAGTGATAATTTGTGCTTTCGTAAATTTTGTAATTTGCGGCATTTTTGACTTTGAAAGTTATTGTCAAAGTCAGTTTGGCGCATACCGTCTATTTTAAACTGGTGAATGGAATACATACACTATTAGAAAAGTAAATTTTGCCAGATAGTAAAAATGCATGTATGCGTTTTTTTTTTAAAACAAGAGTAGGTAATTTATTTATAATATTATATTACAATTACCATCAATAAAATAATCTACATATAAGTTAAAACGTAATATTGAGCCTAATATTTAACTTAGTTTAAATTTATTTTAGAAAAACTGGGAATATTTTGTCTCATTCGGGTTGAGTTGGGTTATGCTAGACAAAATAATCTATTTGCGGTAAGGTATCACTGAACTAACTATGGCTACAATTCACCAATTGACATCCTGTAGGCGTGCTTAGGGTTGTGGATTTGACCGGTCAACATGTTTTTGTTCAAATGACCAGTCAATTGACCGGGCAATTGACTGAAAAAAAAAATAGATAATGCAAAATAATATTTTTATTTTCCTATTTTAGTAATATAATAGAGGAAAACAAAATCATATTTCTAGTTAAAGATTTTATTAAATAAAAGAAAATAAACCAACTTAAAATAAAACAAAAGAACATTAAAAATCCAAATAAAACACTATGTACCTAAACAGAAAATAGGAACATAAAATAAAAATCATCATCACTGAGAATTAGGGGAACCACCGGATTATAAGCCATTCTATATTGGGAAAATGAAGACAACTGTAAACTGCATAATGCATAAGAGTTAAAGCATCGATATTTAACACCATATAGGCGAAAAAAAATAATCTTTGATTTTTAAATTATTTTGACCGAATTTGACTGGTCAAGGTAGTGGTCAATTCACCATCCCCAACTCTAGGTGTGACTTTTTTTTAACATAACGGTTAAGCTATGATGGTAATTTAAGGCTTAAAATATTTTAGCATAATTTAAGGGGTAACGTTTTTGATAAAGCAATTTTTACTACGTTTTGCTCATTTTTATGCCATGATATTGCTCACATTTTAAAGCTCTCTTTCCAAACTTTCGATTTCTAAAATAAAACACTAAAATTTTTCACTGTTTTTTAGGCGTTTAAAAAAAGTATTGGCTGTCTCTCGGCCCGAATAAAAGTCACATTTATACGCCGGAAAATCCAATTCTTACGCCAAACCAACTTAGAACACTAAGACAGCGCTCAAATAGAAAGGCCGTTCAGAAAATAAGAAAAATTAATTTGTGCATTGAAGAGATTGGTGGATTATTTAAAAACTTACAGTAATCTTGTAGGTTCTTATTTTCTAACTTATTCCTATTTTATTAAATTTAAAAAATATATGTTAAACCCTAAAAGAAATTGTTAGTTTTTTAGGCTCAAAAATTATCAAACTACTACTCCAAGCATTAAAAAAAAATATATATGCAAAAGAAAAAATTGAATTTTGCGATGATGAGGGATGTCCAAAAATTAAATATAGCACAAACTTATTTTTTTTTATTGTACACCCCGTGTCCTTAAAAAAAATAAGCTTTTAAAAAATACCAAACATGAGTCTGTCTATTATCTTCTCCAAGATATTCAAGTTTAAATTTGTATGAAAGAGATTGGGAAATCGAAATTAACTACCCATATTAATATATCTCTTCCACACAAATTTAAACTTGAATATCTTAGAGAAGATAAAAGATAGACCCAAAGTGTTTGGTATTTT
This sequence comes from Oxystoma pomonae, assembly GCA_963921995.1. Taxonomy (NCBI): domain Eukaryota; kingdom Metazoa; phylum Arthropoda; class Insecta; order Coleoptera; family Brentidae; genus Oxystoma; species Oxystoma pomonae. The sequence goes on along the minus strand of OY998169.1, from coordinate 43,401,535 downwards.
TAAAAAGCTTATTTTTTAAGGATTCAGAAAATGAGATAATATATCCTCAGAGGTGGTTACTTATCACACATCTGTTGCAGCTCCATCAATTTATATCCATTTTATATGGGTAACATACGTTTCATGTATGATCATGAATGAGATAAAAATTAAATTTCTATTGGAGGTATCTTCATGTATGTCCAGGGAAAGAATATCATTTGCGCATCCAGTGGATGTTGGATGAATGTATATACGCCGATGGATATCCATTGGATATACATATCCATGGTTTGCTATGTGGGATAGGGTGTCCCATTTAAAAAAAAGATAAGTTTTTGCCATAATTTATTTTTGGGGCACCCTGTATAAAAGGATATACATTTTTTGAAACCGCTTTTTTACCTAAAATGTATATAAGTTTTTTTTGAAAAAAACAATAGTTCTCCCAAAAAATCCATTATTCTAGACTTTTGGGACACATTGTATAGTTATAGTTATATGCAGAATGTTTGAATTTAGGTACTTACCTCAGTAAGTAACCTGTTCTGCTGTTTGAGTCTTTCGGAATGTTTATCACTCATTTCGTGATGGGCAGGGTAGTGGTGTACCGCAAGGTTCATGTGAAGGGGCAATCCTCCTAAAATTTTTGATGAAAAAGATAAGATAATTATTCTTAGATAGAGAGGTGGGGGCAATTGAGGTGTATGATTTCATCTACATTTTAACTAGTATAAAACTGTAGTTTACATCCATATGAATTAAGTAAAAAATTATGATGCTCAGGTGGTGGGGCTTTTTTTACCCTAAAACTTGTAAAAAATAATAGTTTGATGAAGTCATTTCATCTCTTTTCTGATTAGTGATATTGTGTTAAGGGGCACACCAATATACCAAAAAAATATATTGCAAACCCCTAGGTGGGGGCTTTTCTTACAGGGAGGCCTCAAAACTTGTAAAATGATGAAGTCATTTCATATCTTTTCTGATTAGGGCTAATACAGTGCCGGTCCTAGCCATCTGAAAAGGGGGGGCGGTTTCGATACAAAAACATAGAATAGAAAGCATAGCTTTTATGAGGAACATATCAATATATGCCAAACAAAATGTAGTAACTACAAGCGGGGATTTGGTCTCAAATCTAGGGGGGAGTACTTAGATTATAATTCGTTTATTCTATACATACAATAGTAAACATCAACGGTAACATATATAGAAAATTTCACTAAAAAATGCATTTTTTTATATAAAATTAAACTAAAATTTTGGTTTCAAAGCGCAGTAGGTGAAAATTTTAAAGAAAATTACACTACAAATGCCATTTTTAACACAAAATTAAACTAATACCGTAAATATTAAAAGTGCTACAGCGCTGGCTTCTTTTGATTTTCTAAATGTTTTCATAAAAAATTCTTCCATTCCAATTCCACACTCCAGAAAGGACCTTTTTGTTCAATTTTCTGGTCTCTTGATCCTTTTCCGGTCCCATTTTTGGCCAAGTTGGCTATGCAGATTTTAGCTTGTTTTTTTGGGCAGTTTTGACACTTCTAAACAAGTTGTTTTAAATTTGTTTCAAAAGTTTTGTTTACAATAATGGACTCAGATCTAGAAAATGAGTTGAATCTGGAGGAAATAATAAAAGCTGTTTCAAGAGTCACATACACCGAAAAATCGACCACACATTTTTAATTCTCAAAGTAAGAGTATACTATAAATATAGGTAAATAAAGAACAAACCTAGAAATGTGCCTTTTATGAGTTCTTTTATCATTATTTTGCTCGATAAGTTGGCCATGGTTGGCCATAACTGATCGTCGGTCATCACTGATTTAGCTGTGTGAAGCTAATAGGCACTACACTACACACACAAGTTAAAAATACAAAAATCATTTCTAACCACAAAACTTTACTTGTTTTTCTTAGTTTTCATCTTAAAAACTACCGGCCTTAGCGGCAATAGCTATCTAGCCAACAAGAAGCAGAAAATATCAGGGGACTGTTCATAAATTACGCAACACGGCTAGACGTCGACGAAAGTGATAGATACTAAAATGTTTTTTCTGATCGAAAAAAAGTACGTACGGAAAGTGTCTTTACAGGGCTAGTGACGTAAATACCAATTAAGTTGAAACATTATCTGTTATATTGCATATCTCAAACATAAGATGCCTATCTCTAAATTCGTTTCCGGTTTTTTTGGGCAAACCGGTCAATGACTCGCTGATGTCTGTTGATATGCAGCAACGCTAAGCACGTCCAACACCTGCTTAACTAAAAAGCCAGTTAACTCTTTTTCGATTTAGTATCCTTTAGCCTACTATAGCGGTCACATTGACACCCAACTGACAGAAAATCCATGTTTTACCTGTCAATTTGGTTATAAAAATGGCGGCAATCTTTGGCTAAAGGGCACCGAAGAGATAAGAGTTAACTGGCCTTTTAGTTGAGAACGGTGTTGGCACGTCAGACGAATTTCCGTCATACTGTTTTTAATTACTTACGTTTTCAATCTTCTGAGGCATGAGAAGCTTCTTTCTGCGAAGCATTACTTACTGGCAAACACCCAAGAATTTTTTTATCAACTGAAAAATATCGCCACACTTGTTCATTCCCTCGAAAACGTTATCAGGTACCTATGTTTTGATTTAAGCTTTTGCCTACTTCTGACCAATATTAGGGATATTTTGGAACGCTTTTGATAACTACTCATCGATTTTACCAGAGTTTTTGGAACACATTAAAAACTGTCACTTGTAAAAAAATTTAGAGATGAGAAAAAATAAAAAATTTGGCTTAATTTTAAAAAATAAGCGTTTTATATGTTGGAACCTGATAATATTTTATTATTTTTAAAATTAACTACGCCAAAATTCTCTAAAACTAACAAGAAAAATAACCACAACCACAACGAAATGGGTTCGTAGGTTACGGCAGTGGTAGTGGTTAATTGCCACTACGGAATGATGTTTGGCTATTGCGCAGACGCAGTAGTTACCACAGCCACTACGAAGTGTCAAATAGGCGTTCCAAAATATCCCTATTGTTTCCAAATAGGTACTGACTTCTCTCAATAAAAGTTCAAGAATTTGTGTTTTGGATTAATCAAACAGTTTATAGTATTTAGAACCGACTTTAGTTAATTTTCCCTTGATTTGGGCTTCACGTTGTATAAAAATTGATATGAATATGTTCAGGTCAAAAATACTTTTTTATGTCCGAAATGATTTGTCTAAAACTTGTTTATAAATAGAAACTCTGCAATACTGTGCTGTATATCCAATGGTTTTCGCGGTAAGTACGTCATGCGTTTGTTTATTCTTGGTGTGACGAATTGAAGGTCAATCTGTCCGAAAATACTGTGAAGAGATTCTAGAAAGTCTTTAAAGGAACTTTCTACAATTTCTCGTTTTTCCTTTAAAGACTTCAGGGTTACCACCAGCATCTTTGTTGTCTACTTTTTTCTGACGCCATCCCTCCTGGGACCGCCACTGGCTAATATGTTAAGGGCCAAATCAAGATAACAACAAAAATCATTGCACCTCTCTAGATGGGGGCTTTTTTACAGGGAGGCCTCAAAACTTGCAAAAAAGAATTGCTATATGAACCCATTTCATCTCTTTTCTGATTAGTGCAATTATGTTAAGGGCCACACCAAGATAACAAAAAAAAAATTGGACGCCCCGTTTTTTATAGGGGGGCCCCAAAACTTGCAAAAAATAACAAAGTTATGATTGATTTACACAAACCAAAACTTACACTTTTTTGCACTGGACGCGCGTTTCGCTAACAACGTTATCATCATCAGGAGACGATAAACAATAAACTAAATTAACCTACACTCTATCTTATATACTATCTTTTAGTGGGCGGAGATAAGACTAATAATTTGTGATTGGTCACGCTTTATAATCCTCTCCCCTCAACTAAAGAATAAAGTGTACTAAACGGAATGGGGCCTGCAAAACACTGCAAATATGAAAGTATTTCATAAAGATATTTTACATGGACCTATGTTAGAATAGAAAGTTTGAAAAGTTTCCATTGTACAGTTTCCAAAATATTCTAATAGGTTATTCATTTGGGACACCCGGTATAACAACGTTTAAAAAAGTTGCAATTCTAATTTTACCAACTTGCACGACTAAAAATTACTACTTGGGTAGTCTTATGTTAACCGGAAAAATACGCCCGTAAAATCTTAATAACGAATTTTGAAACATCCTGTAAAATAATTTAATAAAAAATTGTTTTATACATTTTAAAAAATATAAATAAATATAATATAATAATATAAGTAAACATAATGGTTAGCTATTTTTCAGATTAACTCCGAAAATATTCAAAGGACTGATTTCGATGAATGTTTTTAGGTAAATATAAGAATCTTGGAAATATTTTACGAGTGTCTAATCTCAAGTCCAGTACTAATCTTCGATTCATTGTAAGAGAAACTTATAATCCTGGCAAATTCAAGAGAACAATACAAAATGATTTCAGGTACCTATAATACTGATAGATAATTAATTTTAAAATAGTTGCGGTTTTTCCGCAAAGTTGCGGCGGAAATTTTGACGCCATTCCACCAAACGTTGCAAATATGAAAACTTTTTTTTGTAATTATGGTTTTTGCCTTTTGTTGTTGCGCCCTCGAACTTTTGACTCGAATGGATCCAAAAGGTTTATGTAGTTGTGTGGAAATATATGCAACTTGTAGTGCTTGTTTGTATATTGTAGATAGAGCAAGAGTTCAAGAGCATTTTTTGATAATATGTGCATTTTCTCGCTCTGAATACGAAATGGATAATCCTATACCTCAAAATTGTGGGTAAGGGCTGATACGTCCGATTTTTGTACGTAGTTAGTTTTAACATTCTTTAAGTTAATTGGGAAATATATTTGGTCAACGGTGTAACCATCGTTTTTGTAAGTCTATCGCTCTAAACTTCAATGAAGGTCAATGAACAGGTGTACTTAACTTCTAAGTTTTAGAGGTCAGTATGGTTTTGCAGCACTAAAAGAAACGTGTGTGTCGTTTGTACGAATCACCATTAATTTGGATTCACACCAGTTTCTCTATTTTGGCATAGATCTTATGGTTTTTGGTCTACTTTGCTTTTCCAGATTTTGCTGAGTTGCTAGCATAATAGTTTTTGTGTGCTGTTGATCATAATAATGCTAAAACGTCTCTAATAATTTTGTGAGATACTGGCTATAGAGGTAAGCATATTTCTATCCTTTTCTGTGACCTTATGGTTCATATGTGTTCTGTCTCTCTCAAATCGCATGTTAGCAAGTGGATTAATACTTTTCTTTTGTCTATTTCAGACGTTTTTATGGATTTTATGGTTTATCGATAATTCGAAAAAGTTTTGCTAGAAAATACTAGTTGGAAAATATAAAGCCTTCTATGAAATAAATAGGGTTTAATTTTGGCTATGGAACTTTTATGGACTTTTACAGTTCGCCCCGCAAACTAAGAGATTACATGGTTCCTTTCCTGTAAATATTAATTCTACGCCGTCTTCTCCTGTAGCTGGAAGTTAGGGAATGCAACTGGTTGCGAAACTGCTTTTCCATCCTCAGCGGTCAAGGATAAGTACCCCTCAGGGGCATTATTTCTTTATTTATTTATTCGCGATTAATTAAATCATTGGCTTTGTGGTTAATACAAATATTGTTCACACCGAATTTAAAGTGCTTAGTTTTAAGATATATATACAGCTATAATATATCAGGAATAAGGCGGCTTTGTGCGCGTTTTAACTTACAAACTACTTACGTAGAATCTTTAAGTACCTTTATCCCTGATTCTATGCTCTCGAGAGTCTTCGGTGTATTCAACCAAATTTTCAGAATTATAACATCCTTACTTCAATATAAAATGGTGTTAAATTAACTTTTGGCATTTTATCTTTCAATCATTTTGGTTTTAAAATTAATTATTATACTGGGGAGCGTACTTATGGATATATAGTGGAAATATTTAGTGGTTTAGGATTTCCGCTTAGAATATGGCTACCAGCTTTATTTAGATATGTTTACGTGGTTACAAACCACTTGGCGCTCTTATTTTTTCATCACCTTGATTTAAAGGTCAATATTTATGTATAAATAACCCATGCCCGACTCCGACTCGAGACTAGTTAGAGCCCCGTAACCAAACGTTGTTAAACATAAACAAAAGTTACGTAACAGGGCTCGGCACACCAATCCGAAGGTGGGCAATTTTAGAGTAGGTAGGGTAACCCCCACCATTTTCACATATATGTTGTAGTAGTACCCCCAGACCAAAAATCAACTGGTGTGCCGGACCTCATTCATGGATAAAGGTTCGGTACACCACTCTAAAAATGCCCACTTTGAGAGTGGTGTGTCGAACCCTTATCCATGAATGAGTTCCGGCATACCAGGTGATTTTTGGTCTGGTGGTACTACTACATCATATATGTGAAAATGGTGGGGGTTACCCTATCTGAGACGAGAAAATTAATGCATATCTTATCAAAAAATGGCGAGGGTTACTCATCCATTATAATTTTTACTGCGAACGCTTGTACTAAGACGATTGTAGGTTTGGTAGTTTGATGCAGTTTAAATCTTCATGACCTTGAAAAATACCCCAGTAAATTAACACATTGCAAAAATAACATACTAAAGGACGCTATTCATCAACTATTAAAGCGAAGAGGACCAAATTTGGTAGGACAGAAAAGAAGGGCAAGTCCAACAATATTGTTAAAAAAAATTGGTTCAACTATGACGCGTTTCAATATGGCGGCTGATATATCAAAATGGCGACCTATAACCACATTTTATTTTATCCAGTTTCGTAAAAAAGCAAAAATGACAAGGTCTCCATCAATTCTTGTTGAATTCTCGCCACTTACTATGAAAAAAAAGTTTAGTTGATGCATGACCTTGATTGACTTTGAAAATACCATACCACTACGAAAAAACGGAGATGAAATTAACATCTTAGCCATAAACAAACACTTCATTTTAAACCTCCCTTCCATTTTTTTTGATATGGCGTCCCAGATTTTTATGCTATACCCCGGTAAAAATGACCAATATGTCTGTCATTTTTATTAAGTTTCGGAACTTCTACAGGGATGCGGTGGCACTAAATAGCTGTTAAATCCTCATCCTTGAATTTTATTATGAATGTTAATAAACAAGTGTAGTCATGCCCTACTGGCATAATTAGAATTTTTTATGCTTTTTCGACCGCCATTTTGCAAAATGGCATCTAAAACTACTGGTAATATATATCTAACTTCTGCTATCTCTCTTATAGGTTATTTAAATGACTTTGTTGGCTAGACAAGTGAGTAGAACGTAAAATTCATAGTTCCGAAACTTAATAAAAACGACAATATGTAATTTTTACCGGGGTATAGCATAAACATCTGGGACGCAATATCAAAAGAAATGGTAGAAATGAAGTGTTTATTTATGGCTAAGATGTTAATTTCACATGACAAAACCTCGAATTATTAAGATTTTTTGAAGAAAATAATGGCAAAAATCTTATTTTTTTGCTATTTTACCTTGAAAGTAATTTTTTTGGAATCCTCGTTCTTGAATTATATGGAATCGAGTATAATTATACCCCGGTTGCGAAAGTTGTATTTTTTATGATTTTTGGCCGCCATCTTGAAAGATGACGTCATATCAACCCCTTCTACACGGATGCGAACAAAACATCCAGTAACACTCGATTGTGTGACCAAAGAGCTGTCAATCCCACAGTTACAAAACTCCTTCATTCAAAATCCCACGAACTTACACATGCCCCTTCACTAAAAGTACCATTTAAGTATGTGATTAATTTTGTTCCTTAAGTTAGTTGATTGATTTTGATTTCGAAAATACCAAGCAAGCGTCGTTTGGAATGTGGCAATGAAAGAATATTTAAAAAAAACCGCGCTAGATCTGCAGAAACCAAAGAAATTAAACCAAAGTTTCATTTTCATCTGTAAATTTTAATAACTCCCCAAAAAACGTCTATATCATCTTTAACGTTATGCGGTAAAAGTCGCCACTGATCAATTGATTGGCGAGATTCAAGTTCATGATATACAGATTATTTGAATCAAACACAGTAATATTTTTATATTCTAGAAATATTTCTATTTATCATTTAAAGAAACTGCTGATTAGCTCAAATTACCGTACTCTTGTTGTACGGTAATAGGTTTGGCTCGTATCTCGTACATTTGGTAAAATTACCGTACATGTATGAGAATTACCGTACAATTGGCAACCCTGGATCTAGATAAAATTTAATGAATTCTGATAAATAAAAGTAATAGTTCTATCACAGTTTCACAAAGGATTTTAAGAATAAACTGTTTAAAAATACGTTTTTAGTCGCCTGTGAGCACATTTTAATTGCACCAAACAAAAAAAACATTCGCGTTGTCCAACGCAACGTTGCGGAAAAAAAACGCAACTATAGTTCCATTCATAATGACATGAACATGACGCGTGTTCTGTATTATTAGCGAATGCGCAGTTAATTAAAAAAATTGGTTTGCTAAACAACAGTTTATTTGACGAATAAAGCATGGTTTGATTAAAAACGGGTTTAAAAAATTCCATGTTTTATTGAATGGGTTACTGGTTTTGAACAATTATTAAGTTTAGGAGAAAATAGTAGTTTATTTTATTAGGAGGCAAAGTAGAACTTTGTCTGAGGCAGCACGTAGAAAGAAGAGTTTTTGCCTCCGTATAGAATACGCTATTTTTTTTTCAAAGGAAAAAGTGTTCTAGATATTCCTTTATTATTTATATAAGATTTTGTGGAAGCTATGAGTAACATGGTTGATGATTTAATTCTCATTTATAATGTGTTTCGAGAAATTACACAACAGTCTTTGGGAATTTCTAAAGCTTGCTTTATTTATTTATTTTTTTTTTGATTTTCCACAGCTAAATTACTTGAACAAACACAACCAAACAGAACAGTATGCCATGAGTTTTTAAAAGAAAGCACATTTTTATAAAGTTAATAGCCAAATTTAAGTTATTTTAAAATGCACGCGTGCATTCTACATATTATTATGAATTTCATTCGAAAACGATAATTCTTTTAAAATTGGGAAGTTTTAACATTTTTTAGAATTTTCTTACTTTGACGATTTTTTTTCGTATTTTTATATGAAACTCTAAAAACCAAGGTTAGCCGTGTGTTTTGCTGCTACTCAAGTAAACAATCAAGTTGGCAGGGATTCACTATTCTATTTTTTTTTTAATGACAAAATTTGCAAGATTTTTAATTTTTTGTTTTTTTGGTTGCGAACTAAATTGAAATAGTAGTTTAAAGATAGTATTTTTAAGAGAAACCAGTTTTACCATAAATTTCTCATTATTAATATTGGCAAGTGGCAAAATATTATGCTGCTTCTCTCAATATTTCGAAAATATTGTTTTTGTGTTTTGATATTTTTAAATTTTTTTTAAAGATATGACCTACCAAAATTAAAATTTAGTTAATATGACTTTAAAAAGATTTTTATACACAAAAAACTTTATGGGTTATTTGAAAAACGCTATGTTTATAATTTTTCCACTGTGTTTTTTTCGAACCAAATCCATTGTACCCTTTAAATAAGTACTTTCACTTAAATTACCATGCTTAACTAATACAGTTTTTAAAAATGTATCAACAAGTTTCATCTCTCCAACACCTACCGTAATGTTTAAAATAAGATCGTTTGCTATTTGAAGCTGTAATTTTGTTGGACACATTAATATTATATTATTGTGCCCATCTCAAGGCCATGGATGACCATAGAGAAAATAATTATGTGTCTCTGGAGATGATCACATCTTTGTTGTTGGCTGGACTTTTGGGCGGCAGACAAAGTAACTTTTTCTTATGGTAAAGCATGATACAAGTAAAACAGATATGATATCGCGCAGGAGTGCAGGAGTAGACGTGGCTAACTGACGTCACCTGGTGAGAGACCACGATCCCTAGAATAGACAAGGGACCGTGGTGAGATACAGGTGGTTGGTTGCTTACAATTAGTTGTAATAATTTTTCAGTGGAAAAAAAGCTGTGTACACGAATGCGGTGTCGACTATCAGACAAAAGGTTCTTCGCGTGATAGTAAATTTTTCAGATTTCTAAAAGACAAGAAAATGGAAGGTATATTGAAGCATTTGTGTGGATGGGATGATAATTTTAACGTGAATAATGCTCGAGTTTGCTCAAAACATTTTAGTGATAATGATTATGAGCGAAACCTTAAACATGAGTTGCTTGGCTACACGCCAAAAAAGTAGTGGGGCCTTCTAATTTGAACAAAAAAAGTTGTATGAATAGACCCCTTTCTGAGGGTCCGTGCCGAAAACAAATTTCTAACCCGCTAGTGCCAACATTCCATTTTAAGGTCCCCATCCTGTAATTTATTTCCCTTGCATTCTTACCTCGTCATACCGCTTACCTTATAGATTTCTGAATCCAGCTTTACTCCCTCACAATCCCCCACCCCTTCGTTTTCCAGACTGCATTTCGTTTAGTTTAAAACCTTGTAGTACTTTTTGACGGAAAACCATTCCTACCTGCAACCCCCTCCCCCACCGTTAATTGTTACTTTTGAAAAAAAAACATTGTTTTAGATTCCTGACTTTGTTTCCTTTAGTTTGATACCCCACAATCCAACCACCCGTTCAAATTTTCCAAAAATCCAAAAACACCTATTCGTTAACTTTTCAAGAAAACCCTAAATGCGATTTTTTAGCTCTACGTTCATTTAGAACTCTAAGTAATTGTGAGTTATTTGTACCCCCTTCAAAACAGACTCACCGCTATTTCTCAACCCCAGGTCTGAATTTAAAAAAATGCTGAAGCACGTGTTTACTTATTTTATTAGTAGAGTCTACATACCAATTTTCAAACTTATGTTGCTTTTCGTTTTTGAGATACAGAAAATCCTTTTAAAATTCAACTCCTATTTTTAACCCTTCAGGGGTAAATAATAAAAAAATATTTTCTTGGTGAGCTCCTCCGTTATCAACCCAAACTATCCTCAAATTTTAATCTTTGTAGGTGAACTGGTATCAGCTGTGCGTAGGTAGTTCCTTGTTCGCGCCAGAAAAATCTCACCAGGTGACGTCATACGCGGATCTGGACGAATTTTGAATCGCTACCTTTCTTTTATTGTATCATGTGGCAAAGCCATTTTTTTGCCATGATTTTGCTCACATTTTAAAGCTTTCTTTCCAAACTTTTGATTTCTAGAATGAAACACGAGAGAGAGAGAGGTAGATGGAGAGATAATTTAATGAAGTGCAAAATTATTTAAGGTTGTTGAAGAAAGACAGCAGGCTATAAAAAAGTATTAATTGTTTAATAAAAATTTCTGTTATGTCATCGTGAGTGGTGTCGTGCATATGATTTTGTAATGAAATTGTAATTTTTCAAAGCTTAAAGTGTGTGAGACATAAGGTGGTGTATTTAAGCACATCTAAAAATCATTTAACAGGTATTTAACTAAATTATTTTAAGTAAGGTGCCCAACTCCTAAAGGGGCCCAACTCCTAAAGGGGCAAAACCGGGACCGGGATATATTGTATATCATGTATTTTTTCTTATATGCACCCCTAATAATTTTATGATGTATTTTCCAAAAAACTTATTAAAGAAAAATAATTAATAATAAATAAATAATAATAAAGGTTTCAATTCAAATTTATAGATGGCAGAGAACATCCGCTTTTTGTTAGTGGTATCAAAACCGGGGCGAACAGAACTTTTGCTGAAAAACCGGGACGGATTTTTTCCCCGGGACAAATGGTTAAAAATCGGGACTGTCCCGGCCGCCAAACCGGGACGGTTGGTCACCTTATTTTCATGTCTTTACTATTAGTCGCCAAATGGATGAGCGGCAGGCGGAATCTGCTCTGCCGCCGAAAAGTCCATAGGTATGTTGACAATGGAGCACTTTAACATTTTGTGTTGAAACACACAAAGTGACCAATTACGGCCGTTTTTGAAAAAAAAATTGTTTTAACGAATTGCAGTTTTTATAGTGGATCGTTCATATGATGAAAATTTTTATTAAAATCGGTTTGATAAATTCCTGGTTTGATAAGCCATAGGTGTTCTGTTTGTATATTTCTATAAGTAATATACTGCGATCGGAGTGAGAGGGCAGTAGAAAATATATTTCCATCTTGATCAGGCATTCCGCATTAAGAGAAGGGAACCCCACTATATAGCACAACCACAATATGGCAACGTTTGTTGGAAAAATTAACATTTAGGTTATTTTATTTATAACCATATTCTGTTAAGTTAACCAGGGCCACTGACACTGACAAAGTCGCACTGAAAATGTCTGCCACATTGGTGACACCTTCAGAAATAAGCATTCTTTATTCACAAAGTTTCCAGCCACCATCATGTTAAGTAAACTGATAATCTGGGTTTTATTTTTTTTTGTTTATGGTTTAAATAAGTGTAGACAAACCAACTGAATTTGAAATAAGAAATTTGCTTAAAAATTGAAGTTTTACATCTAGAAAATAAAATCAAAATTCAGTATTTCAGATACCTTAAACAGTGGTTGCCATATTGTGCAAAATAGAAATTTTCGTTTTATGGAAATTAGAGGCCCTGTATACGATTTTTGCCAGTTATTGTTTTACCAGAAGTGAACAACTGGATTTGACAGTTGCTAGGGAAATGTTTGAAATTGTGTGTTGGCAATGATAGTTGGTAATCCCTGACAATAAATAACTTTGTCACTGTCAGATTTTTTATTAAGAAACGTCAGGTTTAAAAATGGAATTTTGCTGTATCAAAAACTGTAAAAATACGTGCCTCGACGAATTTGTATTGTTCCGTTGTCCAACGGAGAAAGAAACTCAGGAAAAGTGAAAAGAAAACATGCATTTACCAAGCTGGAAAATTAATAAAAATAGCCGAATTTGAGAGGTAAGTGAGCTACAAGCAGTAGTTACAAACATACGCATTTAGCATGTACTTCGTTAATAAATAACACATTATGTTTCCATGTTTTGTTGTAAGAAAAATAGTAACAAAAATATAGATCACAGGAGTCTTTATATTTTACCAATTATTTACATTTTTAATATCTACAGTGTGTATTCACTGTTTGTTTTTGTTTTGTTTGTCAAAGCTTGACATATTTTACTGACCAAAAAAAATCAATCTTTCAAAAACCGTCTGGGGAAATTATAAAAAGAGAACAAAACGTCAGTCCATTTCATATAATCTGTTTTACATGCAAATATGAAAAAAACTAGAAAGAGAGGGCAATATGAGTTGCCCACCTCTCGTAAAACAACAACTGTCAAATGTATAGAGGGCCTCTATCGGAAATCATAGCTATATGAAGAATACTAGAGAGAAATTTCACTTCCAAATGCGCTACAGAGAGCTTTTTTAGAAAAAAAACTTTATTTAAACAAAATAAATTCCAAAATTAAGATTTCACAAAATTTCAGCACTCTACTTTTTGTTTGGCCAGGATTTCCAGAATACGATTTGCCCTGGTGGTCCTGGCTCTTAATTAGGGAGGTAAAAAGTGCATTTATGATATATTTTTAATTGCATTTAAGTACGCTTAAACCTCACAAATCTTGATGTGTGTTTATTTGGTATATACGCACCTCTTTCCCAACTTTCGGTCAAGGCTGCCAAATGGCGGTTTACTTCCAAAACCCTTGCTCTTTGTAGTTCCAAACGTTCTTGTTGCGCTTCTGACCAGGTTTCCTGTAAAAATAAATACGCAATTTTTAAAATCAAGCAATTAGGTCAAAACTTATAGACATTCAAAAAATGCAGAATTTTGTGGCCCGCCCTTCATCATAAAAACTATAATATGGAGTGTAGTCTTCGCTGGCAGTTTTTTGGCCCCACATTTTTCTATCCAAATACAGAAAATTCAGAAATTTTAGTTTTGTTTTAAAAATAAAACAGTCACTTGTCAACCATCATGTCCGTCTTTCATTTTGTTCTTGTCTTGTCTTAAATAAAAATTAAAATTAAAATATAAATAAAACATGGCTATCTAGGGTTCTCTAGAAATAGTTTTTGAATTTTGACTTTCATATTTGTGAAATAGGCAAAGAGAGAGAGAGAGAGAGAATTCAAGCTTTTTCTTTAACTTGAGACTAAAATGTTTTAAAAAATGTGGGACCATAAATACCCTTGCATGCGAAATTTTGCATAAGCAAGACAAGGACAGGGTTCAGAGTGGTCAAGGAAACCCATCTGGAAAAGTCAGAGAATCTGTATGCTGCCAGGGAAAAAGTCAGTAAAAACCTAAAAATGACCTAAAAGTCAGGGAATAAACCATAGTGTGCAGCTGTTTATGATTATTTTAGAAATAAACACCTCGTGACAAATCGGGCGTGCGCAGATAATTGTTACCGAAATTCTTTCGCAACCGTGCGGCATAGTGCAAAAAACAAGAAACAGAGAGTCATTACGTTTGTCTGAGCTATATTTGTATTTTTGTCCGCACTAATGAGGATGTAAAAAACCTGCCAGTGTATTTCCGTCCTTATTGCTCCGGCTCTTACTCTCATTTTCACCGACTTATTTTGATGTGTTCATTAACTAAAACTTCCATTAAACAACGAGAGTTTTCGTCTTGTCCACACTTGTTGTTAAAGAGAGTTTTAGTAAAGGACAGATAAAAAATATTCGGTGCAAATGGGAGTTAGAGACTCTTTTTGCTTGTTATTATTAAAACGTAAAAATTTTCCGGTTTTAGTGGTGTTTATACAAAAAAATTTTCAAACCGTCCTTACATAAAAGCGCTTTAAAACCTGACTCCCACTTGCGAGGCTTAACTGTTTGGTGCAATTGGCTTTTTTTGTAGATTTTTTAAAATAGAATTCGACTGTGAAACTGAATTTTAATCTAACACTTCTAGTTTTTGAGATATAATACAGTTGGTATTTTTCTTATGGAATGATCCTTTTTAGTCCACCATACCAATATGGTATGGGGGACCATTAAAATCGTAAAATTTTGCCTTTTCTTAATTTTATCAAAAATGAGTTACTAAGGTTCCAAAACACCTTAATCGACGAAAAAAAAGTTGTCTGTCGATCTGTTGTCTGTCTCTGTACACGATAACTCAAGAACGCCCTAATCGATTTAAACAAAATTTGGTACAAAAATCCTCTATCGGGTAGGGTCGTGGGGGGTTGAAGGGGAAAAAGGGGGATAAAATATTTAAAAAAATTGTAACTTTGGAACAAAAGCAAGTAGCGACATACGGTTTTCAGATTTAAGTTTCCATGAATATGGACTACAAATTTTGTTATAAATCCAAATTCTTGAGAGCTTTAGTTTCCGAGTTATTTGAAAAAACGTTAAAATATATTTAAAAAATCCTAACTTTAGAAGTAAAGCAGCTATTGATATGCAGTTTTCAGATTTGGTTTTCGTAAATATTACCCAAAAATTTTGTTATAAGGTTCAAATCTTTCAAAGCTACAGTTTTCGAGATATTTTAATTTCCTTTCAACATAAAATAATTGATTGTACGGTGGACTATCCGTGCTTTCTAGCACCAATATTTTTATCTGATTTTTACAATAAGCTCACTACGTTTATTGCACCTTTAAAATGATGTATCACATTTTGCGTTTTATTTTTTGTAATTTTTTTATATATTTTAATTTTTTTATTACTCATTTATTTTTTATATTACTTTTTTTTACGTTTTTCGTTCAGTGTTTAAGTAGCTATCTTCTTTGGCGTAATTGAAGGACAAACACACAAACTTTACCTACTACTACTACCTAACTAGAAAATGACAAACTCGTCATTATTCTTTTTACTACTGCAATTTTTTTTTATCGCAAAACCCAAGTATTACGGTGAGAACTAGTGCATTAAGCTAACTGTTTTGTAAACAAAAAAATCATAAAATAATAACAATAAAAATTCCTTTGACAGAATAGTTCACACAGCCTATGAAAATGATAATGGACTAATAGCAATTTAAAATAATTGCAATTTATTACCATAAGTTGGTAGTCTTATAATAGTAATGATGCTCCAACTTGTTTTCTGTATCAATTAACTTAAGTTTATTATAATGATGCAGTTTTCTACAAAAAAAATTTTTAAACCTTATACCGGGTGTCACAAACAAGACAACATTCGTTATAAAAACAATGAAAAGCGAGCTTTCCCTCAAAAACGGTATTGTGCAGATGTACCTTCATTTTAAAGGATAATTAAGTGTCTTTAAGGTGTCAAAAATAGACAACTAATTAAGAATAGCGGGCAATTCCTCAAAAACAAGATATTTCCAGCAGAATTCAGAATGAACGAACAAAAAAAAAGTATTATAAACATAGTTAAAAGTAAAATTCTACAAAAACATGTTCGTCTTTCTTTACACCCCCTAAGAATCCCTGGCAGGATTCCGAAATTTCCCTGCATATGTACAGGATGAACGTTTATAAAGTTCTATCTGGGAAAACTTTTTTATTAGTCGTCCCAAAAAGATAAACAAAAAAGTGAATTACTAATGAAATTATGTAGATTTCTAATACAGTTTCACTTGAGGTCCTTTTTTTTTAATGGAACACCCTGTATATTTTTTATAATTTCGTTAGATTTTTTTTTATTTCAAAAATATGCCATATGTTACCATTATCTTAAAACGTCATTGAGCAAAAAACAAAAACGTTGCCATAAGAGTAATGTGTTGAACAAAGAACCACCTAAACTATTTTTCCTTCGCTGTCACATTTCCCTTATGGAAAATTATCTTTGATTTTACTCGAGAACCGCCAAAGATAAACTCTAAATATATTTTTGGAATCAGATTTTATAAAATTAAAAAAAAAACAGAACCTCATGGCCACTCTGCGTGTAAGGAGTGATTTTAAAAAAAGTGAAACTGTAATACTTTTTGATTTATCCTCTTGTGACAAATAACAAGTGGAACTTTATAAACGGTCACCCTGTACATAAATATATATTGTATGGTTTCTTGTAAGCGAGATTTTTGAAACGCTCTGTATTTAAGAAATTTACTCAGCTGTTTGAAGAAATTAAAGTAGGTTACTATATTGTATAGTTATTTCTCTTTCTGGTTAGTATTCAGTTAAAGAATTATGGAAAGATCTAATGAATTCAAGAGAAGTAAATAAGTAACATGATTTCATACATGAATAAATTAATTTGTGTCTTGGTGTAAAAAGAGTCAGTAGCATTGTTTATTTATTTTTGACTTTCGTCGGACCAACTTTTGAATCTACGAAAAGAAAAACATAAAATACGATGGGGAACTTGTATTTCTAAGGTATTACAAAAAGTAATAATTTAGGATTTTTTTAACTACTAAGCAGAATAGGTATTTTTGGAAGGTAAAATCTTCAGATAAATTTTACCTACATTAAAAAATAAAACAAAGAATCGAGGAAAAACTATGCTCAAAAATGTAGGATATTAATAAAAACTATATTAAATAATTCTCAAATACAAAAATTAAGTTTTATCTTTTTTACGCCAAGCGGTGTTCAAGTATTTTAACATTTTGTGAGTCTTATTTGCATAAATCAATGACACAGATTTTCTCCAGTATAGTATGTAGTAAGAGGCAAACAATTTTTTAATGTCATGGTTTAGTTTATTAAGCATTGGTTTTTATTTAGAAGTAATTTTTTGTAGTATCTTGCTAGGCATTGTTTCAACTTATGGAATTTAAATTGCTTAATATTTCTTTAGATATCATCGAGATATTAAAGTTATCTTTTAATAGCATCTTTTGATTGCTACTTTGGGCCTATAATTTGTCTTGTTGAAAAGAAAAGTGATCAGATTGACTATGGTGCTTAGTAATTCTAAAAAAGTAATTAGATAGGTCGAAAAAGCATTATGATTTCAAGTCAAAATTAAAATATTAAATATATCTTACCGCATGTCCCATTCTTCCTAGATATTTCATTTTTTCCTGTACTACTGCTACTTGCTTTAGGTACCATTCTCTTGCCTTTTCCAAAGCTGTTAAACCTGTCATCAGTACTTCTTTTTCTTGTTCTATCTGTCAAAGCAAAGACAAATATTTATGAACACCACTAAAACATTTAATAACATATTTGTGTCAATTTACACAATTTTATTTAACATATAAAAATTTTCATTATTACCTGCTTCATCCTTTTTAGCATATTATAATCAATTCCGTTCTGCAAAGTGTGTCTTCTGGGTTCCCTTCTTCTTGCGTTCGGTTTTTTTTGGTAGATCCCTTGAAGTTGAACTTGGGGTGGACTTTGAAGTGGTATATCTCTTTGTAGATTTTGAGGAGGAATATCTCTTGGACTGTGCAACTCTTGCTGTGCCTTTCCATCGCCTAGGCTTCTGCTGGTGCGTAGAAGACCTCCTGAATAAGCCTACAACATATAATTTTTTGATATAAGTAGGGACAGTAAAACAATTTTGTACCATATAAATTCATAAATAAAAAAAAGATCCAATAGATTATATTCAAATTCTTTAACTTAGAATCGTTAAAAATCGGTTAGAAAAGAAAATTCTTTACTTATTAAAACATTATTATGATAGTACCATAGAATGTTATAGTTGGTCCTTGAAATTCTTTATGTAGTTCTTATTAACTTTTAATAGTAACTGATTAATTTAAATTTAATATACCTAACTTACACTAAAAAAATATATAATTTCTTTAGTTTACTGCAGTAAACTAACAAATTCTTTCTTTTATAGTCTACTTGGTCATTTACCTGTTGTCTTTCAGTACCATTACTTCCATTACTCACGCTAACCGTCAGCCTTTGTTTCTCTACACTCTTCCCATTTTCCTGATTATTTATTAGCCCCATCTGCCAATTGGCCAGAGCATTTCTAATCTCTGCTCTATCTAGGTTTCCCGTGACACCTCCGTTATGGTTCCTTTCCATTTGTACTCTATCCATGCCAGTTGTTCTATCTAACATATTATTATGCGGTCTATCTAAGGGAGTTCTATCGATTTGTTGTGGCCCTACGCGGTCCATTCCGTTTCTACCTAACTCAGCTGCTCTGTCTATTCCAGACGGTCTATCCCTGTCAATTGATTGGACTCTATCTAACACTTTGACTCTCTCTAATCCGTTTCTACGGTCCAAGTCAGGTCCTCTTTCAATCCCCGATGGTCTATCGATTGGTTTAATTTTATCCAACACTCCAACTCTTTCTAAGACATTTCGACCTAAGTCGGGCGCTCTATCTATTCCTGTTGGTCTATCTGTGTCAATTGATTGTAATCTGTCTAAAACTCCGACTCTCCCTAATCCGGTTCTACTAAAGTCAGGTGCACGATCTAATCCAGAAGTTCTGTCTAAAGGTGCTCTGTCTGAAATTTGAGTTTTGTCAAGTCCTAGTGCTGTGCGGGGGGGTTTGGGAGGGCCGTATAATGGTGGATTGTTGTATTTGTCATCTGAAAAAAGGCCCAGTTATAATATTTAATTATTTTGCAAATAAAGCATGACTCATTAACCGACCTTTATTATATTTATCCACGATAATTTGTTACTAAATTGGTCATTTCCCAACAAACCTTAAGGATTATTACAGGGTAGTAACAAAAGAATTAAAAATAAAAGTAAAACGATACCAGCATTTGCTTTAACATTAACGCCTATTATAGTAGTTGTATCACTATGCTGTTTAGCTTACAAATTTTGAATGTTATGAACAAACAGTAGTAGATAATTTAGATTACCTTTATTGTTGGTATTTGAACTATGCTTTTCCATTTTGTCAAAGGTAATTTCGTTTTGTACATCTTTAAGTTGTGTCATGCTGGAACTTCTTTGTTGCGGATTGATGATGTTATTGGGTCTAATCGCTGCTGTGTTGTTATTTACACCTGTAAAATATTAATGGAATCTTTGCTTTTATTGAATAATTCACATATTTTTAAAAAATCTTTTGTTAAAATTTTAAGGGTTTTTATGAACTAAATATGTGTTTTTTGGTTCTGTTTCATACGTTTTTTTGTTGGTGTGTTTGAAACACTGAAGTTAATACAAAAACAGTGGTCCAAAAAAACGAAACAGGAGTCTTTTGACGTAAGAGTCTTATTTGGAAAAAGTCCGCGAACACGTCGATTTTTTGTTCGAGGACTTAAATTTCTGTAGCACGTACCTCCTTCGAGAGGTAAATTTTACACTTATATGTCATATAGGAAAAGTCGAGATCTTGTTTTGATCTTTCAAATGCCTTCAGAAATTGTCTTTTTTTACGAAATTAAAACTTGATTTTTAAGAAATCCCGTGACACGTCCATTTTGTTTTCGTTAATTTAAAGTATATTTTATTATTTAATTTTTTCTCCTAGGATTCCTACGAGGCGAGGGGAGAAATTTACCTGTAACATTGGAGCTTGCTTTAAAAGTGAATATCTCAAAAACGAGTGGATCGATTTTCGAAATTTTTACACGGTTGTAAAAACATTTAAGATACCTTCAAAACAAGGTATCACTTGACTCTCTTTCCCTATTCAAAATATAGGGTTAAGTTTACAGCTCGAAAGGGGTGCGTTCTACAAAAGTTTCAAGCCAAAAAATGTCCCTCTTGAATAAAAAATCGACGTGTCCGAGCATTTTTCTCTAAATCAGACCCTAAATATGTAAAAACGACTTTGTTTCGTTTTCGTTGAAACACATTGTATATGCAGATTTATAACTTTTTTTTCCAAAAATATGTTATTTTAAAATAAAAAGTTTAAAGAAGAAGTTTTCCCAACTTACATGTTACAAAAAAGGTATTAAAAAAAAGTATTAACCACTCGCGGCTAAACTGTGATTTTTTTTACTCGCGTTTTTAAATAACTCGCTGCGCTCGTTATTTAAACCAACGCTTGTAAAAAATAGCACTATTTTAGCCACTAATTGTTAAAACTACTATTTCCGTTTTGTTTTCAAAATCCATACATAAATCTCTAGAAAAAACATTTATGTACATTAAATATTTTTGAAGAATTCTTTGTCCAGTTTTTAGAATTTTTGTCTTGTCTGTTTGCTACATGCCTTGGACGCCTGAGGGGTGCATAGACTTTCAAACTCGGCTCTTAAAAAAATATATGGTATGGGGGACTATTAAAATCGTGAAATTTTGACTTTTCTTATTTTTATCAAAAATAAGTTACTAAGGTTCTAAAACACCTTAATCGATAAAAAAAATGGTCTGTCGGTCTGTTGTCTGTCTGTATACACGATAAGTCAAGAACGCCTTAATCGATTTGAACGAAATTTGGTACAAAAATCCTCTATCGGCTGACCATGAACTGATTAAGTTTTGGGTAGGGTGGTGGAGGGTTAAAGGGGGGAAAGGGGGATAAAATATTTAAAAAAATTGTAACTTTAGAACAAAAGCAAGTAGCGATATATGGTTTTCATAATTAAGTTTCCATGAATATGGACTACAAATTTTGTTAAAGTCCAAATTCTTGGGAGCTTTAGTTTCCAAGTTATTTGAAAAAACGTTAGGTCCGTATAGAAAATAAAGGCTCTTATAACTGCCTGCCTGCATCCCGAGGGTGTAACGCTTGCGACACTTCATTTTTAGCCTACTAGTGCCACACAATACACAATAATTTTCTTTGTGTCAGAAAAATGCCAAAAACATGAAATTTGGGTGTTCTTTTATATTAAAAGATCAGCTTAAACTTTTTACTCTCCAATATTTCTGCACACTATCCATAAAATAATTGTATAAAAAATAAAGAAAATAAATAAAGTAGGCTTGCTGGTATTAGCAAGATTTATTCATTTTGCGTAAATCACTTTTCTTGTAATTTAAATTTTGTTTCTATTTTGAGTGGAAATAGTGTTCCGTCCGTTATGTTCCGTCCGTTATGCAATATTTTGTTATTTAAATTCTTAACTCTTTAATTTTTTGGTAAAATAGTAACAAATATTATTTAAGTGTGATTTTAACTTTGCGGTTATATTAAGTTTTGACATCTTTTGAGGTTCTATTGGCAGATAAATAAATAGTAAAAAAGTGAATAAAGGTATGCTTCTTTTTGCTGATCCGACCGTTATGCATATTAAAAGGCTTTTTAACAACTTACTAAAGTAGATTAAAAATAAGTTTACATTTGAATTGTGTGAGTATACAATCAATTCAAATGTCCCGTACGTTATGCTGGAATGGATGTGAAGTTAAATAAAATCGTTTAAAAAACGGGAGAAAACGGGTAAAACCGCAGCCGAAGCGCGGAGTCTTCAGCTAGTAATTTATATTTGCTGACATGCATATACCGGGTGTCCCAAGGTGAGTAACCTATTAGAATATCTTGGAAACTATACAATGGAAACTTTTTAAACTTTCTATTCTAACATAAGTCTATGTAAACTATTTTTATGAAATACTCTCATATTTGCAGTGTTGCTATTTGCAGGAAAACTTGGCAACCACATTCTTATTTTAAATTGAACACCTGTATATTTTTGGATTGTACAAAATATTTTAGGTATCTTTTTTATATAATGTCCTATATCTATGTTCAACTGTTTTTAAAATACTGACAGGTGAAAATTGACATTTTTTTAAATTTGACAGTCCATAACATCAAAACGGTTAAGGATAGAGCAAAACGGTTTTTACATTCCTATCTTGGTTTTTTACAAGCTATCGTTTTATACTATTTTGAACCCAGGGTTAAGCTAACCTTGGGATATTTTAGCCCTGGGTTTAGATATAAAAAAATAGCTTGTGAAAAACCATGATAGGAATGTAAAAACCGTTTTGCTCTATCCTTAACCGTTTAAATTTTATGGGCTGTCAAATTTAAAAAATGTCAATTTTCACCTGCCAATATTCTAAAAACAGTTGAACACAGGTATAGGACATTATACATAAAATGTACCTAAATATTTTGTACAATCCAAAAATGCAAAAATATACAGGGTGTTCATTTTAAAATAAGAAAGTTGTTGCCAAGTTTTCCTGCAAATGGCAACACTGCAAATATGAAAGTATTTCATAAAGATATTTTACATGGACTTATGTTAGAATAGAAAGTTTGAAAAGTTTCCATTGTATAGTTTCCAAAATATTCTAATAGGTTACTCACCTTGGGACACCCGTTATAAATTTTCAGGACATTTAAGTAGAAAGCCCAGGAAAGTACTTACCCCAAGAAGGTTTATTGGCCAAATCTCTATTAATAATATTGTTATTGTCCACAAGATCGAGTAAAGGCGCCGAAGGAGGTCGGTTCACCTGCCCATTCGCTTTCATGTCTTGAGGCTTAGCGCTAACCTCGTTTCGCTTGTCAACCTACAGAATATGTGTAAAAAGGTGAAAACATTTTTCAGAACATTTTGTTTGTTGCTTTATCAACTTTTACCCACATTCGAAAAAAATTCTTTAAAAAGGTTCAACTTTAAAAAAATCAGGATGCAAGATTTAATTTTATGCCATAAAGGGCCGCTTTCTCAATAGCGAGTTTAAAAAACGGGTTAAAATTAACTCTAGGGTAACTTACCTTACCTCAAGGTGAACCTAAAAAAAATATTGGCTTAAAACAGCAAAAAAACTGGGATTTTATAGCCCGAGTTAATTCTCTCTATGGTAACCCGCTATTGAGAAACCAACCCAAAGTGCAGTATTTTCCACACGAAGTATGTACAGATTTAAAATTGGCGTCAAATGTCAGCGAAAACTTTCAATCTGACGTTTAGTAAGTTTGCTTCTCCCTAAAAAGACAGTTGGTCACTCTTGGGCTAGTGCCGCATAGTTTTCTTTAATTTTACTTTTATCATGAGTGCTGATAATATTGTTATAAAGATTTCATAAAACCTTTTTTTTATACCGTCATCAAAAACATGATTTTAGTAAATGTGAGCAGATAATTAAAGCATGACTTTTTTGGTTACCGATGCAAAAAACTTTTTTTGATCACGGGTGCAAAAAAAATGTCCGTCTTTTACCCAAAATTAAAGAGAAATAGCGGAAAATAGTAATATTAAAAAAATATAGTTATTCTTGCCTAAAAATTAAGCCATGGTCGTAATGAAGTGAGAAACAAAAACGCTTTGTCCGATATGCCACGAGTTTTACTTTAAAAATTAAAATGTCGCAACAATGAACGTCACCAAGTAAAAAGGCACATCGCTATGGAAAAAATTGTTATTTCATTTACCAGCCGCCTTGATTTATAGTGTAGAGATGGTGTATTCGGGAAGTGCTCTTCGTTCGCAATTTTTAATAGTAGTTTTAACAACTAGTGGGCTTTTTTTACAAGCGTTTGTTTAAGTAACGAGCGCAGCGAGGTATTTAAAAATGCGAGTAAAAAAAGCACAGTTTAGCCGCGAGTTTTTAACACTATTTTTTTTAATACCTTTATCAAAAAATTTAAGAAAAAGAGAAAAATACTTTTAAAAATCTCGAACGAAGAGCACTTCTCTTTGAAAAATGTCATTTATTTTTATAAAAAAATTACATACTTCAGCTATACATAATCGATTATTTTATTAAATATGCATGTCTTATCTAAGCTATTAAAAAATATGAACTTTTATCAAATTTAAAATCGGAAATTTGGGTGCCACGTCGTCCGCAGCGTCACCTACCCAAAAAAATTTTAGAGTATCAGTTGACCTTGACAATTGCAATAATCGTGCTAAATTTGACATTTTCTCCTCAAAAACTGAAAAATATACTATTTTTAAAAATCTTACTTTGACTGGCCTGGTATAACTAAACCATCATAAGAAAAAGTCTATTAGAAAAGTTATTTTGATTTTCTTGCTAAATTATAAAATAAAACAAAAGACCTGTCGCGGCTTACTGAATTATGAAAAATTATCAAAAAATTCTCAAAATGTATTTAAAAAAAATAAAATGTCACTTTTCAAGGACTATAAGGTCATACGTCAATGTAACCATTTTTTTTTCAATTCCTCTCTATCGAAATATATGAATTCGATTATAATCTTGTTTTAATGGCGAACCTACAATTATTTTTAAAAATAGACGTCCATTTTGAAAAAATCGCCGCCATCTTAGCTCCTATACATCCGATTATCGATTTCCTCGACAAAAATTTTAAAGAATTGTCTAAAGAATAAGTGTGCCAAATTTAACCTAAGCCGGACGACTATTTCATGGCCAAAATGTAGACCAATTCTCTTCCCGCCAAAATTTCTGTCAGAAAAAAAAAACAACCTGAAAACTTCAAATTTGACAGCAACAACATTCTAGGGCGTTTTGATTTCTGTCAACTTTCAAACCTGGTTTTGTTTAGTGGATTGAGGTTACGTTTTGTCTAAAGCATAATTTATAAACGCGTTCGTGTTCGCAGCTGAAGTTCGCGTTCGGCGTTCGTAAGTTCGTAGTTGCGAGTTCAGAAAACAGCATTTATAAATCCAGTTCGTTGCTGAAATTTGATTTGTCTTTCGAAGTTCAAGTGAATATGATGTAAAACAGCTGACATAAGATCATAACCTAACCAAAAATCAGAAAAAAATTTGCCCGTTTGAAAGTGATTCTTGTTGATAAGCATTTTGGAAACAAATTTATAGGGCATTTCCATAACTGTTTGGCTTCTTTGTGGCCACAATTCTTATATATGTATCCCACAAAGTGAAGCAGTAAAACTTAAAAATTTCTCTTAAAAAAACAACAAACAAAAATGGCTGACAGATGTATCATGTGACAAAATCGTGCACTTTGATTGGTTTACATGAACTTCACCAACTACCAACATAAAATTTGGTTATCTCTGAACTGCGAACGCGGACGCGAAAGGCGAACGCAAACTTTTATTATAAATGGAATTACATGTTTCAATCAGGTGATCTCCAGCGCGCGAACTACGAACTTCAACTGCAGACGCGAACGCGTTTAAAATCCCGTGTAAATAAAAATGGAACGGACTGTATTTGGGTAATCTACTAATCAGAATTCTCGCCCCGACTCTCGCTCTCCCCCAAACCAAAAGCCATTATGACCATTTTGAGATATGTATAATAGGGAGTCCCAAAAAAAAATTGACTGCTGTCCATTACTTAAGAAGTTTTTGTCCGATTTAAAAAAATTTTAACGGTTTTGAAAACCAAAGAATTTGATGCCAAAATTGACTTTTTTTGAAAGTCCAAGATGGTGGAAAATTAAAAAAATATAACAAAGTTATGATTGTTTTCCACAAACCAAAACTACACTTTTTTGCACTCGACGCGCGTTTCGCTAACAACGTTAGCATCACCAGGAGACGATAAAAAATGTATTGTTTATTGTTATGCATTGTTTATCGTCGCCTGGTGATGCTAACGTTGTTAGCGAAAGGCGCATCGAGTGCAAAAAAGTGTAGTTTTGGTTTGTGGAAAACAATCATAACTTTGTTATGGTGCAACCAAAGGTTTCAAATTCCCAACATAAAAAAATATATATATTTTTGACCCCACTGCAAATTTTTTATGTGCGCTACTGTTAAAAAAATGATCTTGCGTGTGGACTTTATCTTTTCCCAGTGTACAGTTGTATGGCTTGTTAGTAGTAGTATAGGGGCGGCCCGTGGGCCTGGCAATTAGGCCTCTTCATGGGCACTTTCTGGTAAAGCTTGTTAACATTCGATAAAAAATAAGAAAGTTATGGTCTGACTGAAGGTTAACGAAACGCACTCTTTTGAACAATTAATAACTTTCTTATTTCTTACCCGATGTTAACAAGCGATACATCAGCTCAGCAAACACATCTGTTACAGTAACATAGTATTTACGTAAATCTAAAGTAAAAAAAAAACATAAAAAAAAGTTTTCATAAAATTTACGTAATATTTACATAACATAACTTATCTTGAAATTAACTCTGTGTTTCGGACTTCCATTGTCTATATTTTATTTATACATGACGTTTCGATCAGTACAATATCTGATCGTCTTCAGGTGCAAACTACAATCTATTCCTAAGGCTACGTAGGAGGAGTAGGGCAGATATTACAAGACCAAAACCAGGCAAATGCATTCCTTATAATTCCATACATTAAAGGAGTATCAGAGAAAATTCGAAGAGTAGCGAACAACTTTAATATTCATCTAATAATACAATTCAAAGCCTTCTTAGTAAAACAAAACCAGAGAACAAACAAACCAAGTTCCTTGTGAGTGTGGTGAATCATACATAGGCGAAACTAAAAGACCACTATCTCTTTGGCTTAAGAACATCAGAAGAATACCCAAAAAGGTGAAACAACGAAATCAGGAATCGCCGAACATGCATGGTCAAAACAACACCGAATGAAGTGGGCAGAGCAAAGGTTTTGCACAAGGAGTCACACTGGAAGAAACGAAAATTCCTTGAAGCTGCCTTTATTGGGCAGAATCAGGGTATTTTCAGTAAACCAAGTGTTGAAATCCCAAATATTTGGAAGCCCCTCCTTGGGCGGAGCCAACTTTTTAAACTTCACGGTTGAGTGATTTTCCATAGTACATAAGTAAGTAGCCTTAGAATAGATTGTAGTTTGCACCTAAAAACGATCAGAGATTGTACTGAACGAAACGTCGTGTATAAATAAAATATAGATAATGGAAGTCCGAAACACAGAGTTAATTTCAAATTCATCGTTGTCTCAAACTTTCAAACGTAACTTATCTTCCTTTAATTACATTATATTTACATAATAAGAAGGGAACTTTGTGCATTTCATTATCCAGAACATGGAAGGTACTTTTTACCTTGTGACATTAGAAGTATGTATATTATTATATACACAACGTGACTTTAATTTTACATAACTGTTACATTCCAATACGTAATATTTATGTAACATTTATGTTATAAATTTATATAGTAGTTAGATAAAGAGTACGTTATTTACGTGACGTCAAGTTTACCTTGATGTTACTTATAAGAGATATAAATATTATGTAAAAAATTTATCCCAATTTTACCTTTCGATTTACTTTCTAGTTACTAGTTAATCGATATCCGCTGTTTCCCTATTTCTTGTTGCCATTATTATTTACGTTATTTTAATTACATATTATTTTTTTTAATTAATTTTATTTATTAAAGTATCGAACTTTGTGCATGACATTATGCAGAACATGGAAGTTACTTTTTACCTTGTTGTGACTTCCAGTTTACCTAGAATTTATGTAACAAAGTAACACACAAAGAACCAAAGCGAAAAGAGAAATGATTAAACGATGTTTCGTCCTGGGTAACCGGCGTGGGCTCATCAGTGGTTTCACTGGTCACCCTTCACAATACATCATCATCATCATACACTTGGATTTCCAACTTTGAATCACTCACAAATAGGCATCGTTCCGCACTGGCACTTATCCAAGTTACCTGATACGGATTCGTCCTGGCGTGTTAATATTTCCAGTAGGATCATACTTCTAAGGCAATTAAAACATAAAGAAGTTAAAAAACCTTCAAATCAGTTACTTCAACCGAAAAGAAACAAAAAACAAAAGATCAAAAAATCCTGGGTGAAAATAACGAAAATTCAAACTTGGATGAGCATCCCACAAGGAACACACAAAGGACCAAAGAGAAATGATTAAACGATGTTTCGCCCTGGGTAACCAGCGTGGTCTAATCAGTGGTTTCACTGGTCACCCTCCACCATACATCATTAAACCGCACTGGCACTTATCCAAGTTACCTGATACGGATTCGTCCTGGCGTGTTAATATTTCCAGTAGGATCATGCTCCTAAGGTAATTAATTTTTTTTGCTTTGCCTATGCCTATTTGTGAGTGATTCAAAGTTGGAAATCAAAGTGTATGATGGTGTTTAATGATGTATGGTGGAGGGTGACCAGTGAAACCACTGATGAGCCCACGCTGGTTACCCATGGCGAAACATCGTTTAATCGTTTCTCTTTTCGCTTTGGTACTTTGTATGTTCCTTGTAGGATGCTCATCCAAGTTTGAATTTTCGTTATTTCAACCCAAGATATTTTGATCTTTTGTTTTTTAGTTTCTCTTCGGTTGAAGTACAGTAATAATGTGTTGTAATTTTTACGTAATATTTACGTAACGGTATTGGCTGGCGGTACACTCGGGAAAGATAAAGCTCTACATGCAAGAGTAAAGTTTTTCACCAGTGGCGCACATAAAAAATTTGCAGGGGGGTCAAAATTACCTATTTTTTAAAATTGTTCGCCATCTTGGACTTTTACAAATTGTGAATTTTGTCATCAAATTCTTAATTTTTGAAATCTTGGCTTTTCAAAATGGTTAAACATTTTAAAATTGGACGAAACTTTTTAAGTAATAGACAGTCAAATATGTCCTGTTTTTTGGGGCAACAGTGTTTAATGATTTTCTAAAAGTGCTTAGCG
This sequence comes from Oxystoma pomonae, assembly GCA_963921995.1. Taxonomy (NCBI): domain Eukaryota; kingdom Metazoa; phylum Arthropoda; class Insecta; order Coleoptera; family Brentidae; genus Oxystoma; species Oxystoma pomonae. The sequence goes on along the minus strand of OY998169.1, from coordinate 43,372,239 downwards.
AATGGACAAACTTACCTGATTTCTAAGTAAACAGATTTTCAAACCTGCGCAGAACCGTTCGAAACTGAGCATTCCGTTGGGAGGGGTGACTTTTCTCAGAGCATCCAAAACACCCTTTGGGAGCTCTTTGGATCCGCCGTCTTGCCACCTGGAAAATGGTAAAGTTTACAAGATAAATAAAGCCTACAAGATAAGAATTTGTGCTTGCGCAGTAAACTTTATGTGCACGCGGTAATGGTCTGCACGGTTTTTTCTTGTTGCCAAGCAATTACCAAATTATTTTTCTTCAATGGTCTCTAAAAACTGTCTGCCAAAAAATATAAAATAATTGTGTATTTTTTGGTTTTAATAATAATAATAATAATAATAATAATAATAATAATAATAATAATAATAATAATAATAATAATAATAATAATAATAATAATAATAATAATAATAATAATAATAGACCTGTTCAGAGCTCGACACCTTTCTTATAATCAAATTTATACCAGGCAGCTAAAAACAAGTATTAACATCTTAGAAGCTTATAATTAACTTATAAAGATTAATAATAATGTATTAATAATTCAAATAAATTATTATACGTAAAAAGAGATGTCGTTAAAATAAAAATAAAATGTAGTATGTAAAACGAAATTTCATTTTGCTTATTTTGATTAGCTTGTTCTTGTTTTCAAACTCTTAAACTGGTTTGGTTTTAAATGCATGAATTTTTTTGGTATTGCCAAAATGAAATCACACTCTCTTAGCAAGTTATGCTCTGTAAAAGCTCTTGTATTTGTGGAGACATTAAAATTTTCATACGTCTCTATTGGTGATAAGATTTAACGCTTTTTTTTAACTTAAATAGAGAAAGTAAGACGAATTGAACCCCTTATTTAACATCCTTCTAATCCCTTTACCTGGGATTGGCATCTATGATTTGCAGTTTTTTTAATTTTTTTACAAATCCATGATTCGCAGTTTTTATAAATCGTTTTTACAAAAAAAAATTCAATTAATTATTAGGTATATGGGTCATTTTCAATAAGCGTTTACTTTCCATCTAAGGAACTTTTCAAAAACTTACCATAAAATCTCTGTGCCATAGACTATTTTTTAAATATTAGTAAATGTCAGCAATAACGTCGTAGTATTAAAAGTCAAAAATATTTGCCAGATTTTTTTTTATGGTGGAATTTTGGTGAAGGCGTCTTGGAATTTATCATTTCCGTCACGCACAAATAACTGTTAAAATAAAAACAAATAAGGTATCCTTTAAAATTTTTTGGCTTATTTTTATTTAAAACGTGTCCTACTTTAACCTAAAAACAGGTCAGCAACTTAATATTAGCAAGACGTTAAGTAAAGCGATGAAAATAATGAAAAAAAAAACAATAAAAAATATTAAAAAGTGCGTTTAAGTTTTATTTTTTTAATTAAAAAAGTATTACTAGTAATTCAAAAAGTCCATGAATACATAAATAAGTTATTTTTGTACCTAAATACCCAAAATATTTTTATTTAAAGGCTTTAATATTACTTAAAGGAGCAAAACTAGATGGTGTGACGGAAATTGAAACAGTGACGGAAATCAGAATTTTGGACGAAATATATTTAAAAAAGTAGAAAAAATGTATGTGCAAAGACAAAGAACAACTTTGCAACTACAACTAACTAAAATATTATGACAATAATAAAAGTAAAGAAAGTAATCCTATAACTAAATAATGCAAAAAATGTAACTTTCAGTTTCAAGTGTAACAAAGTAAATGTAAATAAAGCTAGGTACTTATAATTCAAGCCATCCATTAAAGTATCAACTTCCTTTATATTTTCAAATTTAAACAATCGGGATGATACCTTAATTGGCGCTTTTAAAGTACATAGAATCTCGTGTGTTGGAATGAATTGCACATCAGTTTTTTGCGGCCATAAAAAGTAGTTTCTTGATTTTTGCATAAATGTAATTTTTAGGATATTATTTTCTGCGTCTTGGACCTTGCCTGGAAACCATTCGTAATCGAATGCCACGGCGATCCAATCTCATTCTTTTATGGCTTTGTTACCGGACTTATCTTCCTTCTCCTTAGTTTCTTTATTATGAGCTAATTACTTTTGTTAAAGAAATTTTTGTAATATATTTTAAAATTTAAATATCTCAAAACCTTTATAATCTTATGATGGATTAAAAGAATTTTAATTTAATTACCATCCTACAGACGCAAAAACTTTGACTTGAACTTATTTTTGGTAAAAATGTTTGCAGAGTGAGCCAGAAAGTAATTAAAAAAAAGAGGATACAATTATGCATTAATCCATCAATATAGTAGTATTCATCAGGAATTAAGTTGTTATGAAAACAGAGTTCTTTACACTCCAAACATGAAAGTTCTCTTAAGTTGAGTTTGTTTTCATTGTTCTGGTTCCATGTTACTTGATGCAGCTTCATAGTATTTGGCAATGGCTTAATTGAGGTTTGTGCATTAGCAATAATACCATCTACTTTCAAAACGTCATGTTCGGTAATCTGATATATCTTGGTCTTTTTTAGTTTCTCTTTGGTCACACTAATAAACTGATCTATGTCTGATATGTCTTTGCCTCTAGCTACTTCATAATCTGCCGTTCTTTTAATCACTCCTCCCACACCATCAGCTACGCTCTTCCCATGCCTCGACTCAAAGAAATTCCAGGATGAGTGAGAAAATTTGAATTCTGTAGAATAATGCCCAAATAAAAAAGTTTTTCTTGTTTCTGTATTGGGTTGTGGGTCCATCACTCATAAAGTAAAATGTGTTAATATGGGGATAATTTTCTTGTATATCAGACAGAATGGGTAAAATGCTGGCCCAAATCGCGCTTGGATCATGACGTAGACAAGCAGACACAGCACAAAAACTTTTACATTTAGTTTTATGACCTTCTTTGTAATAGTACGCTCCAGTGTGTAAGCTTATTTGAACTTTTGAGGCTCCAAAATGTACGCTCTGGACCTCTTGTCCATATTTAAGAGTGTAGTTTCCGAAAAGTCTATTAGTCTAGTCTATTATTTCTTTTAAATTCTTTAAAAACTGACCTTGGTGGTATACTCTATATGAGTGTAGTAGTATTGGACTTGTTTCTTCTTTCATCTTTTTAAGTAATTCTTCTGCAGAAGTTCCGCGTCTTTCCTTTTTCATCACTTTTACATTCTCTTCGATACCTTTAATAGTTCTTGATTCTGTAGTATTAGACCACTGAAAGTAGTGTAGGGTTGTATTTGGGCTTACATTTTCAAAATTTGCTGAAATATTTATTTCCTTACAATCACCACAAGCTCTGTACATACAGCTCTTTGAGCACTATTGGAGCAACAAATTTGTTCCGAAACTTTTTGTAGAGAATTTGCATTGGAAATAATTTGATACTGCGTTAAAACACGAAGTAAAAAATTATAATTGGCATGCTTAATGCATAGACATGTATCCCTACCCTTAAAATTGGGAAACTTTACCCAAAACGGTCTTAGTGTAGTAAAGCTCGTATAAGAAATTTTTACGTTAGGATTTTGTTGCTTAAACTGTTTAAATAGGGTTAAAAGGCTCTCTGTAAGGTATTTCTTTTGCTTAATAGTACCATCTTTAGAAGCAGCTTGATCTTTTTTGCCAGGAGCCAAAATTTAATTTATATCGTTCTCGAAGAAGTTATGAATCTGTCTTTTTAGTTTGACCAGAAGAGCGGCTCTTTCTCGTTTATTATAAATACTTTTTTTTTTAATTTGGACAAAAATTTCCTTTGGTGGTACTTACTAGCAAGAGATTTAGCGGCATCCATCAACTTGTACTTTTTTAGAAGCGGACCAGAAACACATGCTGTGAACAGTTCTTGCTGTTGAATTGTTTTATATTGGCTTTTGTTTTTTTTATTTGCTCAGTGAGTACTTCCCCTAGAAGTAGCTTTTTTTTTAATTTCCTGGGTATTTCCTCTTTATATTTTCTACACGTTTTGTTGGAGTTAATGGCTGCGACTCACTAATTTTATCTTTCAGGCTGTAATACCGATGCTTCCATTTGTTTGCTAGTCTTTTTAAGCGAATTCCTTCCATTTGCTCTCTTACTAGTGCTCTTCGAGTTTTTGACTTATGAGAATAATATAAAAAGAGGTTAGAATTTTCGAAACTGTACAATGTCTAAAATTATAAAAAATATGTAAAAAATGTTAAACTTATATTGTTCAGAAAATAAGCTGTGAGACGGAAATTAGAAGAGAAAAAAAAACGCTTGAAAAACTTATCTTTTATTGTTAAAAAAAAACACAAAAGCAAACAAAAATTTCACAGCCTCTTTCACCACTCGAAAACAGCGAACGCATAGCAACATAACCCAACTTATTTTAGGCACGACCACCGCCATCTCTCGTTCAATTGGATCACTTAAAATTGATGTGACGGAAATTAGATTCAATTGGAGTTACACAATATTTTTATAAATGAATAATATTTTTTGGTTGTTTTACTTCATATAATACTTTAATTTAGAAAGCCAAGATATGGTATCTTACAAAAAACTCGATTTGGTACCAATGCCTAGCAAAAAAGATCGAAAAAAATACCATTAAACTTGAAAAAATGTTGTAGCTACGCGTGACGGAAATGAAAAACTGGGGTTATTTTTTTATGTTTAAATATATAATAAAGGGTTTTAACAAATTTTTTATTTGGGGTATTCAGATCACGTCCTGTTTTATTTTTAAGAAGAAAAAAAATCTTAAAATAATAAAATGCATGGTGGAGTTACCCAAAAGTAAAAGGTTATTGAAAATGACCCATATAGCAAAGAAATTCAATAAACATATCACTCAAGTCAGTTTTCCTATTTGGGTAAATCTCCACAAATATGTAAAAAAATAAATAATTTTGGCGCTTAAGATTTAGGCCCAGACTTTTTTTTTAAATAATGGTTTTTATTTCAGTAGTATCAGTAGTTAAAATGGGGAGTTTTATACCTTTTGGTTTGGTTTGGCCGATAGTTGTGTACTGTATTGCAATACCTCTAGTTTTGCTTTAAATAATTTTAAATATACAGGGAACTGACAGCCAGGGCACCGAAAAAATCATCTTAAATTAACAATATCTTTTTAGTATGCAAAATTAAATTACAAAGTGGTAAGGTAATGCTTTCAGTAAAGTACCTCTTCATATGTTAGAAAAAACGATTTCCAGAAGAAAATAAATTGTCTGGCACAAAGTTTCTTAACCTTACATTAAAAATTTATTTCTTTTGTACACTAACCAATGTTCAATATTGACAAAAGAACTTTACTTGTTTGTATTATTTTATTGTATTTTTTACGCACAGGGGACTGATAACAAAATAAGGGTACAAAATTGTTTTTAAATTTTTTTCATAAAATAAAGTTTTATTTTCCGTTATCTTATTGCTATTGATATTTTTAGCGGAGACACCAGGAGACTGATAATTGTAAATTGTGTACTTAAGCATGAAAAAAAATATAAAAAAAGAGAAACTAAATATTCAAAGGGAATACTTGAGCAATGATGGCTTCTTACCTTTTATCAAAAAAGGGGACAGGAAGTTTACCAATTTCTGAAAAACTACCCATTTACATTCTTGCCAAAATATACTTCAAAAAGAGGTATCACTCAACTTAGTTTTCCTTTTCAGATTCTTGGGCAAAATTTCACTCCTCGTATAGGACATGTCCTTCAAAAAAAGGGTACAAAAAGGGTCTCACTTAAATAAAAATGATGATTTTGAGGTCTAATAAAGTGGTTAGTTATAATTCACGTCAATTTTTGGTTAGTTTTGTACTTAAAAAGGAAGTAACTTTTTCCAGAAATGTGTTTAAATGAACATTTATTTTTGGTGGAAATCGCTTTTCTACAGGGAATCTATTTTTCAATCGAGAGAAAATTTGCTCGTAGGGAGTTAAATTCTCTTGCTACTATGCATCTCATTGGTCCAAATCTTCGGGTTAAATCGGTTTCTCTCACTTTTGTCCGATATTGATCGAAAGTAATTCTCTCACACGAATTTGACGTGTTTTTTGGGATTAACATTTGACGCGACATAAATGACGTCGAATTTGAAGCTCTCAGGCAACCAGAGATATACAAGTAACATTTTGCTTACATCTGACGCAATATTTGGTATTTTATTTTATGGAAACCCATATCCCTGTCAAGAACTCGCTCACTAGGCATCGGCCACGGGAATACCTAATTAAATTATTTGAAGTGTAACTGTTTGGCTCGAAGTTGACCACAAGGGCGTAAAAGTATCATTTTACGCCTTGATTTGCGGTAATTAATATATTGTAAATCGCCTGTTTAGACCAATATGTCATTAATGTTACGTCAAATTTACGTAAATTAATTCATGTCAAATTCACGTGACCAAAGTCACGTCAAAAAGCAGGTCAAACCCACGTGATACAGACGTCGAAGAGACGTCGCAAAAATCTTGATATAGACGTGTTTTGGTTGTCTGGGATATAAAACACCCGAAAGTAAATTTGGCAGAAACATAATTTGTCAGAATTTAAAAGAAAAGAAAATAATTGGTTAGAAAAAAATTGTCCCGAAAATGAAATGACGTGAAAATCAAATCGCTAGAAAATATACGCATAGAATTAAATTTAAACGAAACATATTTTTATAGAAACACAAAATGTTAGAAAATATTTTTAACGAAAATAATTTCACGGAAGCATAATAATGCCGAACCACAAAATTCAACAACCCTAATCTGGCCGAAAATGATTTGAGCCGATAGCCAGGAATTCAACTGCTACGGTGCCAGGCTTACGGCTTACTTGTATTAATTTACCCCCTTTAGATTCTTCAACCACCCCCTACCCCCAAATTTCTTCATAATATTGTATTGTCATCGGATCTACATTACAAAAATTAATTGCAAGATTTGATAGACAGTCAGACAGCTAGAAACTGTTTAGTTAAATAAAATCGTTTAATAAAAAAATCCCCGTGTCATCTTCTAAATAGAGAAACTTGTCAACGCCGCAATCCAGGGACTACGACGCTCTAGAAATTTAAATTTGCTGGATTGTGGTTCTGCTCATTTAAGGATCAGGCATATTATCTTCTATCAATTTGTGGGTCGGGTGTTTTTCGTTTCTAGACAATTATTTTCGATACTTCGGGAAAGGTTCGGGAAAATTGTAATCAGTTAAATTATATTTGTGTCTTTTGAGGATCGTGTAAATTAAAATTCTATAAAATTTCGAATATTTTATGTTATATTAATAAATTGTGTTTGGGTTTTGGTAAATTCGGCTTTTTTGTCAATTTATTTGTCAAACTGGATTTAATTTGTAGCATTTAGTTTTTGAGAGGCATTTTTCTTATAGCGTTTTCCTTTTGATGCACTGGTGCGCACTAAGTGTATCTCTATCCTTTTCTATTTTGTATTAATGCACTCTGGTGCAACAAATGGAAATCGCTGTTGTGGAATGACCTATTTTCCTACCGTTTTAATGTTCTTTTTTCGACCTTTGCCGCCATATTGACAGAAAACTAATGGATTTTCACTTTTAAGTGAAAATGGCGGCGAAGGTGGATTAAAGGACACTAAATCGGTAGGAGTTGATCGGCCTGTATGGAGAGGGTACTGGATGTAGGTATCGCACATGAAACTTGATTTTTTTAAATTACTTATTTTAATTTTTTCTACTTTTAATTTTTTAAATTATTTTCTTACTTATTTTTATAGCATACTTTTTTTGAAAAACGAAAATAAAATGTCGGCCGGACATAGGCTTTGTTTCATCAAAATCGGTTCACGGGAATAAAAGTGATGATGAAAAAAAGGGAAAAACGGGTAAAACCGCAGGCGAAGCTTTGGTGTCTTTAGCTAGTAAATTATAATAGTATACCACAGTAGTTAAAAAAGTTAATAAATAAAAAAAAACAAACAAATGAAGGAATAGAAAACGTATAAAATTTTTTATTATCTGAAACATCTCCATTGATTAAAATAGTTGCAATTTCTAATAAGACATTTTTTTTTGATTTTTTTTGCAAAATGTAAACTTTTTATCTAAAACCCAACCCATAACAATACATTTGACATATCCCATGCACCTAGCCGGGAGTCGAACCTGGAACCTACCGTGCGGTATGCAGATATGCTGCCCACTACGCTACGGGGGCCAGCCTGAATTTAGGTCAAATAATAAACTGTAACTTAACATTTCAATTCTCTAGGGGAGTAACTTTTTGTGTTAAATGAAATAAACAATGCTATTAAAGAACTGCTCGAGTATTTTCAGAAATATTTTGTGGTTTGTTATTAATTTTAATTTATTTGATTGATCTACTATAAAGTACCACGAAATGTATTTACGTAGGTATAGTCAATATACATATATGGTGTCCCAAAAGTCCGAGTTCACCTTAATATATGAAAAACCAAAAGAGGCAGAGAATAATGACTGACGGCTCAATTAGCATCCAAAAAGATAATTTTGTGTAAACCATCTAACTGTATGAAATTTGACACCTCTGCCTGTTCTGGAGATATTAGGGTTGACTCCGACTTTTGGGACACCCTGTATAACTGAAATCCTATTCTATTCTATCAAAAACTATATAATAATATGCATACTTTTTAATTCTATGTAGCTTACCTGGCTTCAATATCTGCAAAATTTACGAACCCAGTGTGCTTATCATCCATAATCTCAAACAATGTCCTCATAGCAGCAACAAACTGTTTGGGGAGGCCGTCCAAAGTTGAGGACATTGCCGAGGTCATGTTGTAAGATTGTATGAGTAGTGCCCTCTTAACTGCCCTTTTATATTTAGACTCGACATTTAAATATGGTTATTGATATGTTGATGTTATTTATTTGAATTTTAGTTGTTGTCTTTTTTATTATTTGTTCTTTTTGTTCATGAAATGTTTCTATTTTGCGTCAATGAGTCAGAAGTTTAGATTGCGTACTTGTTGGATATTTTTTTCCAACGTGGAAAAATCTGACTCATAACTTTTTTTTAAAGAAATTTTTTCACTTAGCACCATAGATAAATACTTAAAACTTGTTACGTCTTAGACATGCACAAAATCACTCCACTACACACATATATATAAAAACGGGAAAAATTGGGAGCACATTGTGGTTTAGGAATCAGTGAGAAACTCAGAATATGACTTATAAAACCGAGAATAAGTATGTCTCATTAAAACCGAGATTAAACTATTGGGTACGACTCGAGGTAGTACCACAAAGCGACGCGATTGTTTAGCTTTTACTTGGCAGTACGCAAAGTCAAACGATAGGCAGTTCTCTTAGGTAAAGGATTGACTGTACTGTTAGACTATCTAAACTAACACCATAGAAGCCCAACGCAACAGTGTTTGTTTATAAGTATCCTGGTTCTCGGCTGACGTTTAAGATTGCATTGGAAACTTTAAATGGTTTAAAAATCCTATCGTTGTTTATATGTGCCCTGCCAAAAAAACCGCTTCAAATCTCTTAGAAGAGTTTTACGAGATTTTATAATGTTTTACCAACAAACTTGTCAAAATCAGTTTTGACGAGAAGGACAGCTTGCCTTGTAGAATCTTATAAAATCCTATCAAACAGCCACTCACCAACTTTCATAAGAACCTATGCGGTTTTTTTAGCTGAGTTGTCTTCTATTTTGACTTTGTTAATTCAAATACACTATCATTATTGATAAAATTGTTGAGTATCTATGACAATAATTAATCTAAGGTTAAACGCATTGTACGCTAGTCGTTCTCTGGCTGGCTCTCGCTCGATGGACCTGGTAAAAGGTAGTACCTGAGGCTCGAGACGAGTACGAGAATGGACAGGGAAGGACTATATTTGTAAAGTGAGATTCTCGAATTGCAAAAATAGGAATTACTAAAAATATTACGGCCTATGTTCGTCGTGAGCCTTTCCTTGCTGTAAGTCTGTTCTTATTTTTCTCTTTAACTGATTGTGAGCAGGTTCTTTGTTAAGCCTTAATCAGAAAGAGTTAATGATACACGATATTTGTATTGCTGGAAACAATATTACCTATGTAAAATATTTATTACTAGCGAACACAGACCTGAAAGACCCACAGCTTCGCCTGCGGTTTACTCTCTTTTCGCCGGTTTTCTTGCTTTAAATCGAAACTTGGTTTTGATCGTTCACACAGAGGGCGCCATTGACAGAATTTCTTCCGCTTGAGCCGTAATCTTTGGCACGCAACCGAAAATATCTGTCATTGCGGTACACCTAACTGATGAGTCCCTAATAAGGACGAAACGGCGTCGTCCTAGGTTCCACACTATGCTTAGAGAATGGAAATTCGGGTCATTTGGACGAGTCGGGTCACCGGATCTGGATCACTTTAAAGATCCGGATCCCTGATACGGTTCACCGGGTCAGTGGGTCACTGGATCCCTGATTCCATTTTATAACTAAATTAGCCAATGCCAATAGTCTTTCAAATTTGGATTGGATTGGATCATATCATACCTACTCCTTATTCGTGAAATGCAAAAAACAAGAATTTCTATTCTACATTTCTTACCTATCCTATGACTCAAAATAGTAAATTTGAACGCATTTTCGTATTTTTAAGAAGGAGCCGCCTAAAAATAATAAGATAAGCGAAATATTGTTTTTACATGTAAATTTGTAAATTTTAAAAAATATATAATATATTTATATAACCTAATTATATTTTCACTGTTTTACTGTTCCCACCTATGCAACACTCAGTACGTTAATCGCAGGTCGTTAATCGCGATTTTTACGTTGAAAAATATCAATTAATTGAACGACCCGTGCTGATCCGTAACCCGTGTTTTGTAATTTTGGGACCCGATTCAATCAATTGTTTTAAAAGATCCGGATCACTGAACCGGGTCAGATCCGACCCGGACATCTCTACATGTGAGCAATCAAAATTCAGGAAGTTCATTTTGCACTGAAGTACAAAAAATATAGGTTATGAACCTGTGCTAGGCAGAAACTATCAATTGAATGGTTGACCGTGATCTCGGGAGGCTAGGGAAAAAAAATCGGTCGTATTTAGTCTGAAGTTTGCAACGTTAAGCACCATGCAGTAACGTCACGAGGACTTTTCAGGTTTTTTCAAGGGTCTCAAGTTTGAAGCGAAATTACACGATTAAGAAGGAGAAGGAGAGACTTTTCGGTAATTTAAGGGTATGTAGCAGGGGCGAATCCAGAAAAACAGTATAACAAAAAATACCTAATAAAAACGAACAAATATTTAGCTACTAATTGCATTTAAAAGTTCCCTTGCCCCCTCTCCCTAAGATTTGCCAATTTTAATAGCCACTGAAATATAATTTGCCTATATGTCATATATTTGCTAATTTTTTGGAAATGAGACATATAGGTACTAATAAGGACAGATAAAAAGTAGAACACCTAAAGAACTATAAAGCTACTTTTATTCAATAACAGTCCGTGACTGATCACTATTATTGTGAACAAATAGTTTTAGGTTTTTTTCCTTTTGGATGCTATATTTTGGAACTTACTTGGTGTAGCTTTAATTTTTGGAAATTTTGTTTGAGGCCAATTTTTTAAGAAAAGCTTGAGGGAGAGGACAAATTTTATTTAAAATATTGGAAAATCTAATATTAAGATATACATGGACATTTTTGACACATGTCGATTTTCGAAGATTTCTATTTATTAATCCAGAAAAAGATTTCCAGTTCTTAATATGCACAAGGTATATTCTTCATCAAATTTTCCATAATAAATTTCGTTTTGGCTGCGCGCGTGGAAAAAGCCAGAAATTTGACAAAAGAACAAAATACAGATTTGAACTTGACATCAGAAGAAACTGAGATGCAGCTCATATCGTAGGAGGTGGATTCTGAACAAATAATTTTGATTTTTGGTATTTTGTGATCTTCTATAAGAAAATCAAGAAATGGTTTGATGAAAGAGTGGATAAATAATAATAATTAACCTAATTTGGGATTTCACATTCACTGGGACTTCGAAATAGTTGTTTGAAAAATTCTGCAAAATATCACTTAGTCATTCTCTTTATTTATTTTTTTTTTCTTTATTTATAAAATTTATTATCGACATTTTAAGAACGTATTTTTAAATTCAAAATAATTCGTTTTTGTTCCTATAAATAAGTGTCCTCAAACCATATAACCATAAGATACTATTGGCGAAAGTCGCAAAATAACTTTAAAAATACAAAGAAAGTAACGTAAAAATCGAGGTTTGCCCTGAGCAAGGCCAAAGGCAAAAAATTTACTGCGCATGCCTGTCGCAGTCTGCTCGCGCCCAGAAGAGTTCTTCTGCATTTTTTCTAAGCCAACTTGATTGGAAGAGATATTATCGCTACGACTTTTTTCGAAAAATACAAGGACAGGGCCGTTATAAGTAGTATCTCATAATTATATGCCTCAAACGCTTCGTGAATGTTGGTGAGTTTTAATGCTGTTTTATAGGGTTTTATAAGATTCTACGTAAAAACTAATTTGTTTTTTTATTAGATTTGTCTTGGTTTTTACAACAATGTTTCACATACCGCATAGGAAACAAATAAAATTCGATAGAATATTATAAAATCTCGTCAAGCTTTTCTAATAGATTTGACGTGGTTTTTTTGGCAGGGCGATCTACAGAGCGTTTCATAATAGGTTCCTCTCTTTTCTATTTTTTTCTCGATAACGGTGGGCATGACCTAAAAATGACAGGAAACAAAAAAGTTAATACACAGAACAAAGAATTGATTTGGTATTTCAGAATCCACCAGTGTCGCACCACAAGAAGGTTGCTGAAAAAAATCTTTCGGTAAATTCTTACAATTACTTTACATGCTGATGATTTAAGCCCTAAAATTTTAAAACAACCTGTATGGAAAGCACCAATTTTTTTGGATAGTTCTCATTTTGGGTAAAGTTCTTAAAAAATAATAGAAAAAAAAGATAATTTTTTTTAATACACCTACCTAATTAATAGACACTTAAAGTAAATATTTCAACGTATCGGTATCGGTATACGTAACGCGTTCGAAACAAAGTCAAAATACGCTACATTTTTGACTTGCTCATGCCATGTTTCGAACGATGCCTGCTTCTTTAATGAGTGTGATGACAGAATCTCGTTTCGTACGGAAGGATGTACAGATTTGGCGAAAAAAAAGTAGGACATGTAAAATATATATTTGCTTTTTTTACTATGTCACCCTATACATTCAGATATTTATTGGTTTAGCCACCATTCGTTCTTTGTTTTATTTACTATTATGACAAACACAAATGTCAAATGTATCAAGGTAAATAACGAGAGGTAACTAACAAATGACTAACAATGTAAATTTTCATTAATATAGGGTGTTATATTTACCCATATTTCAATTCCGTGCCCTACTTTTTTTTCGCCAGGAGTGTACGTATCGTTACGGACCGACGAACATACGCAACGATTTCAATCAGCAGTTCTGTAATCGAACCCTTCAAAAAAGCGGGCATCATTTGAAATATTGCATAAACAAGTCAAAAATGTAGTGTATTTTGGCTTTATTTCGAACGCGTTAGGTATACGGATACTGATGCGTTGAAATATTTACTTTAAGTTTCTATTATTATGTATGTCGACCGTAATAGTTATTTTCCTACTAGCGTGCGTAAAAGTGGATTTTTAAGCGTACGGGAAGTTGCATTTTCCGCTCGCCGTGCGGGAATGGATTTACATTGTGTGTTTCCCGCACGCATTTTTTTAAAATTATTTAAAATAAAATTAAATAAGTATTTTATGCAACTAGGAAAAATTTTGTACCTGACACGTGCCAAAAGTGTCTTTACCGTCGTTGACGGCTTGCCCGAACTTCGTTCCACGTCGTTCCTGCAACTGCCGTCGCGTGCGGAAAGGTATCACTTTCCGAACTTGTTAGGTAAATAAGTAGAAAAAATAAGTCGCCAAGCGGAGGTTCGAATATGAATATACTTTGCGCAAGTGTTATTTTTTAAATTGTAAAATCTAAGATAAATAAGAAAACTAATTTGTTATTACTTATTAAAGGCAATTTATTCTTGAACAATTAGCACCTAATTTAATACAGTGAAATAGATATGTTCTACAATTGGGCGAAATCGTTTAAAAAGTAGACGCAAGTCCTTCGATCCAACTAAAAAAAATATTACAGCCCTGCATCACATAAAGTAACAGTGCCCAGACTCAGGTACTTACATCTCAAGCGACCTTGTAGGCAGGGAACCATTAAATACGGGGGAAGTAAAATATTATCACACTTTTTTGTTAAATGATAGTAAAATAAATAATTTTGTTTTTAAGTTAAACGATTTTATTAAAAAATTGCACTAAAAAGTAAAAAATAATTTGGCAGATCTCTGTTGGCTACAGTCTAGATTTAACAATATAATGGCACATTATATAGTTTTAAGTTCTATATAAAATCGTGTCGCGATAGATAGCCATCAATTTTAAGTTCGATATAAAATTGTGGCGCGAACTTAAAAATATATAATATGCCATTAACGCTATTGTTAAATCTAGACTGTAGTAAACAGAGATCTGCCAAATTACTTTTTTTTCTTTAGTGCAATTTTTTAATAAAATCCTTTACCTTAAAAAAATTATTTATTTTATTTTTTACTTTTAAGTCTTACAAAAAACAAAATTAGGATGTATAATTATTGCTTTCGCAACCTTTTAAGTATAATCCAATTCCTCAATCCTAAGTCAGTGTCGCACCCAGGAATTGGCTTCGGGGGGGGGGGGAAGTTAGGGATAAATAATTTTTAAAAAGTTGAAGTAAAAATGTGACCATAATTGATATAAGGAAACAGGTGCTTACAAGCGCGGACCTAGGCTCAAATGTAGAGCGGGGGTGAGAACCAAATTTAAAATTGTTTATTCATCCAGAATTTGATGTCAAAATCATGGTTCAATGCGCCGCAAGCAAAATTTTTTGACAAAATAACCCGTAAAATGTAATTTTTGACTTAAAATTAAAGTAAAATCGTAAATATCGTTGCATGACTAGCTGTTCATACAACGTAAATATTGATAGGGTTTTGGGAATTTGAGTTGTCTATTTACCCTTAATTGGTTCATTAAAATGGTAAAATGCGAAATTGACACTTAGAATGCCATTTTTCACAACAATTTCCAGGCAAAATATTTTGATAAAATTACATGAAAAAGACCATTTTGATGGTGATCCGAATTATTGAAAACAAATAAAAAAATCAAACATTGCTATAGCGATCATGAACGAAGAAATTGTCAAAATTTTGCAATTTATGATTTTTGAAAGATTTTTGTTAAAAATTAAAGTCCACGCTCCTGTATTTTATTCCATATATATTTTATTTGTACTGGTATTTGATTATGCCAATTGTATATAATCAGGCTTCTCGGAGGGGGGGATTTAACCTGCTTTGGTTTCAAAGTTATGAATTTACCCCCTTCACACCTCAACCACCCTCTACCCTCCATATTTTTTCATAATATTGTACTGTCATCGGACCTACATTACTGTGTCAAAAATGAATCGCAAGATTTGATAGACAGCCATGCTCTGTGAAGTGAAACAAAATCGTTTTAAAACAACAAATTTTGTATTTCAAACGAAATAGTAGTTTTCACAACTAGTGGCTAAAATAGTCCTGTTTTTACAAGCGTTGGTTTTAATAACGAGCGCAGCGAGGTATTTAAAAACGCGAGTAATAAAAAGTACAGTTTAGCCGCGAGTTGTTAACACTATTTTTTCTTTAATACCTTTATCATAAAGTAAACTTACTTTATGCCTTTATCAAAAAATCCAAGAAAAACAAGAAAATACTTTTTTTGTACCTTCATTTCTCTTTAATTTTGGGTAAAAATGGACAGAAATCTTTTTTCGGTAACCAAAAAATTCATGCTTTAGTTATCTGCAGACAGTTACTAAAACCATGTATAAAAAAGTATATTTTTAAAAGATTTTATTTAACTTCACTGAATCTGCCTATCTGTCTATCAAATCTTGAGATGCATTTTTCACCAACTTCCCGTTAACCGAATTCAAAGAAATTTGCATACTTATGTTAGTCCGGTGACAATACGATATTTTGAAAAAATGGTGCCAGAGAACACGGATAGTCCAGCATACAATCAATTATTTTATGTTGAAAGGAAATGAAAATATCTCGAAAACTGTAGATTTCAACATTATAACCAAATTTTTTTTATGATTTTTTTATATATTTTAACGTTTTTTCAAATAACTTGGAAACTAGAGCTCCCACGAATTTGGAAATTTGTAGTCCATATTCATGGAAACTTAAATCTGAAAACCGTATATCGCTACTTGCTTTTGTTCCAAAGTTACAATTTTTTTAAATATTTTATCCCCCTTTTCCTTGCTTCAACCCCCCACCACCCTGCACAAAAGTTAATCAGTTTATGGTCAGCCGATAGAAGATTTTTGTACCAAATTTCGTTAAAATCGATTAAGTAAGGTGACCAACTCCTAAAGGGACAGAAAACTTGTTTTTTCGTCGATTAAGGTGTTTTGGAACCTTAGAAGGGGTTGTAACGATACACCGCGCGTAAAGCGTATCGTACGTTGGGAGTTTACTGTACATGCGCACTTGATCAAAACTTACACGATGTCGAGTTACGTGCTGTGGCTTATTACTCCTAGTAACTAACTTTTGATAAAATTAAGAAAAGTCAAAATTTCGCGATTTTAATAGTCCTTCATACCATATTGGTATGGTGGACTAAAACATTACGTTGGTGTGGTGGTTACGGGGGTGCGCGGGGGATATTACATTTCACAATTCAAAAATGTATAACTGTTGAACCAAAGCTGCTCGGATATGCAGTTTTCAGCGTTGCGTTTTGCTTAATGTGTCCTAATTAAAAAAAGCTGGTTAAGAGGGTGAGAGGGGGTAATGATATTTGAAAATGAATAACTTTGGATCTAAAGTTGCTATAAATATGCAGTTTTCAAATTTGAGGTCGTCCAATTGATATTTTTACGTTTATAGAATGAAGTATACCTACCTACCTACCAAAAAATATGTGGGGGGTTGGTTGAGGGGGTGAGAGAGGATTAATATTATGTAAATTCATAACTTTTGAACCAAGGCTGCTACGAAGATGCAGTTTGAAGATTTGATTTTTATTATATTTCATCATTTTAAAGAAAAATGTGAAAAACAGATTTCTATAGATCAACTGCTCTTCTGGTTATATGCCTAATTCACTATCTTCCCTACTACTGATTTGATTATACTTATATTTATGACCGGTTACGATACACTATTAGATATGAGAAAACTATCCCTCAGATCCACCACTATTGGGGAGGCAAATTTTGCATCTCTCTTTACATTGACTGATTTTCATGTAGTTTTCGTTTTTATTTACAATAAAAATTAAAAAATAAAATAAATCAAATTACTTTTTAGGCAAAACCATTTTATTGAATTCCACACTAAAAGATAAAAAATAATTTTATCATATGTATTACCCTGAATATAGAGTGTCTATATTCAATAGCCGACAAAATCGTGGGACGCTCTACATTGGAAGTGTGCAGTTGAATAGTCTTTGCTAGACATTTAGAAAAATAGAGTTGAACTACACTTCGTATACAACTTACACAATACATGTCAGTTTGAAAACTTCGTAGCGCCCCACGATTTTATGTTATCTATTGAGTGCACCGGCGTAACTAAGGGGGGGGCTGGGGGGGTGCGCCCCCTCCCCAGAGCTCTCTAGCCCCCCCCAGAGAATTATAGCCTAGGAGTTGTCAGTCATATGACGGGTCCAGTGCAATGTCTGTGAAACATAAGGGCTTACAATATTTACATCCTTCGGCAATATACATTCCTTGTTTGGCACATAGACTGAATTTAGTTGTAGTTGACGCATTTACAAAAGTCTCGACAAAAGTTGCACCAGCAGCTTCTTTCTTTAATACATTAGATTAGAGGCATTCTATGTACATTTTTCAAAACCAGGAAATCATGAAAAATTTAAAAAGGTTGCAAAGAGCTTGAGTATTAAATTTTTGGAAGTATCTAACCTTTCTAATATTCGCTGGTCATGTCGATTTAAAAATTGTAAAGCAGTATTATTAAACTTTGGAGTGATTAAAATGACACTAGCCGAGTTTTTTTTGCCTGCACATTCCATACTTTTTTTTTAGTACGTATTAATGTTTTGAGTCAGTATTTTCGGGGTAAAGATGCTACTCTCGGCAAAGAAAATTTAATAATAATAGATGGCACGCTACAATCTCTAGAAGAAACTGGAAACAGCTTTGATAATATTTATTCTGAAATCCAAGACTTCGCCGATAAATATGTTATTTCTTTAGAACCTATCAGTGTATCAAAACACTTGGACATGACCAATACCCAAATAATGGATAATTTAGCAGCTAATTTTAGGGAGAGGTTTTTAAACTTGCCATTTGCCAAATTGGTAGATGCTTT
This sequence comes from Oxystoma pomonae, assembly GCA_963921995.1. Classification (NCBI taxonomy): domain Eukaryota; kingdom Metazoa; phylum Arthropoda; class Insecta; order Coleoptera; family Brentidae; genus Oxystoma; species Oxystoma pomonae. The sequence goes on along the minus strand of OY998169.1, from coordinate 43,353,778 downwards.
ATTTAAGTTAAACATCAAAGAAAGTGAAGATTTTATTGAAAATTACTCTACGATTGCAGGTGTGGATGTATCTATGCTTGAAGCTGAGATCTTGGTAGTAAAAAAATTGATTACTTGTAAAAATTTAGAAATAGATTTAAAATCTTTCAAAGAGTATATTAGACAAGACTTTTGTCCGAACCACTATAAATTATTTCAGATTGCTATTTTTCTTCCTATTAGTTCGGCTAGATCCGACAAACCCGATTTTCCAGTGTGTCAATTATTAACATCGAGAACGATTTAATTAAAGAAGAGATTACAGCAGACCACGTTTTGGAAATATATTCACAAAAGACAAGGAAGTTGCAGTTAATTTAAGTTAATTTATATTAAACAGCCGAGTTGAGTTGAATAAAGTTACGCTTAATTTAAGTTAATGTAATAATACATAATATTAAACGGTTTTGAGAAAAACATCACTGTCTTTTATTCCTGACTATCAAGCACTACCTAGGCCCCCCTATATCAGAGAGTTAGTTACGCCGGTGATTGAGTGGGGCACAGTGTGGAATTAAATAAAATGGTTTTACTTAAAAAGTTTTTTGGTTTTCTATTTCTACGTACATTTTCAAAAGCAATGGGTATTGTGTTCAGGGTGAGATTTCGTTCTTATGAAATTACCCCTGTAGTTTTGCGGAGTTTCAGTTTCAAAGTTATTTATTTGCTATTGCACATTTAAATCTCCCTTTGTATTCTTGCCAATAATACAAGGGCTCAAGTCTTATAATAAAATGAGTGTTCAAATTTCAAACAAAATAAGAATAGGTTTCATAGCACGTGTTAACAACCTAGATATTTAAAATGAATAGGAGCACTCGATTTTGTAGCTTTGCCAATTTTGATGAAGTGAGAACTATGAGAATTTTTGTCGTTATCCGAATATCGCATATATACAGGGTGTTTTAAAATTCAGTATCAAGATTTTCTGTCGTATTTTTCAGGTCAATATAGGACCTTTTCACAGACGTTGGCTGTCTGTCTTTCAAATCTTGCGATTCATTTTTGACATACTTCCCGTGAACCGATTTTAATTAAATTTGGCATAGTAATTTGGGGGGTAGATGGTGGTTATGGGGTGTAAATTCAGAACTTTGTATTGAAAACAGATACAAAAACATGCGGTTTTTAGATTAGGATTTTTTCTAGTTTTATGAAAAAAATCCTGTGTAGAGGGGGTAAATTCATAACTTTCAAACCAAAGCCGATACAATATGAGGTTGCCATATTTGTGATCTGATCTAGTAACAATACACTATTAAAAAAATAAAATGTTGCAAGCGTTATCCACCCAAGGTCTGTAACGCGCCGATGGCTGTGTGGCACTCGCAAAATATGTACCTACGGGTATAGAAGGCGATGTGACGCCCTGTTAGTTAGTTTCCACAAGATAAAAAAAGACGCAAGCAGGTTGTGTCTCCTTTTACCGTGTTATTAGAAAATTTGATGCATGAAAAAGATGCATCGTGTGTTCCTAGCTTTATAAGTTTTTTTGCTACCGTTGCGCCTCTTGTGACTCGGTCTCGAAGCTTGAATTAGGGTAGCGGCGCCGGCGCCGTGAAATTTGAATTCGGGTATTTCAGTTCACTAGAAACAACATTATTTTGGAAAGCCCAATTCATCAATAATTAATTTTATTTTCCAAAATATTGTTGATTCTAATTACTATAAATTTAAGCAATAAACCAAATGCGTCTTATTTAAAATATTATATTATTCTTTTATGAAGATATATACATATCGAAACTATTATATTTATTATTAAACTATTTATTATGTTTTGCAGTTTCTTGTAAGACTTGCGAGTTTTCTTCATTTTCAAAAAATTTGGCGTAACTGGTTACCCATCAGCATTTTTAAACGGAATGGGCTAAAAAAATGTAATTAACAAATAGGCTAAATAAATGCCCTATTAGAGCGTTAATAGACTATCAAAATTGGTGATACGGTACTTACGGAGGCTTAACGGGGTCCGCTCGGTTATTTTTTGCAACCAACCAGATTTATTTCTGAGCAAAAGCTGCAGCTGGTAGGTGATAATTCGTTTTTTTGTTTAGTTAGGTTTTTAATTTTTTTGTGAAAGTGAATTTGCCAAAACATAGGCTAAATAAATGCCCTATTAGAGCGTTAATAGACCATCAAAATTGGTGATACGTTACTTACGGAGGCTTAAGGGGGTCCGCTCGGTTATTTTTTGCAACCAACCAGATTTATTTCTGAGCAAAAGCTGCAGCTGGTAGGTGATAATTCGTTTTTTGTTTAGTTAGGTTTTTAATTTTTTTGTGAAAGTGAATTTGTCAAAACAGGAGTTGTTGTTTTCTTTGCTATTCTATTTACATTGGCAGTTTATATGTGGGCAAAAGAATACGTTAATTTGTGTTTGTGGTTTAAACTCTTTTTAGCATCTCAATTACGGTAATACGATAAACAAATAAAGTGATGATAAATTAGTGATCTATAAAATCTCTATTGAATAGGCTGTTTTTCTTCTAGTATGTAGAAACCTTGCCCGGTACTTACCTTTAAAGTCTGTTTCAGACTCTGGCGGTAAACGGAAGGATGAAATTACATGCCGCATTAGAAGGCTTCGTCTACTGTTTTTTGTCTATGGCGAGCTTGATCTCTAGTGTGTGTGGAAAGCGATGAAGCAGAGGATCACTGGGACACTCCGGGACACAACACTTGGGCATAGTTTTCCAATTGTATTTATTACAAAAATCCAAAAAATTACTAACAGTTCAAAAAAGGCCAAAAACAGACAAAACTAAAAAACTTCAATAAAAAGACCTCATGAAAAGAACGAAAAGACGATGACATTGATAAACATTGATTAAGATAGATGTCATGTGTGAGCTTCGAGACCGAGTCCCCAGAGGGGCTGTAACTTGTTTTTTTGCGAGGCCCTTAGTAAGAGTTTTCTCTAAGTCCGTAGGTATATGCTTTGTGGTGGCACAGGGCTTAAAATGAAGCGTCGCGAGCGTTACGCCCTCAGTACGCAGGCACACCCCGTTGTATAAGAGCCTTTTCTTCCAAGACGCACACAGTTTGACCCAATATTTGTCCGATGAAAAAAAATAAAAAAAACAATAACAAAATTAGAAACATATAAAAAAAATACATATTTTTAATAGCGCCTCATTGCACCGTTGGCTGCAATGATGTTTTGAAGTCTTCTGGGCATTGAACTGGCTAAATTTTCAAATAAGTTTGGATTTTCGGCAATAACTTTTCTATATACCCTTACGATGAGTTCTATGGATGTTCTGAGTTCCTGGCAATGATATTAAAACTTGCTAATTTCTTTGCGATAAGTTCCCAAACGTTCTTTATTGGATTCGTATCGGGGGTTTGTGCGGGCCAAGGCAAAACTTCGATATTATTATCCTGGAACCATCGCTACGCAATTCTGGCCGTATAAACTGGACAGTTATCTTGTTGGGACTCCCACCTCTGGAAGCATTACGTTTTCCAGAATATTAACGTAAACTTCAGCTGCAAATCGCCCATTAATTCTAAATAGGGCGCCATGTCCTTTAGCCGATATCCAGCTCCAAACATTTACCGAAAATCTTCCCGCCCGGTCTTCATTTCCAGCAATATATCGTTCTTCGTATCGAGTTCTTGGCGGTCGATAAACCACCTGCTGCCAAAATTCTTCGTCTCAGAGAATAATTCAACGCAAAAATTAATCGAGACTGCTTCTTTTCCTCACTTAGTTTTTTTTTGCTGCAATGCGACACATTAGCCTCGAACGTTTAATCCTCCTGCCTAATGTTGTTATGGATCCTGGAAAATTTGATTCAATTTTTATTTCTTTCGCTTTGGCAAACGGATGATTTTCCAGAAAATTGATTGCTTCTTGGCTAGTAACTTTCCTCAAACCGGTTTCTTCCTTTCAGTGGATAGTTCCCTCCTCTTGAAATCGGTTTTTATGTTTACTATCGAAGACTTGCTTCTCCCACCGTCTAGTTTTGCTAAGATTTGAGCTTTACCAAATTCGGAAAGGTGCGGCGGCATTTTTTTAAATTTGGATGACACTGACATGCAAAACATGATGTTGTCAGAAGTCTGTCACATTATCACTTTTAGGAAGAATGAGAATGCCGTACTATAAAAATTTTAAAAATGAAACAGGCTGCTAACTTCTGCTGTACCAGTTTTATGTGGAGAGAAGTGTACATACACTTCCGGCCACATAAAATGCGTACAGCAGAAGTTAGCTGCAGATCTGTTGAATTTAAGTTTTGCTAATTGCGTTGCTTATTGTAACTGACTTTGACGTTTTCGAATTACAGGTTAGATCTTTTGACATTGTAAACACAAATATAAGGAGACTGATCACTTTACTATAAGACTAATATACTAATGAATAAAACAATTTTTTTTAATTATTCAACAGTGTATTATAAAAATTTATTCTTAAAGCTCATTCTTGTAGTAAATAGTTTAGTGCAAAAATTAACCTGGCTTGCTTTTCCGCACTAAGTAAGATTTTCTTGGTCGAAACGCGACATCTAATCCATCCATTCGTCTGCGCGTCGTCGTTCTTATGGATGTAGGAAAATGTGCCTCAATTTTCGCCTCTCGACTTGGATCAAGCCAGTGCCTCGCCTTCGTGGAACATTTCCTGCTTCTTGATACTTTCTTCTTATTCTTACAATTGTAGCCTTGTTTCGCCTGTAAGGAGTCGCTACTCTTCGAGTCGACCAACCCCGTCTTATTTTACCAAAATTTGGGCTTCTTCGAAGTCGTTTAGTTGAGTCATTTTTAAATATAAGCGTATGACAAAAACAAAACCTGACGGTGACATTTTTTGTCAATTTGAAATACATAAAGGTTACTGAGTTGCGAGGCCCATAACACACTATATAAAATCGGCGTACGCATTTTATGTGGCCGGAAGTGTACATCCTGCATTTTGTTTCTTTTTGATTAAGACTAAAAAGTGAAAAATAAAATAAATATATATTTTTTAAGTTAAACCGTTATATTGAAAAATTGCACTAAAAAGTAAAAAATAATTGATGGGTATCTTTAATAATCGCGCAACGACTTTATATCGAACTTAAAATTGATGGGTATCTTAATTAATCGCGCCACGATTTCATATCGAATTTAAAAATACATAATATGTCATTAACTCTATTGTTAAATCTAGACTATAGTAAACAGAGATCTGCCAAATTATTTTTTACTTTTTAAGTCAAGGGCGAATTCAGTGCGGACATACTTGCCCCCTCCCAAGACGAGAAAAAAAGCCAAAAATTTCTTAAAAAATGGAATCAAATTATAAAATCAATTTTCTTCTTCTGTGTTAGAAGAAGGATGTAGACAGCGTTCGTTTTGGTTTTGCACGACGAGACGCCGTAAAATAACAATGTTTTCAATTTGCAGAAAAAATGTGCACTAGATATGGTGTCCAAGTTCATATATTTCTGTTTTTTAGATATTAAAAAAAAGATACGAACCGTCCTGGGGGGGTTATGACCGCCATGACCCCCCCCCCTGGATCCGCCCTTGCGCTTCGTTACCGATCAACAGAGCAAGGGTCGAAATTTCAAATTTTTAAAATTGTCCTCCATGGAGTTTTTAGAATTCTCAAATTTTTAACATCGACCTTTTAAAAAACGTCTAGAATTTGGATGGTTTTTATTTCTAAAAACATGTTTGCAATCGGATGTCAAAAGCGGTTTAAAAAGTGCAAGAATTCATAACCTTGTTTAAAATTCAGAAGTAGTTGTACACCAACATCGTACCCAATTTTGTCCTAACAAAACACGTGTTTGTAGTTTATATCACGTTGTACACTTACTTTTTGTTGAGGTGTGTCATCAAGTGCATACCAGGTAGTACCTCACCTACCATTGAATATAGGCGTGATTCATAAAGAGGCTTTAGAATAGGGTTTTCCTTGAAACATATTTATAGCTGAGCTAACCGATTGAGTCTTCCTACCCTAGCTTCAAAGGTTAGTCAGTGGTAGTGCCTCAGTAACGACTCGATTCCCTAGGGAAGGTCTTGATATCTGCTGTTATTGTTTACTTTTTTCACAGTAAAATTTATTTTGCGACGCTAAATTTTTTATCTATTTTGTCATCTCTGTGTAAATTTTTTTTTGTGTCTGTATGACTGAAATTTTATGAAAAACAAAAGCCCTATCCTTTGTTCCTAATGGTTAATTGGTTAAGGCCCGGTTGTTCAATAGCGGTTTAAACTCGGTTTGGAGTTTAAACTTGGTTTAAGTTTTTGGAAGAGTTGAGCCTTAAACCGAGTTCGGAGACTGGTTTAAACTCAGTTTTTCCAAATGGCCCAAATTCTAAGGTTTTAAAAAATTATGTTTTATAGAAAAATTATGTGCAGAAATCAATCAGTTATGCTTTTATTACAGGAAAAAAGTCATATTTTGTCTAAATTTGTGAATTTTATATATTTTTTTTCATTTGTAAATTTTGACAAGTGAACTAGCGCACACAACTGATTTTGGCTTGTGTTTGGTTGTGAAAACAAATAATTTTTTGTTGTTTTTTTTTTAATTTTTGTATTTTTCTTTTAATGTCGAAGCATCTCAAAAGATCGCGTCACTCTCAATATTAAACAAAAATTCGATTTTCCAAGTCTCCTCTTTTTATTTTGCTAGCAATTGATCCTGTATCTTTGCACTCTAGAGTACACAGTTCACTTTTTGATTGATTTTAAGAAAAAAAATGTACTCTTTTCGAAAGGTATATTTTTGTGTGGATGACGTCCCTAATAGTCGTCCGGCTTAAGTCACAAATAGCAATCAATTCTTCATTTTGTGCAGAAAGCATAAAATTTGGCACATTCTTTAGACAATTCTTTAAAATTTTGGTCGAGGAAATCGATGATCGTATGTATAAGGTCAAAGACGACGGCGATTTTTTCAAAATGAACGTCTATTTTTTTTTTAAATTGTAGGTTCGCCATCAAAACAAGATTATACTCGAATCCATATAATTCGATAGAGAGGAATTGAAAAAAATGGTTACATTGACGTATGACGTTTATCGTCCTTAAAAAGTGACATTTTATTTTAAAAAAATGCATTTTGATAATTTTTCATAATTTAATAAGCCGCGACAGGTGTTTTCTCGTCATTTTCTGATTTAGAAAGAACATCAAACTAACTTTTCTAATTGACTTTTTGCTTACAGGGTGATTGGAGTAAGATTTTTTTAAAAAGCTACATTATCATCCGTATCTTTTTTAGTTTTTAAGGAAAACATGTCAAATTTGGTACGATTATTACAATTGTAAAGATCAACTGATATTCTGAAAAATTCTAAATTTCCGATTGATAAAAGTTCATATTTTTTTAATAGCTTAGAATATTTAATAATATAATCGATTATGTATGGCTGAAGTATGTAAATTTTTATAAAAATAATTTTAGTTTGATATGGTCGTTGGTCGCCAAAATTTTTTTTTGAGTATGTAAAAAATCGGGTTTTTCAACGTTTTCTTCAATTCTTCCTAGCGACTAAAAATTTGACAGGAACCAAGGCGATTCTTCAAAATGGCGCTCTTAAATCGAAAGTGACATATCAAAAAAAAAATATGCTTGAATCTCTAGAACTTAATGAAGAGAAATTTGACAATACTAGTTAAATTGACGTGCACGTTCGATAACCTTGAAAAATGTCACTTTACCTTAAAAAAATACTTTTCCAGAGCAAGTTCCAGAGCCTTTTTTTTAATGTTTTATAATTCTGAAAATGGCGACAGGTCTTCTTTTATAATTTTAACATGACATCAACACATCTCTCCTAAGTGACTTTTTGCTTACAGATTTAAGCCCTAAAAAACATGTGCGCTTTCAATTTAAGTTGATTTTTTTTTGAATTAGAAAAAAATATTCTGAATTGTAAATTGCTTCAAAAAAACTCTAGAGATGTCCCTAAAGACGAAATACCAGTTTTTACATAGAAAAAGTTCCGAATTTAAATTTTCAATTTTGTTTACAAATTAACGCGTAAAACGGCATCTCATTTTGAAAGTCAATTTTATCGAATTAATCATGGCGGCACGTGTTACGTTTTTATGACAACCAAAAAATTCCTGTGTCCTGACCATCGTCGTCGTGGTCCTGACGAATTAAACTATTATACTGTATTTTAAACGGATTCCCAGCTAACGACGCGAACACGCTTCAACTTTATCCAATGGAAATTGACACAGGACGGTGCTCAGAAATTGGTTAGTTGCAAACGCAATATAAAAATTAGTTATATAAAAATAGTCGGCCAGAAAACGTCGCCTTCACAACTAACAAACCGATATAAAAATGGTTAGTAAAATAGACGGTCATAAATAGTTGTGGCGGTGACTATAGTTGCGATATATCGATGGTTGCGATCATATAACTATGAGATACTATAACGGCCCTACCATTGCTTTTTCCGAGAAAAATGCGTACCGATAATAACTCTCCCAATCAAGTTGGCCTGGAAAAAAACGATAAACGCAGAGTGTAAAGGGGCAGGCGCGTCGATTGCGTCAGCAGTGAAAGTGTCATTAAATTATCGTAAGGTCACTACGACGCCAGGCATGGATTTGTAAGTGCATGCGCAGTAGATTTTTGGTTTATGGCCTGGTGACCCAAACACATATATGTATGAGGTTAAATATAGGCCTTTCCCAGGCCAAACTTGTAAGCAAGACCTAAAATCTAGCAGGCCATGGAGCAGTCTTAGCTCCGCGCCTATGCACATGCGCGAAAATTTTACGAAGCGGCCGGTTTCGCGACCTTCGTCTTCGCCCTTCGGTCGAGACGCCATTTTTGTTGATTTGTTTTGATCACATATATCGTTTTTCGCGTTTTCGTTTATGCAAATTTTTTTATTGTGATATTTTTCACCTTTGGTTACGCGAAAGTTTTTAAGAGTTATAATAAAAACTGTTTATATCTTGGAGCTTAAGATGTCGCCGCATAAAAAGACGTGCTGTATTTGTGGATGCCGCCAAACAACAAAAGTGAAGTTCCACAGGTTGGTAGCTATTTTTTCTTAAAATTTGAAGATAAAAAGTGAAAATACCTAAAAATTATTTCTATTCATATATTTATTTATTTAAAAATAGAAAATACTGATTTTCTAAAAACGTAAACAAATAAAAAATATTTGACAACTGCACAGCTGTCTTTCTGGATTTTGGTTGGATACCCGATGACGATGGCCGCTCATGTGAAGAACCGCTAAGCTTTGACGCCAGAAAGACACAATAAGAGTCATAAAAGAGAAAGGTATAGGCATATATATAGGACATCCTGCTTACAAAGTTGTGCACGCCGAAAGCATTGTCAGGGCGTATATTTAAGCTCATACATATATGTCCAAACAGTTTCAAAGCCAACCGCGATTTGCATTTGGGCCATTATAGTATCTCATAGTTATATGGTTGCGATCATAGACCTACACTAGGTCTGTAATTGCGATCAACGTTTAGTCGTCATAAATTTGCCATCAACGTTTAAAGGTGGTGTAATTCTAATTATAACCAAAAAAATAGCTTCCATAACCTTATTACGTTAACTATGACGGGTCTTTTAATGCCCAAGAAGATATGTCTCGGTATAGTCCTTAAAAAAATAATTCGTCTCCCATAAGGTATAACGGGTGGGAATTCCTTTTGTCGCCAGATGTATTGTTGTTTTATATACACAAAACATTTACAGTGGGATTTACTGAAAGGGTTTAGCCTATTTTAGATAGGCCCTAATTTTAAGTGAAATTTTTGGTTTTAAGCAATTTATACCAACTTCCTTGAGTTTTGGAGTTTAACAAGCTTAAAAAATTAATTTTTATAGTAATTATTAATCACGGTGCGTGAAAAAATTTTTTCGCGCACGGCGTGCGGAATTTTTTTTTTCACGCACGGCACACGTGCGGAAAACTGACACTTTCCGGACGGAAATAAGTGCGAAAAAACCGTTTTTCCGTACGCTCGTGGGAAAAAGTATTTTCACGCACGCTACTGAGCAAAAAAAAATTTTCAAGCACGCTGTTTAACACGCTTGTTGTTGAGCAAGCTGTTGCTCAGTGATGAATCAGGAAGACTTGAAGTCGACGATGGCATTAAGCAACATGAGCATCACCATAAAAATTAATTTTTTAAGCTTGTTAAAGTTTACTTCTGAATAAAACATAAAATTCGTAGTTTTGACTATTTTTTCATTTTTGGTCTGCTATGTTTAACCATAAAGTAAGGAACTACCTTACTTTATGGTTTAACTAAAATAATGACAAAATATTTTGATATTCCGCACGCTCGTAGGAAAAATGTTGTACCTAACGCGTGCGGAAAGTACTTTCCGCACTTACTGCTTGCTCGAACTCCGCTGGCGCGTCGTTCGTGCAAACGCCGGTGCGTGCCGAAAAGTATAACTTTCCGCACTTGTTAGGTAAATAACTATTTCCTGTTTTTCTTGGATTTTTTGATAAAGGTATTAAAAAAAATAGTGTTAACAACTCGCGGTTATACTGTGATTTTATTTTTTTTATTAATTTTATCAAAAATTAGTTACTAAGGTTCCAAAACACCTTAATCGACGAAAAAAAAGTTGTGGTTGTCGGTCTGTTGTCTGTCTGTATACACGATAACTCAAGAACGCCTTAATCGATTTTATTGATACAAAAATCCTCTATTGGCTGACCATGAACTGATTAACTTTTGGGTAGGGTGGTGGGGGGTTGAAAGGGGGAAAAGGGGGATAAAATATTTAAAAAATTGTAACTTTGGAACAAAAGCAAGTAGCGATATACGGTTTTCAGATTTAGGTTTCCATGAATATGGACTACAAATTTTGTTTTAATATCCAAATTTGTGGGAGCTTTAGTTTCCGAGTTATTTGAAAAAACTTTAAAATATATTTAAAAAATCATAACTTTAGAATTAAAGCAGGTTTTCGTAAATATTACCCAAAAAATTTATTATAAGGTTCAAATCATTTAAAGCTACAGTTTTCGAGATATTTTCATTTCCTTTCAACATAAAATAATTGATTGTATGATGGACTATCCGTGCTTTGTAGCACCAATTTTTTTACTCGCGTTTTTAAATAGCTCGCTGCGCTCGTTATTTAAACCAACGCTTGTAAAAAAAGCACTGTTTTAGCCACTAGTTGTTAAAACTACTATATTAGATCTAACGAAAAGTTTCTATTTCGTATCTCAGAATCCACCACAAAAAAGTTTATGGGACGAAGAAGGGCTTGACCCCTGAAAAAATATCTTCCTGTAGATTCTTGTATTCACTCGGCAAGAGCTATAAAGAAAAAACTAATCTTGAAATTTTAAAACTTTGTTATAGATCGATAAAGAAGCGTTTGCGGACCTATGTTTATAAAAAAAAAGTCCGCCCTTAAAATTTTGATACTGCCATGAATTTTGAAACACCCTGTAGGTTTTTACTTACTCATTTCTTCTTGTTATATATATTTTCCTTACTCACTGGTGGTATTAGTGTATCTAATTGGGACATCCATCTCAACACGCTTGTCATGCTCAAGCGATTCTTTCTGTTGATGGAAGGTGCGCAAAATTCATTGGGCAGTTTTTTGTCTGTGGTTTAAGTTGGTCATGATATATACGGGGTGCCTAATTAGGCGTAGACGTGAAATTTGTCGGTTCGGAAGTTTCTGTCTTTGACATTTTAGTAGCTTGTGCTTCTCTGTTACTTTCTTATCCTTATAACTATGACTATAACAGCCCTGCCCTTGCATTTTTCGAAAGAAAGCCGTAGCGTTAATAACTATAACGGCCCTGCCCTTGCATTTTTCGAAAGAAAGCCGTAGCGTTAATAACACTCCTTATCAAGTTAGCCTGGAAAAAATGCAGAGTCAAAATCTTTTGGGTGCGAGCAGACTGCATTAGGTAAATTTTTCGCCTTTGGCCTTGCCCAGGGTCAACTTTGACTTTTTATATTATTTTCTTTGTTTTTCAAAGTTATTATTGTTACACATTCTGCGATTCTTGGGCCATCACAGTGTCTCATAGTTATAAGGTATTACCAATCCATTGACTTTTTGACTCTTCGGCAAAAATCGCTACGTTGGCAACATGGATGAAGCAGACGTAAAACGTATGGTCTGAACGTTATACATGCCGTTAATGTGACCTAGCCCTAATAACACGAGTCCGTTCCGGCAACGTACTTGCGATCTCCCACCATAACTTACAGTATGTTACGAGAACGACCTGTTTTGTCGCCGAACGTTCCAGGAACGTTCGAAGAACTAGCGATATTTCTAAAAACTTTGTTTCGGGAACGTCCCTTGGGATGTTACATAGCCCACATAGCAATTTGTCATCCTTAGCATGTGCATGGAATATCCTCAAAAAGAAAAAGGATATACTAATATCTTCTAAATTAACATTGAAACATCTTTAGCATGTGCTAAGAATAGGTTACGTTCCATCCTAATCACATGCTATGCAGGTCCTTAGGATATGCTAATATATATTCTTATCAGATGATTGCCATGTGCTTAGCACATATAGCAACTGGTCATCCTTAGCACCGTTAACTCCCAAAATATGGCTTTAAATAAAATAAAAATCATATTTTTGAGCTCTAAAAACCCTGTCCTATCACAATACACCCTAAGAAAACAAAATAAAAACAAATAATAAAAAAAAAGTGAGACGCGCTGACGGGGCTCGAACCCACAGCCTACAGGTTGAGAGAGACCAAAGCTTGAAATTAATTCTGTATTTCGGACTTCCATTGTCTATATTTTATTTATACACGACGTTTCGATCAGTACAATCTCTGATCGTCTTCAGGTGCAAACTACAATCTATTCCTAAGGCTACATACTTATATACTATGAAAAATCACTTAACCGTGAAGTTTAAGAAGTTGGCTCCGCCCAAGGAGGGGCTTCCAAATATTTGGAATTTCAACTTTCAAACAAAAGACCAAAGCTTTATCCAGTGTACCAAGGCGCTTATAAAGCAATAGGTTGAAACCGTGGAATATAAGCGTTTTGGCGAATTCTTATTGTTCGACTTAATCAGATAATTTTCGCGTTTGATGGAAGTACTGTGCACTTGGGATGGTTTTTTGAGTGCACTGAATTAAACGCTCATGACTTAATATTGTACCATAATTGGTATATACTTTGCATATGCTAAAGATGTCCTAAAAGTAACCTTTTTTAATGGTATTTCATTAGTATAATAATATTATTTTGATCTTCTGCTTTTACGGTACCAGAATAGCTTGTGCGCTAAAAGGACCAAATAATGTTTCAATAAGTGAATATGCATATGCTAAAAATGTTCCAAAAGTTAACTTCTTTAATGGTATTTCCTTAGCATATGCTAAAGGAAATACTAGAAGCGCATTCTTTTAATGTTTTTTGCATTACCAGAATAGCATGTGCGCTAAAAGGACCAAATAATAATGTTTCAATAGGTGATATATACTTTGCATATAATAAAGATGTTCTAATAGTAACCTTCTTTAGTGGTATATCCTTAGCATATGCCACGAAAATACTTAGAAGCTCATTCTTTTGATGTTCTTTTATGGTACCAGAATAGCATGTGCGCTAAACTGACCAAAACATGTTTTAAAATTGATATATTCTTTGCATGTATTAAAGATGTACTCAAAAGGACCTGCTCAAATGGTACCTAATCACATGCTATGGATATCCCTAATAGCAGATACTTAAATAGTATGTACCAAGCATAGGCCTGGGTGAAAGAGCGCGCTCCCTATTGGATAACTAATAGGCAATGCGAACCCTGACTTTTGCTACATATAGTATTTTTTTTTGTTTTTATTTTATTATCTTTTTACTATGTAATTATTTTGCTGTATTAATATGTAGCAATAAAAGCATTAATTATCAATTATTATTATTAAAGATGTGCTCAAAAGGACATCCTCAAAAGGAGGTTTAACGCATATGCTATGCATGTAAATGTTCTTTCATTGATATGTGGGAGACGTTGTTGAAACGTCCCCGGAACCTCTTTTTTTACGTCCCCTCCCGGTCTGGTGAGGATTCTTACCAGACCTTTTAGAATCGTCTTAATGGACGTTTACTGAACGTTCCAGAGACCACTTTTTGCTCACTTTTGGTGATTTAAACGATCACAGAGTAAATGTCACAAAAAAATCGATCTCAATCGGGCATAACAGAACGATTCTACAACAGATGAGTAGGAGAAGACGAGATACCAAATGTCATGTGTTAGATAAAGAGCAATAACAAACTAGCCGAACGAAACGAATAACCAATGAACTTGAAGGGTGAATTTATTATTCAGAGGGATTATGCGATGACGTCATCTTGCTCTGAAACAAAATGATTCAAAATTAGGTACGCAAAAAATAAGTACACTTTTTCTATTAAATGGTTAAAAAAGTTAGCTTGAACTTTTGTAAAAAAACGGCGCGTAAGATTTATCTTAAGTCCAAAACAGACGTTTCCTCAACGTTCTATTTGAAACGTTCCTTAAATTGCTGGTGGGAACGTTCACAGGACGTACGTTTTAAGCGGTCTATTAGGGACTCCGTTGGGAACGTTCCATAGACCACTGCTGGGAACGTTTCTAGCACATACACGGTAAAATATTTTGTCTTAGGTCAATGTAAATTGCTTTGATATAGTTAAAACAATTTGTGCTTTCCTATTCACCAAGAGAATATTTTCTTAATTTAGAACAAAATATGTCTTGCTTCACTGTTTTAATGAGAAACAGATATTGTTTTTTTATAAAATGAAACTGTTTGAATCTAAGACACCTTTTCCTCTAGAATTAAAATATTTGCTTATTCAAAACAAAACACTTTTGATTCTCCCTCCAAGAAAAATAATTTTCTTCACTTAAAATGGAATAATGAAAATATTTATAATTTTCTTTCAAGACAATATCCTTTTTTCAAGTAAAATAAGTTTTTTTTTTCAAATTAAGACAAGCCTGGAAATGCAATATTTTGTTTCAAGACAAATCTTTCTTTGAAATCAAAACAACTGGAGATTTGTATTATTTTCTTCTAAAATATTTTTTTTTAAATTTAAAAGAACCCCGCCAATTTCTTATGTAGCGTGGACACCCGTTAAATTTATTCAAATTTTAATATGTTATAGGAAAGGATGAGACACATGTTTTTTATTATTGTCACCCCTCCCAATAGGTACAGGGTGAGCCAGAAAATAAGGTCAAATTGACTATTTTGTACCTCACTCAATCCTTGTTATATTAGTGACTTACCAAATAGTCAATTTTACCTTATTTTCTGGCTCACTCTGTACCCATTGAGAGGGGTGGCAATGATAAAAAAATATTTGTCTTACTCTTTCCTATAACACATTAAAATTTAAAAAAATTTACCGGGTGCCCACGCTACATAAGAAATTGACGGGGTTCTTTTTACAAATTGAGCTCTAGAAGAGAGGACGCTAATTTCATTGGTATATTCGTTTCTCAATACCTTAGCTTATTTTTTTAAAATATTGATGACTAGTCTTTTTCGCATTTTAAAGATAAAACTTGCACTTTATATCCTTAGGGATCAGAATGAAAAGTGACCTATCAGGGATAAAAAAGCTAGTTAATCATTTTAGTAGAGTATCAGAATGTCGCATAGCTGAGAAAAAACTCGAAAAACAAATTTCAAATGTTCGAAAAATAGCGTATAAACTTCGTGATAAAAGTGGCTTTTTATCCGTCGACGAATTGCACGTCTCAGGATAAAAATAAGTGCCACTTTTATCCCTTGGTCTAAAATATACTATTGTTATTTAATTATTTTTTTCGATTAGGAGCTTATTGCGTACTGACCAATATCCTTATCTCTTATATAAAATGAATAACGAATTTTATCTATGAAATCAACATCTTTTTTTCTAGAAAACAAAGTCAATTTATAAAATAGGTGTAGATAACACCTACCCTTTAATTAATTTTATTGTCAAATAGATGACAATATTAAAAAGTATAATAATTTGAAAAAGGTCAAAGTGATTTGATGCGAGTATTAAAAATTCAAACAAATGCAATCCTAAGTATCAAAATAAAATAAGAACAAAATACTTAAAAGTACTGCGAACGCGAACATCTTTTAGAAACATAATCTTACATTCTAAAATTCTGAAAATAAAAAAACATTTATTTTTATTCTGTCGGAAACATAACGCAATAACAACAACACACTTAAAATTACTATAGTCCGGAGTAAAAATGATTAAGCAGTGAAACTTGGCACGCATACTAAGTGGATCCTTGGGTAATTTTTGAAATATGTAGCCACCATTAAGTCCTCTGCAGAAGACCCCTATTCCCGAAAGTAAAACACAAAAGTCGTAAAATTTTTGATTACTTCAGGGAGCATATCACATTCTTCCAAAATTTCGCGTATATTTTGCATATTTCTATAGATCAAATCAACATTCCGATACACTTACTCGTTTCCTATTACATTAATAACTAAGCGAGTGTCAAAAATTTGTGAAGACAAATTTCGGGAAAATGTATCTATTCAAGACAATAGGAACTCTATTTTCTCACTTCAAGACAAATGCCTCAGGTTGTTTTGGTTCAGCGCACGGCATATTTTTTAATTTCGTTAGAGATAATTTTTACTTTTTTTGGTTGCAAACTCAATTTTCCAGAAGACAGAGCGTCGTAGCTTCGATAGAAACTAATTTTTGTTTTATTTTAAATAAAATAAAGCAAGAGTTCTGAATGACTTATATGGAGACAATTTGTTTTGTTGCAAAATGGGGTGTATCGAAATAAAACAATTAAAGAAGAAAAATAAAGTCTAGTTTCAAGATTAAACACTGCGTTGAACTAAAAAAAATATTTCAGTTCAAAATAAAGTGTTTTAAGGTAAAACAATTGGTTCAAGAAAAGAACGTGTTTTCATTGTAGACAAAATTTTTTGCCGTGTACTATTTGGGTCGGAGACGTTACCGACCTACAGGGGACGTCCCGGGAACAAAGTGTGTTATTAGGGAGATGAAGAAGTTCAACGTACGCTGGACTGCAGTGATATCTGATCTGTATTCCAGCGAAAGTCTTTGTTTTTTTACAGATAAAAAAAGAGAATATTGCGCTATATTCTACGTCAACGCGTACGTTCTATGACCAACTTAAACTGTCTATTATAATTTACAATAGCACGAGTCTAGTGAGGTGAGAACTACTTATTTTTTGACTAGTCATGTTAATTGTTTTTTTTACAACAATAATAAGACTGCCACAGAGATAAGTCTTTGTTTATTCGGGCCTCTTAAAGCGCTTTTATATAAGGACGGTTTGAAAATTTTGTCGGAAAAAACACCACTAATATATAAAACCGGTTTTAGGTGCGTACAAACGTAGTAAGGTGCGTGTCTTCGATAGTGTTAACGAGAGTGTTAACTGTACCGGGTGGGTCATAAAAAATTGCACAAAATCTTTTTTTTAATAACTTTTTGACTGCAAACCTGATTTTAATGAAACAAACACTTCCCTAATAGCACAGGATATTCCAGGGATATCCCAGTAAGGTGCGGTGAATGTCTGAATGTTCTGGCACATTTACAGTATATTCGTAGGATGTTTCAAAAACGTGCTCTGAATAACTTTCAAGTTAGCACACGAACAACACATATTCACATTCTCAGAATATCCTACCTAGTACATTCAGCAAACATTATATGCAGGATATTCCAGGAATGTTCTGTGAACGTTCGAAAAATGTATTTTTTTTGGAAATTGACAGCACATTTAAAAAAACATTCTTAGAATATCCTGGACAGTAAATTCCGCGAATATTCCATGCAGAATATTCCCTCAATGTTCTACTAAAGTCCGGAAAATGCCCTTCCTTTTGGATATTGACAGCACATTGAAAATACGTTCCCTGGATATCCTGAATGGAACATTCATCGAATATTCTATGCAGGATATTCCGTGAATGATCTGCCAATTTCCGTAAAATGTCCTTTCCTTTTGGATATGGACATCACATTCCATAAACATTCTTACACATCCTAAACAGTACATTCACCGAATATTCTATGCAGGATATTCCACAATTGTTCACATTGATAGCACATTTGGGAGATATTCTGTGAATATCCTGGGTAATACATTCAGCGAATGTTCTAGTCAGGATAATCTACCAATTTTCTACCAAAGTCCTAAAAATATCACACAATATTCTAACGTTTTTTATTCTAACAGCTGCGGTAAATATTTTTTCCGGGATATTTTTATCTGTCGCTTTTCTTTTTATTAAAAAAAAATACTCTCTTTTTAGTTACAAGAAAAAACCACCTAAAAAAATATCATAAAATCATGCCATGAAAGGAAATAATATTTTTTTTATCTACGATCATGCTTACGCAGCAGAATTGATTTTATTTTGTTCAAAAAGCTTGTTGGGGTAGGCTAATATTTATTTCCAATAAAAAAATAATTATGAAAATCGGTTGAGCCGTTCGGGAGTTATCCTGCATAGAACAAATAACATAATCCCCTTTCACTACCGTTTGGGAAGATTCGGGGAGGGAGGTAATATTTTTATCCAATAAAAAAATAATTATGAAAATCCGTTGAGCCATTCGCGAGTTATCCTGCATTGAACAAATAACGTAATCCCCTTTCACTACCGTTTGGGAGGATTCGGGGAGAGGGTAATATTTTTATCCCATAAAAAAAGAATTATGAAAGTCCGTTCAGGAGTGATCCTGATTTTATGTAAAAAAAAACAATTCTCGGTGCTCTTCTCAGAAAACAATGTCCAAAAGGTTATACCCCGCTAATATATAATTTCTCCCATAAGCCCCCGTAGCGCAAGTCGTTGGAAAAGTGTTATATGGATGCCAGAAGGTTGAGGGTTCGAATCCCATCACTGCTTAAAAACTTTTTTGTTAAATTTCATATTCAAAGCTCATAAATGTGCTATGAAAATCCTGCGAAAATATTCTATGAATGTTCTACCAGGATGTTCTGGGAATATCAAAACTGCGGACACAGAACATTCCCTGAACATCCCTGGTATACTTAGAGGATTTGAGGGAACATTCCCAATATCCTAGCTGAACATCCAGCGAATGTTCGGGGAATATTTCTGTGCTATTAGGGTTATTTGTCCATGCAAAATCCGGCTTTCGGGTCGATACAAAAAGGTCAAAACAAATGGTTCTAATCAAGCGCGGATTTCGGGAGAGGGTAGGAGACTCAAATTTTTTACAAAAACTATACACAAAATCAAAAAATTCTAGGACTTTTTTGCATAAATTGAAAAAATTTCTCCCCTCCCGCAACGAAATTCACTTAATACAAAAGGCCTATTAAACGGGATTTCAACAATTGCTCTGCAAATCTATTAATGAGTAATAGGAAATTAAAAATTTTTAAAAAAACCTCTATTATTGTTATTTAATTGGTTATTAAAGTTCGTGAAGTGGGAAAAATAGGTATCTTGATTTTGATAGCGCCAAATGCTTTTTGAGTTCATTGTGATCCAAAAAGACTCTAATTCAGCTTTTGAAAAAAAATAACATGATAGGGAGGTACCGGCTTTCAAAAAAAAAACTGGGTAAAAACAATACATTTTTATTTTTAATATCCAGATGAAACCGTTTAGAAAAATACTGGGATATGGTTTTGTTATGTAAAATTGAGGACCTCTCTTTAATAACAAAGAAAAATTCATAAGAGCTTTTTTAATTTTTCAAAATAAGTAAGTAGATACTTAGCCAAAAAACAATTTTCTTTAAAGATTTGGCACCAAATTTTCTTGCTATATTGTTCATTGTCATTATGATGTGCAACTGTACAAAATTTCGTTTTTTTTTGGTTGCGTTTTTCAAGAAATATAGTAGAAGAACAATTACAATCACAAAAAAAAATATAAACACATTTGGCAGCTACTTGCCTCGGGTTCCCACTTACCCCACTTTACCTTATAGAATTAAAACCAAAAATTTAGATATTGTGGAATGTTTATTTTATAAAAAGTAGGTACTTTCAGAGATGATCTATGTACATAATAAAATTACAATAATAAACTATATATCTATAACAACAATATTTACATTATAATTAATAATTACTGGTACCATAAAATATACAAAAAATATAGATCATCAGCCTAAAAAGAGATTTTTTTTTTTGGACAAAAATAAATACTTTTTAGAATTGAAATTGGACAATATTGAGCTGAAAACCAGCTACCTAATACTTTGAAACCTCTTAACGTTAAAATTTTTAAATAAATAATTTTTTCATATTATAATAAATAGTACAAAGCGCTTTCTTTTGAATTCCTAAAATTCCTAAAAATAGTGTTGATAAAGTCTCAAAATTTAATAAATCTCTAAAAATTTCTTCAGCAATGCGATTCAGATTCCGATCTTGGTACGCCTAATTGCTGGATCACTTTTTCTTCAATTTGCTGAAAACGAAAAAAAAAACAAATTAGATAATAATTGAAAAAAGAAAGAAAAATCCAAAACCTATTTTCTATTAGTTACTAAAATTTTACGCAAGAGACAGACAGTGAAGATTATGTAACAACCAGAATTATTGCAAACACACGAGATTTTTTTTCCGACGAAACATTTTTAGTAAGAGCGTTAAGAATTCCTGAAATTAAATATCTGCAGATGTGTGTAAACCACGGCATAATTAACTCTTATTCCAGCAACTTTTATGTGTGGGTGGGTCAAAAAATTACTTTAAACTTTTTTCTTGGTCCATTACTTTTGTATCCGATTTCAAAAGTTTTAAGAATCTGATACCAAAATTGACAATTTATGAAAACCCAATATGGACATTTAAAAAAAATAGGTATTTTTGACTTCCCCTGCAATTTTTGTATGTGCGTTACTGGTGAAAAACTTAACTATTGCGTGTTGGGCTTTATCTTTTCCGAGTGTACTGATGTATCGCTTATTAAAATCGGGTAAGAAATAAGAAAGTTATGAATTGTTCAAATTAGTGCATTTGGTAAACCAAATTCAGTCAGGTTTGCATTTTTATGTGAAACCTTTCTTATTTCTTACCCGATGTTAACAAGCGATACATGAGTACACCCGGGCACGCAAAATTGCAGGGGTGTCAAAAATATCTATACCTATTTTTGATAAGATAAGATATTTTCATTAGATCCCTTTTGATTAGTGTGGTAATTTTTTTTAGAAAAGGGATCTTTCACTGGGAAGATACTTTTTTTATCACAAAGGGGGATACTTTTTCACTTGATTTTCAAAAACACCATAATGTGTAACTTAACATAAAATATAAATTAAGCATTCAAACCAACCGTTACCTTTAGGATAAGGTACCGTAACAAACTACAATCCTAAAACCACTACAGTAAATACGCCGGATTCCGTCAAAAGCCAATCGTTGCACAAGCCCAAAACCTGCAAAAAACTTTTTAACTTCCGCATTTGAAACTATTGCCTAGCTCAAAAATAATGGAGAGAAGTGTAACTCAAAAAAGGTTAGTCAGAAAAGCCTATATAGTAATGTTAATAGGGGTCCAGGACAACTCGGCGCGGCCGATTCGGCGCCAGTGTACAACTCGGCGTGGCTGTTTCGGCGCGACCGACTCGACGCCACTAAATATTATTACCACTTTTTCTAATGGTATACTTCAGCTGTATACCTCGCTGTATACCATTCGAAAAAGTGCTTTTAGGACAAAATAGCATGCAGTAAATTTTTTTAAACAATATTGTTGGACTTGACCTTCTTGTCGTTCTTAACAAATTTGGCCTTCTTCGCTTTAATAGTTGATGAATAGCGCCCTTTAGTATGATATTTTTACAATATGTTAATTTTACTGGGGTATTTTTCAAGGTCATGAAACTTAAAACTGCATCAAACTCTAAGGATTGAATTTGGCATACATGCCTAATAGTTTAAGGTAGATTTGAATTTGTACTAACAAAACTTCGAATTATTAAGATTTTTTTGAAGGGAAAATGGTAAAAATATTGTTTTTTTTGCTATTTTCAAGGTCATTTAGGGTCGGATGCCCTTGGAAGTGAATTTTTTTGAAATCCCCGTTCTCAAATTATGTGGAATCGAGTATAATGTTGCCCAGGTTGCGAAACTTGTATCTTTTATGATTTTTGGCCGCCATCTTGAAAGATGACGTCATATCAACTTCTTCTACATGGATGCGAAAAAAACACCGGGTAACACTTGATTGTGTGACTAAAGAACTATCAATCCTACATGTCACAAAACTCCTTCATTCAAATCCCACGGGATAGAAATTATCGACATATGCCTACACTATAAGAAAAAATTGGAAATCTATTTTTTTTTCAATAACAATCCTTTTATATACTCGTTGTATAACAATAGCATATTTACCTGCCGTTATAAAGTCAATTATTTTTATACTTCTGTAATGATTTACTTTTGTTAGCAACATATCGTTCATCGCATTAGCATTAGTTTTCCATAAAATTTAAGCAAATCAAATAATTCGGATTAACAGAAAAAATGCATCTGTGTAACTAATACATAATAATTACTATTATTTTCCAAGTTGTTGCCTCAAAACGATCAAAAATCCAAATAAAGTTTTAAAACATCACCACAATATAATACTATGCTACTTTTAAACAACTTTTTCTTCAGCAACTACATGCCCTTTTAATACCAAAGCTTTTGTCGCACCCGCTAATCAAGTAAACATTTATTAATACACTGAAAATTAAACCCAGTTTCACCTAAAGCTACACACTTGATTAAGCCACCATTATTAAACCAAACTAAAGATACCACCGCCACCATAATCATCTTGAGTCCTCTTACCCTCTGCATGTCTTCGTTCCTCTTAGCTCTGGCCACCAGTTCCACTTCAGACAGATAAGCCAAACTTTCGGACTTGATGATGGCCCCCTCCAACTCCGGACACAATTTCGGCAGAGAACTCTGCTTTTTGTGAACGCTAGATTTCTTTTGCACGTTCGATTTGTTTTTTCGAAGTAAAGACGTGACTCTCCAAATTCCTTGATGCGAATGTTCTTTTGCTTTGTTAGTTTTGGGTGATTTAGAGTCGGGAACGTCGACCGAAGTTTGAGTGTCGTTAAGAGGTATGTTATCAAGACTAATTGCCGATTTATCAAGGGGTAAAGTTGTAGAGATTGATAAGCGATTGTCTGTTATTTTCGGAGGATTACAGTTAAGGATAAGAGTGGAACTGTGAATGTTTTCCTCGTGAAAAGGTTTGGATAGTTCAAAGGGATCGGAATCCCCCGAAATTTTGACTAGAGTAATGGATTTACCTTTTGCGTGAGGTTCGTTGGGTTGAGAATACAACGAAATGACCGTGGTACTTTTAGCGTTATGTAGGTGATACGAAACGGGTTTCACGATATCGGTACTACTGCCGTTGATCGAAGAGGTGGTACTCCAGTCGGGCGTAGCTCCGTGAGACGGCGAACTGTATCCGGAGGTGCTCTGAGAATCGGGGTAGTGAACTACTATGCTACTACCCTTACCCTGGAAGTGGTGAGGGGGCGAAATTCGATCCCTATGAGGGGACAGCCTGTCCTCCGTCACCCTGTAGCCGCCTTCCAGAGGGGAGGTGATCTCCCCCATGGACCCGACGGCGCTCAGAGTTTTGTCGCTCTCCGACGCCTCGCTGCTTTTCCGCCAAAGGTGGGGGGCGCGGGTGTCTTTGAGGTCCGAAGGGGTTTCGCCCGTGTTGGGACTTTCCAAATCCTATAATAGAAAGATAATGATATTATACCGGGTGTCTCAAGGTGAGTAACCTATATTTTGGAAAATTTTTAAACATGGTATTATAACATAAGCCTACACAAGGTACATTTCTAAAACACTTTTATATTTGAATTTGGCAACAACGTTCTCATTTTAAATTGAACATTAGGTATATTTTTTATTTTCTAATCCTCCATAAAATTCCTAATTTACTGGCATTTGCTTCCCTATACCTATCTTAAACCGTTTTTGAAATATTTAGTAATTTCAGAATTTTTTAGTCCGAATTTGACTATTAAAAAAATGGCAATATGTCATCTAATAGACACATAAATGTAAAATTTAACATTTTGCCAGAAAATGGCATGTTCCATGTAAATTATTGCTCCTGCTTGTACATGATTCGCCAAAAATATGTTTCTTTTACGATTACATTTTTGAATTGTCCATTACATGATCCACAAATTTTCTCTTTACTTCCCATAGCTATTTTCAAATAATTGTGAGTTATACGGCTTTTTGTTTAATTTACAAAATATGCTTCTATTATAATTTAGGGGTGGCCCAAAAAATGGGACTTTTTTAACTGTCCATTACTTAAAAAGTTTTTATCCGATTTCAAAAATTTTAATCATTTTGAAAGACTTTAAAATTTAAGATTTTTTTAAATTATTATTATTGTTAGGCATTTATTGAGTATTATAAAACGTTAGTATTTGTCAATGAAAGAGTATTCTCGTGCGTGGTTTGATTCCTAAATTGTCAAATTGTGAAAATCCAAGATTGCGGACAATTTTTGATAATAGGTATTTTTGACCACCCCTGCAAATTTTTTATGTGCGCCATGGGTGAACAACTTATCTTTGAGTGTACAAAAGGAGACCACAAAAAAATATTTTTATGGTTGCTACGGTTTGACAAGCTAAGGTTTCAAAATTTTGCAGTTTTTTTGTAAATATTGACATTTTCTAAAAATTCAAGATTTTTTTTTAGTGTGACTAAATGTGGTTAAAAAAAATTTGAACAATTCATAACTCTCTTATTTCTTACCCGATGTTAACAAGCGGTACATCAGTTAAGTTTTTCACTAGTGCCGTACATAAAAAATGTGCAGGGCGAGTCAAAAATACCTATTTTTTAAAATTTGTCCCCGGACTGGACTTTTGCAATTTTAGCATCAAATTTTTAAATTTTAAATGCTTTTTGAAACGTTTCAAATAGGTTAAAAACTTTTTAAGTAATGAACAGGGAAAAAACCTTTTTTTTGGATCACCTATAGTTATTTTTTTACGAATAGTCAAGCGGTTGTAATTCTTAAAAATCCAATGAAACTAGTTGTGTGTAGTGCACAAAATTTAGTTGTTACTGCATTTTGCATCTGAGAACAACCCTAAGGAAGGGATTTTTAGCTTGATAACTTTCTAAAATTTTAAAAAAAATTTTTTAACATGTTTTATACCATTTTACCCGATTTTTCTCCATGGTAATATAAGATTTATTACAATAAGAAGAATAACTTACTTGTATTAATTGCAAAGCCGCCTCCAATTCCTTGCTGAATTCAGTATCGCCACTACTTTTGGAGTTACTTTGACTTTGATTCTCACTTTGACTAAGGGGTGAGGTAACGCTGGGGGGTTCTTTCTTATTTACTATGGCCCTATTCACAAAAGACAATTGAAATTAGTATTCTAAAGGTTTTAAAACAGCGGCGTGCGGTCCATCGAAGCAAGGGAAGCAGTGCTTCCTAGAAAAACATAATCTTCTTAACCCGTAACTACACACACGCGGTCATTTTGACCCCGACTTATTCGATATCTTGCTACGCGTACTACCCAGATAGGCAAGCGTCTCAGTACCTTTCGGAACATTAGTGCCGATGCTGCATCGAGAGTGATTTATGTATGGAATGCACTAGACGCGTCTGTAGAGATTGCGCAGCATAAAAAAATCTCAAAAAACCATTTGCGCGTTTTTTCATAGTTTTATAATTTAAGTTGTTTTTACGTTTTTTAGGTTTGTTTTACTTTACTTTAGAACATTTATAAGTATCACAGTTGATTTTTTTTCTACTAAATTGCTAAATATAGGGTAATTATATTTTTGAGCAAAAAACTATATACCTCTATTATTTCATTTTTTTAACAAATTTTCCTGCACAAAATTAGTTTCTATTCCACCAAACATATTTTAGATGGTCATACAAATGATATAATAAAGTTACTACAGTGAAGTATTTATTTCAATCAATTTTATTATTTCAATTAAAGGGGTCGTCTGTTCCATACGTCTGTGGTTAATTACTTTAGATTGTATTAAAAATGCTAAAAATTATTTTAAATATAAAGTCCGTAACAAGTGCGGCCTTGACTCAAACCGAGTCACACTACTCTAGAAAAATCCAATAGAAGCTATCCCCGCTGCTAGTTTCTCTGTAGCCTGCAGCTATAATACGCCGCGCCGGCAGCAGCAGTTAGGGATGTTGGTATCGAATGAAGGGTATTGACAACGAGGGTATTGATATTGGTATTATTTGATACGGTATCGTTCCTTTTCGATACTTAGCTTTGAGGTGATGAAGAATCGATACCGTAACATAGAGAAC
Source organism: Oxystoma pomonae (assembly GCA_963921995.1). Classification (NCBI taxonomy): domain Eukaryota; kingdom Metazoa; phylum Arthropoda; class Insecta; order Coleoptera; family Brentidae; genus Oxystoma; species Oxystoma pomonae. The sequence goes on along the minus strand of OY998169.1, from coordinate 43,327,417 downwards.
AACAACGTATTTTATCGATATATCGCGTATCGATATCACAACCCTAGCAGCAGTATACCTGCTTTCGTGTGCGTCGAGAGGTCATTGAACCTGCTGATTGCATTGAGCATCGAGTCGGGGACGCGTGTTTTAGGCGGACGTGGAAGCTATCATTGGAGTAGGTTATGTGCAGGTTTAAACGGCTATCGGTGTGTACAGTGCACGTGCGTCGTTCGATATGGAAGACAAAGTCACCCATTAATCACGTGATGGAGCTTTCAAAATGGTGGGTGTAAGGTAAATAAAGCGATTTTCAATAATACGTAATGCTAATAAACATGAAAATTTTAGGAAAATGGAAGAAGATGCAGATTAAACAAAGTGACTATTTTATAGAGTAATCCTTTCTGAATCGGGAAGAAACAAGCATTTTGCCGAAATGTTAGATATAAACTCAAAATTCGCAGTTTAAAGAGGCAATGTCATGTACTTTTATCTCTTTCGCACTTGCACAGTGTGGGTAGGCATTGTCTCTCCCAGTTCAGCCTGAACATCGGGCCAGATCGGATTGAGCAGAGAGAGTTAATGCCCTATCTGATTTGAAAGAGATGGACATTTCCACGTTTATTGCGAATTTTGAGTTTATTGTGTGTTTTTCCCCAATTACTCTATAAAAAAATCACTTTGCTTAATCTGCGTCTTTTTGCCCTTTGCCAAAGTTTTGATTTATTGATTTACGTTTTATGGAAAAGCGGTTTGTTTACCCTACGCCGGCTATATTGGATCGGCTATATTATTTTTTTTAGACTGCGCTAGAGGGATTTGGACATGCAAATACCGTCAACTTCAGCTGACAGGAATAATGTTAAAAATGTTGGACAGTTAAGTAAGAAGATTGTATGTGAATGTGTGGTGTGTGTCTGGCTAAAGAGGTTTCAACGCTTAAGGAAGAGTTGGGGAATGGTGCGCAGCGGGTAATCGTGCGCACCCCAATATTTCAAATTTCGCTGGTTATCTAAAGCGTTCATCAGGTGCTGCCACCTTCTACGCGACATCTATATTGTTTGCCCCAGAACTGGCCACGTTAGTTTGCATACAACCGCGAATTAGCGATTTTTTTGGTAAATTTTATAATTTTTTGGCATCAGAAAATAAGGCGGTAAGTCCACAATTTTTATCCAATCGTTTAAAATGAGGTATCATCTTAAATTATAGTATTTTGTGAATGTTTTGGTGTATTTGATTAATAAATAAATACATACTTTTTGTCATATTACGATTTTTAAAAACACAAACACAAAGGGGCAATCGTGCGCATAAATTATATCGACTACAACTTCGCACCGCTTTCTCCAAAAACACATTCTAAACCAAATGAGACACACAATTTGATATGTGGAGAAGTTGGCAAGAATAAGGAACTATGTTTTCTGTTCTTTCTGAAACCTGTAACGACTTTCAATGTTATCTTGAAGCATAAGTATATTTTTTAGCTAGGTTTATTGCGCACCATTACCCAACCCGTGCGCATCATTGCCCGCCGGGGTGGTTAATTATGCGCAAGTACATTTTTTTTAAATGTAATATCATGCCTGTATAATACTATTTCTTTTAAATAATATTTTACATATAACTATTTTTTTCTATCATAGTCTCACTACAAATGAAATTTCCCCTTAGGTGCGCACTATTCCCCAATTCTCCCTTAATCGTATAAAAAAAAAATTGTGAGAAATTCAACAGGTCAGGAGAGACTTTTGCAAATATCGCTTTTGTCCATTAAAAATAAACTTATCCAGAGCGTTTCAAAGAATCCACGTTTTTTATGAGACGTCATTGACGTTTTTAAAAATTGCCTCCTTTACCTGAAATTTCACCACACGCCGCTGTATTTAAAGTATTTAAAATTGCTCTTAAAAAGTAACATAACCCTTCAATTTTTGCGTACACGTCGATTTGGTTTTTTGTGAAGCCAATTTCTGCATTTTCCCCCTCAAGGAGATGCTCTCTTTTAAACAGATTTTTTTTGTCCAGCCGGCACGTCGATAAAACTTTTAGTATATATTAAAGATATTTGACCTGGAAATTAGAAATTTTATTTAAAATCGATCTCACAAGAGCAAGGTTAAAACCCAAAAAAAAATTTTGGAAACACGTTTTACTTTGAAAAAATGCTACAAAAGGAAAAATAAATAAATTAAGGGCGGCTGATGGATCACTGATCTTCCAACGGTTTTAAGCTTTAATAACTCCAAAATTAATCTTACCTTTGAAGCTCCTTCATCAGAGAAGCATATTGCACGGGTTCCACTACGCGTGGATTAACAGTCTCCACCCTTCGAGACATTATGTTTTGCGGCGCTTGGTACTGGGGTGTCTCATCCCCGCTCTTACTGCTTACCGCTGTGTTTAACCTAAAACATAATTCCAATAATAAAATTTGGTCTAGGTGGAGCTACTAGCGACTTAAACAAAAATTTGTAATCAGTAATATCCAGTAATTTTTTTTTGTTTCCTGAACAAAAACTACACCCAAGTAACGAAAAAATACCAATTAAAGATTTAAGTTGGCTCGTAAAAAAAACTATATTATTTGTTACAAAATTTATAGCAGGGTTGACACAAAATTCCGTTGATAAAATTCCCGAGTTTTTCTCGGTTTTTCCCGAATTATTTTAAAAAAATCTTATTAAAATTAAATTAAATTAAACTAAATTGTAACCATTGAGTTCCATAAGCCAGAGGCTATTGTAACAATCAACGATGTTATAGTGCCGCAGACAAAAATGTTTGCAGTAGCTACCTATAAGATGTCTTACAAGTTTTTCGTAATTATTTTTAAAAATTTGGGTTAAGGGACGCTGAGTTGGGGTCCGCAGGCAAAAATTTTGAAAAAGTTATAGTAAAAAAGCTATTTTTTAGACCATTTGAATGTTGTTGATAAAAACTTTTAACTAAAATTTTAACAATTAATGACATTATAGCGAGCGCCAAAAGCAAATTTGGTTAAAACTTTTGGGTTTGGTGAGATGCAAAGTATATTGCAATTATATATATATTTAAAATTAAAAAAAAAACCGTAAAATTTGAAATATTTTATAAAAATATATTTTCTATTATTTATAAATCGAAAGGTGTAGGAGAAAGCAGAGTTAAAAACAAACAAAATATCCATCCTATCCGGGAATCGAACCCGGGGCTTTCCGTGCGGCAAGCAAATACGCTACCCACTGCGCTACAGAGGCCGACAAAAACAGTTTTATATAAATTTTATATAGTCTCAAGCAGGTCAAAATCATTTAAAAAATTCAAGGATTCTTAGCAAATTTCCCGACTTTCTCACAGATATTTCTCGACCCCCACCGAATTCCCGATTTCCCGGTTTTCAAAGATTGTGGCAAACCTGGCATACAATGAATACAAAATACATATAACCATATCTTTTTAATTTAACAAAACCAATTTAATAGTACACTTTTATTATTGGACACTTATTTTGCGCTTTTTAGTCTGCCTTTTGAAACTGCATGGCTTTTGGAGTCTCTCTCGTTTTACTCCATCAGTAACTCGGCTAACATCTCACAGTTCTATTTTGCCCGATACCTTCTTTTCATTTTTAAAATATCTTGGTGGAACCTTTCACTATGCTCGTCTCTTACAGCACCACAATTTTCCGAAAAGTAATCCAGATGAGAATCAAAGAAATTAATCTGTAACTACCCAGCAAACAGTGGTGGTCCGGGTTATGTCTGGCTGAGTGCCGTCAGCGTTGGGTAACCATGTGTATCTGTGAAACTATACCGGCCCCCTATTGTTTTACATACCAGCTACCGGTCCGAATAAAGAACGCATGGAGTTTTTATGTTCAAATAATTCTAAGAGCCTCCTCAAAGTGTTTAGTGCTCTTTAAATTTAATCAAAGGAATAGCACTGTTATTGCCAATTGCACCAACGTTAAGTCTGTGTTTTCAGTCTGACTTAAAAGTTTTGATATATATCTCTCAGAAGCACGCAATAAGAGAGAGAGAGATAGAGAGAGAGAGAGAGAGCTTTTAAGTCAGACTTGAAACACAGAATTAAAGTTGGTGCAACTGGCAATTAGGATCGTATAAAATATAGAAAAATTAATTCGGTTAGTTTTTGTGAAGTATGGAGATCAAAATATGTTACTTGTTTTTTAGTTAAACCAACTAATTTATTAACAAACTTGTATGTCTGCTAATTTTAGGGCCATTTAAAAAAAAGTAAAGGGCCAGCAGGTGGGTAGATAGTATTGGCCCACATCTGGCCAAATGGCTCCGTGCCGCAATCACGGGGCTTTCAACGGGCCGGTCCGGAATCCGGCAACCGGACCGGCAATCTAACTGTGGCCCTATACCGTTCCGGGGGACAAGTATCGGGTCAACACTGAGCCATCAATTTTTGTTCGCTTGGTACATATTACATCCTAGGTTAATACAAAAGAATTTGGGCCACTAGGTCTTTATAGTTTTCTGCTCTAGTGGTTCCAAAAAAATTTGTTGCAACCATTTTAAATGTATTCCAAGCGTCTTTTTCCTTGCCTTGAAGTATGTAATTGAAATGCGCATCTCCGAAAATTTTCCTAATCTGGAGATACATAAATATTCCCGCTTTAATTTTAGCGTCACTGATTCTAGGGAACTTTTCTTTTCAATAAGGGAGTGTGGAATCTCAAAGATTTTCTAATCGGTTGCATCAAACAAGTTCTTGAAAAGTTCTGAGGCCATCAAACGCGTTCTTCTGAATTTCCAATGCAACCGATTGATGAAAACAATGGCCATCGACCCCCGGAGCCGATGAGTGTTGATGGATGGATTGAAACATAACCTCAATTTTTATTTATTTTAAAAAAAATTAAATTTAATAGAGAGTAGTGAAAGAAAAATGTTTCCAAATCGATTAATAAATGGTGTGGTTTCCCAAATAGCCCTAAATTTGTTGGTGGTCTCCAGTAACAATTCCAAATTACTTACTTACTTACTTTGTTGTAAGTAACTATTTAAACACCCTATAAAGTACAATTGGTCTCAGTGTATATAACAATAGACTGTGAATTGGTATAATAAAATTAGGTATATCCCATTTAATGGTCGAATTTTTCTATACACTAGGCTGAAGACGCAATTAAAAATACAAGCTACTAAATACTAGTCACAGGCTTTCAAAGCCGATAAATCAATGTTTTAAGTTAAAATAAAAATACTACTAGTGACAGATACAAAATACCAAAGTTTTGGTATTTTGTATCTCATTAACGAAAATGGTGCAAAAAAGTGAGGTTAGAAATCACTGTAATTTGTATTTAGTCGCTTGTATTTTCAATTGTGCTTTCAGCTTTAAGGGCAGATACAGTGTCGGTCTCAGGAGGGGGGGGCGAAGGGGCGATCGTCCCCCCCCTAAGCTTCAGAAAAAAGTAGATAACAAAGATGCTGGTGGTAACCTTGAAGTATTTGGAGAAAAAACCAGAAATTGCAGATCGTTCCTTTAAAGCAGGGTTGGAAAAAACTCGGTATTTTTATATAAAACCCAACCCACTGGGCTTTTTTGGGTTTTATTGGGTTTTTTATAGTTTTCTTTTTAAATTATATACATATTGTAGTTCTTCTTTAAAATTAGGACTTATCAACTATAAAATACGACATACAAATAAGTGGAATACAGAAATCAACAGTTTGTTTGTTTGTTAGTAAATCAAACCAATTTTGGTTTAGTTTGATCAGCGCTTTATGCGGATCCAATGTTCGTATTGTATTTTCTTAATGTGAACAAACCTAAAGACAATTATTTTTGGAGTTTGTGTATTTACTACACAGTAAGTACCTGCTTACAAGCTCGGGAAAGGGTCAGCTCAAGCATACGTCGGACCGGAACCGTGTCTTGGTATTGGTTTTACCAGAGGTCAGATGAAATCTGCCACCAAGGAATGGACCCACACAAGACTAAATCAGGAGTGGCAACACACAGGGGACGCCAGACAGGCCAAGGAGCTCATCCAGGGCTTCAGCAAGACAAGAAGGGACTGGTTGCTGCGCAAGAAACGTAAAGAAATAGGACCTCTAATAGGAGTCCTCACTGGACACTGCGCACTCCAAAAGCAACTGACAAGGATGAAGGTTTGCGGGACGCAACTTGCGGGGAGTGCTGGGAGGAAGCTGAATCCTCACACCACTATCTTGCAAGGTGTCCGGTCTACAGAGAAATCAGAGAGGGAGCCTTCGGAGAGGAAGTGTTCGAGCCGGAACACATTCTGACGCTGAAATGGTCGGATATACTGACCTTTATCCAAAGGACGGGAAGGTTCGACCGTGGTGGAGTGGAAGCGTAAGGGGGGAGCTCTGGGGATGACGAAAAGGGCTCGCGTAGAGCCTAGTCGTCGGGGAGCCCCCCCTTGTTCTACTACTAAGGGTTCATATTTATTTTGTTATTTCTCAAAATATGGCCAAAATAATCAAGTTTCTGGTAAAATTGAAAGCAGAAGAGGTCCGACGGATATCATGGCTTAAAAATCAATACAATGATATGTTCGAAAAGAGCATGGCACTTGAAGAAGAAGGTAATTTTTCTGAAAACCTGGATGAGTAAAACAAAGTAAATTAGTTAATCATCTGCACGACACTTACCTAGACCTATAAATCTGAGGCTCGGTGAGCTTCTCCAGATAATCATAGATCGGAGGATGGCTGGTTTGTGCGGGGTTGTAACTTAGACTAACTTGACTGGAACTGTTCGACAGAACGACAGGCGAGGCGGACCGCGAGAAACTTTTCATGTGATGAATTTTCCGATCGCTGTTGCTGGTGCTGTCGTCCGATGCTTCTTCAACGTGAACGGCGGGCTGTTTGTCGACGTGTGTGATAACTAAAAAACGATTTCGCGGTAAATATATACACCAGTAAACAGTTAGTGAAATTTGGTTGAATAGGGTGCCCAGCAAGCGAGAAAACCGGGAATTAGCCGGGAATTTAATGGAGCCGGGAAAAATTTTTATCGGGAGTTTTACCCATATTAGATTAAAGTAAATATTTTAACGCATCCGTATCGGTATACTTAACGCGTTCGAAATAAAGCCAAAATACACTGCATTTTTGACTTGTTTATGCGATGTTTGGTACGATGCGCTTTTTTGAAGGGTGCGATGACAGAACTCCCGATTGAAATCGTTGCTAACGTTCGTGGGTCCGTAACGTTACGTACATCCCTCCGTTAAAAAAGCGGGCATCGTTCAAAACATGGCTTCGAACGTGTTAGGTATACCGATACCGATGCGTTGAAATATTTACTTTAAGTGTCTATTATTTATTAATTAATTAAAATTATAGCAACTTGAGATAAAATGTATTAAAAAGGGTAAAACCGGATCAAACAACCAGTGGGGAAATCTTACTTTCCCTTTTTAATCATGTAGCTGAAGTTCTGAACGTTCATTGAATGACAAGGCCTCTCACATTAAGAGGCTTGATCAAAAATTTTTCTAAAATACCTTAAAATGGCTCTCATAGTGGTTTCGTGCTATTGAAATGTAAATATTACTTGCTTAACTGCAAAATCAATTTACATATTTTGCTATTTATTTGTAGTGTATAAGGACACTAAATCTGCAGCATAAGTTTTAACCACTCGAGTTGCTACTAACGGCGCATAACTCACCCAAACAATAAAACGCTAAATTTAATATAAAACTGTGATGCCCCTCCCAAAAACTGTTCGTGTTTCACCGGTTGCTAGGCCTAAGGTCACTAATATAGTGTTAATTTTAACCTCTAAAATGACTACGAAAAGTCAAGACACCCAAAAAATAGAACGCTACATTCAACATATGAACGTGATGCCCCTCCCCAAAAATTGTTTTTCTTTCACTACGCTAAGGTCACTAAATCTACAATATAAGTTTTATCTTTTGGAATTGCCATAAAGGGTGCAAACAAACAGTAAAACGCTAAATTCAGCATATGACCATGATGCCCCCAAAAATTGTTTTTTTTTCATCGTTTGCTAGACCTAAGGCCACTAAATCTACAGTATAAGTTTTATCTTTCGGAATTGCTATTAAAAGCGCAAAATGCACCTAAACAGTACAACGCTATATTCAACATATAACCGTGAGGCCCCTCCCCAAAAATCGGTTTTATTTCACCGTCCTCTCGGTCTAAGGTCACTAATCTTACAGTATAAGCTTTATCTTCCGGAAATGCTACTAAGGCCGCAAAATGCACACAAACAGTATAACGCTAAATTCATCATATGACCGTGGTGCCCCTCTCCAAAAATTATTTTCTTTCACCGTTTACTAGTTCTAAGGTCACTAAATCTACGGTATAAGTTTTATATTCCGGAATTGATACTAAGGGTGCAAAACGCACCTAAACGGTACAACGCTAAATTCAGCATATGACCGTGATGCCCCTCCCCGAAAATCGTTTTTCTTTTACCGTTCGCTCGATCTAAGGTCACTAAACCTACGGTATAAGTTTTATCTTCCGGAATTGATACTAAGGGTGCAAAACGCATCTAAACGGTACAACGCTAAATTCAGCATATGACCGTGATGCCCCTCCCCAAAAATCGATTTTGTCGATAAGGTCACTAATCCTAACTAATCCTAATCCTACAGTATAAGTTTTATCTTCCGGAATTGCTACTAAGGCCGCAAAACGGACACAAATAGTAAAACGCTAAATTCATCATATGACTAATTGCTACTAAGGCCGCAAAACGCACACAAATAGTAAAACACTAAATTCATCATATGACCGTGATGCCCCTCCCCAAAAATTAGTTTTCTTTTACCGTTCGCTCGGTCTAAGGTCACTAATCCTACAGTATAAGTTTTATCTTCCGGAATTGCTACTAAGGCCGCAAAACGCACACAAATAGTAAAACACTAAATTCATCATATGACCGTGATGCCACCTCCCCAAAAATTAGTTTTCTTTTACCGTTCGCTCGGTCTAAGGTCACTAATCCTACAGTATAAGTTTTATCTTCCGGAATTGCTACTAAGGCCGCAAAACGCACACAAATAGTAAAACGCTAAATTCATCATATGACCGTGATGCCCCTCCCCAAATATCGTTGTCGTTCACCCTTTACTAGATTTAAGGTCACTAAATCGACCGTATAAGTTTTATTTTCCGGAATTGATACTAAGGGTGCAAAACGCATCTAAACGGTACAACGCTAAATTCAGCATATGACCGTGATGCCCCTCCCCAAAAATCGTTTTTCTTTCACCGTTCGCTCTATCTAAGGTCACTAATCCTACAGTATAAGTTTTATCTTCCGGAATTGCTACTAAGGCCGCAAAACGCACACAAATAGTAAAACACTAAATTCATCATATGACCGTGATGCCCCTCCCCAAAAATTAGTTTTCTTTTACCGTTCGCTCGGTCTAAGGTCACTAATCCTACAGTATAAGTTTTATCTTCCGGAATTGCTACTAAGGCCGCAAAACGCACACAAATAGTAAAACGCTAAATTCATCATATGACCATGATGCCCCTCCCCAAATATCGTTGTCTTTCACCGTTTACTAGATCTAAGGTCACTAAATCTACGGTATAAATTTTATCTTCCGGAATTGCTACTAAGGCCGCAAAACGCACACAAATAGTAAAACGCTAAATTCATCATATGACCGTGATCCCCCTCCCCAAATATCATTGTCGTTCACCCTTTACTAGATTTAAGGTCACTAAATCGACCGTATAAGTTTTATCTTCCGGAATTGATACTAAGGGTGCAAAACGCATCTAAACGGTACAACGCTAAATTCAGCATATGACCGTGATGCCCCTCCCCAAAAATCGTTTTTCTTTCACCTTTCGCTCGATCTAAGGTCACTAATCCTACAGTATAAGTTTTATCTTCCGGAATTGCTACTAAGGCCGCAAAACGCACACAAATAGTAAAACGCTAAATTCATCATATGACCGTGATGCCCCTCCCCAAATATCGTTGTCGTTCACCGTTTACTAGATCTAAGGTCTCTAAATCGACCGTATAAGTTTTATCTTCCGGAATTGATACTAAGGGTGCAAAACGCATCTAAACGGTACAACGCTAAATTCAACATATGACCGTGATGCCCCTCCCCAAAAATCGTTTTTCTTTCACCGTTCGCTCGATCTAAGGTCACTAATCCTACAGTATTAGTTTTATCTTCCGGAATTGATACTAAGGGTGCAAAACGCATCTAAACGGTACAACGCTAAATTCAGCATATGACCGTGATGCCCCTCCCCAAAAATTAGTTTTCTTTTACCGTTCGCTCGGTCTAAGGTCACTAATCCTACAGTATAAGTTTTATCTTCCGGAATTGCTACTAAGGCCGCAAAACGCACACAAATATCGTTGTCGTTCACCGTTTACTAGATCTAAGGTCACTAAATCTACGGTATAAATTTTATCTTCCGGAATTGCTACTAAGGCCGCAAAACGCACACAAATAGTAAAACGCTAAATTCATCATATGACCGTGATCCCCCTCCCCAAATATCGTTGTCTTTCACCCTTTACTAGATTTAAGGTCACTAAATCGACCGTATAAGTTTTATCTTCCGGAATTGATACTAAGGGTGCAAAACGCATCTAAAAGGTACAACGCTAAATTCAGCATATGACCATGATGCCCCTCCCCAAAAATCGTTTTTCTTTCACCGTTCGCTCGATCTAAGGTCACTAATCCTACAGTATAAGTTTTATCTTCCGGAATTGCTACTAAGGCCGCAAAACGCACACAAATAGTAAAACGCTAAATTCATCATATGACCGTGATGCCCCTCCCCAAGTATCGTTGTCGTTCACCCTTTACTAGATCTAAGGTCACTAAATCTACTAAATAAAAAGTTTATTTGTAGATTATGTACAAACTTTAGGTAATTATTAAATTACGATACGGAAATCGACTGATTTATCTTTCTGGGTCTATGTGCATACTACCGATGATTCGTAGAAGGTTTTGCCAACATAGCCGCTCCATTAGATAGACTCACTAAAGACCAGGTATAGTCTATTACTAGAATACCGAGTGATTAAGCTTTCAGAAAGTTAAAAGCGCTCCGGTTTTAAGTTATCCTCAACAATAAGGACGATTTATTCTTCTGGACACGGATGCAAGCAATTTTGGTATTAAAGCAGTACTTTGGCAAATCCAGGATGAAGAAGAGAGAGTCATCGAATATATTGGACGCAATTTTTCCAAGCTAAAACGAAATTATTGTGTAACACGAAAGGAACTCCGGCAATAGTAAAATTTCTATCAACATTTCCACAAATATCTATATGGACATAAATTCCTAATAATAACCGCTCATGCGGCACTCAAGTGGCATCTAGGAATTAAACAACCTGAGGCACAGGTAACAAGGTGAATAGAGAAGCTACAGAAATATAACTTTAATGTAAAATACCGATCTGGAAAGATGCATAACAATGCATATGCTCCATCAAGAAGACCTTGCAGAAAGATAGACCTAAAAGAAGGAATTACTTAGGTGCGGAGAACTACTTGTGACACCAATAAAGAATGGGCTTCGTAACAATTTCGATCCGCCCAACTGGAAGATAAGGACATAGTTGAAGCCACAATGGAATTCACTGTGAGTGGATAATGGTCTGTTGAAAAATATCTGGGAAAGTACGGATGGAAAATAATTCATCAAAATTAATAGTTTCTAGAAGTAGAGTTTCTCAAGTACTAGAGGACGTACACGAGAACTAGAGCTCATCTTGGAATCAACAAGACGTGAAAAGATGGTGCGCGGCAAGTCAAGGACATAAAACTAGATCAAGACCCCAAATGAAACAGTATAATGTTGGGCTGCCTTTTGAATGTAGAGCAACTGATGTTGCTGGGCCATTCAACGAGACTGAGAAAGGCAATCAATACATCCTTGTTGCCATGCACGACTTCAGTAAGTGGTTAGAAATTTCTGATGTATTATACTTTGTGTTTAATTTTTTTCTCTCTTTCTTTCTTTTTTTAGTTTTTTCTATAGTTGACTTTTATTATAATTTTAATTTCATTGTTTTGTAAAAAGTAACACCCAAACATTAAATTAAATTAAATAAGATATAGACTAAAGGATCACTGTGAAATTGTTTGTAATTTAAAAAATAATTACCTACCGAAATAAAATATCATAAATATAGGGATTTTCGCAGTTTTCATTTTAGGAATATAAACAAATTCTTTCTACTATATATTGGAATCTGATCTTTGAATTTAATGTTTTGAACAAAATGGTAGATTTTTTTAATAATAATTAAATTTTGTTTTTGTTAAGTGTGCACCATTAAAATGCTTACATATAACCAAACCACTAGCCCCATGATTATGATGGCTATAAGAGACGTCCCTTAAGTGATTTCAGAACCAATGAACCCGCCCGTTGGGAATATTATAAAAATTGTAAAAAAGTAAACAGTAAATAAAATCTGAAAAAAGGGCCTTTTTGGACTTTTTGGACGAAAAAAATGTTCTACAACCACATGAAATTCACTTACAGTTAGAAATTACAAAAGTCCTTCTTAATAAGTATAAAAATAATAAATTAAACCGAAATTTAATATTTTCTTTTAATGAAGTAACAGAGCTCGAAGTCAGGAAAGCTTTGATGTCCATAAAAAGTAATGCTACAGGTTCAGATATGTTATCTCCCAAAATTTCCTGATTCTTGGAAGAATGCAATTGTAATTCTACTACCTAAAATATTATCTGAAATAAATTTTTGGGAAGGGCACCATGGTCATATGTTAAATTTAGCGTTTTACGGGTTGGGTGCGTTCTGCACCCCTAGTAGAAATTCCGGAAGTTAAAACTTAGAGCGAACGGTTAAAGAAAACTAATTTTTTGGAAGGGCCTTCAGGTGCTTTTTACGCCCTTACTAGCAATTCCGGCAAATAAAAACTTATACTGTAGATTTATTGGCTTTAGGCCCAGCAAACAGTGACAGGAAAACGATTTTTGAAGAGGGTTTTATGTTGAATTTAGTGTTTGGGTGAGTTTCGGGCCCTTAGTAGCGATTCGTGCGAATGAAACTTATACAGTAGATTTAGTGACCTTAAGCCCAGCAAAGAGTGAAAGGAAAACGATTTTTGGGGACGGGCAAAACGGTTATATATTGAATTTAGCGTTTTACTGTTTTTGTGCGTTTTGCGCCCTTGGCAGTAATCCGGAAGATAAAACTTATACTGTAGGATTAGTCACCTTAGATCGAGCGAACGATGAAAGAAAAACGATTTTTGGGGAGGGGCATTACGGTCATATGATGAATTTAGTGTTTTACTATTTGTGTGCGTTTTGCGGCCTTAGTAGCAATTCCGGAAGATAAAACTTATACTGTAAAATTAGTGAGCTTAGACCGAGCGAACGGTGAAAGCAAAACGATTTTTGGGGAGGGGCATCACGGTCATATGCTGAATTTAGTGTTGTACCGTTTAGGTGCGTTTTGCACCCTTAGTATCAATTCCGGAAGATAAAATTTATACCGTAGATTTAGTGACTAGATGAATTTAGCGTTGTACCGTTTAGGTGCGTTTTGCACCCTTAGTATAAATTCCGGAAGATAAAACTTATACCGTAGATTTAGTGACCTTAGATATAGTAAACGGTGAACGACAACGATATTTGGGGAGGGGCATCACGGTCATATGATGAATTTAGCGTTGTACCGTTTAGGTGCGTTTTGCACCCTTAGTATCAATTCCGGAAGATAAAACTTATACCGTAGATTTAGTGACCTTAGATATAATAAACGGTGAACGACAACGATATTTGGGGAGGGGCATCACGGTCATATGATGAATTTAGCGTTTTACTATTTGTGTGCGTTTTGCGGCCTTAGTAGCAATTCCGGAAGATAAAACTTATACTGTAGGATTAGTGACCTTAGATCGAGCGAACGATGAAAGAAAAACGACTTTTGGGGAGGGGCATCATGGTCATATGATGAATTTAGCGTTTTACTATTTGTGTGCGTTTTGCGGCCTTAGTAGCAATCCGGAAGATAAAACTTATACTGTAGGATTAGTGACCTTAGACCGAGCGAACGGTAAAAGAAAACTAATTTTTGGGGAGGGGCATCACGGTCATATGCTGAATTTAGCGTTGTACCGTTTAGATGCGTTTTGCACCCTTAGTATCAATTCCGGAAGATAAAACTTATACGGTCGATTTAGAGACCTTAGATCTAGTAAACGGTGAACGACAAAGATATTTGGGGAGGGGCATCACGGTCATATGATGAATTTAGCGTTTTACTATTTGTGTGCGTTTTGCGGCCTTAGTATCAATTCCGGAAGATAAAATTTATATCGTAGATTTAGTGAACTTAGATCTAGTAAACGGTGAACGACAACGATATTTGGGGAGGAGCATCATGGTCATATGATGAATTTAGCGTTTTACTATTTGTGTGCGTTTTGCGGCCTTAGTAGCAATTCCGGAAGATAAAACTTATACTGTAGGATTAGTGACCTTAGACCGAGCGAACGGTAAAAGAAAACTAATTTTTGGGGAGGGGCATCACGGTCATATGATGAATTTAGTGTTTTACTATTTGTGTGCGTTTTGCTGCCTTAGTAGCAATTCCGGAAGATAAAACTTATACTGTAGGAATAGTGACCTTAGATCGAGCGAACGGTGAAAGAAAAACGATTTTTGGGGAGGGGCATCACGGTCATATGCTGAATTTAGCGTTGTACCGTTTAGGTGCGTTTTGCACCCTTAGTATCAATTCCGGAATATAAAACTTATACCGTAGATTCAGTGACCTTAGATCTAGTAAACGGTGAAAGACAACGATATTTGGGGAGGGGCATCACGGTCATATGATGAATTTAGTGTTTTACTATTTGTGTGCGTTTTGCGGCCTTAGTAGCAATTCCGGAAGATAAAACTTATACTGTAGGATAAGTGACCTTAGATCGAGCGAACGGTGAAATAAAATCGATTTTTGGGGAGGGGCATCACGGTCATATGCTGAATTTAGCGTTGTACCGTTTAGATGCGTTTTGCACCCTTAGTATCAATTCCGGAAGATAAAACTTATACCGTAGATTTAGTGACCTTAGGTCTAGTAAACGGTGAACGATAACGATATTTGGGGAGGGGCATCACGGTCATATGATGAATTTAGCGTTTTACTATTTGTGTCCGTTTTGCGGCCTTAGTAGCAATTCCGGAAGATAAAACTTATACTGTAGGATTAGTGACCTTAGATCGAGCGAACGATGAAAGAAAATCGATTTTTGGGGAGGGGCATCACGGTCATATGCTGAATTTAGCGTTGTACCGTTTAGATGCGTTTTGCACCCTTAGTATCAATTCCGAAAGATAAAACTTATACCGTAGATTTAGTGACCTTAGATCGAGCGAACGGTAAAAGAAAAACGATTTTCGGGGAGGGGCATCACGGTCATATGCTGAATTTAGCGTTGTACCGTTTAGGTGCGTTTTGCACCCTTAGTATCAATTCCGGAATATAAAACTTATACCGTAGATTTAGTGACCTTAGATCTAGTAAACGGTGAACGACAACTATTTTTGGGGAGGGGCATCACGGTCATATGATGAATTTAGCGTTTTACTGTTTGTGTGCCTTTGCGGCCTTAGTATCCATTCCGAAAGATAAAACTTATACTGTAGGATTAGTGACCTTAGACCAAGCAAACGGTGAAAGAAAAACGATTTTTGGGGAGGGGCATCACGGTCATATGATGAATTTAGCGGTTTACTGTTTGTGTGAGTTTTGTGCCCTTAGTAGCAATTCCGGAAGATAAAACTTATACCGTAGATTTAGTGACCTTAGAACTAGTAAACGGTGAAAGAAAATAATTTTTGGAGAGGGGCATCACGGTCATATGATGAATTTAGCGTTATACTGTTTGTGTGCATTTTGCGGCCTTAGTAGCATTTCCGGAAGATAAAGCTTATACTGTAAGATTAGTGACCTTAGACCGAGAGGACGGTGAAATAAAACCGATTTTTGGGGAGGGACCTCACGGTTATATGTTGAATATAGCGTTGTACTGTTTAGGTGCATTTTGCGCCCTTAATAGCAATTCCGAAAGATAAAACTTATACTGTAGATTTAGTGGCCTTAGGTCTAGCAAACGATGAAAAAAAAACAATTTTTGGGGGCATCATGGTCATATGCTGAATTTAGCGTTTTACTGTTTGTTTGCACCCTTTATGGCAATTCCAAAAGATAAAACTTATATTGTAGATTTAGTGACCTTAACGTAGTGAAAGAAAAACAATTTTTGGGGAGGGGCATCACGTTCATATGTTGAATGTAGCGTTCTATTTTTTGGGTGTCTTGACTTTTCGTAGTCATTTTAGAGGTTAAAATTAACACTATATTAGTGACCTTAGGCCTAGCAATCGGTGAAACACGAACAGTTTTTGGGAGGGGCATCACAGTTTTATATTAAATTTAGCGTTTTATTGTTTGGGTGAGTTATGCGCCGTTAGTAGCAACTCGAGTGGTTAAAACTTATGCTGCAGATTTAGTGTCCTTATACACTATAAATAAATAGCAAAATATGTAAATTGATTTTGCAGTTAAGCAAGTAATATTTAAATTTCAATAGCACGAAACCACTATAAGAGCCATTTTAAGGTATTTTAGAAAAATTTTTGATCAAGCCTCTTAATGTGAGAGGCTCGACAAATTAAAACTATTCTTAACCAATCATCAAATTGGCTCATTTTAAAGTTTTAAAGTAGCTTGGCCATTAGTAAAATAGGAATTTTCATCAATCCTTGGAATTTCTAACGAAAAGAAATGGCAAACTAAAAAATGGAAAATTCTTTTATTATATTTACAACAGTCTCGAAATCTGGAATAGAGACAATATTTCAACCCAACCAAGTCCCCGTAGCAGCTATCTACTTTTTTGTTGAATATTTTACAAAAAGCGTAAAAGAGATTAAAGCTTTTAAAGAATTTTCTGCTTAAAAAATTTTTCCTTAAATGTTACAATTTTAGTTTAGTTTTTTGCAGTTTTTGTCGGCAACATTTAAATAGGGGAAAATCGCATTTTTACCATAATTTTCTCCAAGATTTTGCCTGCGGCGCATTTAGGTCATGTTTCCAGCAAATCTAGAATTGAGATTAGATCCGGCCGAGGATCCTTGCTTTTAAAACCTAAAAAACTATTTTTTTCGCACACTAACTCAACCCAACACCTACGTATTTGCAAAAAATTTAAGGTAAATCAACAACTTGAAGTCTGATTCTCCCCCCCCCCTTAGTTTTGAAACTAGATCGGCCCCTTGCATAAAGTGCATATTAAATAAAATAAAATAATGCTGAGGAAAAGTCTAAAAGGACCGGGAAATAGTATAAAATGACCGGGAAAAAAAAACGGGAATTTCAATGAATTTTTGCTGGACATGGCACCCTGTTAAATATTTTCAAAACATCATGTTTCTTACCTTGGTGTTTCACTACACCAGACCTCACTACACCAGATCCGCCGTTCGACACCCCGTTCGGCCTACCCAGCGGGTTCTTCGGGGTGCCATTCTGCAACAATTTGAGGTAGGAACCAGCACCAGGCGACTGGGTACCGTTTGAGCCGCTAGCTTGATCAGCGTCGAACACCCAACTTTGATCGTAGGCGTCGTAATACTGTGACTGGGGCGGTGTCTTGGTGGATTTTGACTAAAAATTATTTTTCTGTCAGTGACCTTAGCTCAGGAAATGTCATAGGGACGTTAAAAACCGGTCATGGGATTTCCATACTTTTTGGAGTTAAATAAACAGAATTGGTTGAACAACAGAATTGGTTGAACTTTGAATGGAAGACACATTTTGTAAAAACTACAGTATTTTCCACCCGAAGTTTATACACATTTAATTGATCTCAACTGTCAGAGAGAATTTTTGGTCGGACGTTTGGTAATTTTATTTCTCCCTAAAAAGACGGTTGGTTACAGTTTGGCCAGTGCCGCATAGTTTTCTTTAATTTAACTTTTATCATGTGTGCTAATAATAATATTGGTATTAAAATTTCCTAAAACTTTTTTGCAGGGATAAAAGCATTCATTTCATGAACGCATTAATTTAAAATAACGATATATTTGGTTATAACATGTCAGTGTCAAAAATTGCAAACAATGAAAAATAGAACGAATGCATGTCAAACTAGGTTTACTGGTGACAAAATTGTAAGTTATTTTTAAATAATTTTATTTCCACGAGTCTTCCATCGCCTGGACTTTCTATTTTCCTGTAATTCAAAAACTAACGGTCCGATTTTATGGAAAAATGTATACCATGGTTAAATAAATTTGATTTTATTATCAACTTTGAAAATATCGGGAATATTATGTATCAAAAATTATGAATTTATTGATACAAAATTGTCAACGCCGGTGCCTCCTTGTTTGGCGGAGATTTTAGGAGCACGAGACATTAATTAACAAGCAACTAATCACCGCACGTCAAACTACCTGGTTTGGTTAAAATTGTTTCTTTTTTTTTTGGGAATTGGGGGTTTAATTGAGTACATCGCGTCCGGACCGGGTAAAACTTTTTTATTTATTTTTTTTTCATTTAAAAACTGCCCCATAGGAATAATTATGCATATAAATCCATAAATTACGTAATACCCTTTTTGGTCATTTTTGATCCTCCTTTCCTCCCCCCATGTAACACTTATGTGGACACCCTCCCCTTGAGAAGGACATAAAATAGTTGGCTGCAACCAAAAAAAAACGTTGACAACTAAGTTAAAAACCAAAAAAAAAGTTATAAACTTCAAAATTTAACAAAAGTTTCAAAAAAACCATCACTTATGGACAAACACCAAGTGTTACGTAACACTTCCATGAACCGCCCCTCCCCCCCCCCTCTTAACACTTTGTTACACTTTCAACAACTTCCCCTCCCTCCCCTCTCGAGTGTTACGTAATTTATGGACGGTCCCAAACTAATAATATTGGAAAGGGTTAATGAATATTGAGCTTTGGCTACCACGAGCCGCCACTAAAATAAAGTGTTTTTTTTTTTGCGGTATAAAGGGCTAAAAATAGTACTTACATATTTGCGAAATGGCTTAGAGAGTAACAATTAAATTCAACTTGCTTTAAACCGCCCGCGAACTAATCCATGTTTAAACTGTTTGTTTATAAAATTAGAAATTTGTTAATACCTAAGCAAAAACAATTAAGTAATTATATTGTTTTTAGACGTACTTTTTCATCATGCGGAACCACTATGGTTTATTACACGCGACACATTTTGATTTTGATAGCACCCATGCAATTTAATTTGTTGTTGCCAACCGACGATACAAACTAAACGAAAAATCGTGTTCAATTGCAAACAAAAAAATGACAAATCAACAATAAAAATGCATGGGAAAAGATGTAATAATGCAATATTAAAAAAGAGGATGTACTGGAAATGTACAATCGCAGCTTGAAAAAATACGAATAATATCAACACAGTCCCATGTGCTAAGGAGGTTCTAAAAAGCACTAAAATATTCGAAGCACGTGCTAAGAATAGATTTCGTTCGGCCCTAATCACATGTTATGGCAGGTCTAACAGAACGTTCTGATACAGATATTCTTATCAAATGCTTAACATGTCCTCTACCACATATGAAGCCAGCATATGCCAAAGAGGTACCGAGTATAGGTATAACCCACCTAGGACATTCCAAGGACATCCAATCCTGAACACGTCTGAAATTTTTGGTACATTGATTGGACATCCCCATCCCGTTCCCCTATTGGACGTATGTGTTTTCCAGGATGTCTTTTTAAAATCCTGCAGATGTCCCGAAACTCCGGTACTCTAATATACATCTAATACAAAACATTTTATTGTGGTATTATTTCATAGCCCACGAGTATTCCTTTTTCTCCTGAAAAGGTAACATCTGATGTAAACATAATGAATCTACGCCAAATTGCAATGGATAGTTTTATGTGTCTGCAAAGGATATTCTTAGGGTGTTTTAAGAGAAAACCCCCAGGATGTCTGTAAAAGACGTCCCAAGGATGTCCGTAAGAGGGCCCGAACACATCATACCTATTATACACGTGTACGTATAAAAGTAAAAGAGACGGGGTTAGATTATTGGGTTAGGAAAAGCCTTTTTTTTATTGCATACGTAACGCAATTTTAAAATTATTAGCATTACTTAGCTTTATTGGATCTAAATGAGACTTTTGTAGGGTATTTCTAGGACGTCCTGCGCGAAAGGTCTTCCTGATTAAGAGGAGGTTTCCAGATTGTCCAGTAGTGTACAGAGGACCTCCCTACGCTATATCAAACACATCCGAAAAGTCTTCTTCAAAGACATCCTTTGGATTTCCGGTTCGGGCGTCCTTAGAATGTCGGCTCGACATCCGTGCAGGACGTCCATAGGAGATCCGTTGTGCGGACACGGGACCTTCTTTGGCTCTCTAGGGTACTTCTGTGGGACATTTAGGGCGTCCCTGGGACTTTCGTAATGTCTCGAACGGTACGTCGTGGCGACGTTTTTGGGTTGTCGTGTGCTATTAGGGTAAAGAAGCTCAGATGCTAATTCTAAATGTCCTTTTAATGCGTTCCAAACAACAAACAAGCCAAAAAAATCAGACTTAAATATTTTTTTAATAAAATATACTTTTTGTTATTTAGCACCAATCCAAATCAAGGCACAGGGTGATTCATTATATTTTGACCATGTTTCGATGCATAGATCTCGATAACTAGTCAGGATGGAATTATGATTCTGATGGTGTCAAAATATAGTTACTGCTAATATATTTTAATCTATGTTAACAGTTTTTAGCTGCGCGTATGGTAATTGTTATTTATTGATCCAACTTACCCATTTTTAAAATGGAATGGAATTTACCTCAATATGTTTCTTAAATGACTTACGAAATTCTCTTCTGACAAATATATATTGCATTTCTAGGTTTTTATTGTTAGTTTGCGAGATATTTGCATAAGTCAGAAAATAAATAATATTAAAAAAAAAACCGACGTCAACTCTTATGTGGAGACATCATAGTCGTGGGTGCTTTTTAAAAAATTAAAATATTAATAAGGTTTTATTTGCAAATATGTTGCAAACTGTTACAGGAACCATAGGCATGCAATATATTTTTCTAAAATAGAATTTCTTATTGAATAAAATATTCTTTTTGTTCATTTTGTATCCTTAGACTGTTATTTTTACTGTTGTTTTTGTGGGTATAGGATTATAGGCAAAAAAGAAACACTTATTTTTCTTTGGTACGTTTCGGACTTTATTAGTCCTTTTTCAACCCTGCAAGAAACACATTACTCTTTAGAGGTCAATCTAATTTTTTATAAACTAGGCTAGAGATATATTAAGTACTTACTTAGTCAACTAATGTTGGTTCCATTTAAAAAAAGGTAAGTTATGTTAAAAAATTACATTTAGTTGACGTGTGGTGAATAATCATTTCCGTAGACTGAAATGTGCTGGCAGCATCTATCTTTTAACACCAGAATCATAATTCTATCCCGAATAGTTATCGAGATATAGGCGTCCAAACATGGTAAAAATATAATGGTTCACCCTGTACCTATAATGCTCCTACATATTATATTATTGTAGGTACTAGAACTAAAGATAAAAACTGTGGTTAAAAAATTACTGTATGATACACCCAAAAACTATGCATGATGGTAACGAACCCAATGGTTAGGTACAAAAAGAAAATAATCTGTAATTTGTCTACCCATTAAAGTGGAAAAATGTGTATGGGTAGACCCACATATTTTATGGGCGTGGAGAGAAAGATTATTTTCTATGTAATTGTTTAGAATTCGGAAAAAATATCAACGGCCTATTTAAATCTATTTAAATTGAATAGTTCACTAAAAATCGATTTTTACAAAAAAATATTTATAAAACGGGCTTTGTAAATTTAAAATATTAACATATCAGTCTATTTCTCCAGTTAATAATTTGAAAGTTGTTAAAGAGACTTCAAAACGGCAGTTCCGTTTTATTAAAAAAGATACCTTTCTCACCACTTTTACGGCAAAAACTATTAAAAATAAATGTTCAAAAAAGCCTTGCTTTCCCACTTAAAATTAAAAAATAAAAACTTCAAAAATTGACCGCGTCAAAAAATACATTAAAAAGTATAAAATATACTTAAATATATAATATTTGACCATCATGTATATATAATACTACGTCTCAAAAAACCTAATAACAATAACGAGTATCATTAGACGTGACTTAAAAAAAACTTGTTCTTTTTTTAATTTATAGGATTTTTTAAAAGCAAATGTGGTCTGACCAGATACTTAAAATTCTAAAATAACCAAAATATTGACTTAAAAAAATTCCAGCTTTGGGTGTTAATTTAATTCGGACAGAGTTCGTCAGTAAAAATATTAAATAAAATAGTAAAATAGTGGATTTTGGATCCATAGAATTCTTTATTTTTTGTATTTTTTACATTTTATTTTTGTAGATCAACGGTAACAAAGATGTTTAAAAAACAAAACTCCCATATATATTTATTCAAATTTCAAAGCTACACAAACTATGTAAAACATTGTTAAATTTAAATAGCTTCTCAGCCTATTCGCTTGAAGGGCAGATTCTAAATCTGTTTTGAGCTCTTTTTAGTTAAAAAATTAAAACTTGTAAATATATAGTCAAAATTTGTGTGACTGATTTTTAATGTTGGAATTTTTAGATATCAATATTAAGATTTTAACACATTAACACACTTTTAAATTGTATGTAGGTTATTGAAAAACGTATTTCACCTTGTTAATTAGAGTCTATAATATTTACACAAAAATTTACATGAATAAAATTTTTATTTCCCAATATACTTTATTAATTTATTAGCCTCGCGTTAGTGCATGATTGAAAGTTCCAAAAAAACTATTTATTTATACTACATAGCCAAAGTTGTTCCTCAGACACTAGAAATAAGTCTTATCTATACTAAATTTTTAGTGTGGGCTTCTAGGCAAACCATATCTGTTTGTTCCGGCATCACGTAAAAACTACCGAACGGATTTTGATTGAGAATTTTGGTTTATCTTTAAGTAAAAAATAGTATATTTTCACAAAATTTTCGCCTACGGCACATTTATGATATGATTTTAGCAACAAATCTAGAATCAAGACTAGATCTCTGCCCAGTTTTTTTTTTATATTTGATAAAAAACGTAAAAAATATCAAAATATTTAAAAAAATTTCCTGCTTAAAATGCAAAAAATTTTGCCTGCGGTGATATAACACATTGATTGTTACAATTTTAGTTTAATCTTAGGCAATTTTTAACAACGGCATTTACGTGTTAAAAAATGCGTTATTACGCGTTATATTTTGACAAAATTTTCGCCACGCATTTATGACATGATTTTAGCAACAAATATATGATCAAAACCAGATCTCAACCCAGTTTTTTTTATATGAGTTGAGATGAATTTTTTTATACTGTCCCCCTTTAAGTAAAAATCGTATGTACGCCCTTGGTTAACGCAAAGCAAGGAAAAGCGGACGAAAGACGAATGAAACCGCAGACAGAGCTGCGGGTCTCCAGCTAGTATATCATAAATCTCTAGGTGGGCTATTTCTGTACTTCTGTTAAGTTTAAAAATATTTTGCTTGCGGCGCTAAATCGTTGATTGTTAGAATTTTGGTTTATATTTAAGTAAAAAAAAGTATATTTTCACAAAATTTTCGCCTACGGCACATTTATGATATGATTTTAGCAACAAATCTAGAATCAAGACTAGATCTCTGCCCAGTTTTTTTTTTATATTTGATAAAAAACGTAAAAAATATCAAAATATTAAAAAAAATTTCCTGCTTAAAATGCAAAAAATTTTGCCTGCGGTGATATAACACATTGATTGTTACAATTTTAGTTTAATCTTAGGCAATTTTTAACAACGGCATTTACGTGTTAAAAAATGCGTTATTACGCGTTATATTTTGACAAAATTTTCGCCACGCATTTATGACATGATTTTAGCAACAAATATATGATCAAAACCAGATCTCAACCCAGTTTTTTTTTATATGAGTTGAGATGAATTTTTTTATACTGTCCTCCTTCAAGTAAAAATCGTATCTACGCCCTTGGTTAACGCAAAGCAAGGAAAAGCGGACGAAAGACGAATGAAACCGCAGACAGAGCTGCGGGTCTCCAGCTAGTATATCATAAATCTCTAGGTGGGCTATTTCTGTACTTCTGTTAAGTTTAAAAAAATTTTGCTTGCGGCGCTAAATCGTTGATTGTTAGAATTTTGGTTTATCTTTAAGTAAAAAACAGTATATTTTTACAAAATTTTCGCCTACGGCACATTTATGATATGATTTTAGCAACAAATCTAGAATCAAGACTAGATCCCTGCCCAGTTTTTTTTTATATTTGATAAAAAATGTAAAAAATATCAAAATATTTAAAAAAAATTTCTTGCTTAAAATGCAAAAAATTTTGCCTGCGGTGATATAACACATTGATTGTTACAATTTTAGTTTAATCTTAGGCAATTTTTAACAACGGCATTTACGTGTAAAAAATGCGTTATTACGCGTTATATATTTTTACAAAATTTTCGCCACGCATTTATGACATGATTTTAGCAACAAATATATGATCAAAACCAGATCTCAACCCAGTTTTTTTTTATATGAGTTGAGTGAATTTTTTTATACTGTCCCCCTTCAAGTAAAAATCGTATCTACGCCCTTGGTTAATGCAAAGCAAGGAAAAGCGGACGAAAGACGAATGAAACCGCAGGCAGGGTCTCCAGCTAGTATATCATAAATCTCTAGGTGGGCTATTTCTGTACTTCTGTTAGGTTTAAAAAAAATTTGCTTGCGGCGCTAAATCGTTTTTTTTTTTTATATGAGTTAAGATGAATTTTTTTATACTGTACCCCTTCAAGTAAAAATCGTATCTACGCCCTTGGTTAACGCAAAGCAAGGAAAAGCGGACGAAAGACGAATGAAACCGCAGGCAGAGCTGCGGGTCTTCAGCTAGTATTTCATAAATCTCTAGGTGGGCTATTTCTGTACCTTGAATATTTTTTTAAAACTTTTTGTGCCGGCATCTTACCAAACGATAAAGATACCAAAAATCCAATTTTTAGAATTTTTGTCTCTGTTTGTTCCAGCATCATGAGAAAACTATTAAATGGATCTTTATTGAATTACTTGGACTGGGCAGAACATAGGCTTTATTTCATCAAAATCGGTTTACGGAAACAAAAATTACGACCATTTAAAGCAAAAACAAACACGGGAAGAACCGCTGGCACAGCAGGTATTCGACTGGATGGAAGGGTCGTTTTAAAGGCGTAAGAGGGGTTTGGGGGAGATGAGAAAAGAGCAGGAGGGGGGTGTCTATAATATTAAACACGCGAACGGCGACAATAGCTAGTTGTAGGAATAAAAGCAAACTCGATAACAGTGATACATTTTTAATTGAAAACACTTCGTGATTAACCTTGTCGGATACCTTGGAGAAGTCCAGGAGAAAATATGTACAAATTCACAATTTTCTGGCCATATTACAGTTTTAATGTTTTTTATATCCCAAACGAGTGGCAAGCCATTCAAAGAAACATTGTGTAATTCCCATTAATTTTTTGAGGGATAATTCAAAATACTCGGAACCGTAGATTTTTGACTTAAATAACGTCACATTATGACCACATTAGAACAACACCGTTCTTATGAGTACGGTGTTGATTAGAATCAAAGACGCTTCAAAGTTGTTTTTATTGGCCATGTCAACCATGTAGGTACGACTGAACGTTGTGTGACCTAATATATAATGTCAATGATATATAATTTTTTTATTTATTTTCAAGCCTTTGGAATTCTATGCAAAAAAAAATTAAGTTTAAGTGAAAATGTTTTTCTACACGAAAAATTTTGAAATTTTCTCGAGTATTTTCTAATAGTTTTATTTAATTGTTTAATAATCGTTTGTTCCATTTGCAGTTGTAGGAAAATTATAACAAAAAAGTGGTGAGAAAACCTCTTTGCAGACTCGCTCGATTTGTGGACCTCGCCTTCGGATCAGTTTATTTCGCTCGTATGCAAAAAGTTGTTTTTAAAACCTTGTTGTTCAATATGCACCATGACCTACCCTGGGAATGATGTATTCGATGTCCGAAACGTCGTTCGACCTGCCCGATTTTCTGCTCTTCCGCCTCGCGGGCTGCGCCTGCGCCGAGCAGAAGGCGAACTGGCTGTCCAAAAACGACACCACTATGGCGGTTGCTGTTGCTATTCTTATAACAAAACAAGCTGAAAAAAAAACGAAACAAAATTACAATTAAATAATTTTTGATGGGGTTGTATTACTGAAAAAAAGAGAGCGGTATTCTAAACAAAATTAAAGTAACCAATCACGAGAACGTTAACTTATTGAACATCCAGCGAGTAGAAAAAATTTGGTTGTTGGTTTTGATTTTTTTAAAGAGTAGTTGAAATCTCATAATATTACTTTACATTTTTATACATTTTACTTCTTATGAACTTCTCTTTTCATGTAAAATTCAATCCGGGAAAAGATTTAAATCAAGATATGGTTAGGCATTTACCTTTTGTCTCAACTGTACAAATATTCCTCTATAATATTTTTGGTTTGCCACCTACAGCCAGTTACAAGAACATCAAATTCTTCTACTCTTGGAATTATTTTCCTTTTTCCACAAATTCTTTCTTTTTTAAGTGTTGCTTCCAGGATCCCTTCGTTTTTCTATG
The DNA here is from genome assembly GCA_963921995.1 of Oxystoma pomonae. Taxonomy (NCBI): domain Eukaryota; kingdom Metazoa; phylum Arthropoda; class Insecta; order Coleoptera; family Brentidae; genus Oxystoma; species Oxystoma pomonae. The sequence goes on along the minus strand of OY998169.1, from coordinate 43,300,677 downwards.
ACTTTTTATTAGGTATTTTCTACGTGGCATTCTCCAAGTGTTTTATTTGCTCCATTTCTCCACAATATTTATCGGATTTTTTACCTTCTTTTTCAAATTCTTAATTATTTTATTAATTTGACTTTTATAATAACTTCAAGTTCATCTAGTTCGTCAGCACTTTCTGATCTTGATATTATGTTCGTAGTTCTTTCTTTTTTAAAAGTGTCTCCTTTTTATGACTTTTATTACGCATTTTCTATGTGATTACAGGGCATTCTTGATTGGTTTTAATTGCCCTAGTTTTTGTAATGTTTATTGCATTTGTTCACATTCTCCAATCTAATATTAATTTGTGTTTTAGTAGCAATCCCTAATTATTATCTTGGCATTCTCTTTTTTTTTTGTAGTCTAAATATTCAATTGCTTTTATTAAGTGTCTTGATTGATTAAGATGCTAGTGTGCTAAGCACCGCGAACACTAGTAGATCTATTGGGGCTCGTTGTTATGGATATCCACCTTTGGCTTTGCCAAATCTGCAGCCAGCTGCAACAACTTCAAGATCATCTAGTTTTTTAGAAATTTTAGCTCTCGGTATTATTTTCCTTTTTCAGGGTTGCGTAGTTCTGTGCCTTTTTAAGTTCTCTCTTCTCCATTATTTTTAATTGCTCCGGTTAACCAAAATGTTTATTGAATTTTTTACCTTCTTTTTAAAATTCTTCATGCTTTTATTATTTTGAGTTTCAGTAGGTTCTTGACTCAAATTAACAAGTGCCAAACAGCAGCAGACAGCTACAACAAATTCAACTTCATCTGGTTTGTTACAAATTTTGCACTTGGTATTATTTTTCTTTTTTCGGATTGCCTAATTCTGTTTTTTTTTTAAGTGTTGATTCCAGTTAGCTCTTCATTTTAGGGCATTTAACCTCTACTATTGTTTGATGGTGGTAGACAAAATTTGAAATTTACAGTAAACTGGAGTTTCGAACTTCCATTTTCTTTACTTTTTACTTTTTTTCTTGGTGACGATCTTTGCCTCTTTTCCTTTCATATGCTGTTGATTTTCCTGTTGCAATGCAATGTTGGGGCAAGGAAAGTCACCATCATTCGTCAAAAATTCAAAACACTTCGTGGACCTCTTCAGAGACATCAACCCACAACCTAACGACCAGTTTGTTAGTTTTGACGTCGCTACAGAAGCTACTTAAGAACAACCTCCATTATGGATTTGTTGAAATGCTGTCTGCAGAATTCTTACTTCCAGGAAAAGGAAAGATATTTTCGACAGGAATATTGTCTACCAACGGGATCTCTACTTTCGTCGGTAGTGGTAGTGGTTATGCAAACATCATGACAGAGACCCAAACTATGGGTGAAATACATGAACCACATATTTATCATCTGGAAAAAGGACAACAATACACTAGAAAAATTCTTCAATCATGTCAACAGCACAAGAAACGACATCACATTAACTCTGGAAAAAGAGTCACCAAACAGAATTCAACAATAACCACTTCCATATATCGCAAACCAACTCGTACTGGACAATATCTAAACTTCAAATCAAACCACTCCACATAAACCAAACTGGGAATGGTCAAATGCCACTTACATCTGCAATAAAGAAGAAGCTTTAAATAAAGAAAAGGCAAAAATTCGGTCCCATCTGCGAAGATACGGTTACTCCAACTACACGATCAATAAAACTCTTGAGACCATCAATACAAAAGCTAACAGACGTACATACTGAAAGGAAGGCGACACTTATAATTCCATACATCAAAGAAATCTCGGAAAATATAAGAAGAATAGGCAACCAATACACGGACATCGGACTGTCTTCAGTACGACCACAATAATAAGAATATCGATAACAACACCAAGAACTGCATCTACCAGGTACCATGCGAGTGTGGGGATATATCCATTAGAGAAATCAGAACACAAACGCAAAACTCCACAAGAGGACACAACTTGATCAAAAATAGCTCAAAATTGCTGGGAAAAATAACATCATATGAAATCGAAAGAGGCACAGATCGTAATCAAGGAGAAAAATCTATTCAAGCGGAAGTTCAAAGAAATAGCATTCATACAGAGGAACCAGAATGTATTTCCTCAACAAAGCGTCCCCATAAACAATATTTGGAAACCCATACTTTTCGGAGGTAACAGATTTCAACGGCAAAAGAGCGGAGCTAACCAAGTAAACTTCATGGTTCACTGAACACAGGTTAGTTTTATGGTTCACTGAACACATGCAAGTATATAATATTAGGTAGTCTTAGTTTTTGTTAGTATATACCTGATGACGATTGCAGAGACATAAGCATTGGAAACGTTGTAGAAAAGTAAAAAATAAAGACAATAGAAGTTTAAAACTCTCGTTTACTATCAAATTTAACAACTCAAGTTCTCCAATGTTGATTGGATTTTTTTACCTTCCTTTTCAAATTCTTCATTCTAATATTAATTTGTCTAAAGCAGGTTCATTAATGATTAGCAATTCCCAATTATTATCTTGACGTTCTCTCTCTTTTTTTCAGTCTAAATGTTGTAGTGCTTTAATTAAACATTTTGTTTTAATTAACCGATTGATTCAGATGTGAGTGTCCTAAGCAGCACCTTCCACAGCGAACACTGGTGGGTCTATTAAGGATCACATTTAAAGTTGATTTCTACTTGTTTGGTTGAAGCGTCGTTTAGATCTATGGGGTCGATCTGGGACTTGCCGAGTACATGTTTACGCTGACATATAGGTAATACCGAAATTCTCGTTTAAGCCCATTTTGTGCAGTGATGCTCTCAGCTTGCAATGTTTGGTGTATAAACCACACCGGACCGCCTGCGGGCTTATATTTTGGCCCACTTCTTGCAGTTCTAAGATAAACTTTTAGAAGTGTGCCAGTTTTGACGAAACTTATCATCTGTCCAGTTTGATATAGTGCAGTTAATGGGTAGTCAATTATATTAGGTACATGCCTGAAGGCGTTCAGTATGTTCTGGCAACACCAGCATTCAATGGCGATTCTTTGCGGGATTAGGGAACTTCCCCCCAATGATGGAAAATATGAGGTTGAGTTAGAAAATGTATTCAAGAGCTTTTAGTGCTGCCTTATATCAAGAAATATTTTTTTTTGAGTTAATCTTTATTTCTTTTATACTTTAATGTAACGTTTTTATTCATTAGTGTTTTGAAAACCAAAACCTAATTGTGATTTTGGAAATTTATAAGAATATAAAAAATGTAAACACCAAAATTAAAAAAAAAAATAAGACCACCTTGCGATAGCGATTAAATTAACTTACATTTTGAACACCACGTTTTAATTAACCACAGGCAAGATTCACCAACATTACTTCTTGAGGTTATACTAAATAACTGAGTGCAAAAGGAAAATCAACGAAAAGTAGAGACTACGCTCACTAACAAAAAAAATCTCTCTCTCGCATCATCCGTTAAAGAACTTGTCCAGTGCACATCCAGCGCCAGAATATTTGTAGTCCTAGAATTTACTAGAGTGGTAAACTATAATTTAAAAAATTTGAAGATGCTAAGCACATCGATATACTCACTCACATTACTCCAAACAACCAACCTCACCCAGGTTGGACCGTGATGTAAAAAACTGTAAATTGAAAACAAGTAGCTCACCTCTTATGAAATAAACGATCACACAACCAGGAAAAACTATAAACAACAAAATAATATCGAAAGTTATTACATATCAGATAGTTTTCACATCACCTTCTACGGACTATAAATGCTAAACAACAATAATATCGGCATTTACTAGCGTAAAAACACGTTTTGTCACACGGATGCTGATTTTCTCTGTGTATGGTATTATTGGCACACCGAATCACGACTGAGATGGTGTCCCTTGCGAGAAAGAGAGAGGCGCTCAAAGAGAACACCAGCCTCGCCTTACCTCGTGCAACCTGTGGCCGCCGCCGGGAGGATTTACCTACCTTATATTTTTAAAACGACCTTTAAAATATTTGATTGAATAATAAGTTTGGTTTCATCGGTTTATACTGGCTGTCCATGGGCTGAGTAGAGTAGAGTAGTATATTTATTGACTGTTTTAGGTACAAAATACATTTCCAGCCAGCACAAAAAACAATTAAATATGAAAGACAAAACTAATATATATATGTAATAAAAAAGAAGAAAAGATAGATAGAAATGGTGAGCATTCTTCAATAGTAAGTAACTATACAATCAAATTTTTAATATAATATGCTTCTCTATAGACTTTATATTCTTTATAGACTGTATAATAATTATTGTCTTTTTTTCTATGCATTATTTCTTTCATAATTATAGTTAATGGTACGTAAAAGATTCAAGTTTCAAATTAATAAATATTAGTTAACTGCAAATTTAAAATCTTTATAATTTAAATTTTGATATTTTTTAGAGGGCCTATTACAAAGTTCTAATTTTAGTGAGTTTTTTTTTAACAAACAAATAACTAATCGATGACGTAAATACGTATTTCATTTGCAGCTCTGTGGTCGATTTTCCGGAAAACGCAGACATAATACATAAAAATATTCTAGTATACTGTAACATTTATATATTGTGTCAATTACTTTAAAGTAAATTTGATTGTTCCAAACAAACATTTTTAGTTTAATTTTGAGAAGTGAGCTTAAAATTAAAATATCATGTGACTTTAACTGTAACCAAAATTATCACGTCACTGGACACTTTTAAATAGTCACGTGACCATCAGTGCTATATTCAAACTGTATTTGACATCCCAACAGTTTGGGATAAATAAAACCCATTCAAGCTCCAATCGTCTTTTAATCTACATATCCTTCGTAGATCCCCCCTCACACCACCATCACAAATTTAGCTAATTAATAAATATATATATTTTACCTCTTAAAAATGTCTTAAGATAAATTTGAAAATTCACACGATCATCCTGTGTATCAGCTAAATAAGAATAAATTTATCTTTCTATTAAAACTAAATATTTTGTACGATTAAATTATAATGTGGAAGTTTTTTTTAATATCCGCGTTTTTACAAAAATCGACCACTGTGCGAGTCCTACTCTAAAAGACGGTCAAGTTTGCCGTAGCATGCGCATTAGCGAGTTCGGTCACGTAATGGTTTCGTCCAATAGCGTGCTCTGAAATAATACGAGTAACGTTTTTCACACGAGCTTTCCTACAACTTTCAACTACTGAGTCTAGTCGAGAGAACGGCTTCGCTCTAAAATTGTTGTTCGAGGCAGCTCTGCGCATGCCCATAATAGTTTGGTGATTATTCTCTCGTCTCGTCACTGCTTTTAAGCGTGTTTATTGGTTGAAACTACTTTTCTTCTCTCAGGCGAACGATCACTTCCTATGACTTCCAGAATCGGTACCCTGGTGTTTTGCACAAGATATCTATCTGTGTCAAAATGAATTTCGAGAAAAGTTGCATAATACAAATAAACAAGGCAAGGTCATGATTTTGAACCTCTTAAAAAGCTGAGTTGGTTGGTCTGCTATTCCAAAGAACTGATGTATTTTTGGGTATTACGTGTAAAAGGAAGTTAAGTTTATTAAGGATTTACCCTTTGACATCTAGTTATTCCATTTGAATCCTTAGCTGGTAGCATATGTATCTATGGCTATAAGCCAGATTTGTAGATGTTACTTTGCTTTAAAGTCATTCTTCTTCAGGGTCTGCATCGATCATCTATTTGACAGACTGATGACTATGAAAATTTTCTTCGTTTGCGCGAACTGTATTGCATTTATGCATTACTTTAGTTTATTCCTCTTCCCATCATGTATCCTCTTCACTTTAAAATAGAATTGATCTTGTTTCACATAATAAAGTTGATAATGGTGCTGATGCATCTACAGATTAAAGACCACATATAAGTATCGAAAACCAATTCATTCACTGAATCAATCTTAAATCTACCTGACTAACCTGACCAAAGACGTAAACAGACGTGCTAATTATAATCAACGATTAGCCAAATCTTTTTGAAGTTGCCGACCATTTGCCGACCATACGTTTTCATCACTATTGTCATAAAAAAGTGCTGCAATAAATCAATAAATCATTTAAGTACGACATACTTATAAATCCAAAATAAAATACCTCCAACACCGATCCCTGCTGTAAGCCTACTAAAAATTAGAATTAAAAATGTTGCCTATAAAATGAATTTTGAATGGTTATGAAAACATTTAATTTTTTTTCTCCCAACTACACGATCAATAAAACTCTTCAGACCACAACAACACAAAGGACGACAGACGTGAATACTGAAAGAAAGGCGACACTTATAATTCCATACATCAAAGGAATCTCAGAAAAGATAAGACGAATAGGCAACCAATACCATCTTCGGACTGTCTTCAAAACGACCACAACAATAAGAACTCAATTACCAGGTACCATATACTCCACTCCACTCCAGTTTGGTCTGATTCTACATCGGAAAGACCAACCGACCCACGACAGTTCGCCTTGTAGATCACAAACGCAAAACTCGACAAGGGGACCAAATAGCGGAAGTTCAAAGAAATAGCATTCGTACAGAGGAACCAGAATAATGTATCTTCTTAACAAAGCGTCAGCATCAAGGATATCTGGAAACCCAAACTTTTCGGAGCTAACAGATTTCAACTGCGAAAGGGCGGAACCAACCAAGTGTAAACTTTATTATTCACTAAACACAGGTTTTTTATGCTTCACTGAACACATGCTTGTAAATAAGAGTAGTCTCTAGCTGGAATCCTTCCGGACAATCAGGGCAAAATCATACCGGATATCAAAGAAAAACTAAAAGAATGGTGTATCTACATAGAACATCTCTTTACCGATAACCGATCCGAACAGCCAGAATAATTCTCTCTAAAACACACAATATCTTCAGCTAAAAAGCTAATAAAAAACGAAGATTCGCTAAATACGCTGGTCAAACTTTTTAACTTGATTTATCGTAGCGGTAAAATCCCTGAAGTGTAGTGATTACCGCCTAATTAGGCTGATGAGCCAATGAGCAGTCTAGGGATGTGTCGGTGCCAGTATATGCCTGTTTCATAGATTATGAGAAAGCATTTGATCGATTCCAACACGAAAAGCTTATAAAATCGCTAAAAGAAGTTGGTCTAGATGACCGAGATTTAAAGATAATCGCTAATCTATACTGGAATCAGACTGCTCAAATAAATGTTGATGGCCAACTGTCCAAAGAGGTCCAAATAAGAAGAGATTGTATATTGTATCCGCTGTTGTTTAATATCTATAGGAACAAAATAATAGAGAATGCACTTCATAATAGCAGACACGCTGGAAGGCCTGCAAGAGTTGTTGGAAAAACAAAATAGATGGCCATATCCAAAGAAAAGAACATCCGAGACATGTTAGAAGTAAATGGGCAGCAAGTCGAACGCGTGAATTTATACAAATTCTTGGGTTGTCTCCTCAATGAGAACTAGGACAACATGCAAGCAATTCGTACAAGAATTGAACAGGCCAGATCATATTTTATCAAAATGAAATCAGTGTTTTGTAGTGGCGATCTTAATACCACTCTCCGAATTCGTGTGCTTCGGTGTTATGTTTTTAGCATCTTATATTATGTGCAAAAAGTTGGAGGCATTCGAGATGTGGTGTTATCGTAGAATACTAAGGATATCTTGGATGGACCGAGTAACTAATGTGGATGTTCTGCTTAGAATAAATAAAGATCTTGAAGTTTTATTTACCATCAAAAAAACGAACGAAAACTTGAATATTTTGGCCCTATTTTAAGAAATGACAAATATACACTTTTCAAATTAAAAATAGAAGGCAAAATTGAAGGCAGAAGAGGTCCGGGACGTAGACGGATATCATGGCTTAAAAATCTTAGACAATGGTATGGTTTTAGTACTACGACACTTTTCCGAAAAGCAGTGGACAGAGTACAGATCGCGCTGATGAGCCAACGTTCGCAAAATCTACTTTACTTGTTTTGTAGCGCCCGTTTGAAAAATTAAATTTCATTGACAAACATTTTTGGTTAAGAAAAAATTAAGACAGACTGTATACATACGTACCAGAAAGGTACCGGCTGATAAAGCGCTTTCGGAAATATACCGTAGTTATAAAACAGGTATTCCCAACCCTTAAGGTCCAACTAAAGAGATTAGTTTCAATGTTCACCCCAAACACAGTGGCGGACCAAGGAATTTGTTCTGGGAGGAGAGAGTTTTGCTGATTTAAAAGGTCATTTTACCACGGATCACCTACTCTGTGATTTTACTCTGCTACAATCATTTTATTAAGCCGATGCGAAATAAACGTATTTTCGATTTTGTTTTCAATTTATGGGGGGGAAGAGTTAACTTCAACCACCTCTGCCCTTCGCTGCTTTACTGGCAAACAAAGCAAATAAGCGACTTTATATTTCAAATATAAAAAAGTTTCGGTGAAGTAGGTTACGGTCATATAACTATAAGATACTATAATCGCCCTGCATTTTTTCCAGGCTGTGTTGAAAAACCAAACAAATATCTTTTTAGTCAAAATCAATTTGCTACAAACATAGATTTTATATTCTGATTCTCTATAATTCCGAGTAAGTTTTACACCCAGCCTACCGTCATGGTAGAAGTAAGCAGACTCGGCGACCACAGATGATTTTCAACATTCTTCAAGGTTACCTGCATGTAGGACACTGAGAAAAGAATGCAAAGGTGGGTATTTTGAGCGCTGGTTTTCTACTACACTGGAAAAAAAAGGACGACACACAAATTCGCTTTATTACGCGAAACCTCTCAAAAAAATTAAACAAATTTTTTCTATCTTTTATGACGTCATTCTTATATGATGCGGAGTATTACTCACCATAATCTATGAGCATGTGGTTGGGATAAGCGTTGAGTAACTTTGGTAAATCGAAATGAAACCGCCATTCGGTCAGCAACAGCGCAATGACGTTGGCAGCTAGGATTGATGCGGCCAAATAGAGCAAGGCCTCTTGACGTTTGGGTGACAGGACCTTGATGCAGGCTACCGCGCCGCCAGCGATGCCGATTATAATATTCTGAAAAGAAAAGCAATCATTAGAAATGTACGTTAGTTTGAGTTGTAGACGGGGGTCTCTCGGTACGGCTACTGGGCTGTACGTGAGCATCCCCCTCAGGATTTCCGACCATTATTTGAGCGTTAGGTGTTCCGGTTCGAACTCTTCCCCTTGGAAGATACCGTCTCAGATTGGACTTCTTCAGTCCGTTTCATTTTTATTTTTAAAAAAAAACCTAACCTCAATGACCCACTGAACAAAACCAGGTTTGAAAATCAAAACGCTCTAGATTGTTGTTTTTGTCACATTTGAAGAGATCAGACAGAAATTTTGATGGAAAGCGTATTTCTTTACATTTTGGCCATGGAAGACTGCGAAAATATAATATATATTTTTTAAATACTTTACAATTGTGCCACCAGTAACCCTAGTTTGACACGCATTAGTTTTATTTTTCATTGTTTGCACTTTGCACTTTTTGACACTGATATGATATAACAAAATGTATCGTTATTTTTGGCTAGACAAAACTCGGAACATTTTTAATTAATGCGGAAGATACCGTCTCAGATTGGACTTCTTCAGTCCGTTTCACTTTTATTTAGAAAAAACCTAACCTCAATTACCCACTGAACAAAACCAGGTTTGAAAGTGGACAAAAATCAAAACGCTCTAGATTGTTGTTGTTGTTGTCACATTTGAAGAGATCAGACAGAAATTTTGGTGGAAAGAGTATTTGTTTACATTTTGGCCATGGAAGACTCGTGAAAATATATATTTTTTTTAAATACCTTACGATTGTGCCACCAGTAACCCTAGTTTGACACGCATTAGTTTTATTTTTCATTGTTTGCACTTTGCACTTTTTGACACTGATATGATATAACAAAATGTATCGTTATTTTTGGGTAGACAAAACTCGGAACATTTTGAATTGATGCGTTCATGAAAGTGATGCTTTTATCCCTACCCCAGTAAACACACTTGTGACTTTAACCTAATATTTATATAAATCTAAGATTCACATATTATGTAAAATATGTTACATCATATTTACGTAAATCTCATATAAAAATATTTTTATAAAAAAAATTAAGTTAACATTACGTCAAAACTTTGACTGTACATTTAAGTCATCGTAAGCAATGTTAATTTTACCTAAATAATATGACTTTATAAATAATTTCTTAAAATTGACGTAAATATTACGTAAAAAAAGTTATATGTAATATTTAAGTAATCTAATTTACGTAAACGTTACATAAAATTATTTACTTTAATTGAAACTAATAAAATGTACATAACTATTATGTAACAATTTAGACATTAGGTTTACATTTAAAATTTTACATAACTATTATGTAGAACATTTTATGTAATATTTATATAATCTAAATTATGTAAACGCTCTATAGCATGATTTACGTCACATTAAAATTTTTAAATTTACGTAAATATTATGAAACAATGTGAACCTTAAGTTTACATTTAAACTTTTTCATAATTGTTACATAACATTTTTTATATATTAATCATGTCATTCAAGTTATGTAAATTTCCTGTTAAATTATTTACGACAAATTAAAGTCCTAAATTTTACATAATTATTATATAGTCAATTGAACCGTAAGTTTACATTTCAAATGTTACATAACTATTATATAAAACATTTTATGTAATATTTATATCATCTAAATTACCAGTGCTTAATAGTTTCTCCCTAGTAGATAGAGATGGCGCTAATTTCACTATGTTCGCTGTACAGTGGATGATCATATTATATATATAAAGAGCGAAGATATTTCAACAAGACAAGATCTCTATAAGAATCACCTCTTCCGCCACTTAAACCAGCCCGTCTGGTTAACTTTGTAGTTTGCCACATGTTTGTCAATGTCGGACCGTTGGCCCGCCTCAAGCTGCATGCTCATGTCGGACTTAGATAGTTGACGCTTTGCGCATGTCATGCAGATTAATGTCACTTAAATTTTACCTTATTAATAAATAATTGTCACCTCTATGTGACCTTAAATTTACATAACAATGTAAACCTGTTATGTAAAATATACGTAGTTTTTACTTAACTCTTACGTAACATGGATGTAATATTTATTTTTTCGCACCTTAATATGACTTAAATTTGACCTTATTAATAAATAATTGTCACCTCTATGTGACCTTAAATTCACATAACAAGGTAAACCTATTATGTAAAATATACGTAGTTTTTACTTAACTCTTACGTAACATGGATGTAATATTTATGTAAAAGGTATATCATTTTATTTACATCACATTTATGTGAAAATTAGGTGGGCTTTGCGCATGGCATTATGCAAAGTTTTCGCACCTTAATATGACTTAAATTTTACCTTATTAATAAATAATTGTGACCTCTATGTGACCTTAAATTCACATAACAAGGTAAACCTATTATGTAAAATATACGTAGTTTTTACTTAACTCTTACGTAACAAGGATGTAATATTTATGTAAAAGGTATGTCATTTTATTCACATCACATTTATGTAAAAATTAGATGGGCTTTGCGCATGGCATTATGCAGAGTTTTCGCACCTTAATGTGACTTAAATTTTACCTTATTGTGACCTCTGAGTGACCTTAAATTTACGTAACAAGGTAAATCTGTTATGTAAATTTTACGTAATATTTACCTAACGGTGTTTACTGGGACCCTGCCAAAAAAACCTCATAAAAGATCATAGCAACTAACAGATAAAACATCATAGGTTTTTATAATCTATGTTCCTATAAACTTATGATATTTTATAATTTTTGACCAGTAAAAGTGACACATAAATCCCGCATAGGAGTTCATCATATTTTATCAGTTTGTTGGCCTACAAAAGTTTTCAATATTTTATGATTTTTAATATGACAATTCCTCATAAAGGTTTATAAGATTTTATAAGATCTACCTGTAACATTCGAAAATAAAAAATTACAGCTCATTTTTAGCAGTTGTAGTAGTAGTAATAGTAGTAGAAGTAATGTAAGAGATTAATATACAGTCAAACTAAACAATAACCTAACCTAAACTATAAACTACGACAACCTAACCCACTATACAACAACTTCTTGTGCTTGCACAATATCTACATATCTAATAAAAAATTGTTCTCGTATACGTACTTATTTATCACCAGGAGCTGTGGGAGAGATGTTACGAGCTGTGGGAGAGATGTTACTTTGATAAATATCTATGATATTTCATACGCCAAAAACTATTTTTTTACAAGCTTTTATTTAAAATATATCCATCTATGTATCTATGTAACGAACAAGATATGTTTCTTAGGGTGGAATCTTGCAACTTAATTTTGAGCAACTTCCCGACATCCGATCGGCTTCAAATTTGGCATGCTTATATAGTTGCGGTGACAACACAAGAATATATTGTGATGAAATTGACAGCTCCCCCCCTACTCGAAGGGGGTGGAGGGGGGTACAGTTGAAGTACGCCCGATTTCGTTGAAATTAGGTGGGTCGGGGCACTTGGGGATGGAGATAACGAATTTTTGGTCATCTTTTGCTAGCCAATTTTAACTAACTTATATACATCCGATTGCTTTCAAATTTTGCATGCATTTATAGTTCCGGTGATAATATAATAATATGTCATTATTAGGCACCCTTCCCCCTACGGGGGGAGTGGAAGGGGGAAAACGCTTTGTTTTGTTTGTCCGATTTCAACCAAAATTGGTATACGGGGGCTTTTGGGGATACGAATTGTTGATCAGATTCCGAAAATTCAATATGGCGGATTCAAGATGGACGATTTTCGGTCATGTTTTGCGCACCAATTTTAACTGACTTATCCACATCCGATTGTGTTCAAATTTGGTATGCATTTATAGTTCCGGTGACATACAATAATATGTCATTATAAGGCACCTCTCCTCCCTACGAGGGGTGTGGAAGGGGGAAAACACCTAAGTTTGTCTGATTTCAACCAAAAGTGGTATACGCGGGGCTTTTAGGGATAAGGAATACGAATTTTTGATCGATTTTTTAAAATTCAATATGGCGGATTCAAGATGGACGATTTTCGGTCATGTTTTGCCATTGAATTATAAACCAGACTGAGAAGGGGCGGCAACCTGCGCGAACGGGCCAACCGTGAGCGCGGCCATATTAGACCACAGCAGAGTTAAGAAATTGGTTGACTGAATTTGTCATTGTGGTGCCGTTTGCATTTCAAGTTTAAATCAAATTTAAACAAGGAAATCATGACATTTCGCGCAAATTAACTGAAATTTAGAAATAAAATTGTTATGGTATAGTCAAGTAATAAAAAAAAATGTAAGGTTTGGCAGATTTAATCAACATACCACCCAAAATGTTCATTGAAATATTTTGAATTCGTTTTAAAATTGTAAATGAATCGTTGTTGTTTACATTTGGTAGAAAATTTATTAAAAACATTTCTTTTTATTTTTGGATTAAATAGGCTACTAATTAAAACACTTATGATTTTTTTTGGATGGAGAACATTGCTGGAAATATTGATAAAAATAAGAACTTTGAAAATTAGGATATTAAACAGATATAAGGGTAACTTTATAGAAATCCGTAAATATGTGCGGAAGTGAGAAAAAAATTGTTGGCCCTCGGGTGTGAGTAAAAAATATTGTTGTTCAGGCTTCTTTCTTTCTTACATAGGGATAATAAAAACGGGGAAGCCTAAAAACGGATTCAGAGTTCCATAAGGTAAGCGGTAAGATGCAAGGAAAATAAACTATATCAAATGCATGCTGCTGCTTATAGTATACTTACCACTTATACTTACAGCATACTATAAACAGCAGCATGCATATGCTACAGTACCTTGTGCCTTAGCGCTTACCTTAATAAACTCTGAATCTGCCTTTAGATATACCTAGGTATGTAAAGTGCCAACTTATCTCCCCTATGCATGCTTGAGCTCTTGGTAGGACAAGCATTTTTTTAATTTAACCACAACAGAAAATAAAGCAAATCTGATTTTTTCTTTCTTTTACATTCGAATTGAAAATTCTTTGCTCAAATAGTTAATACAGTAAAACCTCTTTAAATTCCTCTTCTTTTTTGAGTGGTCCGAGGAGTGGTTCCCAATAAAAGTTTACTTTTATCGTTCCTTTAACTTTCCCATTGGGGAGTAACTTTGCCCACCCAGCGTAAAAATATTTGCTATATTGTTTTTACAGAATTTCTTTTAAAAAATGTGTTTTAATTTAAGAAATTATAATTTATTCCAAAACTTAGGTATTAGCGATTCCACTGTATTAAACTTTGCTTGAAGAGTAAAATTTGATAGGGTTCCAGAATATAAAGCTATAGGTAACCACCCTAAAAAAACAATCGGCATATATATAGGTATATAAAAAAAATATTTTTTATTATTTAACATTAAATACATACATATAGATATATTATACATACATATACATCAAAATCCGGATGCTTGATACTCAATATTAATAACATACCATCTGTTGCATTTACTTCCACAACATAGGCATTTTCAATACATAATTTCCAATTATTATTCACACTATAACATTTACATCAATCAAAATACTAGCAAATATGGAAAATGTTGCTAAGAGATTTTTACATTTTGTTTAAACTTTCAGTGTCAGTCATTGTCAGATTCGAAAAAGATACCGGGACAAAAGTTTAATTAGGAATCCTATTTTTTATAAGAATGAAACAATGATTTTCCTCAAAGGGGTGTGTTTCCAGAAAATGGTCTTCTAATTTTTGAAATAGATGATTTCCTTCAGGGTAAAACTTCTGGCTAATGCTCAACACAAATATCTTCTGAAACCCAGATTCTGCAGGAATTTTATTTTCAGTTATTGCCATCAGTTTTCTTATAACTTTTTTAACTTCTGAACATATTTTTATGACGGCCTGTGAAGGACGCTGTAATCCTCCTAAAATAATACAAAATTAGTTAAAATTTAAACAATTGCTTGTTTTAACAATCATGTATTGTTGACTAAATGTTTAGTCAAAAATGTAGTGTAGAACATTGCTTTAATAACCACATCTTGTAAGTTGCCCTCAATTAAAAGTACCCAATGATATTCCAACTCGCCCTCTCCTTTAGCCAACCTATCTAAAATTTAATGGGTTTGTTGATGCAAGTATATATATACATCAGGCAGACCAACACTTTTTATGTCAAGCTTCGACACACCCCCACTTGTGGACAGGTCTTTGTTACTGAAAAATTATATTTTTGAAGAAAATAAAAAAGTTCAAATTTTATGAGTGTGATGGTCTAAAAATCAAAATTTCTACTATACAGCCCCAAAAGCATAATTGTCAAGTACAAACATCTATTTCTTCTATGTATAAACTTAAAGTTTTGATGTTGTTCATCTATAAATTCAGAGTGTATTCCTTCTAAACAGTGGCCGCACAAATTTCTGTTGTTAATCATTTTCAAAACATACCCAGACATGTAAGCAACTATGTCTTTAGAAATTTCGCTGAGAGGTATGAAGGACTCAGTTGCAACCACAATCTACGCCTTGGATCTTCTTTAGGAAATCTACAAATAAAGACAAAATTTGTATAAATCATTGGCTTGGTGTGCAAACTCATTAAGTCAAAAAACGTCATTTGATGTAATCCATAATTATTTTGTTAAATTTAATTCAATCAAATAGGAAATCCTAATACATTGTTGCTAAAATATAGTAACAAAATAAAATAACACAACTTGTACATACTTTTACACATTTACTACAGACATTCACATATATACTTACACACACACCCATATATTCATAGATATTTTTAACTTAGTAAGCTAACTATAGAAACTAAGTATATATTATTTTTTTTGAAGTTTCTTAAAATTAGTGACATTTTGTATATCTTAAGTAAAATAGTGACATCATGGTAGAGCTAAATTTAGTTTTATTTATTTTTATAATTATGTTAAAAACTCACTAAAGGATTCTGGGTCGTTTTTTAGTTTGTAAATAAAAATCATAGTAAGAAAATAGAGTCATACTTTAAACCATATTTAAGCACTAATCTCATTCCCCTGTTAAATAAAACCTCTAAAAAGCCAATTTGCTTTTTAGAAATTAAATATAAAATGGTGGAACAATAATCAAAATGTGGTTGAACTAGTGCTTTAAATAAAGTTATGCAAGCAAATAAAGTTTCGATTTTTTGCTGACCTGCAAACAAAAACTTTTTTCTAATTTGTTTCTTTGAAAACAAAACATAAAGTGTTGTCAATTTGAAATCCTAGATATTTTATTCTTAGATAAGTGACCTCCAAGGTGACCTCATACCATAAAACATCACTCAATAACTTTTCTAATATTCTTTATAGAAATATTGTTAAGAATATGAGATGAATTTAATCATCTTTAGTTTTTGTTATTTAATTTCAGTATTTTTGACATCCAGTAACTTAAAAACTGTAATGTATAACTTTAAAGGTTTTAAGAAGTATTTTGACAACAAAGATATACTGGGGTGTTCTATTTAAAATATTGAAACTTGTGTGTCTGAAAATATTTCAAAAATTGTACAAAGTTTAAATTTATTTGTTCAATTCAAGGTTCAATTAGTGTTCAAAATATTCTAATGTGTCACTCACTTTGGGACACTTGGGATATATTCTGTTTTTTTAAAGAAGTTTTAAATAGAGCAAGATAATAGAGCACTAAATAATAATAACAAAAATTTATTTTCAAGTTGGATATCCTAATACATGGGGAGATAGATAAATAATAATAAGTCAAGAGAAAGAAAACTAAACACAAAATAAAAAGAAAATCCACATAAAATAAAATAAACTTACACATATAAATTTATAAATTCATAGCTAAGTAGCAAATATTCAGTTATCAAAATATTTAAAGCCACATATGACTTTCAACTGTTAAGACCAAAAATTAGTGTCTTACATGTTATTGATATAATTTGCCAATTTTTTAGATTTAATAGATAAACTGTTTTTTTTAATTTTACAAATAGAGAATTACTCACTTGAACAGTAAGTATTTGATTTGATTGTTGTATATAATGGTTATTTCATGCTCTTGTTTGCTAGTTATGAATATTAAAATTAAAAGTAATCAAGTCATTAAAATATGCAGGCACAAGATTATTTAACATTTTGTAAATAAAAACCATAGACTTAAAAAATAGTGGCCATGATACAAGCATAGCACAGCAAAGCAAATTCTTGATCAGATTATACAGTTTATCTTAAGCTACAAGAACATGCTCTTATTTTTGTTTAAAAGAAGCACCAAATTTTTAAATTAGCACTTCATTAACCCTCTATCTTTAATATGATTTATAAGTACTTGCTGTTGCTGTCTGCAGTTCATGTTTAAGGTGACTTTTCTATCTTTTCTGTTTGCCATTGGCACATCTCAGAAATAACTCCTTCTTCGCAATTACATATGTACTTTAAGGGGAATTTAGAGTGCAATAAGGTAATTGGTATGAGGTATGCAGTATGACATATGCAGTAAGAGATAAAGAAAATAAACTAGGGCAAATGTATGCTGTTAATAGTATGCTTACCACTTGCAGCTCAAAGTATACTATGAACAGCAGCATGTGTTTGCTATATATAGTTTATTTTCCTTACAGCTTACCTTAAGGCACTCTGAATCCGCCTTAATACTTTCAATTAATGTCACAAGGCAAACAAAAGAACATTAGGTCATGTGAAACATGTTTTATTTTGGAAACCAATTAAGCCTTCAATCAGTTCTCGACTTTTTTACAATGTTTTTCAAATTATTATGTAGTTAAGTTGTCTGTGCTTAGCATCACTGAAACTGCCTAATTAAATAATTTTAAATGTTCAAAGCACACTAAAACAGCTAGGCAGAATTAAAAATATACAAAAACTAATGTCAAATGGCGAGCACAAACAGCAACAGCTATATGGCTATAAATCAAGCTTAATGGTTTACATTAGACTTACATGTGAAATGTTACACCAGTATTTGCATCTTTCCGCTTGCTTGAATAGCAGCCTATGGCTTGACAAGCCATTCTTGTTGCCCTTCTAGCTTCTAGCAGCAAGAAAAACACAAAAATAACTAAAATGTTGGTATCGTCTATATCTTTAAAAGAAAACACACTGGATTAAGTTCACTTTAATCTCACCCTATTAATTCGACGGACAAAAAATTCTGTGGAAAAAACGAGTGCAAAAATCACGATCGTCTCCAAAAAAACAGCAAAAAAGTGAGGTTATGTCGAAACGTCAACCACAGAAATTTCGACTTTTCGACATCTGGTTGGTTGAGTTCAACCAAATTTTGATCAATGGTGTCCGCTCATGGCGGCGAGCATCTCGTCGCACCAAAATAGGATGCGCACTCGTCGTTGCGCCTTCTCAGTCTGGTTTATAATTCAATGTGTTTTGCCAACCAATTTTAACTGACTAATCCGCATCCGATTGTTTTCAAATATGGTATGCGTTTATAGTTCCCATGAAAATACAATAATATGGTATTCTCATAAAGAAATACATATCTAACGAGGGAAGTGGAGGGGGAAAAAGATTTAGTTTGTTCGAGTTCAATCAAAATTGGCATAGAGGGGTTTTTAAGGAGGGGGATTATGAAATTTGATCAGATGGAATCATAAGTGAAAAAATATTTTTTTGTATTAGTTAAGTAAGTATATACCAAGTATAGCTTTTTTTAATTAGTTTTCAGGTGGTCTAAAAAACTGATAAAAAAACAAGGGTGTAATCATAGAAACCCATAAAATGTTACGAGTTGGTTTGACTATAAAATCTGTCAGAAAACTATAAAAATATCGGCTTATATAATCCCATAATACAGCATAAAAGAAAAAGAATGTAATTATAGAAACCCATAAAAGTTGATGTTTCGGTTTGATTATAAAATCTCTTAGAAAATCGTGCTTTTATAAAACCATAAAATATGTCTGCACTTATCAAATTTTATAAACATTTATAAGCTTGACTGATTCTTACAAACTTTTATAATCCTAAAATTTTGCCTCACAAAAGCTCATAGACCTTATAAAAACTGATAAAATTCAGGTGTGTTTTGTATGAGGTTTTATGCAGTTTTTTTGGCAGGGTAAAATTATAGATAAAAAAGTCTGCAAAAAAGAAATTTTAATAACAACATAATAATATTATCAGCAAAGATGTATAAAGTACATTTCATACATCTTTATTATCAGCACACATGATAAAAGTAAAACTAAAGAAAACTATGCGGTACTGGCCCCACTGTAACCAACTGTGAAAATGGGTGGGCTTCGTATAAGAAATACCACAACTCTTTGTTACTGAGCATTTCTCAGTTATCAAATCAAAATCAAATGAAATTCATATAGATAAATATACAACACAAAAAATTTTAGATGAAAAGTTGTGCCATGTTTCTTTTCAAAATCACAGAAAAAGCTCGTCTTTTAGCTCTTCAACAACATGAGAGCAACGCTCAATGCCTTACCTTCCGTTGCTCTGGGGAATTTCATGGACGATCTATCTTTTCATGTCTCCATCGCCTTACCTCTTGGTCGACCTGTAGGTATATATCTGCACTTGCGGCAAAAATGTAGATATTTATGGCCTACATGGGTTGATCAATGACATAATAAAACGTGTATTGGTGTCTGCAGGCATTCCAAGTGTGCTGGAGCCATCTGGTATTTGTCGAGGAGATGGGAAGCGGGTGGATGGTTTGTCGTTAGTTCCATGGAAAGATGGTAAAGCACTGATTTGGGACGCTACGTGCAGACATACAAAAGCTTTGTCATATTTGGACAAAACATCAAAATTAAATGGGGAAGCTGCACGTAGCGGAGAAATTTTAAAAAGAGCAAAATACAGAGAGCTGGAAAGCCGTTTTGTTTTTGTTCCCTTTAGTGTAGAATCCTTTGGACTTTCGGACTTAACAAATAAAATTAAACATAAAGAAATACATATCTTTATTAGCCAAAGGATCAGTCTCGCAATACAAAGAGGAAACGCAGCCTCAGTGTTGGGAACCATACCAGCAGATCATGGTCTAGATGAGGTTTTCTATTTATAATTTTAATTTTTATATTTCTAATTTTGTTAATTTTTAATTTATATATATATCCCTAGTTTTAATTAAATATAAAATTAAAAATCTTTGATAGCTATTTTTTGAGGGGACATTTTTGGGAGCAATCATAATTTTGGTTGAGAATTTATAATTTAAAGGAGTTGAAATAAAAATGTCTGCTAATAGATACTTACATTTATTTTGAAAACTAGATTTTGTCTGAATAATTTACAAAAGAATACCGAATTCAAATCTCCGTTTTTTTCGTTGTTATGCATTTCCTATAGGGATACCGAGCTTGGTGCACGCATTTCGAATTGGCAGCATACGCGATAAAAGGAATATAGAGCTGTTCTCTCGGGAAATAGAGACAAAATTCCCTCGGAACAGTTTTACAAACTACTACATGCGAAATTTATTTGGCCCCATTTTTTAAAATCATATACACTTTTTGACAAATAGTTCTCGCGAGAGCCATTTTTCATACGAATTTTTATATTCGTTGTTGCAACAATATTTTAACACTTGAAGTGAATAAAGAAGGCCAAATCTTAAGATCGTGTAGATTAATCAAATTGTTTATTATCCATTAGTTGGGCCATTCTACCGTCACGCAGTGGCGCACCGAAGGGGGGGGGGGGTGTGGGGTTAAATCCCCTCCTAAATCTTTAAAAAATCATAATCATCTTTAATTTTTACGATTTCGTTTGTTTATAACAACCATAAAAATGTTTGATTTTTTTATTCGTTTTCAGTTTGGATCACCATCAAAATGGTCTTTTTAATGTAATTTTATAAAAATATTTTGCCTGCGATTTGTTGTCAAAAATGGCATTTTAAGTGTCATTTTCGCAAAAATTTTCACCTGCGGCGCATTTTTGCATTTTTACAAACAAATTAAGGGTAAATAAACAACAAATTCCCAAAACCCCATCAATATTTACGAATTTAGTTTAATTTTAAGTAAAAAATTGCGTTTTAAGTGTTATTTTCTCAAAAAATGTTGCCTGTGGCGCATGGAACCATGATTTTGACATGAAATTTTCGATAAATAACGAATTTTAAATTTGGTTAACACCCCCCCCCCCTCTTCATTTGAGCCCAGGTCCGCGCTTGTAAGCACCTCTTTCCTTGTGTCAATAATGGTCACATTTTTACTTCAAATTAAGTTTTTTTTATTATTTATCCTTAAAAACCTCCCTCCAAGCCAATTTCTGGGTGCGCCACTACCGTCACGTTCCTTTTTCTCAGTAATTATGGACGTATAAAAAATTCGAAAATATACTTTTATCAGAAATCATTGATTTGTGGGGTATGTGCTATAATGAAACCATGAAAATATTATTGTGGTTCGGTAATAAAGTGAAGAAGGTGTGCCACGTGCAGACGATATCTACCGCGATTTAAATTTTCAGGCAACACACCATAGTTTAACTAAGAAAGATTGTAAAAAAATAATTTTTTATAGAGATCTCAGGAATTAAGTTTTAAATTTGAAAGCTTCAATTTAACACACACCTAACTTAGGACGACTCAATTTTTTTTTCTATGTAACGTACGGAAAAAGAGCTGTCACGTACGGGACATGTATGATTTGACTTAGTCTTTTTTTTTGACTAAATTGGTGGTAATATCTTAAGTTTCTCTTAAGAGAGTTTTAAGTTAATTTTATCTTCATTAAGTGTCTATAGGGTGTACCAAAGAAATTATGGGATTATTTTTTTATGGTGATGTAACTCCGACAAACTTTCATAGAAAGCCCTCACGATGGCTTTCTCAAACAACTCAATGTAAATAAATTTGTCAAAAATATAAGCTTGTTACAAATAAACCCCGGTTCATTAGCCAATTGGTGACAATAAAAAAAAATATTTTAAAAAAATAACAGTATTTTGCAAAAAAAAATAAAATTATTAGTAATGAATTTGTCAATACAGTATATAAGGATTATCTACGATAAAGAGAAATTAATATACACAAAATAATTAAAATTTCAATACTAAAGATATGGTTATGTATTAGTTTAATGTTTTTATTTTCATTTTGGCAGTCTATAATTGATTGATAGTTTATGTTTGCGAAATTAATAGTTATTTTTATGACGCGATTTTGTTCAAACTCATTAAAGATACCTTTATTTTTAACAAGAAAAATTTCGTAAGCATGTATATAGATTCCTGCAACACTATTAGGTGTGTGTTAAGTATGTTTTCCTTAAAAATACCCCAGCCGGCGTCTGTATATTTCATACCAAAGATTACCCTGATGGCTTTCTTCTGTATTATTACCACCTCTTTTAGTCTGTTTGCGCTTCCCCCCGCTTACTTTGTTAATTATTAATTGCTTTATATAAGGATGCATGTAGGAAATAAAAAAAAAACTGTTGGAACCTACGTTTTAATTATTGTGTTTTGTAACTATTTTGTATGCAATAGATGTGGGAAATTTACCTACGGTTATTATGTGTCATTATTTTGCATAGGACAATAAAAAAAAAACTCCGAAGGATCGTTTAAAAAAAGTATCGTTGTTTATTTTTCGGTGCGTGGTAGCTTGAAGGTGCCCGACAAAATGTAATCCAAGCTGATGCATCCAAAGAGTGTGCGATAAATCATTTATCGACCTTATTTACTAAAAATACAATCCTACTAATATTCCAAATGCGAAAGTTTATATGTATTTATATGTGTGTGTTTGTTCCTCAACCACGTCAAAAGAGCTGAACCGATTTAGTTGAAATTTCAAACGACATTATTATCAGTGGCGGTCCCAGCCATTTGAAAAGGAGGGGGCGGTTTCGATACAAAAAAAAATAGAATAAAAGCATAGCTTTTATGAGGAACGTATCAATATATGCAAACAAAACTTAGTAACTACAAGCGAGGATTTGGTCTCAAATCTAGGGGGGGAGGTACTAAGATTTGAAGTCGTTTATTTCATACATTTTTTATTTTAAAACATGTTTAAGAAAATTACATTAAAACTGTAATTTGTGAGTCTGAAACTAAAATCGTAAATATTAACGGTATTACAGCGCCGCAGGCGAAAATTTTTAAAACAATTGCTCAAAAAAATGCGTTTTTTTATTTGAAAGCGCAGCAGACGAAAATTTTTAAGAAAATTACACTACAAATGCCATTTTTAACACAAAATTAAACTAATACCGGAAATATCAAATGTTTTCATAAAAAATTTAAAACCAGGGTAAGGGGGGGGGGTTAACTAAAACATGAAATCCGCGCTTGAGTAACTACGTATAATTTTTTCAGTTATAAAAAACATAGATAACAAACAAACCACAAACAAAACCTAATAGTTAAATACTTTTTTTTTGAGGTCTAAAAAGCTTTCTGTTGAAACATTACCTTTTATATCGCATATCTCAAACATAACATGCCCATTTAAAAAAAAACTAATTTCCAGTTTTTTGGGAAAACCGGTCAATGACTCGCTCAATGTCAATTTCGATATATCTGTTGATATGCAGCAACGCTAAGCCCATCAGACGACTTTCCGTCATAGTGTTTTTAAGTACTTATGTTTTCAATTTTCTGAGGCATGGGAAGCTTCTTTTTGACGACGCATTACTTACTGCCAAACATACAAGAATGTTCTAATCAACGGAAAAATATTGCCACACTTGTTCATTGCCTCGAAAACGTTATCAGGTATGTTTTGATTTAAACTTTTGCCTACTTCTGAGTTTCCAAATACTGACTTCTCCCAATAAAGGTTCAAGAATTTGTGTTTTGTATTAATAAAAGAGTTTATAGTTAGAAACGACTTTAGTTAATTTTACCTTGATTTTGGCTTCATGTTAAACTTGGTATGAATATGTTCAGGTCAAAAATACTTTTTTATGTCCGAATTGATTTTGTCTAAAACTTGTTTATAAATAGAAACTCTATAATACTGTTCTGTATTTTCAATGGTTTTCGCGGTAAGTTTGTCATGCGTTTGTATATTCTTGGTCTGACGGATTGAAGGTCAAACTGTCCCAAAATATTGTGGAGGGATTCTAGAATGTATTTAAAGGAACTTTCTGCAATTTCTCGTTTTTTATTCTTCAGGGTTATTTCCACCAGCATCTTTATTGTTGTTGTCTACTTTTTTTTGGTGTAAAGGGGGGGGGGCGATCGCCACTGAGTTTATATGTATGTATCTGTGTGTGTTTGTTCCTCAACCACACCAAAAGAGCTGAACGGTAAGAAGATAGGGTGTGACCTCGCTCAATGAAAGCTGTCAAACGATATTATTGTTAGATATCGATATTAAATTAATTCTGGGGCACTGCAACGTACACATATTCTTTTTGTTCCATTTTAACCGAATTTGAAATAAGGTGCGCTTGCGAAAACTGTGCTTGTCAAAGACAGATCTAGTTTAAATTGCCTTTTTCCAAAACAGAATAGCTTGTGTTCGCAATGAAAAGTAATTAAAGCTCAAAACGAGAATTTGCTAACACAGTGAAAATTACAAAGGGGTTTTCAATTTGCCATGAACAACAATGTACTAAAGAATATTATTTGGAATTGGCACAATTAATATGTATTTGTGTGTTAAACATTTGTAATTCCACATTTTTAAAATAAAATCGATCTACTACCATTTTGACCAAAAAAAACTTTACATAAAAGATTAAAAGTAGAGCATAATTTTTTATTGTCCTTTTTTAAAAAATAATAAAAATTTTAACCTACGCAAAGAAAACTTTTCCATTTTAGCGAAAAATTCTTTAAAAATTTTGATCTCTTTTAGTTTTTTGTGATATATTTAAAAAAATAGTGGACTGGGTTAGCTGTCAAGGAGAGGGGACGTATTTCAATTTTGTGTGAGCACGCATTTATGCTACAGAGCGTCCCAAAAGTCTGGAATAAAGGAGTTTTTAAGAGAACTATGGTTTTTTTCAAAAAAATTATATATAATTTTTACACAGGGTATTTAAAAGATAAATTTGTATCATATTTTATTTTTGGGATACCCTGTGTAAAAAGGTACACATTTGTAGAAACCGCTTTTTGCGCCTTTATCAATCCTATGTAAGTTTTTTTTTTAAAAACATATTATTTCAGACTTTTGGGACACAGTGTATACATCAGAGACAACGTAATAACTTACGGAGGCTAACAGAAAGATAGGGCCGCGCACGAACTACGTTCCTGTAGCGCATAGCGTATTGCGGCGGAGAGTGAAAGTAATGCTTGTATTAAACACCTACCTTGCCCCGTCCATCTCTTCCTATATGATAATGAAAGAAAGACAGAACATTTTTCAATGTCGAAATATATTTCACACCATTTTAGTTTAGTACTTGCCGGTTTTTGCCACCGCTTGTCAAAGTCTGTCAAGCCTGGCAAGCGGTTTTTTAGATTTTAAAAAGTGGGTTATTTTAATCAGTTTTGGTTGGAAGTCGCGCGAGTTTATGGGATTAGCTATGTAGTGGATTAACAACTTTTTGTAAAGTCTAAAATGCCATTCAAATCAGGCTGGATCACTACCATTAAAGCTAGAGTGCATGGGACTATTTGAAGAGTGCCGAAAATTGGAGTTCAGATTTTTGCGAACCAAATCCCTGAAGAAAATATTGTGATGATTTATACAGAGTTAAGCAAGAAGATAATAGGTTCAAATACAACAAAAAAAAGAGATATAGAATAAAACATTTATAAAATCTGTAAGACTTTTATACGGAGGTTTTTTCCCAAGTAATAAAAGAAAATAACATAATAAAATGTTCTTACCTTTAATACTTGATAATATTCTTCAACATAGTTATAACCCCCTCCTCCTATTTTAGATTTTTAAAGGGTCCAAAAAACTTTTTGTAAGCTAAAGAAAGTTTTTTAGCTGCATAGAACAGTACAAAGTTGGTTAAGGTTTATATAGAGTTCACTAAAAAGTATGGAAAAACTGCGCCTGTTAAGTTTTTTCATATCTTTTTATTTTTAAAAAAGTAGGTGTCTGTAAAAAATTAACCAAAAGAATATATGTATTTTATTATGCGTCTGGCTGTACAAGTAATTCCTTCCTGTAGCCGCTGGCTGCGCTAGTGTCGCCGACAAACAATATTCCCCAAGTATAACACAGTATCGATCACTCTCGCGTAGCTATTACTTTCTCTATGGTATACATCTTTTGAAAAGTTTAACGTCGCACACAAAAAAAAAACGGGAAAAATCACAGGTAAAGCGGGTATTCCACTCGATGCCGATTTAAGGCGCAGGGGCGGGGCGTGCTGACGTTATACAGATTTAATTGACGTCAACTGTTAGCGAGATATTTCGATCTGACGTTTTGAATTAGGTTTTTTCCTATAATATTGTTATTAAAATTACATAAAACTTTTTTTTTGCGCACTTTTTTATCTATAATTTTAGGGATAAAAGGATCACTTTCATGAGCGCATCAACTCAAAATGTTTGTCCATTTCCACATTTCCAGCCGTTTTTCTAACCAAAATTAACGATACATTTTGTTATAACATGACAGTGTAAAAAATTGGTGCTAGAAAACACGGATAGTCCACCATACAATCAATTATTTTATATTGAAATGAAATGAAAATATCTCGAAAACTGTAGTTTTAAAAGATTTGAACCTCATAACAAAATTTTTGGGTAATATTTACGAAAACCAAAATCTGAAAATCGCATATCAATAGCTGCTTTACTTCTAAAGTTATAATTTTTTATATATTTGAACGTTTTTCCAAATAACTCGGAAACTAAAGCTCCTACGAATTTGGACTTTATAAGAAAATTTGTAGTCCATATGCATGAAAATTTAAATCCGAAAACTGTATATCGCTGCTTGCTTTTGTTCCAAAGTTACAATTTTTTAAAATATTTTATCCCCCTTTTCCCCCCTTCAACCCCACACCACCCTACCCAAAAGTTAATCAGTTCATGGTGAGCCGATAGAGGATTTTTTAACCAAATTTCATTAAAATCGATTAAGGCGTTATTGAGTTATCGTGTATACGGACAGACAACACACCGACAGACCACTTTTTTTTCATCGATTAATGTGTTTTGGAACCTTATTAACTCATTTTTGATAAAATTAAGAAAAGTCAAAATTTCACGATTTTAATAGTGCCCCATACCATATTGCCATGGTGGACTAAAAAGTGCAAACAATAATAAATTAAATGAATGTGTGTCAACCTAGGTTTACTGGTGGCACAATTTTAACGTATTTTTAAATAATTTTATTTTACGAATCTCTGGCCAAAATGTAAACAAATACTCTTTCCGCCAAAATGTCCGTCAGAAAAAACGTAATCTGAAAACTTCAAATTTGACAACAACAAAAGGCGTTTGGATTTTCGTCAACTTTCAAACCTGGTTTTGCTCAGTGGGTCATTGAGGTTAAGTTTTGTCTAAATAAAAATGGAACGGGCTGTAACCAAACCTCACCCAACTCCAAAGCAGGGTTATTTTTGGTTTGAACCAAAAGTAAAACAGCTGAAAATTTTCCCTACTTTGGTTCAAACCGCGATCGCTAATATGCTCTGGTCAAAATTGGTTATCCGCTAATAAATGACTATTAGGGTCGCCAATTTTTAATTTTGATTTATCTGAACAATTGTTTTAAATTATCAGGACATTTGATACAAAATCGAAACAAAACAAAGTAATAGTATATTACATAACAAGAAAGTGAGAAATTTCACACGAGCGTGAATATTGTGAACGAGGTGTTAGCCGAGTAAAACAACACGCTAGTGTAAGAAAGTTACTTTCTATCGAGTTGTGTGCGCTACTTTTCCTACGAACACTGTTAAATTGCACTAATTTTCGTAAAAATTAATTTCACACAAATCAAATGAAACTGCTTTTCCGCACATGTGCGCAAAAAATTTCTGCACACGAGTGAAATTTAACGTTTTCTAAGGATGTAAATCGTGTGAAATCCATTATTTTCACATGTGGTCGTAGGAAAAATTAGTTAAACTATACAACAACCTGTGGCCCGGATGGTTTACCAATAATTTTCATAAAAAACTGTAAATTTTTCTGGTCCAGTATCATTTTCTACAGGAAATTTTCCGACAGCTTGGAAGAAGAAAGTTATGTTACCCCAATATTCAAAAGCCGAGATAAGTCAAACATTAAAAACTACAAAGGTATTTCAAAAATTTCTTGATTTCCTAAATTGTTTGAATCAATAGTCACAGATAAAATTGCACCATATTTTCAAAACATAATTATAAACCAACAACACGGGTTTTCAAAAGGTAAATAATTACTAATCTCTTGATATATGAAGAAACTTTGTTGGAAGCCTTGGAGAGTGGGTATCAGGTAGATGTTATCTATACCGATTTCTCCAAGGCTTTCGACAGGGTCGATCATAACCTAATACTTGATAAACTTAAAGTCATGGGTTTCCATGGCTCATCTTTCAACTGGTTTCCGATTAATCTATTTGAAAGACGCCAGGCAATAAAAATAGAGAATGCTGTATCCGCCGAGTTTAACGTTTTGTCCCAGGGCGGACATTTGTCTCCATTGTTATTTAAAGCATTTATAAATGATATATCTTCCGCTTTAGAAAACTGTAACTTTGTACCTCTTGCTGATGATACAAAATTCTTTAAAATTATAAGAAGTTTGGAGGATTGCCATATTTTGCAACAAGAGTTGAATGGGTTTTCAGCATGTTGTGAATATAATAATTTATCCCTGAATGTTGACAAATGTATTTTTGTGTATTGCTTATCAGTTAACTCAAATTTGGAGAAACCTTGCAATTATCATGTGTGACTTGGGTGTCTTTTAAAATAGTCGTCTTTTAAAATAAATCGCTTTTCCGCACGCCGTAAGTGAAAAAAAAATTCCGCAAGCCGTACGCGAAAAAATTTTTTCACGCACGCGGTTGAGCAAAACAAATTTTTCACGCACGCTGTTGAGCACGCTGTTGCTCAGTGATGAATCAGGAAGACTTGAAGTCGACGATGGCATTAAGCAACATGAGCAGTGGTACTTTCAATGTTACCGTGATTAATAATTACCATAAAAATAAATTTTTTAAGCTTGTTAATGTTTAGTTCTGAATAAGACATAAAATTCGTAGTTTTGACTATTTTTTCATTTTTAGTCTCCTAGGTTTAACTAAAATAATGATAAAATATTTTGATATTCGGCACGCTCGTAGGAAAAATGTTGTACCTAACGCGTGCGGTATTTTCCGCACTTACGGCTTACCCGAACTCCGCTGGCGCGTCGTTCGTGCAAATGCCGGTGCGTTCGGAAAAGTATAACGTTCCGCACTTGTTAGGTAAATAACTATTTCTGAAATAAACTCCGTGTGCTAAAGTGCCATAACGTTTACTTTACCGCACTAAGTGTACTATTTTCCGCATGCAAATGTGCACCATCCCGCACCCGAGTAGGTAAAATAAGTTATATTTAATATTCAAAAAGTTGAAGATCACTGCTGTTTTATTGGGCAGTCTTACGGTTGTGCGTTTTTAGGAGATCGCCGTTATCATTCTTTGCTTTTAACCTCTTTTAACTATGTTTGGTCGTTTAGGGTAAATACATAATTAGAAAATGCCTTATTCTAATAAGCCAAAACATTTTACATAGACCTGCATTTTTTGCACCTAAATGAAAGTTGACTTGCAAAAAAGAAGCAATTTTAGCTGTGCATATACCTGTGATGTGGATAAACTCTAAAAAGTTTGAACAGAAAATCAACAAAGCAGTGTCAGTGCATGTTATGAGACACACATTATTTTATTTAGAAAAATAATGTGTTGTGAAGTGTGACCTGAGAATGCCATGGTGCAAGCATCATTTTTTTTCGAGTGAAGTAGTAATAAAAATTCTTGTAAAAACTTCAATAATTTTGCGTCTATAAAATACAAGAAAATAAAAAAAATATTTTTTTGATGCTTGAACTTTATTACGCAGTATTTTTCAAAGCTGCAGACGATCAACAAAAAAAAACGATTTTTAAAATACTAGCTAGAGTGACCGTCAAGAACATTTGCTCTTTTAATTTTACAAAATTAAATTTATCAATTGTAGGAAATTAAACCACCAAAAAAAAATATTTCTTTCTATCCTTAACCAAAAAGAGGATTTTATGATAAAGCCATGATGGTAATTTAGGGCTTAAAATATTTTAGCATAATTTAAGGAGTAACGTTTTTGTTTAAGCAATTTTTAATATTTTTTCACATTTTTATGCCTGA
The DNA here is from genome assembly GCA_963921995.1 of Oxystoma pomonae. Classification (NCBI taxonomy): domain Eukaryota; kingdom Metazoa; phylum Arthropoda; class Insecta; order Coleoptera; family Brentidae; genus Oxystoma; species Oxystoma pomonae. Next base: position 43,270,383 of record OY998169.1, on the reverse strand, counting down.
TTTTGCTCACATTTTAAAGCTTTCTTTCCAAACTTTCGAGTTCTAGAATAAAACACTTAAATTTTTCAAGTTTTAACTGTTTTTTAGCATTCAAAAAAAGTACTGTCAAAAAACATTTTTTTCTCTGTTAAAATGAAAAATATTTAGAGGTAGATGGAGAGATAATTTAGTGAAGTGCAAAAATATTTAAGGTTGTTGAAGAGAGACAGCACCAGCAAAATAATTTAAGGCAATTGTTTAATAAAAATTTCTGTTATGTCATCTTGAGTAATGTCATTTTGAAAAAAAATTGTAATTTTTCAAAGCATAAAGTGAGTGAGACATAATGTGGTATTAATTTCTTTCAATCAATGTTTTTTACAGTCTTTAAATTTACCAAAAATCGTGTCCTACTATAAGTGTATTTAAGCACATCTAAAAATCATTTAACAGGTATTTAACTAAATTATTTTCAGGGTCATCATGGCTTTACCATTACTCACTGTCAGCACAAAGCAAAAACATGGCTTTTTTGGTTACGGATGCACAGCATTTTTTTATGGTTTCGGGTGCAAAGAACTCGCTTTTAGTTTTTTTTTGCACACAAATAATGTGAAAAAATTAAATGGGCAAAAGGCGTAGCCCTATGCTTTTGTGTTTTAGTTTGTATCTTTTTTTCCGTTTTTCGAATGTTTTGATTAAGGTATTAAAAAAATAATGTTTACAACTCGCCACTAAACTGTGCTTTTTTACTCGAGTTTTTAAATTAATCGCTGCCCTTGTTCTTTAAAACCACGCTTGTGAAAAAGTATTATTTTTGCTATTAGTTGTAAACACTACTATTTTTTTGCTGTTTGAACACTATTAGGATCATTGCCTTTTTCATTTTGAATGCCTATTTCGTGCACAACATTTTGGATTAAGGGAGGCCATAGCACAATTATATTTTTTTTATTAATCCTTTAAGCAGAGAGAGAGTTAGAACATATATATTTTGTACTATAAAACTAAGCTAATTAAAATGTTTTCGATTACAACAACAGTTTTTTTAGTAGTTTACATAACAGGCATGTTATGATGGTCATTAAACGCGAAGATGAATTTTGAGACGCGAGCCGCTGGCGAGTGTCTTAATTTATCTGAGCGTATAATGACCATAACATGCGAGTTAGTATACTAGACTTTACCTACGACCAATGAAAACGTCATCGTAAATATCAGAAATTATTAAAAATATCAAACAAAGGTCAACAACTTTCATAACCTGAAGTTTTAATGACGTTCTATCTAAAACGTCAAAGCAAATAAGGTTACTAATGGACTTTTCATATATCTTGTTAAAAACAAGGTTTTTTTTTTCTTAAAAATACGTAATATGTCAATTTAACGGGTTTATTTTTGGTTAGGTTCTAAAATTATATTGGATTTATTTACGTTTAATAAATATTTATTGTCCTGAAAATATAGAAAAATAATTCACAGTTTTGCGTCAATTAGTGATCTTACAAAAAGTTTCATCGCTTGTCACGCCATCTTGTGGTTTACGTCTTTATTATTATCCTAGGACTATAAATGGGCCATTAGCGTACCGCATACTCTACATTATTAGTTCTTTTTTTGTTCAACAAAAAGAAACAACAACGATTCAAGTCTTTCTTGCTTCATAGTTGACCGTAGTTTCTTCTTGCAAATTGTCATTTTAGAAAATAAGTATTCGCAAGACGACGTGGTAATTGGCAGGGTTAAAAAAAATTTATTTCCTTAAAACACCCACTGTAGAACCTCAACTTTCCATCCTTTACCAACCAAGCCATCCAAGAAATACCGCCTTATTGATCCGGAACCGATTTATCATTTTTTTACTTCTTCAAAGCTCCGCCTTCATTCGGGAAGTCTCGGCAGTCGGTTAAAAAGGTCGCGTTCAGCCCGCGTACGCGGAATAAAGATATCAGACCATCGATGTACTAACCTACGTCGATGTATCAGACCAATATCAATAATATTGATCATGTGAGCGTTTATCGAACTACGGTATGTCCAATAAACAGCGCTATTTGCCGCGCTGCGCGCCCATTGCACCATCCAGAGAAAGTTTTTCCTTCCATTGCTAAAAGGAATTAATAGTAGAGATAGTAACCGTACGCAGAACTCTAAAGTCACTTTGCATGCGAGATAGAAACCGTGGTAGTGTGGATCATATATGTGGCACTTTAAAAAAATGTGATTGACTATCTTGACATGCTTATTTCCTAACAAATTTAAATAGATAATAATATATTGTTTATATTGCAAAATATAATAAGATTGGTTTAGTTTCGTTTACCTACATTTTATGGATTTCTGCATTATAGAAATTGCGTTTTTATAATTTCATGTGCATTCCGAATGATTTCATTTACAGTTAACCGAATCAACAATTTATTTATTTATTATAGAAAACACATTTTTTATTTAGGTTGAGGTCATTGTCAGTGAGAATATTACGTGAAGTTTTTTGAGACCAACTCGATAAAATATCTGTGGTGATAAAAGATATTTAAAATTAACCGGGTGGAAAATTGAATTCTTTAACTGTTTTCTGTTTTACTGTTTTTAAGTATCTTTAGTTTACATTGTCCGCACCACATGTATTATCCGCGGGACGACCTAAGTACATAGTTCGTCCATTTATTGCGCTCACTTTGTACCTCTTTCCTTATTATCCTTGCATGCGAAAGTAGACACTTCAAATTGCACAAATAGGAACGGCCGTCTTGAATAGCCCTGAAGAAGCAAATAAATTTTGCGAAACGTTGGCATTTCAAAAAAAGGACATTTCATTAATAAGATCCCTCAACCCATAAAACTACACCTTAAAAAAATTAAAATTAGGATCGTTAAACCATTCTACAAATAGAGTGCCGTATCACAGTGCGCATGCTCAGAACGGATACATCGTACAACAGCGACTACGTCTCACCTATGTCTACGACCACCCTTGCAGTCATAAGCATGTTAGATTTTGTTGAGCCCCCCCCCCCCGTAAAATTTTTTAGGGTGCCTCCTGTTCTACTCGATATTTTTTTTTTCAACAACAAGAAAGACAATGCATTAATGCGGAGACCATCTTTAATGTGAAACCATGATATTTTAGCGTATATTTTATTATCACAAACATTTATATTTTATAGGGTGGGCCACAAAATTCCGCACTTTTTGGATTGGCTAAACTTTTGACATAAGTGCTCGATTTTCAAAGATATGTTTTTTTTAGAAAGATAAAACGTGATACTTTTTCGATACAGTTGAAAATTTAAAATTTCTCAAAAATCCAAGATGGCGGACAGTTTTAAAAAATGTGTAATTTTCACCCCCCCCCCCCTGAAAAAAATTTATGTGCGACAATGAACAAACTCTAAAGCTTTCACTACAAACGCTCATTGCTTATGTGTATATTGACGTATCATTTAATTAAATCGGTTGAGAAATGAAAAAGTTATAAGCTTTTAGATTATGAGTGTTTGGGCTTAACATTGGAAAAAATCACAAAATTGCATTTTTTTTAAATTGGCTATAACTTTTGGCCTGATTAGTTTCGAAAAAAAATATTGTTTAAAGAGACAATGCATGAGAGTTGCGTCCGTTTATTCAAAATTTGACATTAAAAAAAAATCAGGATGGCGGATGGTTTTAAAAAGAGTTAGGTTTTACTCGCTTTATTTTTTTTTAAAGTAAGACTCTGGACAAAATATAAATTAGTATTTCCAAATCTCCATTTTTTCTTCGTATATTGAGGTATCGCCTAATTAAATCGGATAAGAAATTAAAAAGTAATGGGTATTTAGATCAGAAACAATGACCGTTTGTACTGAAAGCTTTAGAGTTTGTTCAGTGTCGCACATAAATTTTTTTCGGGGGGGGGGGGAAATTTTACATTTTTTAAAACGGTCCGCCATCTTGAATTTTTTACAAGTTTTAAATTTTTAACCGGATCGGAAAACTTACGTTTTATCTTTGCAAAAGTGTGGAATTTTGTGGCCCATCCTATGTAATAAAACTAAATATAAAGAAAACCAACAGACTAATGTACCCTCTGTATATTAGTATTCAAAATGTATTCAATTTTAAAGGGGCCGAAAGGTATGTGTGTGCGTATTTGTTTTTATATATTATATTCTTTCTTTTTTTGCTTTTTAAGGCAAGGCGGTTAAGAGGCGCCCGATATGCTGTGGGCCCCCCGTCTTGCGGATGCGTTTGACACGCTCCTGCTTGTAGTTTTCGTACGCAGCTAGCGTTTCAAAACAATTTTATTTTACTTTTATCTGTGAGTTTTCATAAATGCCCGATCCACAGTTTTACTCCTTCTATTTTCCATTGTATTGCCTTCTCACTTTTTTCGACGAGGAAGGAAACAAAAGTGAGCGGCCTGAAGTAAAACTGTGCATCAAGCATTGATCAAGAATTAGTTTGGTTACGTAGTAGTTTAAAAATTTGATGCCAAAATTGACAATTTAAAAAATCGGATATTTTTGAAAAATTACTATTGTTGACCCCCCTCTTGCAATTTTTTATGTGCTCCACTGGTGAAAAACTTTCGTGTAAGGCTATCTTTTTCTAGCGTACCGATGCCGATGTATCGCTTGTTAACATCGGATAAGAAATAAGAATGAATTGGTTAAATGAGTACGTTTAGTAAACCAAATTCTTAAATTTTAAAGACTTGGCTCTTCAAAATGGTTAAAATGGTTTGATTATTTATTGATTTAAGTCTGTAATGTCCAGCGGCGATCGCTCCATGAAAGCAAGGGAAAAACATCATCTTCTTAAATGTAATTTTTGAAATAGGAAATAATTACTTTAGATTGTATTAAAAATGCTAAAAGTTATTTTAAATATCAAGCCCATAACAAATGCGGTCTTGACTCAAACCGAGTCACAGCAGAAAGTCTGCACGCGTGTCATGTGCGCGCGGTTTTTCACTACTCTAGAAAAATCCAATAGAAGCTATCCCCGCTGCTAGGTTCTCTGTAGCCTGCAGCTATAAAACGCCGGCAGCAGCAGTACGCTTTCGTGTGCGTCGAGAGGTCATTCAACCTGATGAATGCATCGAATTGCGGTCGACTGCTTTAGGCGAGCGTGGAAGCTATCACTGGAGTAGATTATTTGCAGGTTTAAACGACTATCGGTGTGTACAGTGTACGTGCGTCGCATCGTGCGATATGGAAGACAATACGGACTTGGACATGCAAATACCATCAAACTTCAGCTGACAGGAATAATGCTAAAAATTTTGGACAGTCAAGTAAGAATATTGTGTGTGAATGTGTAGTGTGTGTCGTAATAATAAGGGTTTTTTAATGCTTCAACGAGGAGCAAATATCGCTTTTGTCCATTGAAAATAAACTTCTCCAAAGCAACGAGGATATAAGCTAATATCCTCGTTGTCCAAAGCTTGCAGCAAAGCAGAGTAAGTCGAAGAATCGAATTACATTACTTACTTGAAATTTTACCGCACGCCGCGCTGCACACTGGTCCAGGATTTGATATTACCGCGCGGGAATTCAATTATTTATTAGATTCAAATTGTAAAGTACTTACAACCCACATAACAATTAAAGATTCCTTTAATGTAATAGTCATATACTTAGAGAACAAAGAATGTGATAGAAATGTTACATTTTACCATTGGGGCTGCGCTCGTATCGTCGTCAAACAATGTTCCCAAAGTATAACACAGTATCGGTTACTCTCGCGTAGCTATTACTTTCTCTATGTGCATTACGGAGTAGCCCATCGATATAGGTATATCAATGTATCACCATTATGTTGAAGTACTACTTGAGATTAGTTATCAAAAGATTACCTGAAGAACTTTTTGCTGTCTTATATGTATAATAATACTACCTGCTACATAGAGAACATATTGATTCCAGTGCCATCTACCTACAATATATGACATTAAACTAAATTATAATTATAAATCATGTAAATCGCGTTCTTTTCACAAGATAGTAATATTTTTAGCAAACATGCCAAAATCCTGACAAAAACATTCTTTTTGGGCATATTATTATCTTATTACCAAAGAAATATAACTATCAAAAACTCTTAAAGAATATTCAATAAAAAATAGGTCTGCAACATGCCTGTCATATTCCAAAAATCACTTTGAGGGAATATTGCTATAACGCTCCGACGGAATTTGATTAGAATAGTCACTAATTATTATGGTAGTTAATAGTTTTTCCGAGCGTAGGACGCGAACCGTGCGCGGGCTGGCATTCAAAGTGGCCATGTTGCATGGTTGTCATCTAATCTTTCCCTATTTGGCTACGAGAGACATTTACGAAGTATGTACATTTACACAATACGAGTGACAATACATTACACAAATGAAAAATATTTTATATGCTATGAAAATGTTTTTAAATTTTTATGACTACCCCCCCCCCCCCCCCCGCCAAACCAAATTTCCTCCCCTCCACACTTTCTCTCTCTCATATCTCAATTGTGCAGAGGTCAAAACTCCAAAGTAACCAAAATATTAGTGTTTACAATCAGAGACCAGCAGAGGTTATTCAAAAGATCTTGAAAATGTACACAATATTACGAATTCAAATACAGACGATTGAGGGTTTGTGCCCTTATATAAACTTTAAACTATGGATTACTATGTGTAATAATTTCTATTTACATATATAGGGTGGACCTCAAAAAACCGGACTGTCTTGTTTTAAATGCCAATTTTATATTTATTGTCGGATTTTAACGCAAAAAGGAGTTTTGGAAATGTAAAAAAATTGATTTTTTGCAAATATGTCAAAAAATGACATATATAAAAAATTCAAAATGGCGGATGTCCAAAAGTTTTATGCATCTTAAAAAAAGCGTTGTTTTTTTTTGAGACACTTTGTATATTTTTTTTGCAACTACAAAAAACTTCTATCTATTGTAATTGTCATAAATGTCATTTTTTGACATTTAGAAAAAGAAGCCTTATTTTTAGCATCTATAGAGTGTCCTTGTCAACAAAATTGGCTTAAAGATAACGAAAGCCGGTTCAGGGTAATTCTACGGTAACGGTCGTTACACTAAAACTATTGTCCACGAAGTAGTAACCAATAATGAAAGTTGAATATTTCTTTAGTTTAACATGTATGAACTTAAAGTTGTATATAACATTACGCCTACACAAATTCACTGTAAAATAGTGTAACCCATAGTTTTTTTTATTCCTTAATAGAATTAATCAAATGATACATAGGTCCACAGACAATAGATAGAAGTTTTTTGTGGTAGCAAAAAAATATACAAAGTGTCTCAAAAAAAACAACAGTTTTTTTTTAATGCATAAAAATTTTGGACATCTGCCATTTTGTCTGTTTCTATTTCATTACCTTTCCAAAACTCTCTTTTGCGTTAAAATCCGACTATAAATAAAAGATTGGCAGTTAAAAAAAACAGTCCGATTTTGGGTTAAAAGGTCAATGTAAATGACACATTTCTTTTAAAAAAAATTATTTTCTTGGTCGAAGGTTGTAGCAGCCAATTTCTGCTTCGGTGATTAGAAGAAGGTTCAAACTTGATCGTACAGTAGATCAGCGTTTGAAAAATGCACAATTTGTGTAAATAAAACACAAATTGTGCATTTTTCATCAAATTAGTCGATTGTTGTAGGGCTGTACCCAGGGGCTTGAAAACCCAAAGTTGACTTAAATAATTTCAAATTAAGAGGAAACATCCGTATTTTGCATAGCAAAATATTTTTTTTGGCACACGCTTAAAACAGTCTAAAAAACAACAACACTTCTTGAAGCCATGGTAATCCAAAAAATAAAAAGTAAAAAAAATAAGCTTCGATTGGACACAAAGAGTGTGCCTAGGGAATATTTATGAAGTTTCTGTTTATGAAATGAGCATTTTTTTTTTATTTCCGCGCGATAATATCAGGTTCTGGACCAGTGTGCGCCGCTGCTAATATCTAGCCATAGTTATTATACCTACGGTATAAACAGAAAACATTTTTTCGTAAGGTACCTACGCGAAAGCAGTGTGAAGGCACCATAAACTAGCTATAAAACACAATAACTTTGGCGAATGCCGCAAATAAACAAGAGGAGGAATATCTCTAGAATAAGAAGAGTAATGTCCATGTGTCGGGTTCGGTATAAATAAAGATGTTTTACATTTCTGTGAAAATTTACACCTACCTGCCACATCGCGAATCGTAGAGAGTGGGCTGAATAGAAGATAACGTAACATCCTTTTTATTCTGAGCATTGCAAAAATAAGGCCGTAGTTTCTTCCGAGATATTTAAGAAAAAAAAAACTACAGCTGGCAGCGTATTTTTCCATAACTTTGCCAAGGTGTCCAGGAAAAACTAAACATCAGAATCTGCTGAAATGTTGCACGGTTGTTCATTTTCAAATCCAACAAAAATATCTGAAGGATTTTTCAATATTTTCAATATTCTTACTCCCAGGATTCAAACTCGATTAAAAAAAAAAACCGAAGAATTATCAACTATGGGTTTGAATATATCCACAATTCTTATGGGTTTTCCAGTGCATTTTAAAATCTGACATGATCTTAATATTTTATGGATTTTTATGACACACTTACTATTTCTTTATAATCTTACTTACTACATGGCTACAAAATAATAAATATGCAGTTTTAAAAGTGAAATTAATAAAAATTGGAAAGAAAATGAAAATATTTATAAAACTGTAGCTTTGAAAGATTTGAACCTTATAACAAAATTGTTGGGTAATATTTACGAAAACCAAAATCTGAAAACCGCATATCAATAGCTGCTTTACTTCTAAAGTTATGATTTTTTTTTTATATATTTTAACGTTTTTTTCAAATAGCTCGGAAACTAAAGCTCTCACGAATTTGGACTTTATAACAAGATTTGTAGTCCATATTCATGGAAACTTAAATCTGAAAACCGTATACTTGCTTTTGTTCCAAAGTTACAATTTTTTCAAATATTTTATCCCCCTTTTCCCCCCTTCAACCCCTCACCACCAAATTTCCTTTAAATCGATTAAGGCGTTTTTGAGTTATCGTGTATACAGACAGACAACAGACCGACAAACAACTTTTTTTTCATCGATTAAGGTGTTTTGGAACCTTAGTGAGTAATTTTTGATAAAATTAAGAAAAGTCAAAATTTCACGATTTTAATAGTCCCCCATATCATATTGTTATGGTTGACTAATAAATCGTCCAAAGAGTGAAGAAACGTCGGAAGAAACTTACCCATGATCCCACCACAAGAATGCTGTACAGCTTGAGCTTTTCGACGGATATGAGAAAGAAGATGGCAGCTGTGAGCTGGAACGCTCCACAGACGACGTATAGAGTGCTCCATAGTACCTGTAATGCCGTCCACAGTCGTTTGCAGGTCAGGCTCATTCCGTTCTGAAATAAAAAAAAATGAAAGAACTAGCTGAAGACCCCGCAGCTGCGGAAATAACGCCTATGTCCTGCTCCAGGGCCTCTATTCTTCAAATGATAGAAATTCTGCTCCCAGGGAGTCAAATTCTCTCGCTACTATGCATCTCATTGGTCAAAATCTTCGGTTTAAATCGGTTTCTATCACTTTTGCCCGATATTGATCGAAAGTAATTATCTTAGTCAAGACCAATAGAATTACTTTAAGCCGAAGATTTGGACCAATGAGAAGCATAGTAGTGAGATAATTTGACTCCCTAGGAGCAGAATTTCTATCAATTCGAGAATAAGGGCTCAGGACTCCAAGGGATCTAGTAATGAAATTCCCATCAAAATCCGTTCGGTAGTTTTTTGCGTGATGTTGGAACAGACAGACGAATAGACGGATAAAAATCTAGATGCTTTGGTAAAAAGCCGACACCAAAAGTTAAAAAAATATATTCAATGTACACATATGATCTTTCTAGAGATTTATTATATGTAAAGGGTGTCCAAAATTGGATGGTTTTGGGGGGTTCAAATTTCAAGACAGTATTTTTGATAAAAACTTCATTTCTATGTCACCGTCTTCGAGCTACTGTGGAAAGTCTGCATTTTGAGATAGGCCCTATAAATTTATTAATTGCATTTTTTTTACAGTTGTTAACCTAAAATTTAATTACCAAATCAGATTTCATGAGTCACTTTTAGTTTTTGAGATATTACACAAATTTGGTATTTTTCTTATGGAACACCCCAATTTATTTTTAATTTTTTTAATGCTTTTTTAATTGCCTTGAAAACGCTGTACCTCTTAAAAAAATCGGATAAATAGTTGTCGAGTTATTAAATATTTTCCATAAATCATATAGTAGGATGTGATAATTAAAAAAATATAGAGTGCCTTGGTTTACAATCAGAGCATAAAATATTGGTATATTAATTTATTATTGATATAATAGTAGGCCTTAAATTCAGTTAAGAAGAAATAGTTTTTTTATTTCTTCGTAACAAATTATTTTTATCATCTTAGATTGACAACCATGGCACATGGATTTTTTTAATAAGGTGGAGTCCCTCGGGCGTCCAACTTTTATCACAGCCTACGATTTATGGAAAATATTTAATAACTCGACAACTATTTAAAAAGAACTGGGGTGTTCCACCACGAAGACATTTTCATAAATAAAAAATACTTTTCAAAAAGCCCCCGTAGCTCGAAGACGGTTGACATATTGCAAAGGGGACTCGAATTTTCTCTATCTTCTCGAGAACTACCTGAAACCTCCAAAACGATTGAATTTTGGACACCCTGTACAGTTTACAATATATAACTATGAGATACTGTAATGCTCCAAGTGTTGCAAAATGTGTAACAATAATAACTTAGAAAAGCAATGAAAATAATTTAAAAATCAGGGTTGGCCATGGGCAAGGCCAAAGGTTCAAAATCTAGTGCGCATGCCTGAGGCAGAACAGTTTCTGGCTCTGCGTTTTTTCCAGGCTAACTTGATTGGGAGTTATTACCGCCACGACTTTTTTCGTAAAATGCAAATATCTCAGGGTTTACAATATGACTTTTCGTCAAACATCTGTGTTGAAAAAATAGTTCCATATTTTTCAAATTGGAAAAGGGAGAGTAAAAAAGAGAGAAGAAGAGAAAAATTCTGAGCTTTTTCATAGTGATATTTGCAAAAAAGGGGCAATCCTGCGTGCCCTTTATACCACCAATATATTTTTTGGTAACTCTTAAAGGTGAAACTTTGTTCCGTTAAATTTGTGCCCTCCGGCACCTGGCAGGTAACCCTAATTTGTATAAAAGTCTTATCTTATTGATTTAAACTTTATTACGCAAAAAAGAGAAAAATGAAAATGCGATATATAAGGCAGATTCACTGAGAGAATTTACATAAAATAAACCAAACGATATGTACTGAAGATCATACCTTTAGATTACATCGTCTTGATTTATCGGCTATTAGGCGCTTAAGTAGCAAATATTAGTCTGTAATAATTAATTGGCTCGCTCTCTATTTTACGCCACGGTAGTTAATCGATAAATGTATAATAGGCTACTTTACGTACGGGTGCTGATATATTGCTTTTAAGATCCCTTAAAAATGGAAATTTACCTTTGGCTTTACGGCCTTCCAGCAGTAGAAATTCGCAAGAAACAAGCATAATTCATTCTTGATTGATATACAATGGTGATAACTTTAAAGTCCGAAGCTGTATACAAAGTTCAAAATAAATCAAAATTCTAATATTTTAGTTCTTGACCTTTTATTCCCATGCATCGTCTATTTATTTTTTTTTACGTCGCCGTCGGAACAATCAGCTTCCTCTTTACTGATTCATGGTTAAATTCCTTTTACTTTTTCCTAACTTTTTCTTTCAACTTTACTCTTTTCTTTTTCCTTAAGTAAAAAGCTGGTTCATGCTAAAATTCCTTTTCCTTAGATTTATTCATTAATGTTGACACACTCGCGATTGTGGCCTTTTGCTGCTTGAAATATAAAAAAAAACAATCAATTTTGAGGTTAAAAAACGCCAACAAATATTTTGCGAGCCGTAAAGTTAAATGTTGGTTAACTTTCAAGGTCAGGAAAAAGATGCAAAAAAGGAACAAGCATGAACACCCACATCTGAATACATGAGATTTAATAATTGCTGAAGGAAAAAGTTACAGTAAAGTTTACAGAAAATTAATTTAAGCATGAACTAGACTTTAATCATCTTGCGGTAGTAGTAGTAGTCAAAACGTGATGATTTGCTTAACTACAGCTTTAAAAATCGAATAAGAAGTGTTTATTTACAATAAGTTGAAAAATTCCAAGAGCGTCAAATCATGAAGAAAGTCGGAAACAAGTTTGTGTGGTACGTGGCCAAAAATAGTGTTTTACCTAACAAGTGCGGAACGTGATACTTTTCCACACGCGACGGCAGTTGCACCAACGACGCGGGCGGAGTTCGGGCAAGCCGTCAAGGGCGGAAAACACAGACCGTCTAGAAAACATTATATTTTAATTTTTAGGTATTAAAATAGCTTAAAACTGTGTTTGTTTTTGCATTTTCTTTACATTTGAGTTGAAAAATATATCTAAAAAGTCGAATTGGACCAAAAAAATCGTTAAAAAGAAGCGTCCGTAAAAGTGCTTTTTACACACGCCGAGTGGAAAAGACACAGGGTAAATCCACGGCGTGCGGGAAATGCAACTTTCCGCACGCTAGTAGGAAAATGTTATTGTTTCAAGTTTGACAAAAATGATTCTCCCCAACCAGACAAACAGCACTCAATTTCGTATGCAGTTGAATTCTGGGTTTCGCTTCTAGATATAAAGGACATCAAAAATCGGCCAAAGGATGATGCACAGTTAGAGGGAAGTATAAGGTCTGTTATAAATGGTTACAGAACATTGGAAAAGGAATTCGTCATGTGTGCTCCGAGGTGTGCTCTAAACAAAATGCGCTGTAATTAATAGTAATTTATTTCATACTGTATTGTAATATACTCCATTACGTTATCGGATTCAGTCCGGGAAATGATACATTACATCACTGGTCCGGGAAAGTAATTTTCCAGAACTGAAATCGATATTTCAGTCCGGGAAATGATACATTACATCACTAGTCCGGTAAAGTAACTAAAAAAATAAGAATAAAATAATATATTTCCCACTTATAGTATGAAATAAAACGTTGCACGATACACGGCCGTGTTATGTTATGAAATTAAAGTACTCGTCTAGAAATTCCGGACTTGGCTCCTTCGGCGCCTTGTCCGTAAACATCTAGACTTGTACTTTAATAGAGCATTTTCCGGCCTTGTAACGTAAATTACTATTACGTTACAAGGCCGGGAAAAGTCTAGATGCTTACGGACAAGGCGACGAAAGAGCTGAGTCCCAAATTTCTAGACGAGTATTTTTTTCAGTCCGGGAAAATTATTTTCCTGGAATGGTGATGAAGTGTATCATTTCCCGGACTGAAGCAGATAACATAATGGAGTATATTTCAATACAGTATGAAATAAAAAATATTTTCCTACGAATACATATGACAATGATGGATTTCACACGATTTGCAGCCTTACAAAACGTTAAATTTCACTCGTGTGAAAAAATTTGTACGAAAAAGTCTACGATGACGTTAACTCTTATCATACTTTTCTGCAGATGTGTTGCAAAGTATTTTTCCACACAGTGAAGGCAACCAACTGCATACGAAATTGAGGGCTGTTTGTCTGGTTTCTGGATGCAACACAGTTTTATTAAACCCCGGATCTACTAATGAAAGTAACCTTTTTGAAATAATTTTTTTCACGATCATATAGAGCAAGACGACAATGACCACATAAGGCTGGTTCATGGTTAAATTCCTTTTTCTTTTCTGTAACTTTTTCCTTTAGCAATTATTAAATCTCATGTATTCAGTATTCATTCATGTGTTCATGTTTGTTCCTTTTCTGTATCTTTTTCCTTAAGCCTTAAAGAATGACCTTGAAAGTTGACTAATATTTAACTTTTACGGAAAAAGACGCGGAAAAATCGCGTTGCGCAAGTGCGGGCGACAAAATATTTGTTGATGTGTTTTAACCTCAAAATTTATTGTTTTTATTTAATTATTTGAAGCAGTAGTTGTTACAGAGGATATTGATCATGGTGCAAGAGTTTCCACATTTGTAGGATAAAAAGAATCCCAAATTTTATAAACAAAAGGCCAAAATCGCGAGCGCACCTGTCATTAGTGTCAATCTTAGTGACTAAAGTTAAGGAAATGGAATTTAACCATGAACCAGCCTATAGTGAGCAAGGGTACCAAGAATCATTTTTGTCAAACTTGAAACAATAAATTTGAGTCAAGTTGTAGAGTTTATCTGTTATTTGAAACTTTATGGGTTTGTTTTTACCGAAAAGTATTTTTTGTCCACATACACACAAACCTTTTTCCGATTTTCTTCATGATTTGACAGTCTTGGTATTTTTCAACTTTTTTATTTTAAATAAACACTTCTAATGCTCAAGCCATTATGGTAATTTAAGGCTTAAAATATTTTAACATAATTAAAGGGGTAACGTTTTTGTTTAAGCAATTTTTATTATATTTTTCACATTTTTATGCCATGATTTTGCTTTCATTTTAAAGCTTTCTTTCCAAACTTTCCATTTTTATAATAAAACACTCAAATTTTTCGAGTTTTCACTGTTTTTTAGGCGGTCAAAAAAAGTACTGCCAAAAAACATTTTTTATCTGTTAAAATTAAAAATATTTAGAGAGAGAGAGGGCAGAATTTTAGAGGTAGATGGAGAGCTAATTTAGTGAAGTGAAAATTTATTTAAGGTTGTTGAAGAGAGATAGCAGGCTGTAAAAAAGTATTTTAGAGAGAAATGAAAATAATATAAGGCAATTGTTTACTGTGCATACGATTTTTATTTTATCATTTCTATACAAAAAATAGCAAAAATTGTAATTTTTCAAAGCATAAAGTGTGTAAGACATACTGTGGTATTAATTTCTTTTAATCAAAGTTCTTTACAGTCTTTAAATTTACCAAAAAAAGTGCCTTACTATAAGTGTATTTGCACATCTAAAAATCAAAAATTTTAAGCCTATCATCAAGTTTTGACAGGTGAAAATACTTTTGAGTGAAACAGAAGATGCTATCCTAATTATCCAAAGCCTACTTACTAGATATAGGTAGTGCCATAATACACTATCAATTAATATAAAATTTTAAAATAATGATACATTTAAAAAAATGCGCTTTTTATATTTAAAAAAAAAATTGAAAAAAAAAACTGTCGGAGTTGATGGGGCGTTTTAAAAATTTTTGATTTTACTTGTTGATGGACCGATTGATCAAATCTTTTGCTAACAACAACAAAATAACCTTTACAACCCGTAAAATTTAACTTTGATTGTTAATATAATTTATCTAAATAATAAAATGGCTAACGACTATACGATGGTTATCGTCAAAATTATGTCATGTTGTAGATTCGTTTTCAAGGACTGATAAGCTACCTTTAAATTCTACCAACATGGTTTATCTGGTCACATCAAATGACTTTGCTAGTCACGAAAGAATTTATAAATACGCAATCTAAACAAAGTTGCGATTTTTTTTAACATCAATCACGTCGAGTTTTTCATTAGCTCCCGACTAAAAAGAGGGTATTATAACTTTGCCCCTATGTCTGTCTGTGTGTCTGTGCTCATGTAGCTCTCGAACTAGTAAACCGATTTCGATTCGGTTTTTTTTTCTGTTTGGAGCCTATCCTTCTGGAAGTGCTGTTAGTTGTGTTCGATAAAAACAGATAACACGCTTTATGGCACCGATGTCAAGAAATTTGAGATATGACTGAATATAATCGGGTGTAACTTCTGAACCGTTAATCCGATTATGATAAAATTAGTTTTGCAGATGTAGATTAGGCACTAGTTTATTTCAGTTTCGCCAGGTAAAAAAAAATCGCTTCAGGGGCTCAGAAAACAAGTAGTTGTTGCAGGTTTTATTTTTTTTTTATTTTGCCTGTTACACTTATAACAGAAGTTGTTAATGGGTTTAATTAGTTGTAATGAAAGTGCAAGATAACGTAATTCTGTGTTTTGATATTTTTTGTTTGTTTGAATAATTGTTATTATTATGTGCAAGAAAACGGTTTGCTCTAAATTCTCGTGCATATTATTTCGTTTTTGCTTTTTAATCAAAACTATCAAACGGTATCGAAACAGAAAACGGTACCTAATTGTAACGTATGTAATGTTAGTTTCTATTAACAAACGGGTGTATTTTATTACTTAATTGTTGTTATTAATAAATCAAATAAGTTTTATTGAAGTATAACGGGAAATTACCCTACAGGCAATTACTATTTACTTCCAACAATAAGCCAGTGATATAATTTTAGATAAGTCATCACATCAGTGTGGTAATATATATTTCCTAACAAATAATTGTTTTTTAATAACACTGCGTTACAAATTAAAAAAAAATAAGTACCCACTTCAATTCTTCCTGTTAATTCATTCATACACATCACTAAATAAGAACACATACACCTCATTCCCAATTCTCCGGATTAATTTCAATATGGCGGCTGACAATTGAACACAGAAGCTAAATTGAACTGTCATTGTCAAAAAACTGGTCTACAGCAATTTGGAATACTTTTTTTTCTATCACGTAGGGGAACGTGGGGCAAAACCGGGTAGTGAGGCATTTAACTCCTTACCGGACGGTGTCATTTATAAACCTAAGGCAACAAATTACTCTTGCCAGCAGCGTTGCCAGTTGCCAGTGATTTTTCAGTAGATCTACTGCTTTGGGGTCTTTGTCTACCGTTTTTGCGGTGGAATGTACTTACTGCTTTTTTCGGTTTTCAAAAAATATGAGCAGCAGATTTACTGGTTTTTTTCAAGAAAATTTATACATAAAATAATTATAGTTTTTGTCTGTAAAATAAATGATATAAAACGCCCACTTTGATTATAACATCAGCTCCATGTTTTTATGTCTGTGGTCGATTTTCAATATCGCGCCCACAGATGTAAAAACCTTGCATTGCTAATAACTATGGGAAATTTTCATGAAAATCCCTGCCGCGTGTCTTCCGCCATCTTCGCCGCCATGATGTGGATATTTAGGGTGGCGACATTGGTTTCCTTAATTTTAAATGGTAGTGTGGGAACACTGACCTTCAACAGTGTTAAAATATGATTGAATTTAACGTTTCTTTGAAAGGTTATTTTTGTTGTTGTTTTTTAATACAAAAACAAAAAAGTAAAGAAACAAGCCATAAACAAATGCTCCAACGGTCACGCCATTTATCTCTCTAATTTGGTCTGGAGTATGTGCAGGTTTCGAACAAATAAATCACAACATGGAAAAATTGCCCCCCCAATTTATAAACTCAAAGGGTACTGTTAAGCCACACGTTATAAATTATAAACGCTCGGTTCAACCATTGCTGCTGGTGCTCCCGCTGAAGATACACCTTGATTAAGTTAATCTGAATCTGCACAGGAACTAAAACAGCTAAGAACAGATGCATCAACGTGATACAGTAATAAAAAATAAATTAATAGAGGGAGATACTGACTTTGATAATAGCGTATATGGATCAGCTGAAAGCCAGAGCCATGGCAAGCCAAGCAACATTTAGCGATCACAAAAAAAGTACATCTTTCGCACATGGAGTCGAGCATGGAGTTTTACAATCGCGGAAAAACCTATTAACTAACATCTGTGTCGACCATACCTTCTCTAAGTTAACAAGTTATTACTAAGATATCCTTGATTTTTCGTAAGTTTTCAGCATTCAACAATCAACATTTGTAGCTCTATCTTTTATGAAGGATGTGGGATTTTGCTCAAAACTGCATATGTTGTAGGTCTCATTGTCCTGATAAAAATCTATCATCGCTCCACAGTGATCTGGTATGTGGTTTTCGAGATACTGCGGTCAAAGTGTTTGGTATTCCGGTTTTTTCCTAAAATCAATTTTTGAACTTTTTGTTAAAATATAAATAATGTTTATGAACCAAATTGTAGTCTGAGAATAAGTAGCAGAAAAATATAGTTTGCGTCGCACTGGCATCACAAATATAAAAAATATTAAATGCATATAACCAAGAAATGACCTTTTTAACAAAAGTCAAATTTCAATTTTTATGTTGTCCCTTAGTATCTAACAAACATGCTTTGAAAAAAAAAACTTTTGTAACATTTTTAGCCATTTTTGTTGATTTTAGTAAAATGGGTATATTGATTACTATGGGGCAATGATAGATTTTCATCAAAGACCTTCAACTAAAATAGACCCATCAAGTCATTCATAAATCGCTTTGAAACGCGATCAGTCGTTAGATTTAGGGAAAACCATTTTATTTTCCACTGGCAACGCTGCACCAGGCATGCTCCCCCTCATACATGCTCCATCCACCAAACTTTTAGTAGCGGACAGGAGCGACTCGTTATTTATAAATGTAAAAAAGGTGGTCTTTTGTTTTTAGACTTGTTAAATATTTATGAAAATACATTTAAAATTTTTTTATACTTAACAGTTGATACCGAGTTATGGAGAGGGTCTCAATTATGTTTCCTAATTGCGTGCGTAAACTTTTTCGCACGCATTTACAAATGTTTGGATTTTCCGCACGCGTTGCAAAAAAACATAAAAAAATGTTTACACAAAATATGGAGTGCCTGTAGAACTTTATTAAAAAATTAGCCTACGTAATACTTATTTATTTACCTAACTAGTGCGGAAAGTGGTACTTTTGCGCAGTTGACCGAACGTCACTACGAGCCACCAATTATTTTTAAAAAATAAAAATTTTATTTTGTTGAACAAAAAATTAAGTAAAACCTTAATGAACATCGTTATAATTTATACTTCATTTTAAATTTTTTTCGATATAAAAAAAAGAGTGCGAAAAAGTAACCGTATTAGTGCGGAAAAGTAACTTTACTTTTCCGCACTAGTTATGCCACTTTCCGTATGTTCGTAGTAAAAAGTATTTTTCGAGCACAGCGTGAATTTTAGGTCCATTTAGACTTTTAGATGCATTTAGATTAAATTAAAAATCGAGAGAAAATTCGTTTATTATTTTAATTTCAAAAATACATACTTATTAGAAGTTTTTTTATTCAAGTTGGAAACTAAACAGATGCGTAGTTGCTTTTTCGCCTTTGACCTCCGTCACGTGCAGAAAAGTGTCACCTTCCGCACTTGTTAGGTAAATAACTATTGTGAAAAAATATATACAGCATTTTGTAAAAACAGCTAAATCAATGTGGAAAATTTAAAAATAAAAGAAATATTCTGAAAAAGTAAAGTATATTATAGATGTTAATGAGGGTTTTCCATTGTTTAAAAATAAATAATATATGCTATAATTTTTATTTAACTCATAGAAAATTATCCATACGTTTTTATTAAATAATTTTTTTTTTATGTAGAGTAGGTTAAATTTTTGTTTGTTTTTCTTATTTCAATTTTGTAAAAATTATACTGCCTTCCTTAACTAAAAATCAGTCAAAATAAATTATTTCCCTATGGAGTTACTGCTCTTTAGTTAAGGACGGCATATGATATAAAGAATGTATGTTTGTTTATAATATTTACATATAATAACAACTCGTAAAAAATGGCTTCGTGATCATGCGCGAAATGTGATTTTACATTATATAAATAACATAACATAAAAAGATAAAAGTTGGGCATCTTTTTATGTTTCATGTTATGTTATTTTATGTTACTCTTCTGCATAAACACCAATAGGGTTTGTCATAAACTCAACTCTTATTTCATTTTATGTTATGTCTTAGTTTATGCCTTATCTTATCTTATTTTTCTGTATAAATCCAGCATTACCTACCTATTTTGTCCATCATATTTTATACTCAGAAAAACCTTGGCATAAAAATGAGCTGACTATAGATAATATTAAAACTATGAAAGTAGCTAGTTATAAATAAATACCATACGCACATCTTACATTCTTTTTCTACTTATGTAGGATATTCAAAAATGTCGCAGATGGGGTTGTTTGATTATACCAATTATAGTGTAAATAATTAAGGTTGATTACTATATTGTTTTTATTAGAAATTCGCGAAAATATCCAAAAAAAAAAGTTATTTATTTTCTATATTTATTAATTATATTTTATATTTATTGCAAAACAAGTTGCACGCCAATGGCGACCTATGAAAAGATGGCGTCGGACAGCATATGATAACTAACCTGTGAAATATTTGGTTTTCACCGGCAATCTCCAGTTTTCGGTACACCACGCACTTTGCCATATCACTATTCTCACAAACACTGAAAAATCTATCGAAAAAATATTAAAAACTGTCCAATATCTGTAATATACTACACTACTACGACAACTGCGTCTACAAATAATGAATGGAGCATAGTACACACGATTATATAGCTGACCCGCCACAAATGCGAGGTTGCCAGGTTGTTGTAGGTTTAATTCCCGATCTTTCCGCACTAGTTAGGTAAATAAATAAGTATTACGTAGGCTAATTTTTTAATAAAGTTCTACAGGCACTCCATATTTTGTGTATGTCTTGACATTTAATAGATTAAAAACATTTTTTTATGTTTTTTTGCAACGCGTGCGGGAAATCCAAACATTTCGCATGTAAATGCGTGCGAAAAAGTTTACGCACGCAATTAGGAAACATAATTCTCTCTCTCTCTCTCTCTTCATAACTCGGTATCAACTATTAAGTATAAAAAAATTTTAAATGTATTTTCATAAATATTTAACAAGTCTAAAAACAAAAGACCACCTTTTTTACATGCCTGGTGCAGCGTTGCCAGTGGAAAATAAAATGGTTTTCCCTAAATCAAACGACTGATCGCGTTTCAAAGCGATTTATGAATGACTTGATGGGTCTATTTTAGTTGAAGGTCTTTGGTCACAATGCGTATTTTTTCTATCGGCCGTTCGTATAAACAAGCTAAATGATGCATACCCATACAGTTTTGAGCACCAATGCGAAAGGTGTGTAACTGCTGCAAAGGGTTAAGTATTTTGTACGAAAACTCGGTACAAGGTTGTATATATATTTTTAAAAATTAACTTGCGCACTGCTAACTTTAGGTTATACACATATTTGAGTTTTAGTGAAAGAAGACGTATAGATGCTAATTAAATACCAAGTAACCAATTAAAATTTTGTGCCCTTGTAGTTTTGCGACATATGGCCTGCACTGCTAGGTACCCATTAAAGATAGAATTGCACCATGCTAGAATGGTCCAGAAAAGTCGTAGAGTGGTGTTATTGGTCCAGAAAATTAAATGCTAATTAAATGCTGCCATTTCAATAAGAAAATTCCATATTTTTCACTGTTTTCTGCATATTTTTTAAAATTAACTTGGTGCACTGCTATCTTTAAAGGGTAGCTAGCAGTGTAGG
This sequence comes from Oxystoma pomonae, assembly GCA_963921995.1. Lineage (NCBI taxonomy): Eukaryota > Metazoa > Arthropoda > Insecta > Coleoptera > Brentidae > Oxystoma > Oxystoma pomonae. Next base: position 43,249,039 of record OY998169.1, on the reverse strand, counting down.
CCATATCTCAGAAACTACAAGAGCACAAAATTTAATTAGCACCTAAATAGCACTAATTTATTTCAATATCAAAAACACCACCAACGTCTTCTTTCAAGAGAACTTAAATATGTGTACGACCTAAAGTTAGCAGTGCATTTAAAAAATATGCAGAAAAAAAGGACCAAATACAATTTTTCTTATTGAAATGGCAGCACAAAATTACTGCTATCTTTAACGGGCAGCTAGCAGTGCAGGTCATATCTCGGAAATTACAAGAGCAGAACATTTTGTAACTTGGCATTTAATCAGGACTTTATTAGCACTAATTTTTTCAATCATAAAATCTTTGCACTGCTGACGTTGTGCTGCTAAATTTAGGGACGTGAATGAAGATTTAAATAAGCCCACTTCGACAGTCGTATAAAAACACTTTAATCAAACTTTTAACTCAATACCCGGTTTTGGCCGTGGCGTGAGGGCAAAACCGTATTAACCTTATTTTTTGTTAAAGCCATTTTTAAGGATTTTTTTGCAAAATTTAATCGGTGTATTCTGTAGATAAGGGTTTGTGTACTTAGTAGTTTGGCAACTAAGTACACAAACCCTTATCTACAGAATAAACCGATGAAATTTTGAAAAAAAATCCCTAAAAATGACTTTAACAAAAAATAATGTCGATTATAAATCAAAATTATTCAGTGATATAAATTGTTTTTAACTAAGCAATCCGGTTTTGCCCCTCCTTCCCCTACTGTTTTTTAGGTACGGTAGGGAAAAGAAATAAAAAATAAACGTCCAGCATAAAAATAGTTGTATTTAATTATCAATGTAATTCAAATAAAACTGCCGACTAAACTTGTTATTAATATATTTGCCCATATAATATAATAGATATGGTAAAAAGTTTATATCATACAAGAAAATTAAATATATTTAAGATTTTCTTTTGTGTTGAGAAGTATCTTCTTCTTTTAAACGCCAGCAGTAATATCTTAACATACGTGCCCCTCAACGACATTGAAATCGTTCCTCAAGCCTTTCATATCCTGATGAAACTATTCCTCTCACATCACGATCACAGTCACCATCATAAATGATAGAAAAAAAATAGGGTTAGGTTTGGCTGGCAGAGAAGTAGTTTGTCTATGGTCACCATCCTATTTAACAAATATCCAACCAAAACATAAAATAACCACGTGAAATAAACCTATTTTCTCAATAATGATTCCATCTATACAAATAATAAATCTATAAATTTTACCTCCCTCTATTTGTCCCTCTGTTTGTTTGTTCAGTATCACGCAAAAGCTGCTAAACGGAAATAGAAATTATGACTATTTAAAGTAAAACCGGGAAAAAATATTGAACAAAGCCGGTATTCGACTGGATGGAAGGGTTTGAAGAGCAGAAGGTTGGTGTAAAGGGGAAGGGGCGTGAGGCGGACGAAGAAAGCAATAATTTAAAACAAACGAACGAACTAGCAGGCAATAGCTAATTTACTAATATGGACAAAATGAGTGTCGCCTAAACAAACAGCTTATCGGTGTGTACCTCAAAAACAGGACGTGATAAAAACAAAAGACTCACATGTCGGTACTCTCCTTCAAAAAATATTTAAAGACAAAAATAATCGAAAGCCAACAATACTAATAACTTTAATTTTTTTTTCTTTTAGTTATTGATAAAAATATATTACTTGGTAGACTATCTATTGTTATTAATCTTATTAAACTATATTTTAATGTGATTTAATTCTAAGGTACCTGATACTAAGATTTTGTTTAATTTATAAGATTATTATTTTTTGTTTCTTTTTGTTTTTTCTTTACGTTTTATATCATTAATTTTTATAGGTTTATCTTGTATTATTTTTTCTGTCTCTCTTTGTTGTATTTTATTTGAACTATTGTACCTTATTTTTGTTTTATGTATTATGCTCGGTTAAGTTAACAGCTAGTAGCTGCCCTACGCCGAGGTAAAAATAAAAGCCCTTTTATTATTTATTTATTTATTCACTACCTACATACTATAACTAAAAGAAAACTATAATGGCAATCAGTTTTTCGGTCACGCACAGCGGCGTACTGAGAAAAAGTGGGGCCCGGGGCGGTATCTTTAGATGCCCCTCCCCTCTAATTTTTCTATATACTTATCTTAGTTTTATTTGAAAAAAACACAATATTAAATCCTAAAATTTTTAAAAATATGATATTTACAGGTACCTATTTGCAAAAAATAAATTTAAGTCAACTAAAAAAGTTCAAAAAACATCATTTTAGTAACTGTTTCCAGATAACTAAAGCATGGCTTTTTTGGTTACCGATGCAAAAAAAGATTTCCGTCTGTTTGTTACCGAGAATTAAAGAGAAATAGCGGAAAATAGTAACATTGAAAAAATCTAATTATTCTTGCCTAAAAATTAAGCCATTTCCGCCAGTTTTCACCAGTAAAAATGTCGCAACAATGAACGTCACCGAGTAAAAAGGCGCATCGCTATGGAAATTATTGTTATTTCATTTACCAGCCGCCTTGATTTATAGTGTAAAGTTGGTGTCTTGCGAGAAGTGCTCTTCGTTCGAGATTTTTGAAAGAATTTTCCTATTTTTCTTGGATTTTTTGATAAAGGTATAAAAAAAATAGTGTTAACAACTTGCGGTTAAACTGTGCTTTTTTTACTCGCTTTTTTAAATACCTCGCTGCGTTCGTTATTTAAACCAAGGCTTGTAAAAAAGCACTATTTTAGCCACTAGTTGTGAAAATACTATTTTTCTACCATTTACCGTTGCAAACGCTTGCATAGTTTCATTAAATTCGATGTTTTTGGCCACTTTGATCTCAATGGATAAAATCGCCAAACTTATTATCCATTCTTGGTTCATAAGCTCATTGTGGAGTACAAATAATTTTTAATCAATTTTAATTTCGAAAAACTGCTCTCGCATGTAGCGTTTGAAACGCAGAATGTAATAAATACTTTCAGATTTAAAAAAATAATTGAAACATATTTAACAATTTTAAGAAAATCTAAACAACTCCAAGACGAACAATAATTTTTATTACCAAAGAATTAAAGGGATGGTAAAACTAATAAAATGAAAAATATATTTTTTAGGGTTTCAACTTTGGGAACAATAACTTTCTTCGAGTAATACAATAAGTAAGTGTAAGATTTTTATGTCTGACAATTTTGTCAGTTCTTGACTACACATACTGTTTCAAATTATTAAACAAAAATTAAACTATAACTTGGATCATTTTTTGAAATAGAAAATCTGTGATTGAAGCACTTTTCTCCTAGACGGATGCTAGACAGACTGAGAGAGAGATTGTGCGTACCGGAATTCCGGATATCTTTTTCTATCATTTTAGGTATCTTATACCTACCTATTTATGCATGAATGACGATGAGTTCTGGCTTTTATCTTATCCCTGCCAAAAAAAACTTAAAGAACCGTGTTCGATCTCTTAGAAAAGCTTTACGAGATTTTTTATAATGTTTTACCGGGATATACATGTTTTCTATGAGGTATTAAACAAACTTAAAAATCTAATAAAATCTCATGAAGTACGAATTTTTTCTATCAACTTGGCTCGTAGAATCTTATAAAATCCTTTAAACAGCATAAAAACTCACAAACATTCATAAGAATCTATGTGGTTTTCGTACCTGGGATAACTTAGAGTAGGTTTTTGGATAATTGTGTACATGTAGGATACCAAGGGGGCCCCCCGTACCCCCACGCCCCCCGTCAGTACGCCACTGGTCACGCAGTGTAATTAATAAAAAAGTTATAAGCAATGAGTATAACCATTCTTATAAGTTCATAAAATATTTTTTATACCTTCACTAAAAACCGGAGTTTAGTAACTGTCCGCAAATAACTAAACTATGGTTTTTTTGGTAACCGGTGCAAGCAAACTTTTTTTTCTTGATCAACGGTGCAAAAAAATAACAATGGCAAAAAACCCACCCGATTTTTCCGAAAAAAATTTCAAACAAAAGGTATTTTTTAATTTTGTGTCTGAAGTCGTGAAATAATCTTACCAAAACCATTTGTGCATCTAATTTATCCTGTGGAAAAAAATCTTTTTTATTTATTTATTTAATAACCTTAAAAATGTCAAATGCTATGTTATGGATATATATTTTGTTATAGTCGATTGAGATTTTTTATGGGCTTTCCGTCTAATAAGTTTTTTTTACCCCTTTTAAAGGGTGAAATCTAACCCCACTTAAGCCCTTTTAAAAAGAAAATGGACTGAACATTTTTTTCATTTTAATAAAAAAAACAGAAATTAAAAAATAGATAGAGATTAAAATGTATTTCTAAACTAAAAAGTTAAGTAAGGTTTGATTAAAAACACATTTAGGTCTCTCAGAATATGCGCCCAATATTAAACTTTTATAAACAGTATTATAAACTTTTTGTTAAGATTTTTTTTTTGCTATTTGTTTAGGAATACAAATTTTTTGCACTTTTTAGGGACCAAAAACCCATTTTAGTCTCCAAAATTAATTAATAAACTTAAATTCAGTGACAACAAAGTGTCTTTTTATCCCAGAGCGAATTGGAACACTCGCTTCGCTCAGGCTACACATTTTCGCCACTTTACTCCCTTGGTAAATAATGTACTATTTTTACTACACTATTTCGCTTAAGTCTAGCATCTGTTGTGGTTAAGAATAATTTATGTGACAGTTTTTGGATTTCTTAAATAAAAAATCTATTATAATTTAGCTTTTTGAATTTCTGTTACCATTTTAATTTCATTAATAAAGCTTTTTGAATAATTATTAATCTGTACGCCACTGGAATTAGTGTCAGTTTTAAATATTGCCTTAGAACGCGGGTCTACAATGTTGCCATTTAAAGTCCTCCGCAATTCCCTTAGATTTGGTGACTGATTTCGAAAAATTGCCTTTAGTACACGGAGTGCGCCTTCTAGATTATTTTAATTTCTTTGGCAGTCTCCAAATATTCACAAAAAAAAACATTTGGAAAATGCCACAAACTAACAAACAGTCAGAAATTGAAATGACTAACAAAAGTGATGTGCAGAATTTAAAGACCGAGTAGGAGGCGACCATTGCTGTGTTATCCATCAGTCACCTTTGATTGAGTATTTTCCTGTTTTTTTTTAGATTTTTTGATAAAAACAATTAAATAGTGTCTAGAACGGCCATAAACTGGGGTTTCTTTTACTCGCTTTGGAAAAAATCACTATTTTAGCAGCTAGTTGTAAAAGCTACTAATTGATACCTCAGTATACTTAAAAACAAACATTGTAGTTTGCGTTAAGAATTTGAAAATGCCCTTGCCTTTTCCGAAAAAAAAACCGTAGCGATAATAACTCTCACAATCAAGTTAGCCTGGAAAAAATGCAGAGCCAAAAACTCTTCTGGGCGCAAGCAGACTGCGTCAGGCATGCGCAGTAGATTTTTCGCCTTGCCAAGGCCGACCCTGATTTTTACGTTATTTTCTTTGTTTTTCGAAGTTATTATTGTTACACATTTTGCGATCCTTGGGCCATTATAGAATCTCATAGTTATATGGGAGAAACTATGGCCCTATATAGTTTTTATGTGTTTTTTTTAGTTGTTTCTGTTATGAAACCTTACAAAACCAGACATTATTATACTATTTGATTCGATTCGCTAATGAATTTGTTTTAGTACGTGCCAAAAATGTTAATGGCTCCTTGAACGAAAATGACTTGTGCATGCAACTATAAATATAACAAACATCATAATATTTAATTCTAGACACAGGGTCGTTATACCAACTTACTTAAATTTTATTAAAATTTGTCAATTTAATGTCAAAAATATGTTTTTAGTGGTTACTATTATTTGGCTTTGACTGATTTTATTGCTAGATGACTTTTATTTAACTTTTTATGTTCTTTTAGACGCCATCAAACCTAACCTAAAACTCAAGACCAAAAAATATAATTGCGTGTAAAAAAGTGAGTTTAATGACAATTTTTCGCAAACAAAAAGAAAGGGTTATTAACTTACCTACTGCTGTTATCCCAAAAGTTTAAAATTAGGATTATTAGGTCTCATTTAAACAAAATTTCGGTGTCTCTGGCACATTTTCTGTTTACTCATTAAATTAATGTTTAGTCTGTGGATCCTAATTTTAGGCCCATTTCCCAGACTTTGATGCATGCACTGCATGCATCTGAGGTGAATATATTCTCCCGAAAATCGTGTAATTATATTCAAAAAGATATTTTTGGTTTTACAAAAGTGTTTTTCAGGCAGGAAATAGGTAGTATTGTAGCAGTAGTTTTGGTTTGCTAAAATAAATAAACGTTACTATACTCTGTGCCATACTTTTAGCGTTGTATGACGTAATCACAAAATATTTTTTTACTTGTTAAGTTTCAATTTCTTTATTTAAACGTTTAGACTTTGCAAAATTAGATTTTAATTTTACAGTTTTTCATATTCTTCTGCCATCTCCTGCCTTCCTAAAGACAAAATAATAGTTTTCACAACTAGTGGCTAAAATAGTGCTCTTTTTACAAGCGTTGGTTTAAATAACGAGCGGAGCGAGCTATTTAAAAACACGAGTAAAATAAGCACAGTTTAGCCGCGAGTTGTTAACACTATTTTTTTTAATACCTTTATCAAAAAATCCAAGAAAAACAGGAAAATACTTTTTTTATACCTTCATCAAAAACATGATTTTAGTAACTGTCTGCAGATAACTAAAGCATGGCTTTTTTGGTTACCGATGCAAAAAAAAACTTTTACTTGGTGACGTTCATTGTTGCGACATTTTAATCTTTGACAGTTTGATATTTTGAAGATGTTTTTAAATGATTTTTTAATAAATACTTTGTATTTTCCGCTATTTCTCTTTAATTTTGGGTAAAAAACGGAAGGAAATCTTTTTTTGCACTCCTGATCAAAAAAGTTTTTTTGCATCGGTAACCAAAAAAGTCATGCTTTAGTTATCTACAGACAGTTACTAAAATCATGTTTTTGATGAAGGTATAAAAAAAAAGTTTTTTCTACCACTTATAGTAACTTAAAAGTCTATGAAAAATTAAAGACTATACTATGTTAACTACAGTAGGAAAGAAATCATCTTGATCGAAACAAGTCGTTTTGTTCACGCCGTGCCACAGAACTTTTGCTCAAACACCTTTTAGATTAACATTTTATTTAGTTACCCTGGCAACTGAATAACCAAGTCAATTAAAACTTTATGAAGTTGGTAAATTTAAAAACGTTATGGTTTGCTGGTGTCTTATCAAACTAAAAATGGCAAAAATATAATTTTAAAATTATTTTATTTTAAACTCAACGTGTACAACTTTTAGGTATTTTAGGAAGAATTTTTCAAAAATACTAACTTTAGTGCAAAAAAAACTACTTACAGTATTTTCCACCGGAAGTTTATACAGATTTAATTGACGTCAACTCAGAGCAAGAATTTTCGATTTGACGTTTGGTAATTTTGTTTCTCTCTAAAACGACAGTTGGTTACAGTTGGACCCGTGAGTGCCGCATAGTTTTGTTTAATTTTACTTTTATCATGTTTATTGATAATATTGTTATTAAAATATCATAATAGTAGTTTTCAAAACTAGTGGCTAAAATAATGCTTTTTTTACGAGCGCAGCGAGGTATTTAAAAACGCGAGTAAAAAAAGCACAGTTTAGCTGCGAGTTTTTAACACTATTTTTTTAAAACACCTTTATCAAAAAATCCAAGAAAAAGAGGAAAGTACTTTTTTTAAAAAACCTTCATCAAAAACATGATTTTAGTAATTGTCTCCAGATAACTAAAGCATGACTTTTTTCGTTACCAATGCAAAAAAAAAAAATTATCACGGGTACAAAAAAATCCTTTCAAAACCTCGTCAAAATCTCAAACTGTCAAAGATTAAAATGTCGCAACCATGAACGTCACCGAATAAAAAGGCACATTGCTATGGAAACCATTGTTATTTCATTTACTAGCCGCCTTGATTTATAGTGTAAAGATGGTGTGTTGCGAGAAGTGCTCTTCGTTCGAGATTATTAAAACTATTTTCTTGTTTTTCTAGGATTTTTTGATAAAGGTATTAAAAAAAAATAGTGTTAACAACTCGCGTGTAACTGTCCTTTTTTACTCGCGTTTTTAAATACCTCGCTGCGCTCGTTATTTAAACCAACGCTTGGAAAAAAGCACTATTTTAGCCACTAGTTGCGAAAACTACTATTTTTGCACAATTTACATTACATTTTTTTTATAACATGCCAGTTGCGAAAAGTGCAAACAATGAAAAATAAAACGGATGCGTGTCAAACTAGGTTTACTGTTGGCACAACTGTAAGGTATTTTTAAGTACATTTTTGTTTTTCACTTCTGAACAAGACTTATTATAAAGTTATAAAACCATAAGATTTGTAAAATAAGTTTTAGTAGGTAGAATTTGATATTACTCTTGATAAAGCTACACAGCGAAACATATTTTTATTTTTTGTTTCAATATACTGGAATTTAGTAGACAGTTGTTTAATTTTCCGTATAGATTATGGAGTTCCACCCAGTAAAGGCAGAGTCAATTCAATTTTTTAATAATACCAAACATAAACCCCTTTCTACTTGGCATATGGGTATAAAAAAATAAGTAGGCGATTTATATGGGAAATAATACCTTTGTTTAAAAAATTTTTCGCTCAATAAAGTTTTTAATAGAGTAAAGGATGTTTCAATGACTGCGGATAAACTTTTCAAGTTCATGAGAAAACCCAATTCATGAGAAAACCCAAGACAAAAAAGAAACACTTCAAACAAAACAATACAAAAATGAAAGTCAAGTTCATGGACGAAATCTAGATGAAAATTACGTAAAGAGGTTTTATTTAAAACTATATTGTAATAAACCTTATTATGTTATCGGTTTCAGTCCGGGAAATGATACATTACATCACTAGACTAAAATTTTTATTAATGCAAGTTACAATTAAGTTACTTATGAACGTTAACCGTAATACTGCTGTTTGAATTATTTTACATGGGTACCGTACGTATATATGAAATTACTTTTTAGCATATTTTATTTCTTTTGACGCTTACTTTAGTGGAGTATAATAGTAGTTTACATACCAAGCATGTTATGATGGTCATTATATGCGAATATGAAGTTTGAGACGCGAGCCGAAAGCCTTAATTTATCTAAGTGTGTAATGATTATAACATGAAAGTTAGTGTACTATACTTTACCTACGACCAATGAAAATTTCATTATAAACATCATACATCTATGATTATACATACTTTCTATGATTTATAGGCAACATTACTGTTTCTAAGAGAATTAAGACAAAATTGTGACATTTAAGTTTTTGAAATTTAAAAATGTTTGAATTTTGAAGTGTTTTTGGAATTTTGAAAATGTTTAAATATTTGATTTTTTTTTATTTTGAAATATTTCAAAAATTTTTTGAATGTTTTTTCGAATATTTGAAATATTTTTAAATTTTTAACAATTTTTGAAAATTTTAAAACTTTTCAAAATTTTCAACTTTTAAAAACTTTAAAAATGTTGAAAAATTAAAATTATTTATTTACATTTTTGCGTCAATCAGTGTCCTTATGAAAGAAATTTTCATCGCTTACGATTTACGTCTAAGCGTCATTTTGATCCTAGGACCGTAAATGATCCTTTACAGTCGTGTTAGGAAGCTCGTTAAACAGTGGCGGTCTCAGGGGGGGCTTTTCTCCAGAAAAAAGTAGATAACAAAGATGCTGATGGTAACCCTGAAGTCCTTGGAGAAAAAACGAGAAATTGCAGAACGTTCCTTTAAAGACATTCTAGAATCCCTCCATAGTTTTGGGACAGTTTCACCTTCAATCAACACCGTTCTCAACTAAAAAGCCAGTTACTCCTATAGTCCAATTTTTCGATGAGCGTACTGACGTCACTTTTTTGGATCTCTATTTGATACATTATTTTAGACAACGACAATAAATATGTAAAAAAAAAGTCAAGTCGTCGTTGTTTCAACTGTTACTTCAAATTGACAATAACAAATTATCTGACATGCGAACTGTTGACAACAAAGAAATACGTTTTCAGAGGCAATAATGACGTCACTCCGCTCACCAAAAAATTGGACTATACCACCTAAGTGCTAAAGTACTAAAACGAAAATGAGTTAACTGGCTTTTTCGTGGAAAACGGTGTTGCTTCAACAAAATGAATCTCGTGTCCGCAAATAAAAATGAAAACAAAACTGGTTGCATATCGGACAAAGCGTTTTTGTTTCTCACTTCATTGCGACCAGGCCTCCAATGTCTAATGGAAAATCCAGACACCTACAGACCTGTTTCATCCTTATTAGGAATCATCAGGGAGTCAGTCAAAAAGTTTGTAATCCTTGGGGACGTAGTAACTGTGTGCGCCACCTGTCGAATAAACCGAGAAATAAAAACAACAAAATTGAAAAGTGCAAGACACTGTATTCGACACACCAATAATAAACAAACGCATGACGTACTTACCGCGAAAACCATTGGAAATACAGAACAGTATTATAGAGTTTCTATTTATAAACAAGTTTTGGACAAAATCATTTTAGACATAAAAAAAAGTAAATGTCCTTTCTAAATACTATAAACTGGCTGATTAATCCAAAACGCAAATTCTTGAACTTTTGGCCAGAAGTATGCAAAAGCTTAAAGCCAAACATACCTGATAACGTTTTCGAGGCAATGAACAAGTGTGGCGATATTTTTCCGTTGATACAAATATTCTTGGATGTTTGCCAGTAAGTAATGCTTCGTCAGAAAGAAGCTTTTCATGCCTCAGAAGATTAAAAACACTAGGACGGAAATTCGTCGGACGGCTTAGCGTTGCTGCATATTAACAGACATATTGAAATTGACATTGAGCGAGTCATTGACCGATTTTTCCAAAAAAATTGGAAACGATTTTTTTTTTCTGGCATCTTATGTTTGAGATATACAATATAAAAGGTAATAAACAACAAAATGAATCTCGTGTCCGCAAATAAAAATGAAAGTAAAACTCGTGGCATATCGGACAAAGCGTTTTTGTTTCTCACTTCATTACGACCAGGCCTCCAATGTCTAATGGAAAATCCAGACACCTACAGACCTGTTTCATCCTTATTAGGAATCATCAGGGAGCCATAGGATTATACCTGGCAGTTGAAGCTGCACAGTGCTGCTGCGAACGTTACCTCTTTTTAAGAGTCATGTTACAGTGACCTTATACTTTTACAGGTTTTTACTTTATAACCTGCTGAACGGTACAGGATTCTGTATTTACGGTGTCTTGCACTTTTCAATTTTGATGTTTTTGTTTCTCGGTTTATTCGACAGGTGGCGCACACAGTTACTACGTCCCCAAGGATTACAAACTTTTTGTTTTAAATTCTAGAGGTGTGTATGGTCACTGTGTAGCTTCAACTGCCAGGTATAATCCTATGACTCCCTGATGATTCCTAATAAGGATGAGACAGGTCTGTAGGTGTCTGGATTCTCCATTAGACAATGGAGGCCTGGTCGTAATGAAGTGTGAAACAAAAACGCTTTTTCCGATATGCCACGAGTTTTACTTTCATAAAAGGTAATGTTTCAATTTAAAAAGCTTTTTAGACCTCAAAAATAAATATTTAGCTATTAGGCTTTGTTTGTGGTTTGTTTGTCATCTATGTTTTTTATAAATCAATAAATTATACGTAGGTATTCAAGCGCGGATTTCAGGGGCATAGGGGGTAGTTAACCCCCCCTACCCTGGCTTTAAATTTTTTATGAAAACATTTAGAAAATCAAAAGTAGGGCATAAATTGCGGCGCTATAACACCTTCGTTATTTACGGTATTAGATTAATTTTGTGTTAAAAATGGCATTTGTAGTGTCATTTTCTTTTAGTTTAATTTTAAATAAAAAAATCGAGCAAAAAATGCATTTCTTATTTCACCTGCATTTTTAATCGGCGCATTTAAACATTTTTTAAAATAAAAAATGTATGAAAGAAACGACTTAAAACCCCCCCCCCCCACTCTAGATTTGAGAGACCAAATCCGCGCTTGTCGTTACTAGGTTTTGTTTGCATATATTGATATGTTTCTCATAAAAGCTATGCTTTTATTCTAGTTTTTTTTCGTATCTAAACCGCCCCCCCCCCCCTTTTCAAATAGCTGGGACCGCCACTGCGTTAAACTAGTATTATGGGTTGGTCGTATTAAGTAAACGGCATTCACATATCTATAAGAATTTCAAAGTCAAAGTGACTTTAGTTTATGATTTTTCAAGAAATTTTTTATTTAAATTTTTCAGTATTTCTTCTAAACAATACTTAAACTTTGAACCAAATCCGAGTTTTCGCGGGTATAGAACTCAAAAAATATAATTTTGATGAAAATTTAAAAATTAACCTTTTTGATTTACGTTTATGCGTAAACTAACCAAGTTACGATTCTAATATTTTGGGGGGTTATGGCCTTATCTTATACGTCTGAAGACGGCCCTGATAAGGGTTAGGCGGACGAAAAGTATAAAGAAAATATTCGTATCTTGAGGAGCGAGGGAAGTAGAAATAATTGTTAATTACCGAAATATTTTTCCTTGACCTAAGACAACAAAAATTCACTTATTTCACCATGTTTAAACGTTTTTGATAGTTTTATTCGAGAATTCGTTCAATATTCAAAGCAACAACATTTTTACGCACTCATCTTTATTATTGTAATCACGTTTAATTCTTGACTAATACTGGACGAACGATTTAACCTTAAATCAAAATAAAACAATATCTGGCGGAAAATGATATGTCACAATTTATGAAATTCAAGTTAAATCACGAAAAAGACCATCTTGCGGATACTTGGAGTCTGACACATAAGATCCCTTCTTAAGGCGCAATTACACAGACGAACATGCTCAAATAAAAGCTCGTGCAAAAGATCTGAAATTTTTTTCGCGAACATTTTTGTGAGCTTTCTTGTTCGGGTAAATTTTTGAGCAAGTTATTGCTATCTATTTTGGAAACATATTTTTAAAAATGAGAATAAATATAATTTTACATCAGTGATCAGTGATCTCAATTCTTTAAAAAAATGGAACACCAACTTTTATTTTAAACTTTTGTGAAAAAAAGGCGACGGCAAGCGAAACATTATTATTGGCTATCAGTTTTGTCAAATGCAATGTTAAAATAGTTAATGATGGAGGTAATAACATTTAATTCTTTTATCTAACTTTTTTGGTTTTCTTTCATTACAAAAAGAAAACGGAAATGTCTTCGAAGTAATTACTTTTTAAAATGCAAGTGGATATTTTTAGAGAACTGTTCTGGAGAGTAGTTAGTTGTTCCCTGGGGGGGGGGATAGGGAGGTTTAGACAGTCGGAACGCAACGCTGTCAAACACTGCTGTAATTTTGTGTGTCAATGTTCATTTGACCAAAACCCCCTCTCACTAGTCTACGGTTTTTACCTTCTCCTAACCCAGCAACAGCAATAAATAAGTGCCAATTTTTATTTTTTTTGATTCTCGTTTTTTTTACAACCCCAAAAAAGTTACAAGTATACTGGCATATCCCCTATAAAAATCAGATCAATCGAAGTTGCTTATGAGGTAAAACGTGAATTTCGACGTCAAATCGTTTTTCCGTCGGAAAGCACTTAATTAAAAATACCTTGTTTTAAAACTTAGTCTTTCTATTTTCAGTTAAGTTCAATGAATTCCCATAAAACTATAAAATTTAAATTTGTAAGAAATTTTTATTACCAACATTTCTTCAAACAAATTTTTCTCAACATTCTCTCCAAAATTTACGTGTGTTTTTTTGTACGCGATTTTGCTCGAACATTTCTTTGAACATTTTGCTCAAGAGGCTCGTGTAAATGTTTGTCGGCATTTCAACATCAAAGGAAAGTTTGTCTGTGTAAATGCGCCTTTAAACTCTTTCTTTTTGTCAATGTTAATAAACACTAAACTAGGTTTAATAGTACGGTGCAGTTGCAGTGCAACTTAGCTTAATTTAATTAAACCTAACTTAATTTTTTATTAAGATGCAACCTGTGTGAACGTCATTATAGGATCTCATTTGAAACATCTCGACTTGGGTTAAATTAAATTAAGTTTAATTGAATTAAGTCGAGCTGTTGGAATTCAGCTCTGGATGTGGCAACCTTCGTTAACATGATTTAACATAATATGTTACATTATTTTATAGTTTTTTTTCGACCAAAGATTATATGGATCATATATTAGATTATCTGACTAGTGAAGTGAAGTTGGCAAAAATTAAACAAAGTGTGCCCAGTTATTTAGGTTGGTCACATACCTATATCACCAAATAAGTTGTGATTTGGCTTCTTTTATTTCTAGAAGTGGGTTTCTCTAAGACTATAACTAAAAAGTGACAAGGGAGTCTTTGCTCCATAGTGTGTACACAAAAAGCAGTCTTCTTATCTAGATTTGACTGTTTGTTTTTTATTTAAAATATTGTTTGCAGATTGAAAAGTACAATGATAAATGGCGCCGAAAGACTGCGAAATTTTAAAAATACTCATTCAAAATTTGAATGTTAAATGGCCAAAAATACAAAATATCCTGGATGTATTAATAAAAACCACGTCAAGTCAATTTTTGATGCGACTTTTCTACTACAAAATAAACCCCTTTAAACACTTTGATCATATAAATAACAATAAACTTATGAATATGTTGACAAGCACTACAACTTAAAATTGAAAAAAATTTAAAAAGCAAATATTAAGCAGCAGAATTACCTACTCTTTTGTAACTTTTGGTGATGGGTGATACCGTACCCGCTTGTACAAAAATAAGCTTTTTACAAAATTGCACAGTGTTGTTCTTTTACTATTTTTTTGCATTGCGCAATTCAAATCTCATCCACGTTAAAATTATGAATCATAATATAGGCTGGGTCGGTATTATTATTAAGTTTAAGACCGATGCTCATTTAGAATCCAAGATTAAAGTTCATATTAATTAAGCTCTAGGTTAATTCTCAATTTAAGATTTCTCCACGTAAACTACCAAGAACGCGTTATTTCTAAGATAATTTCAAAAATGGAGAGTTTAACTTAGTCGCAGAAAGTACGCGTAGACGTGGAACATAGCGTATTATTCTCTATTGTCTGACGGATCTGTCAAAAAACAGAGACCTCCGTTCGAATAAGCTGAAGGGCTGAAGCCACAATTAAAAATACAAGCTACAGTGCGTCAAATTTTTATTTAGGCAAAACCTAACCTCAATGACCCACTGAACAAAACCCGGTTTGAAAGTTGACGGAAATTCATACGCCCTAGATTGTTGTTGTTATCAAATTTGAAGTTTCTGGTTAGATTTTTTCTGACAGAAATTTGGGCGGAAAGATTATTTGTTTACATTTTTGCCATGGAAGAAATAATAATAAATAATAAAGAAAATAAAATTATTGCAAAATACCATGTAGGTCACGATTCTTCAGAAACGACAGAAAATCTCACCCGTAACAATTCTGGAAAGTGGCGATTTTTACTTTAAAATAATTTAAAATAAAAACACAGCATCCTTAATACTTATCCTAACGTTGAAGACACAATGCGTAATTTTGTTTTAATAACATTTAGTAAAGTTAATATTTTAAAGATATTCTGCAGGACTAGTTTTACGGCGGAGCTAAATTGCTGCTACGCGTACCAATAAACGTCAAAAAGTGTCGAAAATTCTCACCATGTAAAAAGACATACTTTGTGTAACTTTTCTGAACAGTGACAGAGACATATTCCATGGCTATCTATGGTTTTGTATGTTAAAAGTTTTAAAGGTTTGTTTACACACAAAAATTAGCTTCATAACATACATTTTCAAATAAAAAATTGGTGCTAGAAAGCACGGATAGACCACCATACAATCAATTATTTTATGTTGAAAGAAAATAAAAATATCTCGAAAACTGTAGCTCTGAAAGATTTGAACCTTATAACAAAATTTTTGGGTAAACCTACGAAAACCAAAATCTGAAAACCGCATATCAATAGCTGCTTTACTTCTAAAGTTCTGATTTTTTATATATTTTAACGTTTTTTCAAATAACTCGGAAACTAAAGCTCCCACGAATTTGGACTTTATAACAAAATTTGTAGTCCATATTTATGGAAACTTAAATCTGAAACCCGTATATCACAGCTTTTGTTCCAAAGTTACAGTTTCTTAAAATATTTTATCCCCTTTTCCCCCCATTCAACCCTCCACCACCCTACCCAAAAGTTAATCAGTTCATGGTTAGCCGATAGAGGATTTTTGTACCAAATTTCGTTAAAATCGATTACTGCGTTCTTGAGTTATCGTGTATATATACAGACAACAGACAACTTTTTTTTTCGTCGATTAAGGTGTTTTGGAACCTTAGTAACTCATTTTTGACAAAATTAAGGAAAGTCAAAAATTCACGACTTTAATAGTCCCCCATACCATATTAGTATGGTGGACTAAAAATGGGTTTTTCACAAAAACTGCCTACAAATATTTAAATTGAAATATTTTTTATTTACTGGAATAGTATTAACAAACTCAATTTTAAGGAATATTAGCAAATAAGTCCTGACAAAAAAGCAGTTACTGTATGTAAACTTATGTTTAAAAATCGTCAGATTTTTTGTAAGGGCGAGATTTTCTGATGGTTTTTGAAGAATCGCGACCTTTATGACAAAATGTATCGTTAATATGGACAAACAATGCTTTTATCCCCAGAATTTTAGATACAAAAGTGTGCAAAAAAAAGGTTTTGTGAAATCTTTATAACAATATCATAACACAAATGACAAAAATAAAATTAAAGAATACAATGCGGGACTGGCTCAACTGTTCCTTTAGGGAGAAACAAAATTACAGATCGAAAATCGTTAAATCTATGCTGAAAGTTAAAATAAAAAGGCTAAATATCAGTGACAGATACAAAATACCAGTGACAGATGCAAAATAGCAAAGTTTTGGTAATACGAACAAAGAAAAGAAAGATAAAAACACTATACAAAAATGTAAAAACCAGAAACGTTCGTATCATGACCAACTTAAACTGCGTAATGTGTAACTTTCTTTCGATTGAACAATAAAAAGTTTACAAAAAAGATTATTCTATTTTTCTTTGTTGGTCTATCTCAGCGACTGATCTATTCATATCTCAAAAAAAAGATGTATATATCTACTTATGGCTTTTCTAATGTCCTTAGTTGACACTGGGGTTTTGATATTGTTAATATTATACTCGGCTTTTTGTAAAACAAACATCATTGCCATTATCAATTACTATTTATTTGCCTTATGTAGCATATATGCATAAAAACCTCGACATACTTAGGAAAAACGTGATTTTTTTCTTTAAGATTAACCAAATTGGAGATACGTAAAGATTTTTTTAGATTCTAACAATGAAATATGAGTGTTGAGTAACCTTTTAAGGTATTTTGTTAGAAGGCTTTTGGAGTACTTATAGTCGATGCATTTTTAGCTTAACTTTGTAGTTCGTGGTAACCAATTTTGACAAGTTTTTATTTTGCGAAATTAGTGAATTATTTATGATAACTAAATTTTTGTCATTTTTCAAGTCAATATTGCTTTCGGCCTTATTTTATCTAAGCAGATTGTGATCTATCGTGTCAAAGGCTTTTGAACGATCAACGTCTATACACTGGAGAAAATGTTTAGCAAAGTGGTTCTGCCTGACGCCTATTTATTAAGATAATCTTTTTTAGCACTAGTAAAAAAATCAGTTTGTCTAGTAAAAAAAGTCTTATTTCATTATTTTAGCAAACAACTTTTTTGTTCTAGTAAGATAATTTGGCTAAATAGGCGCCAGGTAGAATAACTTTGGCAAAAAATTTTCTCAGTGTAAACTTCCTGTTTTTTCCGTCCCTTCCTGATATTTTAATAAAAGAGTGAGCTATTGCTAAATTAACGATCACGTATAATAGATCATGAGAGATTAACATTTTTAGGAAATGTTAGGAAAAACGAATAAACTTTACTTCAATATAGATATAAAGTAAACAATGAACCCATCATAACTATAGTATGTGACTGTGTGGCATTAACATTCCTAAAACAGCATCAGTCACATTGTAGAAACAAGAACCGATAAAAATTCGATAATCTCATACCTTGGAGCAATTTGTCGTACCTGAGCATGGTTTAAGCATTAAAATAACGTCAAAAATTCAGGTCATTTAATCTTTAAAACCAAGATGAAATGAAGACAAATATACATTACAAAGGTAAAGGAATACATACCTTGAAGTAGGTGATTTAGCAAAAATTCAATAATACAAAAAAGTTTATGGAGGTCTAATTATAGTACCAGAATAATTAGAAATAAATTTTCAAATTATAGTAGTTAGTAGTTTTAAAGCAGGTACCTATTCAATTATTCATAAAATAACGGTCAAACAGAAAAACACGCTTGGGCGTGTCTTGGGTATACTGAGCGCAACACCATCCTCTCGGAAGAAGAAGCTTCAAATAGCCTTAGTCGTCGAGCGTTTTGGGCACGACAAAAAACTATCTATTAAAAACACAATGTTGTATTAGCTTGGAAACTTCAAATTTAAATATGTCATTGCTAACTCAACTCATAGCCGTGTTCGAGCTTGGGTGGAACTAGCCCCAAAAGGGTAAACTGCATCCTTCTAAAATTTTCATAAGACTTGCCATATAAAAAAGAGATAGCAACATGAGCAGCACGACATGTCAAATTTAAAATAACGTATAATGTCGTCTATAAAAAATCAAAGACGGCGCGCAAAAACTAAAAAAATAACGTGACGTTAGCTACGTCACAACGCATTATTAAGCAATAAAGTAATTTGTAATTAAAGTAAAACATTTAAAAAGAGGAAATTCCGTTGGCGTTATATTAAGTGAGTAACAAAGGTATATTCCGCCCCTTTAATTTAAATCCCCGTATTTAACAAAAACTGCAAAAATGTTATTTTGGCTTTACTAAGTTCTATTAATGTACTTAAGAGTGAATTTGAATCCTAAAACCAGTTCGTTTACTTAAACAGATTAACCGCACATCAAAAATTAACAAATGCTTCCATAAATCCTGTGTCAGATTTTTTTATCATCATTTCATCTCCTAATTCCTAGCACCGTACTGATGAGCACCACAAGTGCGAAATCCGGATCTACGGTTACCATTACCTTGAGGGGAAACTCGCTATTTATTGATTTTATTAATTTAGTGTTTAGGTCTAAGCTTTTTTGTTTTTTTTTTGTAATGTATGTTTTACCAAGAAATTTGTTTTGTTTTTTATGTTTATTTGAGTTATTTTGGCGTCAATAAAGTGTTTTTTCACCCCCCCCTCACGAGAAATGTGAAATGACGCTGCTGGTCGCGAGAAAGGGCCTGTGACCAAAGATAACATCCCGAAAAGGATATAAGTTGCAACTTCTTTTTAGTATGGGTTATAAACTATCAAGAAATCCATTCGTGTAAAGCCAACTTAAGCTGCAAGGAAAAAAGAAGAACAGGAAAAAATTAAAATCAACTAACCGGTCTTTCTTCGAATTCTACTGTGTCATGCCGCCGAAAAAGAGTTTTCTTTTTCGTTTGTCCGCGTTCCAGGGCCTCGTAAGTATCAAATTTCACCATATAACCACGGATCACCTGTCTGTTCGGTACTCTGTGATATAACTACGAGATACTATAGACGTCTTTTCGCGACCGATGTTTTCGAAAGCACATTTTGAAAACATACTTCACCGTTTCAACCGCAACGTCACCGTTTCGAACCATCGCCACTGATCGCCAAAATGACAATTATTGAATGACATTAATCAGCTGTGTTTGTGTGGCTTCTCGTTTTTTGGATTTGGAAGTTTTTTTGTGATTTTTCGAAATTGATGTCCTACATCCACAAGTAATCCTTTTTTCTTGTCGCCGCTAGATAACTTGGCCTATTTTCATTATTGCTAAAAATTGACCGCCATATTGAACCGTGTTCGAAACGGCGGCCGAGGCGCTTTCGAAATCCTTTGGAATGTTTTGAACCGTGACGTCACCGTTTCGTCGCCAAAATAACAGTTTACGCATGTTTTCAAAGCGGTTTCGAAATCATCGGTCGCGAAAAGACGTCTTATATAATGACCCAAATGTCGCAAAATGTCTAACAACAATGACTTTGAAAAATAAAGAAAATAATTTAAAAATCAAGGTTCTCCATGGGCAAGACCAAAGGCGAAAAATATACTGCGCATGCCTGGCGCAGTTTTTGGTTCGGTATTTTTTCCAGGCTGCCCTCGCATTTTCCGAAAAAAAGTCGGAGTGATAATAACTGTTTAAAATGATAATTGGTAAAATTAAGATCACATGCACTGCGGGAAAACTATTTTACACTGGAATTTTTGATATTTTATTTTATTGTAATATTTGATTATCTTATTTTTTCTTAACTTTTATGTAACTCTAGATTTTTTATTATTAAACTTTATTTTTAATGGGATAACGAAAAATTGTTTAATGAATGAATAAGTATTACAAAAGAAAAACATTGTTCATCAGTTAAGTTATTATAATTATTTTAAATATGTTAGTTTGATTATTTGTTTCTTTTTTGTTATTTCAAATTTTTTGTTCTTTAGATAACATTTTTTGGCTGATGATACCGTTTGTTATGCATAGATCGGCGCATACCCACAGACAAGGCAACTTACGTGGAGACTTCGTTTGTTTGTGCAGCTTTTGAGATCATCAGGAAGAAAAAAAAATTGCTTTATTTATATTGCTCACTTGCTTGCATTTAATCAGTTTAATTTAATTTAATTTAAGGTTTATTTAATTTAAAAATAAACGATATATTATCATTATTAAATAATATTTTTATAGTATAATACTATAATCAAGGGTGGCTATAAATGACACAGAAGTATACGTCATGCAAATTATTTCAAGCCTACTTGGATTTTATTAAATTTCGGCTACTGGAGAAAAAGGGGACACTGATAAATAATCTTTTATGAGCAAGAAATTATTTTGATTTAAAGGAACTTTTATCATTTAATTTTTATGTCGAAGTTAAATTTTCCTGAAGTTCTGCTTCTTTCGGAGCACTGGCTTGTGGAGGAGGAGCCTGGGATTCTGGAGGGCTACACTGTAATAAGCAGATTCTGTAGAAAAAGTTATATTCCTTATAGAAGAAAAAGTCGTTGAGTTCTCAATCATTAACAATGAAAAAGAAAACATCTTTATAATCTGTCTCTGCACTTCCCCGTCAAATTGTACAAAGTTCCTAAACAAACTTGAACTGTTACTCTCTCAGCTTCCTCTAAACGCCAAAATTATTATGGGTGGAGATCTAAACATTGATTTTCAGCTAAAAGAATCCAATAATACTCAGGAACTTCTAAATCTACTAACCTCTTTCAACATTAAAGTGCATAATAATAATTATACCAGAATTACGGCGACCTCAAGGAAGATGTTAGATTATGCTTGTTCTAACCTAGATGCCGAATTTGATGTCCAAACAATTCACCCTGGTATGTCAGATCACGAGGCAATCATGCTAATTGTAACTCTAAATGAAGTGATCTCTAACAAAGAAAAAAAAATGGGTAGAATCTACATCACGAAAAATTTCAATAAATTTAAACAATTATGCCTAAACACTAACTGGAATCAGGTCTTAAACAATTCATCAGATACCTTTCGACTCTTCCATATTCTTCTAAAACAAAATTTCGAGAAGGCATTTCCTAAAACAAAAATCAAACAATAACACGTAAAACCATGGCTAACCAAAGGGCTGAAAACATCGGGTAAAAATTTAAGAGCTATACATATGATACGCAAATTTCTTCCAAATGATAATTTTTTTATTGCTTATGCGAACAGATATCGAAATATTTACAGGAAATGTATAAAAATGGTGAAGCATAAATATTATCAAGATAAAATAGATAAGGCCAAGGATAAGTCAAAAGAAAACTGGCAAATAATAAACTCCTTACGAGGAAAGCCCAATAAAGAAAATTGTAAAGTTACCATTGAACCAGAGCTAATAAATAATTTTTACTGCACAGTCGCAGAAAAACTAACATCAAATCTAAACTCATCTGTGGATCCTATTTCTTTTCTCAATAATATGAATATCCCTGAAACTCTTGTCTTAACTCCAACCTTTCTTGAAATAATTTTGAAGTAAAACAAGTTCTTAGCTTGATAAAAAACAAAACAAACTCGGGCGTTGATGGTCTGTCCATTAAAATTTTGGAACATCTTCAAGACACTACCCTCTCCATCCTTGTAGAACTTATAAATCACTCCTTTTCCATTGGTTATTTCCCAGAGTGTTTGAAACAAGTTCTTGTCATAGCAATGCATAAAAAGGGAGATCTAGATGACCCCTCAAATTTTCGGCCAATTTCATTACTGTCTTCTCTCTCTAAAGTCATCAAAAAAATTGCTAAAACAAGAATAAATACACACTTTTAAAAGTTTAATATCCTCTCAAAATCTCAATTTGGATTCCAACAAAAGAAAGGAACGCACGATGCCATATTTGCTCTCTTGGAAGATGTATATGTCAATATAAATCAAGGAGATTCGGTGGCGGCAGTGTTTTGTGATTTCGTGAAGGCCTTTGACTGCGTGAGTCACAGGATACTGCTGCAGAAGCTAGAACGATATGGCTTCAGACAATCATCTTCAAGGTGGGCAACATCTTACAACACAGGCAGAACACAGATAGTTCGATGCCACCAAGATCTTTCAAATAGCAAAGAAATAACCAATGGAGTGCCACAAGGGTCTGTTTTGGGTCCAATCTTCCTCCTTGTCTACATCAATGATCTCACCTATATCAATATAAACGGGAAATTTTATGTCTTTGCTGATGACAACACCATACTCTGGACAGGTTAAAGAGAAGAGCTTGAGGCGACAATTGAGAATGATCTAAAAAAACTGAAAGATTGGTGCGATGCAAATCAGTTATGTTTTAATATTAAAAAAACTAATTTTACTTCTTTTAGATCAAATATAAATTCCATACCTCGACCAAATAATTGAGTCTCAAGAGAGTGTTAAATTTCTTGGGTTGGTTTTAGATAGGTAATTAGATTTTACAGAACATATTATTCAACTTAAACCTAAACTATCATCTGCCTGCTTTGCTCTTAAAATATTTTTCAAAGAACTATGCCTTATTTGAATCACGTGCAAGATATGGAGTGGCCTTCTGGGGTTACTGTTCCAAAACCCTTTTTGAGTCAGTGTTCCGGATTCAAAAACAGCCATCCGAATTTTAAGTGGAGCATCATCAAGAGAACACTGTAAACCTTTATTCAAAAAACTAAAAATTTTAACTTTGACAGCCATTTTCATATTGGAGTCTGTTTGCCTTATTCATAAAAAGCAAATTAACCGAAACACAGTAAATTCAGAACCACCACAAACTACCAGACAGACTACAAATCAGTTTGTACCTCTCCCTATTCTTCGTTTAACTTTGACAAAGGAATCAATCATTTATGAGAGTGTAAAATTGTATAATCACCTTCCACTTGAATTCAGGTTGATCAAAGATCTTCAAAAATTTAGAAAAACAGTAATGAGCTATTTTGAAAACCATCCATTTTATAATTGTGATGAATACTATGCTGAGGTACTAACTAGCTAAATATAGTATGCTTTATTTTCTTTTCATTAGTGAGATTATCAAACTGTGATATTTTATTTTTATACCAAATAATTTTTATAATAATTCTCTTAGGCTTAAGTCAGTATAATACAAATATCCGTTACTTATGTTTACCTTTTTTCTTTGTTCATTTTAATCTGTTATTTTTTGTTAATTTTAAACTGTTAAATGTTGTTAAATATGTTTGTTATTTTATATTTTTGTGACCATTTTTTATTATTAACTAAAATTGAACAACTTGAAATCAAATTATTTATTTTTGTTAAAATTATGCTTATTGGATTATTATTTTTTGTGACATAGTAAAATTCACTTATTTATTGCTATGTTTTCATGGGTATTGAGTTCGTTTTCAAAACTCATTGTATCTTTTTCTTTTATATAGCGTGTTCTTTATCAAGACCAAGAACACGCTATATAAAAGAAAAAGATAGAATGAGTTTTGAAAACGAACTCAATACCCATGAAAACATAACAAATGTTGTTGTTAAGTCTTATTGCATTTCTTGAAAATAATTTAGCATTATTTTATTTTTGTCATTTTGCCTTAGGCATGCTTAGAAAACAATAAAGCAATTTTTGTATTGTATTGTATTGAAATACTTTATATTTTTGTGTGTTCTTGGCGACTGCTAAGGAAACAAATTATCCTGGAAGCGGGAAAAATTAGACGGTTCTGTAATCGCGTTTATAGTTTATTTTCAGTCAGTGACCTTACAGCAACCCTTGGCCATTTTAGTTTTTGACGTTTGTTATTTTCTCGGGGTTTCGAAATGATTTTTTTGTGAAACAAAAATTTGAGGAAATGGCCCAATTTTAAGGTAGGCATAATTAGTTTTTCCCAATTTTACCATTTTTCCTTAAATTTGGATAAACAAAAAGCTATGGTTTTTGACGACGTTTTTAATGAAGGTATAAAAAAAAATTTGGTTATTTTGCTTGGATACAAAAATAATATAAAATAAAAGTCACTTACGCAAAACCATCAACGACTCTCATTAAAATTACCATGTCAGGTAAGTTCACTTGCCTTATTGCCGATAATTGCGATAAATGGTGAAATTGGGAAATCTGGGGCACCACCTTATCGCAATTACCCGTAATTAGGAAGTATTATTAATCATTATGATTAATAATGGCCATGAGAAACTCTGGAGTTATGGAATACAAACGTTTGTACAGATACCTTCTTACGGTCATATTACTATGAGATACTATAACGGCCCTCCCCTTGCATTTTCTGAAAAAAAAAACTCCTAATCAAGTTAACCTGGAAAAAATACAGACCAAAAACTCTTCTGAACAAGAGAATACTGCATCAGGCATGTGCAATAGATTTTCCGTCTTTGGCCTTGTTCAGGGCCAACTGTGATTTTTATATTATTTTCTTTGTTTTTCAAAGTTTGTGGCGTAGAAGGCAAAGGATGAGGGAACAAATACGAAAAAAGTTTTTCCTCGACTAGGATTTGAACCCGGGACCTCTAGAATACCAGTCTAATGCTCTACCAACTAAACTACCGAGTAACTGGGGTTTTAACTGGCTATTCGAAAATCCTTTCGTCCGATTAGTAGTGGGGAGATCTTTGAAGCCTACTGCGGCTTTAAAAACCTAGAAATGTTATAAAGACAAGGAGGTACACATTCACGATTATTAGTTGTACGAAATTTCTATTTATCTATCAACCAACGATACACGACATAAAGCGTTTTATTGGCGGTGTCAGATGGTGAATTTCGAACTCATAATTTCAGCCAAACATAATTTACAAAATGAAGGGAAAATTTAGCGCCCTAATAAATTTACAGAAAATATTTGTGGCGTGCGTAGATGGCAAAGGGTTAGGGAATAAATCGGAAAAATGTTTTTCCTCGACCAGGATTTGAACCCGGGACCTCTAGACTGGTATTCTGTAATGAAGGGAAAATTTAGCGCCCTAATAAATTTACAGTTTTTCCTCGACCAGGATTTGAACTCGGGACCTCTAGACTGGTCAAGGTTTCAAATCCTGGTAGAAGAAAAACTTTTTTACGATTTATTCCCCACTCTTTGCCATCTGCGCGACAAATTTATTAGGGATCTAAATTTTCCCTTCATTTTGTTATTATTTATTTTGCGATCCTAGGGCCATTATAGTAATTCATAGTTATTTGATTAGTACAGGGTGATCCATTATATTTTGACCATGTTTAGACGCCTATATCTCGATAACTAGTCGCAATAGAATTATGATTCTGGTGCCAAAGGATAGCCCTTGTTAATACACCCAGTAAACACACTTGTGACTTTAACCTAATATTTATATAAATCTAAGGTTCACATATTTATGTAAAATATGTAATAACGTTACATTAAATTATTTACTTTAAATGAAAGTAACAAAATGTACATAACTATTATGTAAAACATTTTATGTAATATTTATATCATCTAAATTACGTAAACGCTCTATAACATGATTTACGTCACATTAAAATTTTTAAATTTACATAAATATTATGAAACAGTTTGCACCTTAACTTTACATAACATGTTTTATGTATTAAATATGTCATTAAAGTTATGTAAATTTTCTGTAAAATGATTTACGTCAAATTAAAGTCCTAAATTTTACATAATTATTATTTAGTCAATGGAACCATAAGTTTACATTTCAAATGTTACACAACTATTATATAAAACATTTTATGTAATATTTATATCGTCTAAATGAGGTAAACGCTCTACAACGCGATTTACGTCACATTAAAATGTACAAAAATATTATGAAAATGAAAGAAATTACCAGTGCTTAATAGTTTTTTCCTGGCGCTAATATCACTATGTTCCCTGTACAGTGGATGATATTATTATATATATATAAAGAGCAAAGATATTTCAAAATTAGGATGCGGACTTTGAGGTATTGACAAGATCTCTATCAGAATCACCTCTTCCGTCACTTAAACCCGTCTGATTAATTTGACCGTGTCAAGCAACCATCAACGGACCTGGACGGACCTTCCGTTGGGCTGACCCGCCTCAAGTTGCATGCTCATGTCGGACTTAGATAGTTGACGCTTTGCGCATGTCATACAGATTAATCTTAAATTTTACCTTATTAGTAAATAATTGTGACCTCTATGTGACCTTGAATTTACATAAAAAGGTAAACCTGTTATGTAAAATATACGTAGTTTTTACTTAACTCTTACGTAACATGGATGTAATATTTATGTAAAAGGTCACATTTATGTAAAAATTAGGTGAGCTTTGCGCATGGCATTATGTGCAAAGCCCACCTTCGCACCTTAATTTGACTTAAATTTTACCTCCGAGTGACCTTAAATTTACATAACAAGGTAAATCTGTTATGTAAATTTTACGAAATGTCTACATAACGGTGTTTACTAGGCATTTTAATCTACGTTATCCGTTTTTATCTAACCGTATGGTAAATGTCATTTATTGTATATTCTTTGAATAGCTTACGAAATCCCCTTCTCGGAAATATAATGCATAATTGGGGTTTTATTATTAGTTTGCGAGATATTTGCAAATAATCCTTAAAGAATATAAGACAATAATTGAACCACCCGCCACTCTATGAAGCTGATATTAGCGATTAGCGTTATTTGTAAGCATTTGTCAATCAATCAATATCTAGCTAATTTCAAAAAGATGCGTTTTACAGTAGAAGAAAAGTTTGATATTTTTTGCATATCAGATGCAATCAAAATAAAAGAAGGGCTAAAAGAGAATACCGCCGCTTATATCCTGGTAGACCTATTCCCAGCATAAATACCTTTAAAAATACTCAGTAGCATCTAAGAGCAAGAGGTTCCCTGTTTAGAAAGAAAAGAGAAGTTATGGTAGATGCTCGAGAGGAGTTGGACACTCTTTTATATTTTATTGGTAAGAAGAAATATTTTTATCTAAATCACGTCAAATAAAGTAACATAACATAGTGAATATAACCAACAAAAGCAAAGAGGATATTGAGCCATCTTTTTTGTTTTTATATTGCTGTATATTTGAACAACTGCATTACTTACACTTTATATTTTTTTATAGAAAATCCTAACCGCTCCATTAGAGACTGCTCTCGTGATATGAATAAATCCTATGGAAATATTCAAAGAACTTTAAGAAAGTATAGATATCACGACTACAAATATACAAAAGTCCAGAAGCTGTCAGAAAGAGATAAAGAGAGAAGGCTGGAACGCTTACACGAGATTCCAAATTTCTTGATGACCGTGATTTGGTCAGATGAAAATAATTTTACCACGGCTGGGGCGTCAAATAGAAAGAATACACATTATTGGTCCACAGAAAACAATCATAAAACTATGGAAATAAAAAAATCTGGAAGGCAAAGTATTGGTGTTTGGTGCGGAATAAAGGGTCAACATCTTCTTGGTCCCATTTTTTATGAGGGTGCTTTAAATGGTCCAAGATATTTGAAATTTTTAGAAGGGCAAATTGAAGATGACATAGACGATTTGCCACTGGCCCAACAACAAGGACTTGTCAGGCAACAGGACGGTGCAACCCCACACAATGTTAGACCAGTCAGAGGATTTTTGGACGGTCGATATCCAATTTGGATTGGGCGAAATCAACTGGCCAGCGAACACTCCACTTGATAATTTTTTGTGGGGATTTTTAAAATGCAGAGTGTATGCAAACAGATCAAATAACAGGCAAGAATTAAGGAGACGCATTCACGAGGAGATAGATTATATCTCCTAATTAACCGAAGAGACGCTCTAGAACGGTCAGTAGATAATCTGAGAAGAAGACTTGAACTTTGTATTCAAGAAGAGGGCGGGCATTTCGAAAACTTGTTGTAAATTGTTTTTAAAATATTTTGTATTATAATAACTTATAATTTTGTTTGTTTGCGTTATTATAATTAAGATACAATTATGATATATTATTCTAAGCTTTATAAAAAAGTAGTATAATGCGCAGCTTACTCTGGGTTTTTATTGAAACAATAAACTCGAATTTATAAGAATTCTGTTTTGATTCTGCTTATAGTTCTTTATTATTTTTTATCATAAGGAACAGAGCAAAAACTATATTGGAGACTTATAGTTCCATTAAAAAAACGGAAAGTTGGGTCAATAAATGACATTTACCATACATTCAAATAAGAACGGATAACGTAGATAAAAATGTATTAACAGGGGCTATCTTTTGGCAGCAGAATCATAATTCTATCCCAAATAGTTATTGAGATATAGGCGTCGGAACATGATCAAAATATAATGGATCGCCCTGTACCTACCTCCTTTATACCTGTTAAGGCATGTAATAAATGGCACTTTTTGACTTATGGTTTTCAATTGCCTCAAGTGGCAATTTTTGTTGTAAATTATACAACTCAGTTCATTTTGTTTAGATTCACGGAGGTTGACTTTTTACACAGAAAAAACACTCTCTAATCAATAGGAGTTCCGATCTATATTCCTAAATGACAATTAGGAATTTTGTCTCAATGGCATCCCTTTAAATCACTAACAACAAGTCATTGAATAAAAAATTAATAAAAGCTAGTTATTAATTTAATTGCGCCTGTTATTGATATATGAGACGGTTTTTAAGACAATATTACTTGTCATTCAGGAATATGAATGGGAATTCCTGTTGATGCTACCGCAGGGTTTTTCTGCATACAAATTTAACTCACTGCCCTCCAATAAATAAAGACAACTATTAAACAACTGCTTGTCCTAAAATCCCCCTTTAAGATCTTTTTAAGTCATGCAAAAGAGAGAAGGTGCAGGGAATGTTACTGCATTGAAAAAATACAAATATAATACGTTCAAATTATATCTAAGTAAAAGGTCAGATTCTTCACCGGATTCTTTTCTAATAACAACAAGAAATCCACCTCAAGCATCTGTCGTTGAGTGCCCCATTAAAGTAATAACCCTACAAAATAAAATTATTATAAAATATCGTTGACATATTTGATACAGTAGTCAAGTTTATAATGTCATATTTCTTATTCTACTGCAAAGACTCTAATACTAAAATCTTTTTAAACAAGTACTTTCATCTACTGCTCTTTACAGTAATCTTCGTTTGGCCTTAAATAGAGTGCGGTTAAAAAGTAAATGAGCCAGCTAAGGAATGTGCGTAGAAACCCATTTTCGTCTGAAGCCCGCCCACTTAGCTCGCGATTGGTTTGCCGTATGGAGTCATAGGCGTAGACGATCTAATCTGTTTGCACTTAATAAATATCTCTTTTACATAAAGCACCACTTATCAATGTATTATTATTTTTAACAGTAACATTATACATAAATAATGCGCATGCGCATATAGTTAGTCTAACATCCATTAAAAAAAAAGTAAATTTAAATATTAATACATGAAGGGTTCAACTTATTTGCGAAAAGGCGTTTTTTAACTTGCAATCTATTACTACTTAAAAAATATTTATATTAAAGTAGGTAATTTTTTTTTGTGTATTTAATCATCATCATATCATGTGTTGATTATGCTGTAATCTGATTTTATTTATGTTTCCATTGTTTAAAAAATATTTTGTTAAGATGAAGTCGTAGTCAACAGGTGGCGAACGGAAAATGCATGGAAAGGTAGGCAGAAGGCTGAAAACTAGAAACAAAAATGTTTCAAGTAGAATACCTTTTAAAATCAATTGGAAAATCCCTGATTTTTACAAAAAATGTGAAATAGCGAATTTTTTTCTTAAAACTTAAAATGTCAAAAAATTAATGACTCTCCAATAAATGTTAAGTAATTTTCCACAAAATTTATATTTGAAGCATATTTTGATTAAGTTGATAGGAACGGCTGGATTTGTTCCGCGTTTTACACCTATAAGGTATCCTCTTAAATAACTACAATTATTTTTCTGCAAAAAGGGGGAAAGATCAAAAATTAAACAAGTTATTATTTATAATATTATCATTTTATTTGAGTACTCAATAAAACTCAATATTTTTATATCATTTTATAATTCTTCTACTTATTGATTTATTTTTAATGGCAGTGACGATACGTACGCCCCTGCCACTGTGTTCGGCCCTGCCTAAAACAGAGACAACAAGAGAACGCCGCGCATCGTCCGTGCTTGTCGTGGCCCATTTACTTAATAATCGGACTCTATATGCAGCTACATTTTGCATGGGGTTGTCAGGGTTATTTCAGCTCGCTGAATTTACAAATGGGTAAAAAACCTAATAATCCTTTGCAAATTAATAAATAAAACAGCACAATTTTTTTATTATAAGATATAAGATAGGTGGTCAATCTTCTTTCCATTACTTCCAGTATTTGTTTTGTTAAAATGCAACACTGATGCGTTTCTGCAGGTTTTTCAATTTCAACTAAATATTTATATGTATTATCAAATATTGAGTTTTTAAAGAGTACTTTTATGTCAGCAATTTTTAATACTTTTAAAAAGTGTCAGTATCAGGAACTAAAAGAATCTTTTCTGCAAATGATTGTAAATTGAGATAATTGCGAAAACCGACCAGATAAATTAATTTCGTACATTCCTTTATTATTCTCTTTTCCCTTTTAAAACAATTCTTAATTTTTGCTTGAACTTTTTTAATTTTAATATTTTCTTAATACTCACAAGTTATATTTACGATTACGATACGAATTATGGACATCGAAACCCTTTTTTACAAGCTTTTATTTAACTTCACCCCTATATATGTATGTAAGTTTGTATGTTCGGGTCAAATCTTGGAACTCAATTTTTACTTCTAGAATTCAAATTTGGTATATAGTTCCGCCTGCCCCCTACGAGGGGAGTGGAGGGGGGAAAACGCCTTATATAGTTTGTCCGATTTCAACCAAAATTGTTATACGCGGGTTTCTGAGCATAAGGAATACTAATTTTTGATCAGATTTTGAATATTCAATATGACGGATTCAAGATGGACTATTTTTTGCAATGTTTTGCTAACCAATTTTAATTGACTTATACACATCCGATTGTCTTCAAATTTGCTATGCGTTTATGGTTTCGGTGACAATACAATAATAAGGTATTAACATGTACCCAGCTCCCCCTAACGAGGGAAGTGGAGGGGAAAAAGATTTATAGTTTGTCCGATTTCAATCAAAACTGGCATACAGGGGTTTTTATGGAAGAGGATTATGAATTTTCGATCAGATTTGAAAATTTCAATATGGCGGATTAAAAATGGATGATTTAGGGTCCGGTTTTGCATACTAATTTTGCTTCCTAACTTCTGCACAGGAAAAAATAGAAACCTACTGAGGCGCTATCTGAAATGCATAGACTTAAACAATTCTAAAAAATAATTTTATACAAAAAAAAGCTTTTCAAATACAAGCTTTTTTAAAATATAAAGTGCACAAAAAAGTAGAAAATAATTTTTAACATTCTGATATCAGAATAATAAAAGCGATGTGCGCAAATTAGTAGCTTGGATTGGGTTGGGTTGGGTTTACTTACCCTTGCATTTTTCTGCTTTATAGTGAATTCAGATTCTTGCAAACATTCATAATATAATCAATAACATAATGCTAAAATTATTTTCTACTTTTTAGTGCACTTTATATTTATATATATATATATATATATTATAGCTCTTTTTATATAAAATTACTTAAAGTAAGCCTCTTAAGATAAGACTAGAGATTTTTTTTTCTATCAGTAGACACTTAAAGTTAATTTTCAGTTTTATAAGCATTCGTATCCTTATCTCTATCGAGTCGACCAATCAAGCAGGTGCACTTTTAAAATCATGGCGAATGCGTGACAGCTCCAGCTGATCAAATGCACGTAAACCTCGTTAGGTACGATAAGGGAGCCGTAACGATACGACCATCCCTGCGTACGAATGTTTTCACGCATTTGATAAGCTGGAGTTGTCACGCATTCGCCACTAGTTTAAAAGTATACCTGCTCCATAGGTCGACTCGATAGAGATAAGGATACGAATGCTGATAAAACCGAAAATTAACTTTAATTTCGTACAACTAATAATCGTGAACGTGTACCTCCTTGTTTTTATAACATGTCTAGGCATTTAAACCGGCAGTAGGCTTCAAAGATCTCCCCACTACTAACAAATGAATCGGACGAAAGGATTTCCGAATAGCCAGTTAAAACGTTGGTAGAGCTTTAGACTGGTATTCTAGAGGTCCCGGGTTTAAATCCTGGTCGAGGAAAAACTTTTTTTTCAATTTATTCCCTCAGCCTTTGCTCTCTACGCCACAAATCTGTGAAGTGTCTAGTGAATTTAGCTCAGGAAATGTCGAAGTGACGATCACAATGGGTTTTGTGATATATCCATGCTTTTTGGAGTTAAATAAACATTAGAACTGCCGTGCTAAAATTTCTTTCTAAGGCCACCGACTCAAAATGTTTGAATATTTCGAATTGGTGGCCTTAGAAAAAATTTTTAGCTTATTCGGCAAAAAATCAAAAAAGTGGCCCGTGTCGTGTCTTAGTTTTAACAAAATGTGCCTTCCATTCAAAGTTCAGCCAATTTTGATGTTTATTTGACTCCAAGAAGTATGGATATTACATGACCCGTTAACATAAAACATAAAAAAAAGTCTCTACTGCATCATTAAAGCGCCACTTAATTTCTTTTAGGTTCTTTAGCTTATTGAACGCGCTTAAGATCAAACTTGTACATTAAAACTATATATGTAATTAATTATATTATCCATAACTCACTCTTGCCTTTATGACTCCAAATTTCATAGGGCCTTATTGGAATATGGCATAAGGAATATGCCGACCTTACACTAATAGTGGCTGACTTTAATGCTCGTATCCACCAACGCAAAAATTTCCCGATTAGGCTTTCATCGTGATTAGTTACTAACCGGTGTTTAGAATGTGATACTTATATTGAAACTTTGTTTGACTCATTTCAAACTCCGATTAGTGTTAATTATGATTAAAGCTTAATCTGAGAATTTTCACGTTGGTGGATATAGACATAAGTCTCTTGCGAAATGACAGTTATTGGAATAGCGGTTCTGGGATTGGCGTTATTAGACACTTAAAGTTGCACAAATGGAGAGTCATTAATCGTAATCGTATCTCAGTGCGCATGCTCAGAACGGATACGTGGTACAACAGCGACTACCTGTCACCTATCTCTACGACCACCCTTGCAGTATTCGTATGCAGCTAGCGTATCCTAACCATTTTGTTACCTGTGGGTTTTCATAAATGCCTGATCCACAGTTTCACTCCTTTTATTTTTCATTCTATTGTCCTCTCACTTTTTTCGACAAGGAGGGAAATAAAAGTAAGTGGCATGAAGTAAAAATGTGCATGAAGTACTGAACAAGAATGGGTTTGGTTACGTTGTAAGCACAACTTTAACTCTGTTTTTAAGGACGCTTTCAAAAACACATCAAAGATACGCTAACGTGTGTTTTGCTGTTTTTGGTCCCTACATCTCTTCTAGGAGCAGTTATTCTTCTAATAACAATAGTGAAAAGTAATAAACGTTTATCATCATCATAGGCAATCACTCGATACCGAGTATGATTTTCCTCTATTCTGTATCGTCGCTATCTGTTGTGCGTTTTTTGATGGCTATTGTAAGCCAATTCTCGAGCCGCACACCCTTCCACAGTCGTGGCACTCCGGCAGCAGCCGGGTGTTGTTGGTCATCCATTCTTCCATTTTGTCGCTCCTTTCTACGTTCTCTCTTTTCCGTCTCTAGTCTACGCCGTTGTTCTTCAAAAGTTTGTGCTCCCTCATGGAAGTTGTTTATATCGATGTGACCCTTCATCATATTGCCTTTGAGAACGTCCTTGTACCTTTTTTGTTGACCTCCTTGATTTCTCTTTCCTTCCTTCAGTTGTCCATAAAATATCTGTTTTGGGAGACGTGTTTCCGGCATGCGGATAACGTGACCAGTTCAACGAAGCTGGTGTTTGAAGATAAGGGTTTCTATACTAGTTGTTCTGGCTTCTTCTAAAAAACTTATGTTTGTGCGTCGGTCTTGCCATTTGATTCTCAGGATTCGTCTTAAACAACTTTGGTGATATTTTTCTATTCGTTTGATATACCTTCTGTAGGTGGTCCATGTTTCGCATCCGTATGTTAGAGTTGGTATTATAACTGTGTTTTAGACACGAAGTTTGGTCTCCGCATTGATGTCGTGATTGTTGAAGATTCTCTCCGAAAGCCGTCCGAACGCTGCGCTAGTATGCTGTATTTCTGTGTCAATAGTTGCATTTAATGATAGGTGGCTCCCAAGGTATGGGTAATGTTCCACGTTCTGCAGAGGATGGCCATTTATGGAAATGTTTGGAGCTTGGGGATTCGTACCTGGTTCTGGTTGGTGAAGAATTTGCGTTTTGGCAAGATTGACCTCTAGGCCCATGGTTTTGTAGGCTTGGTTAAATGCGTTGATTACCAGCTGTAGACCTTCCTCTGTATCGGCCATAACGACGTTGTCATCGGCGTACTGTAGTTCGATTACCGAGGTCGTCGAGACCTTAGTTTTTGCTCGCAGTCTGTAGAGGTTCAGTAGGCCACCGTCTAATCTATATAGAATTTCCACTCCCGGCGGTAGACGTTCCTCAACAAAGTGAAGTCCATCGTTGCTCAGGACTGTTGCATTCATATTGTCGTGTAATAGTCTAAGAATTTGAATATATTTTTAAGGGCATCCCGCTTTTGCCAGTATTTGCTAAAGAGCTTCTCTGTTGACCGAGTCAAATGCTTTGACTAGGTCTATGAAGGCCATGAAGAGGGGGAGATTTTGTTCTCTAGATCTCTCTTGCATTTGTCTGGCACTGAATGTCGGATGTGCCTCGATTGGGCCTAAATCCACACTGTGTCTCTGGCAGATTTTGTTCAGTAATCGGAATAATAAACGATAGGGGAGGGGTTAATCACAGGTTCTGGTGTTAAATGGAAAAACATCATGTTCCTTTTTAATTGATTTGCGGCCATCATGTCGCAAAATTTTCAGCGCGATCAACTTTCGCGCGACCAATTTTGCCTCCAAAAATCTTATCGCAAGACAATAATAGCGCAGACATTTTCGGCGCCATTCAAAATCAGCGAAGATGAAATCAGCGAAAGGCTTTTTTATCGCTAACCATTTTTATCGCAACATTTTTGCGCGCATCCTTATTTACTCGAAAACTGTTTCAGCGCGAAACATCGACGGGAAGCCATTTTAGCGCAGAATATTTGCGCACATACCTAGTTTGCGTGCAAACTTTTTTAGCGCAATAAATGTTTTTGACAAGAGCGCGATATGGAGGTTTAGTGAGGTTGGTTTTAATTTGAAGGGATAATGGGGATGAGGACGCCTACATGCGCATTGACATGTCCTGTCCCTTCCTGCCTCTCCCTTTCTCCAATAAAACAAACCCCAGGCTGCGAACCCCCGTGCCAACCCCACCAAACCTCAGCAATTAACACAAAAGTCTGATGGTGGCCGCAAATCTTTTTTAATAGCTATGTGAATTTTGCACAGTTATATAAATTAATCAATTTTATAAATTTCGCATTTAAAAAAGTTAGGGGCCAGAAAAATTCCTTGTTTTTCTGTACATTTTAAATGTCAGTCAGAATTTAGGAATTAATAAACTGAGATTGGCCCTATTGGTAAAAGGAGAGATAAGCATGCAAGGCCCTATAAAAATTGATTTTATGGTATACATTTTATAATCAGATTTGTGCAAATGTGTCATAATTATGACTTATACTTAAACTTCCGGTAGTTAAGATAATAAAAGGTTTTTTTTATTGGTATTTTCCCGATATTAAAATGTTTTTTGTTCTAATTAAAAAACACTTATTCCGTAAAAACCAGGAGCACATTCGGGCAATATGATTTTATGACAAACTGCAAAATACGTACCCCTCGTTTGTTTCTTATGTCCATTTGCACAGCAGAGTTAAAACCAGATTTAAATTTAATACGCCGATTTTCATATGGACCGTATTTTAAAACCGGATTTAATGGTCGTTAAACCCGATTTGGTTAACACCTCATTCGGCAAGGCTTAAAAATTCTTAAATCCAGATTTATCATAAAACTTGTTTCCTATTGGTCAAATATTTGACGGAAAATGTCAAATTTAATCAGCTGGTTTTGTTTTCATATTTGTTGAGTGCGTTGGTAAAGAATGAATTTTAAAATAGAAGAGCCCAACGATCTGTCACGATCATGTGGTGTGGAGGGCAATTCCATTTTCCAAAAGACGTAACGTTAATTTCAAGGCAGTAGCTAAAGTTACGACAGTGATGTTTAGAGTTACGACAGTCGTTTTTGGGATTGAGTTGCTTTTTCTGTGTTATGTAGGGTTTACTGGTGAGCCCTGCTTTGGACTAACTAAAGCCACGGTCAATAGGAAATTATCCGAGTTTGTTAAAAGAAAAGGGGTGCAGCACTGGCGCTCAACTCCGGAACAACAGCACTCCAAAGCCTTTCTGAATAAGCCAGACAAAGGCAGAGCAAAGCAGCTCCTGCAACTACCAAGCAACAGTCTGAGAATAATCACAGGTCTGTATACAGGCCAGTACCGACTCAAACAACACATGAATAGAATTGGAGTGACCAATACACCGATTTGTAAATTCTGTGAATGAGAACAAGGGC
This sequence comes from Oxystoma pomonae, assembly GCA_963921995.1. Lineage (NCBI taxonomy): Eukaryota > Metazoa > Arthropoda > Insecta > Coleoptera > Brentidae > Oxystoma > Oxystoma pomonae. The sequence goes on along the minus strand of OY998169.1, from coordinate 43,211,780 downwards.
AAAAATATTTGGCCCTGCGTTGAAAGTGCCCCAAGTTTTCGAGGAAGTCTTACCAAATAGTGTCAGGCCAGACAGATCAGGCCACTGTGGCATGAATCTGTCCGCTATGGTAAGTTGGGCGAACCATACTGCCTGTAGCCTGTAGGCGGGGGGATCTGGCGACCCCCCGCCCACGATTCGAGTCTAGTGCTATATCGTGCAATCAGCTGGCCCAATCTCGAGGGATCCAATCGTTATTAGGGACCGTGGGCTTGCTGACTGTGCATCAGCATGTCCACGTTAATAAAAGTATCGCACAGGCATTCTCTACTCTGAGATCCTATACTTTCTAGGACACATAAGACCATGAAGTCCACGCACACCAATGTCTTTCGGCGATCGGCAAGTTGCGACGGGAGCAGGACAGTGTAGTCTGGAAGCTCTTAGTGACAAACCGGCATGAAAGCGGCGGAAGTGTGATCGCCGTTTTACTCAAGGATTGGCTGTAGAGCAACTCGTGTGCTGCATCCGTGACTGAGCAGCCCTATTTAGGACCCACTCTGCTCACCCTGAAAGGGAAGGGGCTATAAAAGGTGCCCTAGCCAGCCAACAACTGCCCGACTGGACAACTTCATCCAGAGGGTACACCACATGCGGTCAAAACAAAAGAAAAAGAAATCCAATGAACTTTGCCACATGGAATATCCGTACACGTATGGATACATACACAACCACAAGACCACAAAGAAGAACGGCAATAGTGGCACGTGAACTAAGTACATATAACATCGATATTGCTGCTCTCAGTGAAACTAGAAGAGCAGGCCAACTTAAAGAACACGGAGGAGGCTACACATTTTTCTGGAAAGGAAAAGAAGAAGATGAACCACGTATTCACGGAGTGGGTTTGGCTATAAAAATGAGATTGTGGACCACCTAACCGAATTTCCATCCGGAATAAGCGAAAGATTGATGACATTGCGCCTAAACCTTAGCAACCACCAACACGCTACTATAATCAGCGCCTACGCTTCAACTCTTGCAGCTGATGAAAACCAAAAAGATGAATTTTATTCTCAACTTAGTGAAGCCATAACATATGTACCTAAATCTGATAAAGTTATCATTTTAGGTGATTTCAATGCTCGAGTTGGTACGAATTCAAACCTATGGAAGGGCGTCATTGGCAAGGAAGGTGTTGGAAACATGAACTCAAACGGACTGCGCCTTATAACCTTATGTTCGGAATATGACCTCACAATCTCAAATACAATTTTCCGAAAAAAAGACAAATTCAAGACCTCCTGGCAACATCCGAGGTCAAAACACTGGCATCTGATTGATTACATTATTGTACGTTCCAGAGATCAAAAAGACGTAAACATTACAAGAGCAATAACGAGTGCAGACGACTGCTGGACAGACCATCGCCTGATACGAGCCAAAATGAACTTGCACATTCCACCAAGAAGTAGCCGTCAAAAAAAGCAAATCAAAAGAAGATTCAATGTAGAACGCCTTAAAGATGATCAAACCAGAACAAAATTCCAGTTTTCTCTAAATCAAAAGTTGGGTACTTTAGAATACCCGGAGAATATTGACGATCACTGGAGAATTTTGAAGACAGCAATAACATCTGCCTCCGAAGAAATGGTCGGCTACACACAAAGAAAACATCAAGACTGGTTTGATGAGCACGACAAAGAAATTCAAGACCTTTTTGAGAGGAAGAGAAAAGCCCATAATGCTTGGAAAAGCCACCCTAACTCTAATGAAAAGAAAAGGCAATATCAAGAAGCCAAAGCAGAAGTACAAAGGCAAACACGTAGATTAAAAAACCAATGGTGGACAACAAAATCACATGAAATGCAACATCTAGCTGAGTCCAACAACACCAGAGCTACTAAGATGATATATGGTTCCACTACACAAGGTATCAATCCCCTACGATCCAAAGATGGAATAAGGCTGCTTAAAGACAGATCCTCTATCAATTCACGATGGAAAGAACACTTTCAAGAACTACTCAACAGAGAGTCTCAGGTCGATAATGACATCTTCGACAAAATTCCGGAGAAAACTACACAACAACACCTAAGTGAGATTCCGAGATTAGAGGAGGTCGAAAAGGCAATCACACAGCTAAAGAATAATAAGTCAGCAGGCACAGATGGTATCGCTGCTGAAGTCTACAAACAAGGGGGTCCCGCACTTAATTCCCAAATGCACATTCTAATAAGTAAAATATGGACCACTGAGACCATTCCTGCCGAACTCAGAGACGCCTCTATAGTTACCATTTTCAAAAAAGGCGATAAGGCCCAATGTGGAAATTACAGAGGTATATCTCTGCTTTCTGTTGCTGGAAAGATACTTTCACGGATACTATCAAACCGATTAATTCCGATTGCTGAACAAAATCTGCCCAATCGAGGCACAGCTGACATGATCTTCAGTGCCAGACAAATGCAAGAGAAATCTAGAGAACAAAATCGCCCTCTCTTCATGGCCTTCATAGATCTAGTCAAAGCATTTGATTCGGTCAACAGAGAAGCTCTTTGGAAAATACTGGCAAAACTGGATGCCCTCAAAAATATATTCAAATTCTTAGACTACTACACGACAATATGAATGCAACAGTCCTGAGCAACGATGGACCAGGAGAGTCATTCCAGATTACGACAGGCGTTAAACAAGGGTGTGTTATTGCGCCCACCCTATTCTCTATATTTTTAGGTGCCATGCTTCACCTTGTTGAGAAACATCTACCGCCGGGAGTGGAAATTCTATATAGATTCGACGATGGCCTACTTAACCTAGGCAGACTGCGAACAAAAACTAAGGTCTCGATAACCTCGGTAATCGAACTGCAGTACGCCGATGACAACGTCGTAATGGCCGATACAGAGGAAGGTCTACAACTGGTAATCAACGCATTTAACCAAGCCTACAAAAGCATTGGCCTAAAGGTCAATCTTGCCAAAACGCAAATTCTTCACCAACCAGAACCAGGTACGAATCCACAAGCTCCAAATATTTCCATAAATGGCCATCCTCTGCAGAACGTGGAACATTACCCATACCTTGGGAGCCACCTATCATCAAATGCAACTATTGACGCAGAAACACAGCATCACCTAAAATGTGCTAGCGCAGCGTCCGGACGGCTTTCGGAGAGAGTCTTCAACAATCACGACATCAATGCGGAGACCAAGCTTTGTGTCTACAACACAGTTATAATACCAACTCTAACATACGGATGCGAAACGTGGACCATCTACAGAAGGCATATCAAACAACTAGAAAAATATCACCAAAGTTGTTTAAGACGAATACTGAGAATCAAATGGCAAGACCGACGAACAAACATAAGTTTTTTAGAAGAAGCCAGAACAACTAGTATAGAAGCCCTTATCTTCAAGCACCAGCTTCGTTGGACTGGTTACATTATCCGCATGCCTGAAACACGTCTCCCAAAGCAGATATTTTATGGACAACTGAAGGAGGGAAAGAGAAATCAAGGATGTCAACAAAAAAGGTACAAGAAGGTTCTCAAAGGCAATATGATGAAGGGTCACATCGATATAAACAACTTCGAGACCACGGCAAACGATAGGGCTACATGGCGCCGAACAGTCTATGAGGGAGCACAAACTTTTGAAGAGCAACGACGTAGACTAGAAACCGAAAAGAGAGAACATAGAAAGGAGCGACAAAATGGAAGAATGGATGACCAACAACAACCGGCTGCTGCCGGAGACTGGGTGTGCCAGGACTGTGGAAGGGTGTGCGGCTCGAGAATTGGCTTACATAGCCATTAAAAAACGCACAGAAACGCGCAACAGAACATACAGAATAGAGGAAAATCATACTCGGTATCGAGTGATTGCCTATGATGATGATTGACCAAATAGACTGATTTCATTTATCAGGAAAGTTGGGATGAGCGACAGGCATGAACCACAATAGACCTTTTAGATCGCAGTGGAGGGTGCAGTATTGCACCACTCATAACAAACCTTACTTAAACTACCTCACCAAAAAATTTTCCTGTGCCTGTTTTTGTTATTCGGGTGTCGCTTGTTGTTGATAGTGCTTGAATGGCGTATGTTTTTTTAATTATAGAAAATAGGGGGCACATCAGATGAAAAAAACTGGATACTTATCCAGAGAGCTTTGTTTTTTTTTAAATTTTGTTTAGGCTGCGGCCAACTTCCCACGGAAAAAAGAATATTAATTTTAGAAAAAAACCAAAGGTTATCAAACGTTGTGGATGAGGTTCCAATCACTACCATACGACCACCAAACGATTGCGAATTGCGGCCATCTTCTCGAAGGTCCTTCCGTGCAGCCTTTTCTTTAAAGCTCAGACCCCTGTCACACTCACAGCCATTTGCACCAACATATTTACTTATTTAGGGGTCCTAGAATAAGGTGGCCTAGGTTAGAGAACAGTTTCATTTGTATTTAGAACTCCCCTAAACTAACTTAGGTGATCCCTAAATCTAGGGGTCCATTTTTGGTCCCCTAGCGCTCCCCTAACCTAAAACTAATCTAGATTTAGGTGCCACCTAATGCTAGGTGACCCCTAAATATGTTGGTGCAAATGGCTGTCAATGTCATGCCGCTCTTGTTGCTATCTTTACTCTTTTTGGGGCTAATTGCACTAAGCTTGAATGCGGCTCAGATCGCATTAATGTCCAATTGCACCGCAAATCTAGATTTCATTTTGAATCCCGATTTAAGAAGATTTGTTTGCACCAGGCCAAAATCTGGACCTTTAAGACGCAGACACTCTGGCAACACTGGGAGCTGCTGTGAATGCATGATTATCCGCCTCAATTAAAAGCCCATTTATGGTGAAAAAAAAAATAATATGAGTTATTTTAGCAGAATTCTTGTATTTTTTCATTTATATTTGCAACAAGCGACTTTTCGTATTATATTTATTTCTTACAAAAGCTTAAGAAACGAAAAAGAAAACAATAAAAATAAAACACAGGTTATTGACCTTTGTACAAAAATCTTTTTTTTAACTGTTTTTTTACTCTCTTCCAAATCAGCGAACAAACTGCTTTTATCCACTTTCCAAAACAAGCAAACTACAATAAAAAAGCATTTTCACCAATAGGAAAATCATTTTAAATTATACCGTGACTAAAATTACGACCTGTTTTTTACATTTTCACAAGAAATGAACTCCACCCAACACAACACAACACTAGTAAACCCTACAACAACACAGAGAAAGCAACTCAATTCCGCTCCTGCCTTAGCAAGAGAGTGTCGGCTTTTTTTTTAGCAGAGTTTGAAGGCAGTTCCAAACTAAAAGTGATTGGATTTTATTTGGGCTTATTGCTTTCAGAGAGATGCCTTTTTCAACTATTTGCACAAAGCTCTATAGCGTAAATTTCGGCCTGGAAGATGGTGGCAAGGTTACCAAGTCCAACTGAAATTGCTGAACCCGATATACCTGCTCCCACGCCGTCCTTAGTTTTTGATCCGTCTGTGTACCAAACGTGGTCAGCTTTAGTAAGTTGATTATATTTCCCTCCCATTCTTCCCTCGTTGGAAACAGAACCTGAGACGGTTTTTTAAAGTTGTATTTTGGTAGCCTGTGGCCTGTTGACATACTAAGGATTCGGTTATTACAAAATACCTTGGTTAGCCCTGCACAGTTTCCCAATGCCTGACCAGGATGCTTCTGATTTAAGCTATTAAATCTTGCTAGAGTTGCTCTTGCCTCCTTCTCCACCCAGAGGTGCATTGGGGGGAGGTTAAGCATTACTTCCATTGCTTCCAATGGTGTTGTCTTCATTGCTGAAGTTATGACTTTGCGTGCTGTTCGTTGCACGTCTGCTAGTTTTTGTTGAGCAGTGACCTGCTTGGTTTTGGACCACCAAGATATAAACCCATAAGTGATCGTCGGTCTTACTACCGTTGGTGAAGTAGCTTTCATAAAAGAGAACAGCGTTTTTGTATTGATTGAATTAAACAAGACAGAAGTAAACAAGACTTGTTTATATCCTCCTTTTTACCCATGTATTTTTTACATATTAGGCATTCCCATAAAAAAGTCAAAAGTGTACAAGTATTCCCAGCCCCCGTCATTGCAGACTGCGATGAGATATGCGTCACATAACTGTGATGCTAGTCGTACATGGTAACCCAGCTGAAGATGTGATGTCTGGTAGCCAACGCAACGGTTTAAATCAATTTTAACAAAAATTTAGTACTCCCAAAACTTTTAGCAGCCAGGACAGTCAGTTAATATTACACCCGGTTCCCATCTATGCGTTTGCCATGCGCGGCCACCCTGACTCAAAAACTCATCACGTAGTCCGACATGAACTCTTATACGGTTTTAAGGTTCTTATCACAATAACAAAGTTATGATTGTTTTCCACAAACCAAAACTACACTTTTTTGCAATCGACGCGCGTTTGGCTAACAACGTTAGCATCATCAGGAGACGATAAACAATAAGTGCACCTCCCTTAGTCTCCACGAAAAGCCTATTTTGATACTATGCGCATGTCGCTTTTTGTTGAGAGTGCTTGATGAATGGCATATTTTTTTTTAATTCTGGAAAATAGAGGGGCCACCAAATAAAAAACTGCATACCAAAGCTCCAGAGCATATTTCTGATCAAAATAGTAGTTTTCACAACTAGTGGCTAAAATAGTGCTTTTTTTACAAGCGTTGGTGTAAATAACGAGCGCAGCGAGGTATTTAAAAACGCGAGCAAAAAAAAGCACAGTTTAGCCGCGAGTTGTGAACACTGTTTTTTTTAATGCCTTTATCAAAAAATCCAAGAAAAACAGGAAAATGCTTTTATAAATCTCGAACGAAGAGCACTTCTCGCAAGACACCATCTTTACACTATAAATCAAGGCGGCTGGTAAATGAAATAACATTATGGTTTCCATAGCAATGTGCCTTTTTACTCGGGGACGTTTATTGTTGCGACATTTTAATCTTTGACAGATTGATATTTTGCCGATTTACCGAAATACTTGGTGAAAACTGGCGGAAATGGCTTAATTTGTAGGCAAGAATAATTAGATTTTTTCTATATTACTATTTTCCGCTATTTCTCTTTAACTTTGGGTAAAAAACGGACAGAAATATTTTTTTGCACCCGTGACCAAAAAAAAAAGTTTTTTTGCATGGTTTAGTTATCTGCAGACGGTTACTAAAATCATGTTTTTGATGAAGGTATTTATTTTGATCAAACTGCGGCCAACTTTCCACGGAAAAAAGAATATTAATTTTGGAAAAAAGCAAATGGTGCCAAACGTTGTACGACCACCAAACGATTGTGATGAGTTTCGTTGAGAAATTTTACCAAACTGCGGCCATCTTCTCGAAGGTACAGAAGGAACCAAACATTTTAGCAAATTTTTGTGAGCTTACTATAGTTACTATTGTTCTATTTTTCTACATGCATTCAGCTGAGAGAGATCCAGCATACTAGAACTTACCAGGAAAATGACCTGTCGGACTCGCCTCTACACCGTTCGACCCTCGGATAAAAAATGCCAGAAATTCTTTGTTTTTTATTTAAATTACGTTAATTTATATACAGGGTGGATGATTTAAAAGGGTTCACCTGGATTTTTTGAATGTATCCTAGAAGAAAAAACACAATGATAAAATGTACTATTAACAAAAGCAAAGTCGACGTGTCCGAGGATTTCTAAAAAAAAAATGCAACTGTGAAAGTGAATATCTCAAAAACTAATCGATAGATTTGCGAAATTTTTACACGATTGTCAAGACCTTCAAAACAAGATATCACTCGACCCACTTTCCCTATTCAAAATATAGGGGTAAAGTTTACCCCTCAAAGAGAAACAAAATCGACGTGTTTCAGCATTTTCTCCAATTCTTAACAGTTTTTGAAAAAATGGTGAACCCTTTTAAATGGCCAAACCTGTATAGAAGGCCTACTTTATTTGGGGGGTTGTGTCCTTGCCCAAAAAGATCGTGACTGCCCTAGTTCGAACGCGGCTCTGGATAGAAAAAGCAAGTAAAGCTAGAGTGCAATCCTTTTAAATTGATCTATCTCTGGTTGTCAAATTAAGTATTTTGCTTTCAATCAGGTAAAACGAGGACATCTTCCAATACGATCTTATACTGTTACAGAAAAAGTTTCAATAAAGGCATGCAGATTTTAAAAAAACAAATAGTATGTGGCTGCGTGCACTTTTATTCTACTAAGTGCAAAATGATATTCGACTTTTTACACAGAAGATGGAACCTGGGACGACGCCGTTTCGTCCTTATTAGGTACTCATCAGCTAGGTATACCACAACGATAAACAAATCCGCTCGCGCTTGTGGCCGAAAAATACGGCAAAAGGGAATTCCTGTCGTAATTTTGCCAGTTGCATAAGATATTATTGATTTGCCCTTATTTTAAAGAATTTACAGTTTCTGCGTGATCTAGGTCAAACTTAAATAATGACCGTTTCGACATTTCCTATGTACTTGCCATTTAATAAATTTAAGGATTTATCCTAAAAAACTTAAAACTAAAAATGTTTTATGGTTCAATTTTAATACCAATGTAATATAGCATATAACTATAAGATGGACATTTTGGACCACCCAAAATAAAAAAATTTGCGGTTATCATTATTTATGCGGTTGCGCAGTAAGCCAAATTGAAATAACGAATTTTGTGGTTATATTTATCACAGATTAAAAAATGCGTGGTTAATTCATGTTTTACTTTTCGTAAGGACGGATATTTTTCATCATGTTCTAATTACTAATTGAAATTTAATATTTTGAAGAATGTAACTTCTTTAAAATGTAACTTCTTTAAAAAGAATAAACAATCTATCAATCTATCTACTAATTAAAACGAAAAAATCCACAACATTCACAGCAAGCTCTGACCTCAAAAAAGTTAGGTTATGTTTCATTTAACGAAATTTTACGTTGTTCCATTTTACACACCAAAAACTTTTTTAAAATTGACAGTTGTTATCCTTATCGTTAATTACTATAACCACAAAAGCAGTTATTTTTGCTGCTCCAAATTGGTCTCTAATATAACGGCCCTACCCTTGCATTTTCCGAAAAAAAAAGCCGTAACGATAATAACTCTCCCAATCGAGTTAGCCTGAAAAAATGCAGAGCCAAAAAACACTGTGGGCGCGAGCAAACTGCGTCAGGCATGCGCAGTACATTTTACACATTTTGCGACACTTGGGCCATTTTAGTATCTCATAGTATATGTATTGCAGTAACTATTGATAATACACTGAAAAAAATATCGTACATAGTATGAATAACAGGCGTTTATTATTTTTTTATAGATAATTATACATCAATAACACGTAACTGTGACAACAATCGAAGAAGTTATAAAAATTGTCATATACAGTAATGAAATTAATAAACGGAAGTTACGAAATCAATAAAAAATATTTCTTGACATTTTAAAGAGAGTTATTATTAATAGTATGTACAGGTGATGGAGATAATAAAAGAGCATATGAAATAAATAAAACATGTTAACGATTTTAATCAATGCCGTAAATAAATTTAATAAATGGCGATTATTGAATGTCGTTTAAAAGTTGTTATGGAATGTATGGACAAGTTTATGAAAATTATGAATCGGGCATACAAAATACATAAACATGTTTATGAAATTTATGTACGTAACAGTTTTTTACTAAATTCATTCTTGGGTGTAACTAAAAGCTATGAAAACATGTCTCTTAATCCTTGATTTCATAACACCTTTCATAAAAATCATTCTTAAAGACTCTTTATATATTAACAACTTTTTTTTGAAACTGTGTCTGGCATCAATAAAAACAATAACTTAATAAAACTTTACATCGGAGCAAAAATACAAAATACATTTTTTTTTAGAAAACGGTGTCTTTTTTGGTTCAGTGTAATACATACTAATACCAAATAAGAAGTTCGCGTATCTAAAATTTTGCATGCATGTACAGGGGTTATTGATTATATCCGCTAGCATCAAATTTTAAGTTTTGTTTCAATCAATAGTAAGCTGAACTAATTATAAAAGTTTATTAAAGCGGAACACTACTAACAAAAAATATACAATAATGGTAAATATTCCCCATTATGCGTCTTTAACGCGTCTGTTGAGTAAGAAAAGGAAGGTGGGTAAATTTCATAGCATATAGGTAATCTTTTTGAAGTACCAAGAAAACTGGCATAGGTATCAGCAAATTAAAATCGGTGAAGCTATTTCGTGGGTTAATTTAAAACGAAATGATTATAAAAAATTCCTGAATTTTTCTAACATTTTTCAAAAATTAGTGAAAAAAACTTTGAGCTTTTTTATTTTCTTATAGGGTGGATCAAAAAAAACGGGATTTTTTCCGATTTTAAAAATTGTAACAATTTTATAAAGCCCAGACTTCAAAATTTAGGAATTTGATGCCAAAATCAACAAGTTATCAAAATCCAAAATGGCGGACTTTTTTTAAAAAAAAAAAAAATTTTGACCCCCTGTCAATTTTTTATGTGCGCTACTGGTGAAAAACTTAACTTTCGCTTGTAGAACTTCATCTTTTTCGAGTGTACTGATATATCGCTTATTTACATCGGGTAAGATTTACAAAAGTTATGAAATTGTTCAAATGAGTGCGTTTGGTGAACCAAATTCACTCAAACCAGAAAAAAAAACTTGAATTTTTCGAAAATGTCAATACTCATATAAAACTACAAACCTTTAAAACTATGGCTTTTCAAACTGGTGAGCATTATTAAAATCGGACCAATACATCCGAGAGCATAGCCAAGCAAAAATGTTTTTTTTTTATACCTTCATGAAAAACATGATTTTAGTAACTGTCTGCAGATAACTAAAGCATGGTTTTTTTGGTTACCAATGCAAAAAAAACTTTTTTTTTGATCACGGGTGCAAAAAAAGATTTCTGTCCGTTTTTTATCCAAAATTAAAGAGAAATAGCGGAATATAGTATTATTGAAAAAATCTAATTACTCTTGCCTAAAAATTAAGTCATTTCCGCCGGTTTTCACCAAATATTTGCGAAAAAATCATTTTAAAAAAACGTTAAAATTTCAAACTGTCAAAGATTAAAATGTCGCAACAATGAACGTCACCGAGTAAAAAGGCACATCGCTATGGAAACCGCATTGTTATTTCATTTACCAGCCGCCTTGATTTATAGTGTAAAGATGGTGTGTTGCGAGAAGTGCTCTTTGTTTGAGATTTTTAATAGTAATTAATTTTAACAACTAGTGGCAAAAAAAGTGCTTTTTATACAAGCGTTGGTTTAAATAACGAGCGCAGAGAGGTCTTTAAAAACGCGAGTAAAAAAAAGCACATTTTAGCCTCGAGTTGTTAACACTATTTTTTTTAATACCTTTATCAGGAAATCCAAGAAAAACAGAAAAATACTTTTAAAAATCTCGAACGAAGAGGACTTCTCGCAACACACCATCTTTACACTATAAATCAAGGCGGCTGGTAAATGAAATATCAATCGTTTCCATAGCGATGTGCTATTTTACTCGGTGACGTTCATTATTGCAACATTTTAATCTTTGACAGTTTAATATTTTTTCGTAAATAGTTGGAGAAAACTGGCGGAAATGGCTTAATTTTTAGGCAAGAATAATTAGATTTTTTCAATATTACTATTTTCCGCTATTTCTCTTTAATTTTGGGTAAAAAACGGACAGAAATCTTTTTTTGCACCGGTGATCAAAAAAAAAAGTTTTTTTGCATGGGTAACCAAAAAAAAAGTTTTTTTGCATGGGTAACCAAAAAAAACTTGCTTTAGTTATCTGCAGACAGTTACTAAAATCATGTATTCGATGAAGGTATAAAAAAAAGTATTTTCCTGTTTTTCTTGGATTTTTTGATAAAGGTATTAAAAAAAAGTAGTGTTAACAACTCGCGGCTAAACTCTACTTTTTTTTACTCGCGTTTTGAAATACCTTGCTGCGCTCGTTATGAAACCAACCCTTTTAAAAAAACCACTATTTTAGCCACTAGTTGTTAAAACTACTATTTTTGCACTGTATGCACTCATTTGAACAATTATACGTATCCGCATCTAGCGAGAACCAAGCACATTAATTGGTCAGAAACTTGTACCACGTTCGAAAAGAGCAGATATAAGCTAATCTAAGGTGTTCTTGAACGCGATAGATCTTGAGATGCGTTAGGTATCGCGTATCGTTACGGCACACGTATCGTATCTCAGCACCTATTGCGTTCAGAAACACCTTAAATTAGCATATATCTGCTCTTTTCGAACGTGCTACAAGTTTCTGACCAATCAATGTGCTTGGTTCTCGCTAGATGCGGATACGTATACCGCGATAAGTTACAAATAGCTTTATGTCCCTAATGTGAATTTCAATATGTCTGTTGATATGCAGCAACCCTAAGCCCGTCAGACGAACTTCCGTCAGTGTTTTTAAGTACTTATGTTTTCAATCTTCTGAGGCATGAGAAGCTTCTTTCTGATGAAGCATTACTTACTGGAAAACATCCAAGAATGTTCTTATCAACAAAAAAATATAGCCACACTTGTTCATTGCCTCGAAAACCTATGTTTTGATTTAAGCTTTTGCCTACTTGTGACGAATATTGTTTCCAAATACTGACTTCTCCCATGCCTGCCTTGATTTTGGCTTCACGTTGTATAAAACTTGGTTATGAATATGTTCTGGTCAAAAATACTTTTTTATGTCCAAATTGATTTTGTCTAAAACTTGTTTATAAATAGAAACTGTTCCAAAATATTGTGGAGGGATTCTAGATCGTCTTTAAAGGAACTTTCTGCAATTTCTCGTTTTTCCTCCAAAGACTTCAGGGTTATTACCTCCAGCATCTTTGTTGTCTACTTTTTTCTGGAGCAAAGGGGGGGGGGGGCGCGATGCCCCCTCCCTGGGACCGCCACTGATTTACATCACATCTTTGTGATTACAATATTAGCAATACACCTATTTCAGGAGTAAACTTATGGAAGAGAAAAATGTACTGGGAAAGTCATTATAAAACATTGCGTTTATTTTCTTTTTTGGCTTTTCAGGGCTAGCGCGTTCGTATTCCATTAAGCAACTAAATTAGCTTTTTCCCTTTTAGGTCGCACTTTTGCCGCCATTTTGAGACAAATTAACGTACAGTTTTGCCGAGTAAGGGTGATTATAAGCAAAAATTGCAAGCGGTCTCTCTGGGGCCGACAAAGCGGCCAAATTACACAGAAGGTGGTTGGCGATTTCGAGCAATTATAAAACATAATAAGGTAAGCGAAATGTATGTGCTTGACAATTTGGCTATTTACAAGACCGGAAAGTTTTAGTTTACAAGTAGACCCAAATGTCTAGCAAGAAAGATACTATATTAAAGTAACAAAAATTTGATCAAAAATCGGACATAGTCATATTATGGTACCGGCCGGCGGCGGCGCCCCCTTGAAAAGGAGGAGCTGTGAACTTTTTGAATAAAATCGGATATATAGAGTCGTTTTTTGGCGTGAGAAGATTTCGAAACCATTTCGAAATCATGCAGGAAATGTCATTTTGGCGTTGAACTAGTGACCTGAGCACTGACTATTTTTTTTGTTTTTTCATTTAATAATAAAATGTTATAATCTGATTTGGTAATGTGAAAAATTCAATTGGAAGAATTCCTCTCAGAGGTAGATTCGGACACTTCCAGGCAGATTTCGTTAGAATTTATTTAATGGTGGGTTTATACATAAAAATAACCCCGGATTTATAAACCGGGGATTGGAAAAAAAAACAAAACGCTAACAAATATTTTATAGCAATAAGTTAGGTTAGGTTTTGTAAAACTGGGAAGTGCATTTTGGCGATAGCAAGAACCGATGACGTTGTGGTTGAACCGATTAATTCAATTTTCGAAATCACGCAAGCACCGTGTTTTACGCCAAAAAACGAATTAGCTATAGTTAGATGGTACTCCCCTCTTCCTCCCTCGAAAAGTTAACTTCGTAATTTTTAAAATATTATCAAAAATTCATATATTCCTTGATTTAGATGGAACCCCCCTTCACCCTCTTCGATGATTATATTACATTCTGACCAGAATTTAACCGTCTTCGCTGGCAGCTTCCCTTGTCTTACTCATGCAAAATTTCGCTAGCAAGGGTATTTTTGGCCCACATTTTTCTATCCAAATACCGAAATTTTTATTAGAATTTTTAGTCTTCTTGTTTAAATCTAGACTTCTCTAGAGTCCGTTCCATTTTTATTCAGACAAAACTTAACCTCAATGACCCACTGAACAAAACCAGTTTTGAAAGGTGACAGAAATCCAAACGCCCTGGATTGTTGTTGTTGTCGTCACATTTGAAGTTTTTAGGTTAGGTTTTTTTCTGACAGAAATTTTTGCGGAAAGAGTATTTGTTTACATTTTGATCATGGAAGACTCGTGAAAATAAAATTATGCGAAGATGAAGTTTGACGCGAGCCGCTGTCTTAAGATATCTGAGCGTGTAATGACCATAACATGCAAGTTAGTATAATATACTTTACCTACGACCAAAGAAAATGTCATCATAATTATAAGAAATTATAACAACCTTCATGGCCTAAAGTTTCAATGACGTTCTATCTAAAAAGTCAAAACAAATAAGGTAACTATGGGACCTTTCATATATCTTGTTAAATACAAGGTTTTTTTCTTAAAAATACGTAGTATGTCAATTTAACGGGACTTATTTTTGCTTAGGTACTAAAATTATATTGGATTTATTTACGTTTAATAAATATTTATTGTCAAAAAAATATAGAAAAATAATTGACATTTTTGCCTCAATAAGTGCTCTTATAAATAAAGTTTCATCGCTTGTCACGCCATCTTTTGGTTTATGTCTAAGCTTTATTATTATCCTAGGACCGTAAATAAGCCATTAAAATCATGTTCACGTGGTAGTAAAATTAGTATTATTCGTTGGTCGTAGGTAAAATACCTTACAATACAATTGTGCCACCAGTAAACCGAGTTTGACACGCATTCGTTTTATTTTCCATTGTTTGCACTTTTCGACACTGACTTATAACAAAATGTATCGTTTTTTTGGCTAGATAAGGTTGCAAATGTGGACAAACATTTTGAATTGCATGCGTTCATGATAGTGATGCTTTTATCTATAAAATTATAGTTAAAAAGTGTGCAAAAATAGTAGTTTTTACAACTAGTGGTTAAAATAGTGCTTTTTTACAAGCGTGGTTTAAATAACGAGTGCAACGAGGTATTTAAAAACGCGAGTAAAAAAAGCGCAGTTTAGCCGCGAGTTTTTAACACTATTCCTTTTAATACCTCTATAAAAAAATCAGAAAAACAGGAAAATACTTTTAAAAATCTCGAACTTAAAGCACTTCTCGCAACCCACCATCTTTACACTATAAATCAAGGTGGCTGGTAAATAAAATAACAATGGCTTCCATAGCCTTTTCACGGTGACATTCATTGTTGCGACATTTTACTCTTTGACAGTTTGATATTTTGATGATATTTTTAAATGATTTTTTCGTAAATACTTGGTGAAAACTGACGGAAATGGTTTAATTTTTAGGCAAGAATAATTAGATTTTTTCAATATTACTATTTTCCGCTATTTCTCTTTAATTTTGGGTAAAAAACGGACAGAAATCTTTTTTTGCACCCGTGATCAAAAAAAGTTTTTTTGCATCGGTAACCAAAAAAGCCATGCTTTGGTTATCTGCACATAGTTACTAAACTCATGTTTTTGATGGTTTAAAAAAAAAGGTTTTATGAAATATTTATAACAATATTATTCACACAGTAAAATTAAACAAAACTATGCGGCAATGGCCCAACTGTGACCAACCATCTTTTTAGGGGAGAAACAAAATTACCAAAAGTCAGATTGAAAATTCTCGCTGACAATTGACGTCGTTATTTTTGGCTTGACAAGGCGGGAAATGTGGACAAACATTTTAAATTGATGCGTTCATAAAACTAATACTTTCATAAAATGAAGGGAATATTTAGCGCCCTAATAAATGTACAGAAAATATTTGTGGCGTATAGGGTAAAGGGTGAGGGAATAAATCGGAAAAAAGTTTTCCTCAACTGAGCTACCGAGGAACTGGGGTTTTAACTGGCTATTCGGAAATCCTTTCGTCCGATTCATTTGTTAGTAGTGGGGAGATCTTTGAAGCCTACTGCGGCTTTAAAATCCTAGACATGTTATAAAGACAAGGAGGTACACATTTACACCCCATTTCCTCGGTAGATCAGTTGGTAGAGCATTAGACTGGTATTCTAGAGGTTCCGGCTTCAAATCCTGGTCGAGGAAAAACTTTTTTCCGATTTATTCCCCCTTTGCCCTCTAAGCCACAAATCTTTTCTGTCATACTTTTATCCCTAAAATTATAGATTAAAAAAGTGTGCAAAAAAAAGTTTTACTATAAAATCTTGATAACAATATTATCAGCAGCATGATAAAAATAAAATTTAAAAACTATGCGGCACTGACTCAACTGTGGCCAACTGTCTTTTTAGAGAGAGACAAAATTACCAAACGTCAGAGCGAAAAGTCTGGCTGACAGTTGACGTCAATAAAATCTGATATCGCAGATAGAAATGGTACTAAAATTTAAAAGACTGAAACGTCCCATTCATATAACTATGAGATACTATAGTGTCTCTACCCTTGCTTTTCCCGAGAAAAATGTGTACCGATAATAACTCTCCCAATCAAGTTGGCATCTGGAAAAAACCGATAAACGCAGAGTGTAAACGGGCAGGCGCGTCGATTGCGTCAGCAGTGAAAGTGTCATTAAATTATCGTAAGGTCGCTACGACGCCAGGCATGGATTTTTAAGTGCATGCGCAGTAGATTTTTGGTTTATAGTGACCCAAACAAAACAAAGCAACCACGATCTTGAATTTTCTCCTTTGTTTTTCAAAGTTATTTTCGTTACACATTTATGAGCATTTGGGCCATTACCTATAGTATCTCATAGTTATATGGTAACAATAATAACTTTGAAAAACAATGAAAATAATGTAAAAATCAGGGGTGGCCAAAGGCGCAAAATCTACTGCGCATGCCTGACGCAGTCTATTTGCGCCCAAAACCTAACCTGACTTGATGGGGAGTGTTATTATCGCTACAACTTTTTTTTTTAAATTCAAGGCAGGGCCGTTATGGTATCTCATAGTTATATGGTCTCATCTGACAAATTCCACGTCTACGTCGTTCATGACCAACTTAAACTGATTATAATTAAAAGCTTTTCGACTGTTACTTAAAATAAAAGCGCTATAACGAGACCAGTTCAGTTTATATAGAGCAAAAAAGCTTTTCATTTCCGCCTTTAAGCATATGCTTCAATAAACTTCTCTTTCATGTGCTTTCAAGGATTCAAATTTTAAATAAATTCACTTTAGCTAGTCTTGCTACTTTCCATAAAAAGTGTAGGAGTATGTTGTGCAGGTTCGTTTCTCTGAAAAAGGGATAGGCAGGATTATGACCTTCCCCCAAAATAAATGAACATAAAGAAAAGACATGCCAAGGATCAAGTTTTTTTAAGGCCCTAGATTAATAAATAAATTTTTATGAAAAAAAACTTTTAAAGAACAGGCTTTTATTAAATGCACTGTAGAAAATAATTTTGTATCTTGTAGTTCTCTCTTTGTCACCGTAAAGTTAAAATTTTTAAATTGCGCCCATCGCTTTTATTATGGTATAAGAAAGATAAAAAATTATTTTCTATTTTGAGTTTTAAAAGTTTTTTTTTTAATAAAAATTTATTTTTAAAATTTTTTAACTTTCAAATCTGATCAATAATTCATAATCCCCTTCCTTAAAAACCCCTGTATTCCCTCGTTAGAGGGAGGTGGGTACCTGAGAATACCATATTATTGTATTTTCACTGGAACTATAAACGCATACCAAATTTGAACACAATCGGATGTGGATAAGTCAGTTAAAATTTGTTAGCAAAACATGACCGAAAATCGTCCATCTTGAATCCGCCATATTCAATTTTCAAAATCTGATAAAAAATTCGTATTCCTTATCCCCAAAAGCCCCCGTATACAAATTTTGACTGAAATCGGACAAACTTAGGTGTTTTAACCCTCCACTCCTCTCATAGGGGGAAGGGGTGCCTAATAATGACATATTATGGTATTTTGACCAGAACTATAAATGCATGCCAAATTTAAAGGCAATCGGACATGTATAAGTTAGTTAAAATTGGTTAGAACAAGATGACCTAAAATCATCCATATTTAATTTTCAGAATCTGATTAGCAATTCGTTATCTCCATTCCCAAGTACTTCAACACACCAAATTCGAGTAGGGGGTAGCTGACAATTTCATCACACTATATTGTGTTGTCACCGCAACTATATAAACATGCCTTTGAAGCCGATCGGATGTCGGAAAGTTGGTCAAAATTAAGTTGCAAGATTCCAACCGAACAAACATATCTAGTTCGTCACAAGCTTCGCCGGCGGCTTTTCCTGGTTTTTTCCCGTTTTTTTTGCTCTAAAATGTCATAACTTTTGTTTAAATTTTTCTTTGTTTGTCTGTCTATTTGTTTCAGCATTACGCGGAAACTACGACACCCAATGTAAATTTTTCATAAAAACGATCCCAGTAGTATTTTCAAAAAAAGAGGGAAGTTACGAAAATTAATCATTTTAAAAAACTATTTAGTCATTTTAGAAAATGCAATAAAAAAAATAATAACAATCTTTTTCCTTGTGATAAAGCAGTTTTTAAAATATTTCTAATAATTTAAAAAATCCTGGACGAATTAAAAAAACAAAATAATTTTTTTGTGAAACTATGCGAATATCTGGAAACTACTGACTGTAAAATTTACTGTTTTTGCCACTTAACCTTCTGTTTTTTGAGTTTAAGATACTCATTGTATTAGTTTAAAATTTTTCCTGATCTAAAATTTTCTCCAAAGCATTTTAACTCATTTACATAAGCCAATGGTTAATAAGAGTTTTTAGATACTCATAAAGTGAAATTTAATATACATATCTTAAAACTGGTATATTATTTCAAGTTATTTATTTATTCCATAACTTCCTGAATTAGAATGAAGTAATAAGAAAATGATTTAAGTTTTGTATTTATTTTGTGAAAGGATCTTGAATAATTGCGACTGCAAAAATGCTACTGTACTGTAATGTGCGGTTATTGAAATCAATACAGAAACTTTAATTTACAGTAATGTAACAAGAATAGCGCATTTTACTATAACCGCACTGGGCTCAAATTCCCGTAGCTCTAGACTTCTTTCCACATAAAACTGGTACAGAAGAAGTTAGCAGCCTGTTTAATTTTGATAATGTTTATAGTTCGTCATTGTCTTCCTATAAGTGACGTGTCTCAGACTCCTGACAGTATCATTTTAAAAAATGCTGCCGCATCTTTCCGAATTTGATAAAGCTCAAATCTTAGCAAAGCAAGCAAGTTTACGATAGAAAACGTAAAAAAATGATTTCAAGAGGAGGGAACTATGCACCGGTTTGACGAAAGTTACTAGCCCAGAGGAAGACCAAGAAGCAATCAATTTTCTGGAAAATCATCCGTTTGCCAAAGCAAAAGAAGTAAAAATTGAATCAAATTTTTCAAAATCCATAATAACATTAAGCAGGAGGATTAAACGTTCGAGGCTAAGGTGTCGCATTGCGGCAAAAAAAATTAAACTAAGTGAGGAAACGAAGCAGTCTCGATTAATTTTTGGGTTGAGTTATTCTCTGAGGGACGAAGAATTTTGCCAGCAGGTGGTTTTCACAGATGAGAACATCTTTAAGTCCAACAGCGGTAAAAGACAAATTCTGGTTTATCGACCGCCAAGAACACGATAGAAAGAACGATATATTACTGGAAACGAAGACCGGGCGGGAAGATTTTCGGTAAATGTTTGGAGCTGGATATCGGCTAGAGGACATGGCGCTCTATTTAGAATTAATGTTTACGTTAATATGCTGGAAAATGTAATGCTTCCAGAGGTGAGTCCCTTATCCGGATCATTTTTTTATTCCAACAAGATAACTGTCTAGTTCCTACGGCCAGAATTGCGCAGCGATGGTTCCAGGATAATAATATCGAAGTTTTGCCTTGGCCTGCAAAAACTCGATGCGAATCCAATAGAGAACGTTTGGGGACTAGTTTTAATCATCAGAAGTTATTGCTGAAAATCCAAACTTATTTGAAAATTTAGCGAATTCAATGCCCAGAAGACTTCAAAACATCATTGCAGCCAACGGTGCAATGATGCGCTATTAAAAATAAGTATTTTTTTAAATGTTTTTAATTTTGTTATTTTTTTTATTTTATTTATATCAATAGCTGGCCTTTCAATTGTTTTGGGCTAGTAACTTTTGTCAAACCGATGCCTTCCATTCGAGGGACAGTTCCTTCTTCTTGAAATCGATTTATTGTGGTTACTCGTAGACTTGCTTCTTTCATAATCAGCTAGTCGAATAGACCAATAACTGTGTAGCTTTTGTTTAGTTAATAAAATATTTTTGCTTTTTTGAAATGTGGTCTTTATTTTTAGTGGCCTTATATTTTGAAGTATAAAAAGTTTATATATATATATATATATATATATATATATATACCAAAAATATAACCTAAAATGACAAAGTCAAAAAGTCAGTATTGCACATAGAAAAATATAAAAAATCGTATTTGCAGGTACCTTCTGCTGTACCAGTTTTATGTGGAGAGAAGTGTACATCTGTTAATTTATAACTGTGGCCAGAATCTAGGAAGAAAACTGTATATATATATATATATATATATATATATTTTAGTCATCTATACATAGTATAAAGGATATTGGGATCCTCAAAAAAAAAGTTTTTTTATTTTCACTAAAAAAAAGTTGTTTCAAAAAAGACC
Source organism: Oxystoma pomonae (assembly GCA_963921995.1). Taxonomy (NCBI): domain Eukaryota; kingdom Metazoa; phylum Arthropoda; class Insecta; order Coleoptera; family Brentidae; genus Oxystoma; species Oxystoma pomonae. The sequence goes on along the minus strand of OY998169.1, from coordinate 43,190,891 downwards.
TAAATACAAAATTTTGTCATGGTGTCTGTCTGTCGGTAACACGATTACTCAAAAACCGCTAAACCGATTCTTATCAAATTTGGAACAAAAATTATTTGTTACCCTACGCAGAGCTTATTATTTTTTGATAGGGATGGAAGGGGGGTTAAGCTTTAAAAAAAATTGTAACTCACGAACCGTAGCAGCTAGCGACAAGCGGTTTTCACATTTTCAACCAAAGAAAAAATTTTTTTTTTGAGAATGAAAATTTTTTGGTGGATTTCTTGGGTTGTGGTCAATTATGAAATAAATTGCTTTTTATCTGACGGTTTAATTTTCAACAATCTTCAGAGAAATCTGTAACAATTTTTTTTTTTTCGATGCATTATTTTGGATTTTGTGTTAAAATTACATGAAAATATAAAAATTGTACTTACAGATAAATGTTGCAACTTGGGTAATACATCTTACCACTAGACTTGTTCAAGAACAACTATTTTTATGGTCTAAAATTTCGGTAGGTAATAACAGAATATCGGATTATTGTCGGGATTTTTACAGTAATAAACTAATTGCTATAGAAGATGATAATAGAGATTACTTAATTTGTTCGTGTCCGTTCTAAAATTTACCATGTTTTCCGTTTTCTGAATATGTATCATTTCTTTGATTGCCCGTTTTCGATAGTTAGTTTCTTTGTCTAAAGTTTGTAAATTGTTAAAATTAAAATTGTGTAGTTGTATACTATATTTATGTTGTTGAATTCTATCTTTTAGGTACTGTTTGGTTTGTCCAACATAGGTTTTTACACAGTCTAGACAGTCAATTTTATATATGAGGTTAAATTTAAGATTTTTGGGCGTTTCTGGTTTTAATTTCTAAAAGAGTTTTTTGTTATAATAGTTCCGTTTTTTCTGCCACTGTTATGTAAAAAGGTTGTAAAATTTTTTTAATTTCTGGTATACATGGAAGGGAGAAGTATTTTTTGTTTGGATGGGTTAGTTTTGTTGTGATGTTTTGGTTATATTAGTGGTGAATTCTACTTTTTATGATAGGTTCAAAAAATCATGTGGAGTAGTCATTTTCAATAAGGGTTTTTTTAAACTTTTTTGATACTTTGGGGTGTGTGGTCTGGATGTGTGAATGTTATTGCTCTGTCGGTTAATGCTGCAGCAACACTTTTTTTTATATTTTTTAGGAACATATGAATTATAATTTAGGCAACTCCCTGACCAAACATTTTCAGTATACCAACTGATTGTAATTATTCCATAGAGTCATAGCTTATTGTTAGATTAATAGAATTGTTAACTTCTTTTTCGACGGTAAATTTTAGGTTCGGGTGAAAACTAGTAAACATGTTTAGTGTATAATCAATTTTATCATCGACGTATCTTTTGAAAAATACTGTTTAAAAATTAAGTGACTTTATAACACTTTCTTCTACATATTCCAGTATCTAATTTGCTATTGTTGCTGAAATTGGTGACCCCATGGCAACACCAAAAGTTTATGAAAAAAATTGTGAAACCAATGTTTTGTGAAACCAATTGTGTGAATTTTTTAAAAATACAATACATCCAAAACAAAGCCAAGTCAAAATTTTCTTTTTGGCCTGAATTTTAACAAGCGATACATCAGTAAACTCGGAAAATATAAAGCTCTACACGGAAAAATTAAGTTTTTCACCAGGGGCGCACATACAAAAATGTCCGCCATCTTGGATTTTTATTAATTATAAAATTTTGAAGTCTTGCTAGAGTAGAGTAGTTTATTCATGCTAGCAAAATACAAAGATTTTTTACATTCGTCACTTATACGAAGCCCTAAAAATTTTAAAAATTATTATAGGTAAAACAGTATCTGAAAAAATACAAACATAGATAAAACTAACAATTAATTTCAAGCTAGCTACATACAAAAGTAATATTTTGGATCTGTTGCATTACTGTGAGTAGAGAGAATAACAATAATGTCCTCCATTGAATAGAAAGCCTTTGTTTCATATATTTTTTTCTTTTTTGGCAGCCTTGGGTGGCAGGTAATTTGTTAAAAGTTTTTGGACCATAGTACCATAGGCTTTTTAAGACGGTCAAAATTTTTGAAACTGGACAAACACTTTTTAGGTAATGGACAGTCAAAAAAGTCCCGTTTTTTTGGGGTCACTCTATAGTTTTGTAAAGCGGCATAATACCAACGATTTAAAGATAATGAGCTTCTGGAAAGCGGATGGTCAGAACCTTGAAGATTGCAGATATCTCTTCTGCCGGGATATTTCAATCTCTGTTTCTCTATTCGATTTCGATTATTGTATTATTTATGGGGTACAAAGATACATGGCCGTGGCTTCCGTAATAAGCGCTATTTTATACGTTTTACATGTTTAGTTAGACTGTTTTTTTTTTAGTCCACCATACCAAATCGTGAACTTTTGATTTTTCTTCATTTTATCAAAAATTAGTTTCTAAGGTTCCAAAACACCTATATCGACGAAGTTGTCTGTTGTCTGTGTGTATACACGATAACTCAAGTACGCCTTAATCGATGTTAACGAAATTTGGTACAAAAATCCTCTATCGGCTAACCATGAACTGATTAACTTTTGCGTAGGGTGGCGAAGGGTTGAAGGGGGGAAAAGGGGGATAAATATTTAAAAAAATTGTAACTTTGAAACAAAAGCAAGTAGCAATATACGGCTTTCCGATGTAAGTTTCCATGAATATGGACTACAAATTTTGTTATAAAGTCCAAATTCGTGGGAGCTTTAGTTTCCGAGTTATTTGAAAAAACGTTAAAAAAAATAATAACTTCAAAAGTAAAGTAGCTATTGATATTCGGTTTTCATATTTTGGTTTTCGTAAATATTACCCAAAAATTTTGTTATGAGGTTCAAATCTTTCAAAGCTACAATTTTTGAAATATTTCCATTTCCTTTCAATATAAAATAATTGATTGTATGGTGGACTATCCGTGCTTTCTAGCACCAATTTTTTCATGAAAAATTACGGACTTTGTAAGAACTCAATTACAAGTGTTTAAATTGGATGAGAGACGCGCACAGCGAGCACAGCAAATTACCTAACTTCTAAGTAGTTAATCATTATGCAACTCCACTCATAAGCACTTTGAAACACAGGCGTTCATATCATTTTACATTAGGGGGGGGGGGGCATAGCACAATGGGAAATTAAAATCAGAAAAATATTTTTTTATTAATCCTTTAAACAGAAACAGTTAGAACATCTATATTTTTTTACAATAAAATTAACCTAATTATTTTTTTTAAAAATTAAAACAACAGTTTTATTATCATGTAAAATGTTAGGCTTTTTTTTGCTCAACAAAAAGGACAAATAACGATTCAAGTCTTTCTTGCTTCATAGTCAGTGGCGTAACCAGGGGGGGAGTTTGAGGGTTAAAATCCCCCCAAGACGTCCAATGATCAAGGGCCCCAGGAAGAGCTCTAGCTCCCCCAGTTTTTTGACCCTTTACTGTTTTGTGACACGGGTTTGTTGTGATGTCGTAAATTTTAAAAATTTTAAAAAACAACAAAATGAATCTCGTGTCCGCCAATAAAAATTAACGTAACGCTCGTGGCATATCAGACAAACCGTTTTTGTTTCTCACTTATTAGCAATCATCAGGGAGTCATAGGATTGTACCAGCAGTACCGGTCTTCTGCACTTTTCTATTTTGATGTTCTTATTTCTCGGTTTATTCGACAGGTGGCGCACACAGTTACTACGTCTCCACGGTTTACAAACTTTTTGTTTTAAATTCGAGAGGTGTGCATGGTGCCTATGTAGCTTTAACTGCCAGGTACAATCCTATGACTCCCTGATGATTCCTAATAGGGATGAAACAGGTCTGTAGGTGTCTGGATTCTCCATAAGACATAGAAACAAAAACGCTTTGTCCGATATGCCACGAGTGTTACTTTAATTTAAAAATTTTGACTGCGTTGCTATAACGTCATTAATTGTTACAATTTTAGTTTTATTCTAAGGAATTTTTATCACCAGCATTCAAAACGTGTAATAAATGGCATCTAACCAAATCTACTTTTTCAAAAATATGTTACAAAAAATCTAAAAGATCAAAATTTTTAAAGATTTTATTAAATATTAAATATTTTTACAATTTTGTTTAATTTTAAGCAAATTTTGGCCTGCGATACATTTAATGGTTAATTTTTAAAAAAATCTGAAAATAAGACTGGATGAGACTTTCTTTTAAAAATAAGATTGGTGTTTCGTATACACTAACTCAACACCTATTAAACTGCCCCTCTCCTCTCCCTTTAGTTCAAGAGCAGTTGATTTTTACTAAATGATGAAACCCTCCCATAGTCACTACGCCACTATCATGGTTGACCGTAACTAACTAAAAAGGTGGCGTTCAGCCCGCGTACGCGGACGAAAGCTTCCATCCACCAAAAGCACCAATATCCATAGTATTGATCGAGTTAGCGTTCATCGAACTAGGGTATGTCCATAAACAGCGTTATTTGCCGCGCCGTGCCACCATTGCGCCATCCAGAGGAGAAGGTTTTTCCTTACATTGCTAATAAGAATTAATAATATGTATTTAAAAAAAAAGTTCTTGACTATCTCGACATATTAGGGCTTGTCCCCCCCTCGTCCTTGCGCACGCCAATGCTTTTAAACTAAATCTACTCATATCATGGGCTAATTTGTTATTAAAAACGGATGTGGTATAGACTCATTAACGTAGTACCTAAATACCTATTTTCAAGTTTGTTAAATCAGTGGACGTGTGCTTTTCTATCACACAGGGAATAATCAAGCACAATAAGGTTTAAAACTACTTAATTGTAATCCCCACTGGCTTTTTTAGTGAATATATATATATATATATATGGTATGGGGGACTATTAAAATCGTGAAATTTTGACTTTTCTTAATTTTATCAAAAATAAGTTACTAAAAAAAAAATTGTCTGTTGGTCTATTGTCTGTCTGTATACACGATACCTCAAGAACGCCTTAATCGATTTTAACAAAATTTCGTACAAAAATCCTCTATCGGCTGACCATGAATTGATTAACTTTTGGGTAGGGTGGTGAGGGGTTGAAAAGAGGAATAAAAATTTTAAAAAATTGTAACTGGAAAAAAGCAAGTAGCGATATATTGTTTTTACATTTTGGTTTCCATGAATATGGACTACAAATTTTGTTATAAAGTTCGAATTTGTGGGAGCTTTAGTTTCCGAGTTATTTGAAAAAAATTTAACATAAAAAAATCATAACTTTAGAGGTAAAGCAGCTATTGATATGCGGTTTTCAGATTTTGGTTATCGTAAATATTACCCAAAAATTTTGTTATGTGGTTCAAATCTTTTAAAGCTACAGTTTTCGAGATATTTATAGTTTTTAGTAGTTTTGGTAGGACTTTCAAGACATTTTGTTTTAGCAGAGCAGTATAGGTAATTCGTTACCCAGTGCTATTATATACTATGTTTTTACGTGGAACTGAATATGTTTCCAATACGATTCACTTTTTGGTTTTCATGAAGCGATTTGAACGCGTTTTTTAAAGCCAATAAGTTTACAGCACAATAATACAGGGTTCCTAAGATTTTCCTTAGGAATAGGATTTCAATAAATCAAACAGAAATGGCATAGAAAGTTCTGCGCGCACAAAAGAAACAGGTATATTGAGCAATGGTGCCAGTTTGTTATTATCTCCGGACTGCTTTCATGAGAAAAAATTGTCGCCACTCTTTCATTGTGAGTAAATCATAGTTGCAATAATAACCGTTGACAAGATGTCTGCAAATTCCGCTAGATGGCGGCCACACCATGAGATGATCGAGAAAAACTAGATGTTTTCAGGTCCAAACCACAGCTTTTTCTTGCTTAAAGGAGGCGGCAGGGTCCATTATTTACGATACTGAGCGATAAACTCGTGAGGTTGTTAACATTAGAAGGAAATATCTTCGCTTTTAATTAAATTTCTTTCCATTCTGTTCTACTAGTGACATCTATTCGGAAACGGCCAAACCATGCAGCTAGCACTAGCAGCCAAAGAAATCAATAAACGGCGCTGTTTTTCCTGCAGATCTTTTTGCTTGCGATATTATTGATTTTAAATTTTTAATTAAATTAGCCGAACCAACCCAACCCAACCCAAACCGTTACAAAACATTACATAGGTAGGGGGTCAAAAATTGGTAAAATCACCGTTACGTAATTTGTGCACGGCCCCACATCTGACTGTTCCTTTTTGATTTCGAATCAAAGTGCAAAACCCGGGTTGGACGTTTGAAGGCGTCAACCCGTCCTATTTGCGGACAAAAATATCTCAGTCGAATTCTCCGGCCGTGTATGAACGCTTTAGGTTAGGCATTTGAATGTATCTGAGTCCCCAGCCTGTAAACAGTGCGTAAGGAGAATGGTTACAAAAGGAAAAGCCGAAAAATATTTTTTTTTACGATATCTTTCATCAGTTTGGTATTAAAATCGAGCAAAAACAATTTTTATTCCAGTCCTAAAGGTATGAAAATGGAAAACATTAGAAAACAACAACCTGGAATGGATTTACTACGTGTAAGATGTAGTGACAACATCGCCCCATGCCCATCCTTTTCTGCCTAATGTGCTTTTCCGTTTGTCTGCGTCTTATACACGGCTGCTTGGCCCCCTAAGGATTTGCTTAGGAACCCTGTATAATTATCATAATATGTATATACCTACTTTTTGCAGGAATATTGGAAGTGTTAACAGCTTATTATTGGTATTATCAGTCAGTTCGATACGATACCCGTTTTCATGCAGTTGGATCCCGACACGATCCCAAAAAAGTGGTATTGAACTTGGGCAGGGCCAACGAAAAAAAAGTTCGATCCGCCGCGTTTTCATAGAAGGTTTAAAAGTGAATTTAAAAGTATTGAAAACGTATTCATTTCCAAGTGAAAACGTAGCAATAGATTGCTAATATATCATTGGAGTAACGAGATATCGCGGCTTCCACTTTTGCTTTTTAATTTTCTTTCATTCATCTTTTACTGCTTATTAGACATTATCACTATCGTATTCCGAAAGATTTCTTATTTCTTACGTTTTCTCTGCAATTTGGATTTTAATACTGTAGGATTATCAAGGTGCGAGAACAAGAATTGGTAAAATAATAGCATTACCGAAGAAATATGCATAAGGAGTAAAAAAGAAGATTGTTTATTATTATTAGCAAGTTAAGACCAATAACATTCAAGAAATTCAGCTCATTGAAAAAAATGATGATGATGATTATTGCTTGACGGACAAAAGAGGTGTGGACAAGTTAGAATGTCAATCAATCAAAAAGTGGATTTATTTGGTTTTTGCACGTTTATCCTACCATGGTGTTCTGGCAGTGTAAACTCAATGCTTAAAAACACTCAGTTTTTAAGTATGTAGTTGTTAAATACACAGGGTGTTTAAAAATTTAGTACCGAGATTTTATGGGCGTATTTTTCAGTTCAAAATAAGCCTGTTTTTCTATAAACAGGCACGTGTCTGCTAAGGCTTCGTTGCCGCTCAAGATTTTTTTAGTTTTTTCTTTATAGCTTTTGCGGTTTTGAGATATTTAGATAAAATGTTAGGTTACATTTTAGGGCTTATGTCATCCAGCATGTCGAGTGTTTGTAAGAATCTACAAAAGATATTTTTTCAAGGGTCGCCGCTGTTAGATTCCGTAATATAAAATGAATTCATGGCTTATTTGTTTAGAATTTCTTTTGTTCCCTGTAATGTTTACCTATGACCGTTATCGAGACAAAAAAATTAAAATCATTTTTTGCAATTCGCTAGATTTAATTTTTAACGAAAAGGGAAACCTATTATATTGTTTATAGAAAAAAAAAGTCTAAAAAATATGTTCTTAAAATCTTGACACTGAATTTTGAAACATCCTATATAGTAGGTGGTGTAACGGAAAAATATAACTAAAACCTATGATAAAAAACGCCTGAATCAGACAACAAATAAAATAATTCCCCAGTGAACATAAACAAGACATTATTAATAATACACCTGTTAGACCGCGCGGGTCGCTTAAGGAAAAGAACGTATTTGGATTGCATAATGGTGCAGTGGATGCCAAAAAGATCAGTATGAAAAAAATAAAAGGAATTATGTAAAAAAAATTGATAAAAAACTACCCAACTGCTGGTTCTAAATCGGTACAGGAAAGAGAAACTTTTTGCAGTCGCATGCCTTCAATTGTGTAAAACGCGGTTCCCATCGGCTTTTTTTTCGGAAAATGCAAGGGCAGGGCCGTTATATTATCTCATAGATATATGGTCTCTAGCGTGGCACATATAAACATACATACTGAGAATGAGTCTGATTGAGAATGTTTTTGTTAACATCCAAAAGGTACACAAAATGTTGAAAAGGAAAATAAATGGTTCTGATTGTTAGGAATGCGAGGAGCCGTGGCCTTTCAAATTCAGACCTGAAGAAAGACTTGAAATGTTGCCGATTACGGAACTCCTACCTCGAATAAACATAATAAATACATGAAAATACTTTTTTTTTCAATAGTAGTAGTAGTAGTAGTAGTAGTAGTAGTAGTAGTAGTAGTAGTAGTAGTAGTAGTAGTAGTAGTAGTAGTAGTAGTAGTAGTAGTAGTAGTAGTAGTAGTAGTAGTAGTAGCAGTAGTAGTAGCAGTAGTAGTAGTAGTAGTAGTAGTAGTAGTAGTAGTAGTAGTAGTAGTAGTAGTAGTAGTAGTAGTAGTAGTAGTAGTAGTAGTAGTAGTAGTAGTAGTAGTAGTAGTAGTAGTAGTAGTAGTAGTAGTAGTAGTAGTAGTAGTAGTAGTAGTAGTAGTAGTAGTAGTAGTAGTAGTAGTAGTAGTAGTAGTTGTTGTTGTTGTTGTTGTAGTTGTTGTAGTTGTTGTAGTAGTGTTACTAGTAGTAGTAGTAGTAGTAGTAGTAGGAGTAGTAGTAGTAGTAGTAGTAGTAGTAGTAGAAGTAGTAGTAGTAGTAGTAGAAGTAGTAGTAGTAGTAGTAGTAGTAGTAGTAGTAGTAGTAGTAACGTTTATTTTCATTTTATAAAACAAAAATAAAATTTACAGTTATGTTCTAAAGAAAAATGCAAACAGGAACTGGAAGACAATTTAAAAAAGTCCGAGTCCAGCCCCTATTTTTTTTCTAGGTCATAATATTAGGTTTTAACCTTACAAAAAATATTAAAACTACTATATATTCAAGCTTTAAATGGAATAAGTTAAAGCGTAGATTCTGACAAATTATGTCTTTGCCAAATTCGGTTTCGGGTTATTATAGGGACCCAAAAAAGTCTTATTTTGACCTGAAAAAACGCCCTAATGAAGTTTGAAACACCGTGTATGTGCTGATACGAACAAAACTAAAATAAAATAAAAAAAAACCGATTGAAGAAGAAAATGCATGCAACCGAACAAAAGAAAATCATAGACAATAGTGTAATGATTGTAAAGAATCCCTTCCGATACATTGTAGTGAAAAACTCGATTCGTTCAGAGCATCTATAAAGACTTCTATACAGTTTGTCCCAATTAAAATTAATTCTACATTCCAATAACTTTTTAAAATTTATTTGTTATTTTTGTTTCTGTTTGTTTAGTATTTTTGAAACGCTTATTTTTTAAGGATTCAAAATATGAGATAATATACAGGGGCCCAATTAAAAAAAAAACTTTGCGTCATATTTTATTTTTGACCGCTTTTTTACCTAAAATGATCATATATAATTTTTTTTTTAAAACCCATAGTTCTCCCAAAAAATCCAATATTCAAGACTTTTGGGACACACTGTATGCGGGAATAAAGTGAAGAATGGGGAACGCGTGAAGTGTATCAGATAATAATGGTCTATTGTGAGAAAGTGAACTTTTATTGGTCCGTTCATGTCTAGAAAATAGCAATAAGATAGGTAATTAACAAGTTTTAAAAAAAATTAATAAAAAAACTACCCCACTGTCAGTAGGTACTAAATAGGGTTTTGCAGTGCCAGTGCTAATTAAGTAAGTTAGCGTGACTATTCCTTGGTAAAAATTTTGAAAATGAACTACCTTGGAAAATTTCAACTAATTTTGATGTTTAGTTTTCCCTAGGCACCTTGGCAAAGTTATGTGAAAAAAAAATGGCGCCAGCTGGCACGTATAGCTATTCATAAAATCTTTTTAAAAATATTAAAATATTTTTAATGTGAAACCGCGTGTCGCTAGCTGCTTAGTTTAATCCCCCCTCCTACCCTCTTGCCAACCCCTCACGGCCCATCAAAGACTAATGAGCTTTGCGACTGGTGAGAAAGAATTTTTGTGTCAAATTTGATAAAAATCCGTTAAGCGGCTTTTGAGTAATCAAATAACATATTTTTAGTGGGCATAAAAAACTTTTTTTTTATACCTTCATCAAAAACATGGTTTTAGTAACTGTCTGCAGATAACTAAAGCATGGCTTTTTTGGTTACCGATGCAAAAAATACTTATTTTTTATCACGGGTACAAAAAAGATTTCTGTCCTTTTTTTACCTAAAAATTAAAGAGAAATAGCGGAAAATGGTAATATTAAAAAAATCTAATTATTCTTACCTAAAAAATTAAGCCATTTCCGCCAGTTTTAACCAAGTATTTACAAAAAAATGAGTTAAAAACATCGTCAACATATCCGTCAATGAACGTCACCGAGTAAAAAGGCACATCGCTATGGAAAACCTTGTTATTTCATTTACCAGCCACTTGATTTATAGTGTAAAGATGGTGTGTTGCGAGAAGTGCTCTTCGTTCGAGATTTTTAAAAGTATTTTCCTGTTTTTTTTTTGGATTTTTTGATAAAGGTATTTAAAAAATAGTGTTAACTACTCGTGGCTAAACTGTGCTTTTTTTTTACTCGCATTTTTAAATACCTGCGCTCGTTATTTAAACCAACGCTTCTAAAAAAAGCACTATTTTAGCCACTAGTTGTGAAAACGACTATTTTTTAAGGATCGCAATAGCCTTAATATTAGTAGGGATGGCTAAAAAGTTGCCAGTGGTAGTTTTTTTTCATAATAATATGGGGTGCCTTAAAGTAAATATAAATTACCCTACCCTGGAGGTAATTTAACCAGCATTTTAAATATTTTCATAAGGTTATGTTCGCCCTAAAGAGGGCTTCCTGCCAGACCCACCAAGAAAGTTTTTCAAAATTAAAAATAAACTCGAATATGCAAGTAATAATTACTTCGACACTGATTGTAACATATAACAAAAACGAAAGATCAAATTAAAAAAGAAAAGATAATGACTATGGGCATGCTCTGGTTATTTTGATCGATTTTGTTACAATTTTAAACCATCAAGAGCCGTTCCTACTTCTTGTTAATAACAATAAAAAAATTTTGCAAATCCAATTAAAATTAATTCTACATTCCAATAACTTTTTAAAATTTATTTGTTATTTTTATTTCTGTATTGTTTTTTTTTGGTTCGTTAGTATTTACCTGTGTAGTTTGCAAAATTTTTTTTGGAAATCAGTGCTTGGATAAGCAAAAGAAATTGCCTTAAAATTAGTAGCTAGTATACAAGGTGCGCCAAAATGTACGTCCCATAAATAATTCTACTCGTTTAAAATTTAAACCGATTTTGCGCTTCGTTTTTTTTTTATTTCGACGTTGGTTTTCGTGCTAGCTATGACGCTGGCGTTCAAAGTTAAACTACTATTTACCCGTGTATAGATGCTGCTGGATCATTGCCTTACACGGGATTTATGAACGCGTTCGCGTCCGCAGTTGAAGTTTGTAGTTCGCGCACTGGAGATCACCTTATTGAAACATGTAATTCCATTTATAATAAAAGTTCGAGTTCGCGTCCGCGTTTGCAATTCAAGGATAACCAAATTTTATGTTTGTAGTTGGTGAAGTTCGCATCAACCAATCAAAATGCAGGATTTCATCACATGATACATCTGTCAACTGTCACTTCAGTTATTTTTGTTTGTTGTTTTTTTTAAGAGAAATTTTTAGGTTTTTCTGCTTCACTTTGTGGGCTACATATGTATATAAGAATTGTGACCATAAAGAAGTCAGACAGTTTTTGGAATTCTCTATCAATTTTATTCCAAATTATTGGTTAGTTTATGAGTATATTTCAACTGTTTTACGTCATATTCACTTGACCTGGAGTGACCAATCAAATTTCAGCAACGAACTGCATTTATAAATGCTGTTTTCTGAACTCCCAACTACGAACTTACGAACGCCGAACGCGAACTTCAACTTATAAATTAAGCTTTAGTTGATTACTAAATGCCAACGTCAAAACCAGCGCGAAAACCAAAGTCGAGTTTATTAACCGCTTTTATTATTATTACTTTTTAGTGAATTTTATAATTTTTTTTTACTGGTACTTTTCATCCATTACAGGATCAATGCCCAGTGCTGGCGAAGTTGGTGCAAAGTTAAAGACAAACACAAAATATCCATGCACCTAGCTGGGATTCGAACCCGGGACATTTCGTGCCGCAGGCAGATACGCTGCCCAATGCGCTATGGCGGCCGGCTGAACTTTATATTTTATAAAAGCTTGTATTTGAAAAACTTTTCGTATATAAAATTATTTTTTAATTTTTAGATTTGTACCCTAGATCGGCCATTTTGAATCCGCCATATTGAAATTTTCAAATCTGATCAAAAACTCATAATCCCCTTCCCTAAAAACCCCTGTATGCCAATTTTCATTGAAATCAAACAAACTAAATCTTTTCCCCCTTCACTTCCCTCGTTAAGGGGAGGTGGGTACCTAATAATACCATATTATTGTATTGTAACCGGAACTATAAACGCATACCAAATTTTAAGACAATCGAATGTGTATAAGTTAGTTAAAATTGGTTCATCTTGAATCCGCCATATTGAATTTTCAAAATTTGATCAAAAATTCGTATTTCTTATACCCAAAAACACCCGTATACAACTTTTGGCTGAAATTGGATAAATTGAGGTATTTTCCCACCTTCAGGGGTACCTAATAATACCATTTGAATTCAATCGGACATCTAGAAATTGATTTGCAAGATTTGAGCCGAACATACAAACATACATACATAGAGTTAAAGTTAAATCAAAGTTTGTGATAATAAACTTAATGTTTTCTAATTTTAAGAAAAAGATAATTTGGGGTGGTTCATAAGTTTTTTACAAGTTTTGATACAAAGCTGCGTCCACCCAACACCGTTCTTAACTAAAAAGCCTGTTAACTCCTACCGCCTCAGTAGCCTTTAGCCTAATCTGGCTGCCATTTTTATAACCAAACAAAAAAAAACAGTTTGTTGTCAATATGGCACCGATCATAGGCCAAAGGATACTAAAACGAAAATGAGTTAACTGGCTTTTTAGTTGAGATCGGTGTTGGTCCACCATGCCTGTACCCAAAGAATGTCTGAGCTTCATTCATTTGAGATTTCATAACCAGTCCCTTCAATAATGTAGAGTTCGCACTATTTACGTTTATGTATTGGATCAACACTAGCGACCCTGGCCATATCTAGTACGCTATTAACAATTTAATAACAAAATGGCAAAAAAATGGTTGAAAAACCCTCTATTATATCAATACTAATGATAAAATTTAAACTAAACGAAATCGAAAATTTTCTGAATGAGACTCTGTCCATATGGCCAGGAATCTAGGGAGAAACAAAAATATAAACGTCAGAATGGAAATTCTCGTTGACAGTTGACGTCAATCAATGTGTATAAATTTGGGGTGGAAAATACTGTATTTTGCTTTATATTTATTTGTCTTTTAAAATATAGTTTTGATTTTCATTACATTACTATTATTTGACTAAAAACAGCAATTTTATTGAACAAATTCACCATGAATGAATGTAGAAATGCGGACGGGCCACAAAACAAGGCGTCTCATGTACGTAGGCCACCTTGCTGGGCCCATCGCACGCCCACTATCCATGATTCAGCCCTAGAAGCCTGCCTCTTTCGCAAAAGAACAGATTTTTCTGGGCTGCAACCTTTTTAAATCGCCTGGGGCCAACAGATAGTTCCCAAGGTACAACTCTCTTGACCTGGCCAGAGCACCATCGACTCTCTGAGTCTTCGGCGATTGCCAGCGTCTCTAGGTGCTTGTTGAGGTGTCAGTTTCCTGTTAGAAGCCCTGTTGCTAGTCTCACATCCCCCCTAGGTGTAGCAAGAACTTCGAGCAGGTGCTCTTCTTTCAGCTCTGTTTCGGTTGGACCGTCCATGCTGACCACGATTTTGACCTGGAGCTTCATGAGCTCCTTGCCCAATTTGTTTACATCATCGGCGTCTGTAGGCGCCCCTGATGCGTTTGTAGAGTGTCCAATGGGTACTTCGGGGAGTGGGCTACAAATTCAACATAATTTTTAATTTAAAACAAATTAAACGCGCGGCCCAAAATAACACTAGAGAATCGAACAGTGACATCATGCCGAGAAGCGCAATGTCATACCGTGTAAAATTGTATCAATTGATTGACATTAAATTTTGATCTGCTGGGCTGCGTTCAGAAAGCCCACACCATGGTGTGAGTGCCCGCACTCGGTGTGTTCGCAAGTGTACACACCACCTATAATCTGTCATTCTTGCCTAACGTCATCTAATTTACAAAAACAAAACAAGGGGATGTTGGGATAAATGATAAAATAGGCTGTTTGTTTGTTTTCCTTTTTGTTATTTTCGAAAATTGGATTGGTTTCTGGAGTTGCTTTTCTTATGTGACATAATATAATAAGAAATGACCCAAAAAATATATTTTTTTGCGCTACAAGTGGGTAGAAAAATGTAAAAATAGGCTTTTTGTCCTCTCTTATTTTCGAATGATGGGTTTTGGGTTGGTTTCCGGAGTTGCTTTTCTTTTTTGGCATTATCCAATGACCCAATAAAAGCATGTTTTTAGGCTACAAGTGAGCAGAAAAATGTTGGATAGTTTTTAAAATCGTCCCCACCAACTTTTTATTTCTTAACGGAATCATTTAAATATGAGGTCATTGAAAAGCTACATAAAATTATCCCAAAATTTTGAAAATGATCAAGTATCTGCAAGAACTTTTTGAGACCTCCTATAAATAAAGTATACTTATATACTTATATATCACATTTAAAAATAGAAAGAAAAATAAAAAAGCCACGTTTTTTTTTCTACTTCCTATACTTATTAGGTGTATTGGCTTAAAAACGACTCTAGAAAAAAAAACATGAAAAACAATATATTATACGGAGTTGTTTAAAAAAATTTTGTTGGGGATTTGGAACCTTTGGTTGGAACCTATAACAAAGTTATGATTGTTTTCCACAAACAAAAACTACACTTGTTTTCACTCGACGCGCGTTTCGCTAACAACGTTGAATAAAATTAGATTTTTAAACAGTCTTGTCGTTAAAAATTATCCAAATTTCACCATATCATAACCTCATTCCAGCACACTATCATCGCCCAAGTCTGGACTGGGGTGACGGTGTGGTGTGATAAGCTCACTAAAATAGAAATAATTATGTACAATTTTAACCACTATTGCCGCTTATTAGTGGCCTTACTGATGATGCTATAAACGCACCGGTAGACACACCACATTTTCTGAACGGCGACACACCACACACCGGTGCGTTTTTTACACTAGTGTGGGCATTCTTAACGCAGCCCAGTTTTGACATGATTCCCAGTGTTTTTCTTTTGACGTTTTCTTGTGACTTGAATTTTTTAGACACTCTCACTTTGTACCTTACAATTTGGAAAAGCAGCAAATTAATTTAATTGATATTTAAAAAAATAAGTATTTAACAAAACTATCCACTTTGGTCACGTATCGTATAAATTTATATCAGCAGCAGGAAAATAGCACTAAAACTAAAAAAAAATAACTAATTTTAAATTTGCGTTAAATCAACTTTCACATGCATTATTATGGCATTAGTTTATAAGGTATGTTGATATAAGTGCCATTAATAAAATTTTGAGGTATCTCCTTTTTGGGTAAAATCACGCACACTACCTTTTCCATAAATGGATAACATGTTTGGTACAATATTAATACTTCTTTTTTATTGAATATTTACTAGAGTCGCATTATAAGATAGTTTAGTAAAAGGTAGCTATAGGATCAAAATAAGACTTCTATACTACTACATTTGCCATCAAAAAGTATTCTAAATCCTGCAGTTCCCAAAATTTCTCCTAATTTTGATGTTTAGTTTTCCCTGGGCACCATGCGGCAAAGATTAAAAAATTTATGAGGAAAGGCGTTGCCAGTTGATTTTTTTTTAATATCGGAAACGTTTTCAATAATTACGTCATTAATTAGTGACGTCACAACTTAGAAATATCGTATTACTATTGCTCCAAAACCATTTACAACCCAGTAAATTTTATATTTCTTCCCAACAATTTAGCAAAATCCACATGAATTTGAAAAGGTTTTTTTTTTAAATTATTTATAGAATCGATTTAAATATCAATTTTGCCCGATCGTTATCAATGACGTCACTTTTCCACCAATTTGAATGGTTTGGAAATGAGCTTTTTTTCGTTTCGACTCCACATTGAAACTTTTTACCGCTGCCCATCTATTGCTTCTCTCTCACGACAAAAAGAGAATAGAACTCAGTGGCAAGAAATTGGACTGTGGCTAACTTCTCGTCAACTCTTAGCGTCCTGTTATTTTCGTTTTCCCACCTTTTCCACAAAGATTTTTTATGTTAATATATATTTGTGAAAAGATTCCTTCTATATTTTTGGTTTATGGAGGTGGAGCCGATGAAACATTAGTTTTTTCGAGCCATTAGATTGAATCTAGCCACAAGCGACTTGTGGCTAATGACGTATTATGTGACGTCATTGTTTGAAACTTTTTTGGAAATAGTTGCTTATGAGAAAACGTCCCTAACTAAGGCTTTAAGTCCTATCATCTTCACTTCACTTTCTTCCTTCTTCTCCACGATAAATACAAGGTGCCAGCAATGCAATCAAATTACGCACCATGACCATGTTCGACTTAATTTATGTGGTACCGGAGAGAAAAGTCATCTATGCTCTACCCCAGTGACCTTGAAAAGGATGCAAGTGGGCAATTAGTGGCACCGCGGTACCGTGACACCCAAAGAAAATGAAAACGATGATGAGAACATTGAGAACCCCGTCAATTTGCAGTACGCGAACCAAATAAAGGTATTGAGTAAGGTGACCAAATCCCGAACAAACAAAATACTGGATAGGGTAAAAATTTTTGGTCTAGTTTTAACAAATTTAAACTTTTAAAAAACAGAGTGACGCAACGCGATTGGTGGAGCTGCATAAACTCAACAAATCGCAATCAGCAAATGCATGATGGATGTCTCATTGCCCCTTACGCGAGAGCGGGAAAAAGTGAAAATATCTACTGACGAGCAGCTTTGCCATGTGCGGTATTGCGACTGTGAAATACCGGACTTTACTGGACAATGTAAAAAAATACCGGACAATTCGTCACAATACCGGACTGTCCGATCAAATACCGTAGGGTTGGTCACCTTATATTGAGGTTAATCTACACACCTAACAGAACTTATAAAAGGTCGAATAAAAACGTTTTTAAACCAAAAATAAATATTTTAATCTTAGAGAGAGAGAGAGAGAGAGAGAGAGAGAAAATAAACAAGAAGTTGCACTCCATATATCAAAGGCGGCAAATTCAAACCAAATCTAATAGCGTTTTCGATCCACCCTGCTCTCAGATCACCCCTTTCCAGAGCAGTGACGTACTTCATAATGGTTGTTATGATTTGGTAATATTCCGAATCCAAATACCACTCGACTTGCGGGATATATTTTCATGGGGCCCAGTAGGGGGTTCATGCAAAGGATGTAATTTTAGGCCACAAAAAGGGCATAGATTTGACAACACTACTTTCGCCGGTGGTTTTGATCCAATTCCTTGATACGTCAAGGTTGACGCGGGGCAAGAGAATTGAAGCACAAATCGAACACGCAACTATCTTGTTTTTTTCTTCTGGATTTATGTTATGAGCAAAACCTTTCCTCTCGTGGAAAGGTTCCTGAAGTAGCAGTGTATCGTCAGGACCACAATTTAGGACTTATAAGTTTGGAATACTTTCTAGTATCACATAAAAGTGGATCTTACGTATTAATCACCCCCAGAAACGACTTCTTAGAGGTATTCCTTTAAAGTGCCACTTGAAAGTATTCCTTACCACCATGGGACAATAGCTGATGTTGTGCGTCACAACTACGAAATTTCTTTTTAACTTTTATTACAAAAGTCTGCGACATCATAGTTATATAATGATGTGATAGTGCGAACGAAATAACTTTTTATGACAACTTTTAAGTCGCAACCCTTTTAAAGTAACATTCACTCGGAACGTGGTTTCGACATAGTAGTGTATTTGGTACCTAACTTTGAAGTCGTGGCTACGTAATAATAACCAGAAAAGTGGTCCCCACTTAGGTAATTACTACGTCGCGGTATGGTATACAGGCACGTAGCGGGGACAAGTTGCAATTACTTTTAGGAAATTCTATCTTGTTCCGGTTACGTCGTGAGAACTTTAAATGTTAGTTGGGCATTATTTATGGAGATGGGAGAACTTATTAAAAAAGTTAGAAAGACGACGAAATGAAAGACCACTAACACTTTTCGTAAATTCGAAGCAAAAAGATATAACGCGCGATCAAACAAAGTAAGGTCGGAAAGTTTACAAACTCGCTGAAATTGCTCGCTCAATAAGCTTGCAGTGAAATGAGTAGCTCAGATTGAGCTCAGTCGAGCCACCCCCCCCCCCCCCCCGAAAGATATTCGAGTTTTGATATGCTTATAATTTTGAACCAATTTCGAACTAATTTTGAACCACATTCCTTCCTGGTTTTTTTTTATATTTAAAATGGAGGGTGCAGCTGGACGTCAAGCTGCACCCCCCTCATTTAAAGCAAAGAAAAATGAAAAGCAACTATGCCAAAAGTAAGAACTTTTCGAACTCCTAATATCACCAAAAAGAATTTCGAAAAATCCGCTAGTAAGCCTGCCGGTTGAGTCAAGCCACACCCCCCTCAAAAAAATTTCGAACTTTAATATGCTTATACAAAGATGGAAATAGTTTTTCTTACGTGATTTCTAGTCGTGTTTATTTCTATGCCTTCCAAACTGACTGGATTTCAAATGGCTAAACCCCCCATTTTGAATAAATATAAAAAATCACAGAAATCAGGGTGGTTAATTTTTTTTTAAAGTTATACAAAATTAGTTCGAGGTCAGTTCAAAATTATAAGCATATCAAAGTTCGAAATTTTTTTGAGGGTGGGTGTGACAATATTTAAAAAAAAAAACAGGGTTACTAGTGGATTTTTCGAAATTCTTTTTGTGATATCGGGAGTTCGAAATTAGTTCTTATTTTTGGGATAGTTGCTTTTCATTTTTCTCTACGCTTTAAATGAGGTTGGTGTAGCTTGGCGTCCGACTGCACCTCCCATTTTAAATATAAAAAAACCAGGAAAGAGTGTGGTTCAAAATTTTTAAAAGTGGTTCTAAATTAGTTCGAAATTGGTTCGCAATTGTAAGTATATCAAAATTCTAATATCTTTGGGGGGGGGTTGTGGCTTGAGTGACCTTCAGATTGCTCGCCCGATGAATAACCAAACCCAGAAAAGAGCGCAAGGTTTCCTCGACTTTAAACATAGATTGACTAAACGAACGCAGTATGCTTCAAATAAACCCAAAAGAAATGACTGTAAATGAAAAGCGCCTTAAATTTCGGAACTAAAAAAAATATGATTTTTTTAATACCTTCATCTAAAACATGATTTTAGTAACTGCCTGCAGATAACTAAAGCATGACTTTTTTGGTTACCGATGCAAAAAAACTTTTTTTTTGATCACGGGTGCAAAAAAAGATTTCTGTCCGTTTTTTACCCAAAATTTTCACCAAGTATTTACGAAAAAATCATTTAAAAATATCGTCAAAATATCAAAGATTAAAATGTCGCAACAATGAACGTCGCCGAGTAAAAAGACACATCGCCATGGAAACGATTCTTAATTTATTTACCAGCCGCCTTGATTTATAGTCTAAAGATGGCGTTTTACGAGAAGTTCTCTTCGCTGGAGATTTTTAAAAGTATTTTCCTGTTTTTCTTGGATTTTTTAATAAAGGTATTAAAAAATAGTGTTAACAACTCGCGGCTAAACTATGCCTTTTTTACTCGCGTTTTTAAATACCTCGCTGCACTCTTTATTTAAACCAACGCTTGTAAAAAAAGCACTATTTTAGCCACTAGTTGTTCAAACTACTATTTTAGCCTCCGTGTTATGCTTGATTCGTGTCCGACGTATGTGTATTGTGTCAAAAAGCAAAAACTATTTCTTTTACGAGAGGCAGAAAAAGTGGTCGTTAGGAGCATGATTGCTATAATTTCTTATGAGTCTGATGTTCTATGGATGTTTCGACATGGCATCAAGTCATTGAGGATGGTATATAGTTATTAAAAGGCTTTAAAATACAATAAGTTTTCATAGACCGAAGATAACATTTTTACAAGCTTTTATTTAAGTTGCAATGTATCCATGTATGTTTGTTCGGATGGAATCTTGCAACTTAATTTTGACCAACTTCCCGACATCCGATTGGCTTCAAATTTGGCATGCTTATATAGTTGCGGTGACAACACAAGAATATAGTCTGATGAAATTGACAGCTCCCCCCCCCTACTCGAAGGGGGTGGAGGGGATACAGTTGAAGTATGCCCGATTTCGTTGAAATTTGGTGTGTTGGGGCACTTGGGGATGGAGATAACGAATTTCTAATCACAAAATTCAATATGGCGGATTCAAAATGGACGATTTTTGGTCATCTTTTGCTAACCAATTTTAACAAACTTATACACATCCGATTATCTTAAAATTTGGCATGCATTTATAATTCCGGTGACAATTAAAATAATATGTCCCCTACGAGTTTGTCCGATTTCAAACAAAATTTGTATACGGGGGCTTTTGGGGATAATGAACACGAATTTTTGATCAGATTTTGAAAATTGAATATGGTGGATTCAAGCTGGACATGTTTTGCTAACCAATTTTAACTGACTTATCCACATCCGATTGTGTTCAAATTTGGTACGCGTTTATAGTTCCGGTGAAAATACAATAATATGGTATTCTCAGTTACCTACCTCCCTCTAACGAGGGAAGTGGAGGGGGAAAAAGGTTTAGTTTGTTCGATTTCAATTAAAATTGGCATACATCAGGAGCTTTTAAGGAGGGGGATTATGAATTTTTGATCAGATTTGAAAATTTCAATATGGCGGATCCAAAATGGACGATTAAGTGTACAAATCTGAAAATTAAGGGTGTGTGTTTAAATTTGGTTTAAATTTGGTTTATAGTTTCGGCGACAATACAATAATATGGTATTATTACGCTAGGAACACACGATGCAACTTTTCCATCCATCAAATTTAGTTTTCACAAGATAAAAAAAGACGCAAGCAGATTGTATATCTCATTTTAACGTTATTAGAAAATTTGATGCATGAAAAAGATGCATGGTGTGTTGATAGGTTTCATCAGTAAACGGTCAAATCTTTGTGCCCGTTTACTGATGAAACCTATGCTAAACTACAGGCCCTTCAAAAATTTGGAATCTTCACTGTTTTTATTTATTTTTCTTTTAAGGTTATAATTACTGTTTCGAAAGTATAAACATGGCTGCTAAGAATTTTTCAGAGGAGTTTTCTGTGTTTGTTAATTGCTTTGTTTTGTATATTGTTTCGGGTATTTCTGGTGAACAACTGAACAGCCTTACCGCGAACGACTCTATAAACGCAAAGCTTCTTGGTTGAGAGGGGTTTTAGGGGGTCAGGTGAGATTTAGCTTCTATTTTAACATAAAAAAAGCTATAATAACATGTTCCTATATTATTTTGCATTGGTTGCTACTTAACTGCAAACTCGTAGCTGTCACAACGTATCTACATCTATGGATTAGCTGTAAAATCTAGTGTCTAGACTTGCGAAATATATAAAAACTAACATCGGGATTCTTAGCTCTACAAATTTTAGTAGGATTTTGGTAGATCTTACAAAATATTTATATGAACTAAGGTGGCGTATAAATAAATTGACTCTGGAAAGGCTCGCCCAATGAGAAAATTTTGATAAACATATGAAATTACGACTCTAAAGCTTAACATAAATTAGACAAATTGATTTTACCTTGTAAAGTAATAATTAAATTCAAAGATGATGCTAGAAATGTTAATCTTATGGTTAATGACTGAATGGAAAGAAAAAACTGCATAGAATCGTGCACATAGAAGTAATAATTTCCCTGGGAAAAATTCAAATTGTAGCGGATGAGGATTATTTAAATTAAACAATAACAATCAAGATTTTGTTCGCTGTTATTTGCAATTTTATAACAAATAAATAGCAGTTAAATTTATAACAGATGTAACAAAATGATTATATACAGACTCTAAAATTATACTTAAATGACATAATAATACTAATTTGAGACATTTAACAAATGACTCAAATGGAGGTGGGAATTTCGTGCCATTGTTTCTGAAGAAGCTCTGAAAACAATAACAAAATTTAATTTTAATAAGGTTGGGCCATCGATGTAGTTAGTAAGTCGATGGTTTGGGCGTTTATCGTATTTCAAAGAAAAAGAACACAAGAAGAGGTTGCTCCAAATTTTGTTAGAGTTATGATTTTATCTAGATTAATTTAAGCAAGAAATTCAAAATAGAAAAAAATTATAAGTGTATTAGTTTTTCTAATTTTATTATTCAAAGTTTCCAGGCCGTAAGCCACTAAAGACATCTTTGATGACCAAAACAACAAAATGAAAAAATGTGTTCCTCCACTCCTCTACCTAGTATACCGTTCAATGATCGTTTTAAATGGAATACGCAATATGGGAGTGGAATAACCGGATTATGAAAGTGCTTTTGACCCTAAACATTATCCTTTTTGTCGGTTTTCGAAAATTACCCCCACCCCTACCCCAGTCGGTATGGACAAAAGCAAGTAAAACATTTTCCAACTCCAAACCTACCGGGGAAGGGAGGTGATTTTTAAAAATTGACAAAAGCGATAATGCTTAAAAGACAAAAAAATTTTTGACAGCAGTTTGAAGACTGGAAATGATAAAGGGGCTTCTGATAAATGTTTACAAAAAAATGCGTGAGTGGGGCTTTTGCGGGGTGGATTTGGTGGGGGGAAAGGGGAAGAAAAATGGTATTATTGTAGTTTCCGGCAAAAATGAACGTCATAGAGTAAAAACTTCAATACAAAAGTTTTAGACGGTGCAAAAGTCTACAAATTTTGTAAATTTCACTTTTTAACATAACCTCAAAATTTTAGAGAAAAATGCAAAAAATCGTAATATTTTTATTTTTTCGTTTTTTATTTTTCATTTCCCCAAAAATAATTGCATTTTTACGAAACTTGGTGAAAACTTACCTGTCTATGTCCTTAATACCTACAATTTTTTTGAGACAAAAAGGTTAAAAAAGTTTTCAGATATTAATTTTTTTCTGTCGAAATCACTTTTTTTTCAATCAATAATTCTGCTCAGGAAAATTCTCATAGTATTTTTTAACGTTGCTCATTTTTTTTACTTTGACATATACTTTTAGTGGGATAATAAAAAATTATAGTTACAATTAAAAAACATGCTCAGAAATGCAAAAAAAAACAAATAATATCTCAAATTTTTTTTAACCTTTTTGTCTAAAAAAAATTGTAATCATTAAGGACACAGACAGGTATATTTTCGCCCCAAGTTTCGTGAAAATGCAATTATTTTTAGGGAAATGAAAAATAAAAAACGAAAAAACAAAAATATTACGATTTTTGCATTTTTCTCTAAAATTTTAAAGTTATATTAACAAGAGCCTCACTCACGCATTTTCTTCTGAAACGTTTATTAAAAGCCTCTTTATCATTTCCACGCATCAAATTGCTGTTAAAATTTTTTTTATTTTTTTCTCGCTAAATGAGTTAATCCGATCGGTCTACTACTAGAATCCGGATCTGACCCTCCTAATACCGTTCGGTAATGGTGTAAAATAGAAATTCTGGTTGGTAAAGTCACCATTAGAAAATATACGCCTTACCCCAGACCAAACTTGTAAGCAACAACTATAATCTAGCCAGCCACGGAAATACACACACAAAAGACATTAGCTTAGCTCCGGCCTTTTGGACATGCGCGAAAATTTATCGATTCAAGGGAGTTCGGTTAGTTTCGGCCGGCTTCGTGGTCTACGTCATACATTTTCAATCGAGGCGGCGCCATTTTTGTTGTTTATTTGTTTTGATTCCGTGTTTTCACTGTTGAAAATTTAAAAAAAGTAAGTTAAAAGATGACGCTGGCTGTAAAAAAAGACATGCTGTGTTTATGGAGAACATCATCAAAAATACAAAAATCCACAATTTCTCTTGGGTTTAGCCGATCAATGACGCTGGCGCGACGCATATGCAGAACAGCGTTTCTAAGCCAAACGAGATAATAGAGAAAGACAGGGAGATAAATAACAGAGAAAGTAGAGGATGTATATTTAAGCTAATAGGTATACCCACCCTCTATCGTAAAAAAAAAGAATTTTGGTTTACAATGTCGAGGATGAAATATGTTACAGGATCCCGAACTATCGTGGCTAGAGCTGTAGCGTGATAATTTTAATACACTGTATAAATTATTGTTTAAATTAAGTAGGTAACAATAATAATAGTAGTTCGTGTGAGTGTCCCACGAATTAAAACTTGTTAAAAATGAAAACAAGACCTACTTAGTTTCCTGTTTTTGGTTCGCTTGCAAAGACAAGGTCACGTTTGTATATTTTTCCAACAAAGTTTGTTTTATAATAACTAATTAAGTTCCAAAAACTCTTGAAGACATATTAGCCGTTTATGGTGACGAAAGGTCTACGTTTCAGCCTACTATGCCAAGCACTGACAATTTGTTTTCAGTTTTAATAAAAATAGAGTTTTCACAACTAGTGGCTAGTGTTTTCTTTTACAAGCGTTGGTTTAAATAACGAGCGCAGCGAGGTATTTAAAAACGCGAGTAAAAAAACATAGTTTAGCCACGAGTCGTTAACACTATTTTTTTAATACCTTTATCAAAAAATCCGAGAAAAACAGGAAAATACTTTTAAAAATCTCGAACGAAGAGCGCTTCTCGCAACACACCATCTTTACACTATAGACCAAGGTGGCTGGTAAATGAAATAGCAGTGGTTTTCATAGAGATGTGCCTTTTTACTCGGTGACGTTCATTGTTGCGACATTTTAATCTTTGACAGTTTGATATTTTGACGATGTTTTTAAATGATTTTTTTCGTATGTACTTCGTTAAAACTGGCGGAAAGGCCTAATTCTTTTTTGGGTAAAAAACGGACAGAAATCTATTTTTGCACCCGTGATCAAAAATAGTAGTTTTAACAACTAGTGGCTAAAATAGTGCTTTTTTTACAAGAGTTGCTTTAAATAACGAGAGCAGCGAGTTATTTAAAAACGCGAGTAAAAAAAGCACAGTTTAGCCGCGAGTTGTTAACACTATTTTTTTAATACCTTTATCAAAAAATCCAAGAAAAACAGGAAAATACCTTTAAAAATCTCGAACGAAGAGCACTTCTCGCAACACACCATCTTTACACTATAGATCAAGGCGGCTGGTAAATGAAATAGCAATGGTTTCCATAAAGATGTGCCTTTTTACTCGGTGACGTTCATTGTTGCGACATTTTATTCTTTGACAGTTTGATATTTTGACGATGTTTTTAAATGATTTTTTCGTACATACTTGGTGAGAACTGGCGGAAATGGCTTAATTTTTTTTTGGGTAATAAACGGACAGAAATCTTTTTTTGTACCCGTGATCAAAAATAGTAGTTTTAACAACTAGTGGCTAAAATGGTGCTTTTTTTACAAGCGTTGCTTTAAATAACGAGCAGAGCGAGTTATTTGGAAACGCGAGTAAAAAAAGCACAGTTTAGACGCGAGTTATTAACACTATTTTTTTTTAATACCTTTATCAAAAAATCCAAGAAAAACAGGAAAATACTTTTAAAAATATCGAACGAAGAGCACGTCTCGCAACACACCATCTTTAAATTATAAATCAAGGTGGCTGGTACTCGGTGACGTTCATTGTTGCCACATTTTAATCTTTGACAGTTTGATATTTTGACGATGTTTTTAAATTATTTTTTTGTCAATTCTTGGTAAAAACTAGCGGAAATGGCTTAATTTTTAGGCAAAAATAATTATATTTTTTTAATATTATTATATTCCGCTATTTCTCTTTGCCATGCTTTAGTTATCTGCAGACATTTACTAAAATCATGTTTTTGATGAAGGTATAAAAAAATATTTTACGAGGTAGGTAGGATAAAAATATCTTAAGGTTAAAAAAATTTCTTGTACTTAAGTTGGGCGAAAAAAATCCAAAAGATTTAGTGGTTATAACTTGTCAAAAATAAACTCATACCTACTTTTGGTAAACTATTTGCGAGAAAAACGTATTTTTATTCAGAGTAAGTTCCTAAAATCCCGGTTTTCTTCACGTATCATCTTGAAAAAAAATATATCCATGCAAGGCGTACAAGTTGAATGTTTTCAGAACAGACAAAATAACTAATTATTTAGTACTCACAAAGTACTCGCTTTGATGGCACAACCCAGAACTTGTGGTCACCAAGAACGTGAAGGTATTCAACGGGCTCGGTTTGGTTTTTTAGTTTTTTACGAAGATGTGTGTCAAAACGATATATCATTTTTTTTGGGTGTGTATAGGAGCCACTCCATTCTATTATTTTTGGGGGCCCAATTATCGCGTAATAAAAACAGTATTGTATAACATATTATATTTTTTTAATAAAACGTTCAAGAATTGTCTGAGAAAGGATTTTTTTCCATCCCGAGAGGTATTTTGTAGATTATTTATTTATCATTTTTGAAATTATCAGCTTATTAAGAAAAAATAAAATAAAATAAAATAAACTTTATTCATTTTAACGATTTACAAGATACTGACGAAAGTTCAAGAGTGCAGTTAAACCTTGGTTAAAGTTTAACGGATTTTATAGTTATCCCAAAAAAAAATTAGATACAATTCAAAAAAAAAATAAAATTACATTTTTAAAACTATAGAAGAATTTTGGAAGAGGATCCACTTTAATTTCCATCCTTACGTTAAATTTCACCCGTGTGCAGGAATTTTTCCGCACATACGTGGAAAATACTTTCCCGTACATGTGTTGCAAAGTACTTTTCCACACATTTGTGCAAAAGCAGTTTCATTTGATTTGTGCAAAATTAAAGACCAACTTTTACAAAAATTAGTGCAATTCATCAGTGTTCACTCGCGTGTTGTTTCACGCGGCTAGTGCCTCGTTCACAACATTCACGCTCGTGTGAAATTTGTCACTTTCTTCTTTTGTTATGTAATATACTATTTTTTTTCACAAACAAAAAATAGGTGAAGAATCAACCCGCATTTATAATGAAGGTAAGAAGGTAATTTCCATAAGCTTTGTTTTTCAATTACTACGTTTATATGCGCCTAAAACCGGTTTTATTTAAGGACGGTATATACGTTCTTCAATAAATGACAAATAAAACAACTAAGTTGAGAACAAATTTTTCGGTTAATTATTTCTTTAGGTAGGGTGACCATTCGTCCCCCATTAGAGGGGACAGTCCCCCATTTTGGCGTTTCGTTCCCCATTGTAAGTGTCCCCCTAAATGTTCCCCACGCATGCATCGCGAAAAAAAATACCTAAAATAGTTTTTGTTAGGCATAGAAATATTCCACATAATTATTATGATGAGACTTTCGACCAGTATACATTTGTAAAAAAATATGTTTCTCAAGAAAAGCTTAAGAATTGGAATAACAATAAAATTATCCCAGACAATTTTGGAACATTTTAGAAACAAGCAAATTGTTTGCGACAATATTGTTAAAATGGCTGAATATTCTTTCAGTCTCCCGGGCACTAACGCGCTGTAAGTGAAAGAGTGTTTAGCAATATGAATAATATATGGACCACTGAAAAAAGTAGATTTAATGTGGAAATTTTAAAGGCGATGTTAAAAGTTAAATATAATATAACTGATACTTGCGAAAATTTCTATAAAAAATTTTTAAATAATGAAAGTTAAAAAAAAATCATTCTTCAGAGAAACTGAAAATTCATAAATTTTGTTAGGTTAGTTCGTTAATTTTTAAAAAATATTTTTTGATTTAAACATATGCATAATATGCTCTGGCGCACCGAGGGGGGGGATTTGGGATTAACCCCCCCCCCGAAAAGCCTGGTGATGGTCACGTTTTTACTTCAAATTATTTTTTTTTCATTATCTTTAACCCCCCCCCCCCCGAAGTCAACTCTTGGATGCGCCACTGTAATATACCATATCTAACATTTAGTCACAAAAATCCTTAACGGTGGGATTTACTAAAAGGGTTTAGTCTATTTTAGAACGGTCCTAAATTTAAGTGCAATTTTTGGTTTTAAGCATTTTAAACCAACCCTCCTTGAGTTTTGGACACAGTTTGAATTATAAGAAGAATTTTAATAAATTTGTTTATTGAATAATCATCTTAACACAATCTTTTGTTGGATTTAAGGAGAAAGTTTCAATTTAGAAGAAAAGAAAATTTTAAAATATAAACCCACGTGGGATTTAAATAGTAAACACTCTGTAGAACAAATTAAAATTGAGGTTATATGTCACTATAATTAAAACTTACTCTTGATAATTGATTTTTCCAATTAATACTTGATGTCACACAACGATTTAGATCGGTGATAATAAAATAAGGAGTAGATTAATTTTGTATTTATTTAAAAGGTGGTTTTATTTATAAAAT
The DNA here is from genome assembly GCA_963921995.1 of Oxystoma pomonae. NCBI lineage: Eukaryota > Metazoa > Arthropoda > Insecta > Coleoptera > Brentidae > Oxystoma > Oxystoma pomonae. Next base: position 43,162,037 of record OY998169.1, on the reverse strand, counting down.
GTATTAAAAATCTTAAATGCAAGTCTTTTTTACATTTTGGTCACTGTCGAAATGTCAATTTAAAAATATTAGCGCTGCGTTCAATCACAAACAGCGAGTTCGGATCTTTTACCTCTGTTTGCACCTTGGCTTGCACCAACCTCTACTGATGACAGCTACAGCTTTAAAATGAGTGGCCTTTGAGTAAGGGAAGTTCTTTTGACTGAGCTTTTAGATAACCTCAATGCTTTACTTTCAGTTTGTAAATAAATTAATATAGTTATTTTTAAAAAAGAAAAGATCAAAAGATCTTGGGAGGAAAGAACGAAATTTCAAAATTGGACGAGTGTCCCACAAGGAACCCACAAAAGTCCAAAGCGAAAAGGAAAACAATTAAATGATGTTTCGTCCGGGGTGACTAGCGTGGGCTCGTCAGTGGATTCACTAGTCACCCTCAATCCAGACATCATTTAACACCATCGCACACTCTGACTTCCAACTCTGAAACACTCACAAATAGACATCGTTCCGCATGGTACCTATTATAAGTCGCCTGATACGGGTTCGTCCTGGCGTGTTAATCTTTCCAATAGGAATATGCTCCTAAGACAATTAGAACAAGAAGTTAAACTTCCAAATCAGTTACTTCAACCGAAAAGAATCTAAAAAAGGAAAGATCAAAAGATCACACAAGTCACATTTGGTAATTTTTATTACATATCCTGTAATAATGTCACAATCGAGATAATGTCACGTTTTAGGAAAAGGGATTTGTCACTCTCGGGTTATATTTTCACAATTTGGTTTAAGTCACATTTCGGTTAAAAAGGTCACATTATTATTATAAACTTTTAGAAATATACTTTTTTGTCTGTAATAAATACTTAATTACTAGTAGGTTCATTATCTTAATAAATCTCTTATTTTTATTCTTTCTATTTCATTTAACCACTTTTTAAAATGACTCTTAAAACTTTTAGCATGTATATTTTCTTTCAAATCATCTGGAAGAAAGTTATAAAATTTCGGCGCTAAGAAATTAAAATATTTATGACCAACTTCTTTTTTCATTAATGGTAAGTGTGCATTTATGTTTCTTTGACGAGTGTTGTGTGAATGTGGGATGGTATGATTGTTTATTTTTTTCTCTTTTATTAGAAAAATTAATTTAGAAAAGTATAATTGTCTAACGTCAAAAATATTTGTTTGTTTATATAAGTCGTTAGTCGAGTGGAGTCTCTCTTGATTGAAAATGATCTTAAGTACCCATTTTTGTAGAGTTTCAAGATCTGTTATATAGCAATCTCTCACACCATTAATTAAAAATTAAATTAAATTAATTTGAAAAAAAATAATTAAAAATAAGAATTTTTTAATTTTTTTTTTATTTTATTTATTTCGTTAACTTGAACTGGCCTTTTAATTGTTTTGGGCTTGTTACTTTTGTCAAACCGGTGCCTTCCTTTCGAGAGACAGTTCCTTCTTGAAATCGATTTATTATGGTTACTATCGTAGACTTGCTTCTTTCATAATCAGCTAGTCGAATAGACCAATTACTGTGTAGCTTTTGTTTAGTTAATAAAACATTTTTGCTTTTTTGAAATGTGGTTTTTAATTTTAGTGGCCTTTGAATTAGTAAAAAATAAACAAGCCGTCTCCTTATAAAAAGTCTATACATGTCAAAAATATAACCTAAAATGACAAAGTCAGAAAGTCAGTGTTGCACATAGGAAAATATAAAAAGTCGTATTTGCAGCTACCTTCTGCTGTACCAGTTTTATATGGAGAGAAGTGTACATTTTTTTTATTTTTATGAGTTAAAAACATGTAACTATGAGATACTGTAACGGCCCTGCCCTTGTATTTTACGAAAAAAAAAGCCGTATGTCCCAATCAAGTTAGCCTGGAAAAAAACGCAGAGCTAAAAATCAGCAAACTCTGTGAGGATTGCGCGTTACACATTTTGCGACATTTGGGGCATTATAGTGGGCGAGTTAGTAAATTCACCGATGCAAACAATCAAGTTCGTAAATTCATTCTTGGTGACATTCATAGGGGTTCTCAAATTACCCGATTGATTCCACCAATTGATGGAATCGATGCTCACCAACTCTAGGAGCCAGTGAGCCATTCCGATGAATGTCATAATCAGAGCTCTTTTGTGTTGTTTTTATATTTTTTTAAATTTATTTCATATTTTTTAAATAAAAGCGAGATAAGAAGTCGCTTTAAAACTATTTGAAGGACGGTTTTCAAGAACGAAGGACAAAAATAAATCTTTAATTTGGGCTGGTATAAGATCGACCTAAATTTCATCCTCGCCGTCCTTCTGAAGCCCTACGAGGAGTTTTTCGTTTGTTCTTTATTGTAATATATTCAAAAAATCTATGCTGGGGTGTTTCAAATTCGATGCTCACCATGGGGATCTCCTAAACGGTAGGAGATACGAAAAGGTTTAAATTCGGGAAAAGTTGCGCAATTTGATGTTTTGCTCAAAACGAAAAAAAAAGTTTAAAAATTCCGGATGGCTCCGGAGATAGGCGGAAATCTTCATTTTTAGTTTTTATTTTTGTGCGCCCTATTCTTAAAGCTGTCAAAAATCACTTAAAACTTTCCACAGGTACTTTTTTAAGATCTACCTAGTGAGGGGTCCGTTTTTGAGACTTGACATTTCAGTGTGACAGGAGCACTGTCAAGTTCATTTTTGCTTATGGAAACATCCTTTTTTTTTCTGCCGTTTGGTTCATAAAGAATGACAGATAACATTTGGCAATCTTATTTTGACAAGTCACCTGACGTTTTGGGTTTAATGATCATCATCAGCACAAATTTAATTTTTGCTTTTAACTTACTTAAGATATTTTGGAAACCCGATTGTAGTACTTTTTTTAACATTTTAAAAATGACAGTTTTTTTGACATTTTGTTATAAAAAAAAATACTTTACGTAATATTTTAAAAATACGCTTTTTTTATTTGTTTTTTAATCTTTGAATTTTAGCTAATGAAGGTCAATCAATGAAAACGTCAGGTACTTGTCAAAATGAGGTTTTAAAATATCTGTCATCCTTTATGAAGCAAACGGCAGTGCCTGTAAAAAGTTTTAGGCGTTTTTTGACAGCTTTAAGAATAAGGGCGCCGAAAAATATAAACTAAAAATAAAGATTTATGTTTTTTTCGCCTATTTCCGGAAGTACCCGCAATTTGTAAACCTTTTCGTATCTCCTACCGTTTAGGAGATCCCCAAGGTGTGCATAGAATTTGAAAAACACTGTATACCGGCTGAATTTTATAGCGTTTTTTAAATTTTCGATTGCTCATTGAACTCAATGACATGGAATGTCAGATAAACGTCATATGTCATGTAGAGATAGGGAACCCAATATTAATAGATACTTATTTTCCTATCCCTTCCACACAAATTTTATGTTGAGATAAAAGATAGATCCAAAGTGTTTCGTATTTTTGAAAAGCTTATTTTTTAAGGATTCAGAAAATTAGATAATATACAGTTTAAAAAAAGATAAGTTTGTGCCATGCTTTATTTTTGTGACACCCTGTATAAAAGGATATACATTTTTTGAAACCGCTTTTTTTACCTAGTTCTCCAAAAAAAAACCATTATTTTAGACTTTTAGGGCACACTGTATAAAGTAAGGGTGGATCCTCGGACGGATTTATCATCAATTCTAGGTCTGGTGCTAAAATCATGCCGATCATTTTGGGAAAATTACAGTAAAAATTACATTTTTACACGTTTTAAATGCTTAAAATTAAATTAAATCAGCTCTTTTGAAAAATTATGAATGGAAAAAGATTCCCGTCAGGTTAAGCAAAAACGCAACTTCTGGAACTTTGCCGTGCATCGCATTAAAAAGGAAAAAAGAAAACGGTGCGACTGATTTACAACACTTGTTGTTTGGTGTCGCTCGGTTTATTTATCGACTGGTTATTAATTATTTCAAACGCCACCCGAGCAGAACTAAATTTAAATAAATATTTATAAATAAATCGGACGCTAGGTGGCTCATCGTTTGACATCGAGTTAACAGAGTGTAAAGGGTGTAGAAATATTATGAGCGGCATTTTTAAAAAAAATATTTGTACACTACCTTCTCAGAAAATTTTTTACCCGCATATGAGGGACGAAAAGGCCACTTTACCTCTCTCCGGGCGTTTTCGTTACTTTACCTCCCTGCAACACGTATGGATGCTTAATGCAAAGTAAATATTTGTTACTGTAGGTATTATTGGTTTTTAATGCCCTCCAGACAGAACCGTGGTGAGAAGCGGGAAGTGATACTTTTCTCTCTTGGTAAGTAAATGACTATTTTTCTAATACCGTGTCAGAAATTTACGTTTCCCACCTGCTAACGAGGGAGAAAAGTCGGGCTTTATCTCCATGAATGTTTGGCTTACTTTACCTCCCGCAAGGAGTTTTGGTTTACTTTAACTCCCTCTACCGCGCAGATCTAATGATTTGCACTGATTTTTTTTTTTTGTAAAATGGTCGCCTATGTTGCCAAATAACCTTGCTGGAACAGCAGAGTTTCTGCTACAACAGCAACTTTCTTGGTAAAACTCGGATAGGAAAATAATGTTTATGCAATTCAAGGATTAGATAGGTACTTTTAATCCCTCTTTTCAGGGACTTAAGTGACACTTTTAATCCCTAAAAGATTCAAAGAAAATTTAATCCCTAAGGGATTCAAAGAAAATTTAATCCCTAAGGGATTAAAAATAAATTTAATCCCTCAGCTTAGGGATTAGAAGTAAATTTAATCCCTCAAAAAAAAATGAATCCCTGGAAAGTTATAATTAAATTTATGGCAAGTCAAGCCAAACAACACTTGCTCTTGGCCAAGATTTCATTCTCAGCACCCTTTTTTGTAGTTGACGAACCATTTGTCGTAGAAATAACGTAATTTTAACAAAGATCTTTTCCTAAAGTGCATAAAATAGTATATAAACCTCGAGACTAAAGTGTCGTTTAATCCCTTAGCGAATTGAAGCCCTCTCTACGGTCGGGCTACAAACTTTTCGACACGGGATTAAATGTGGAACTTTAGTCCCTAGGTTTATAATGTACTATTAGTAACCCTAGCCAAAAAAATAGTTACGCCAGCAAACAAATTTAGTAATCAACCTAACATTCTAACAAAAAACTTTGCTGCCCGAGCTAAGAACGTTGCTGTTCCAGCAAAATTTTTGGGTAAATAGGCTTCAGCAAAGTGAAAATGTGAAAAGTAGGATTAAGATCGCGAATACACAGTACTGACTATAATTTATAATTATGTTTTTTCCTTAGTTATAACCATCCCTTTTGATTTTCCAACATTCAAAAAATTGCGAACTTTTGGCTGCAATTAAATTCAACATATCTACCTACCTACCTATCTACCTACTACAGACTGGTAACTTATAGGTATGATTTATCCTTATTTGCAAAAAAAAATATTTGTATTGGAATCTAATTAGCGTCTTACAGACGGATTTTCACTTTTTCTTTCGATCCTACCCAGACTCCACTTTTATTTTCATCCATTAATTATTATGCTCTCCTATCCAAAGAATGTCGCTTTTCTATCTAAACCAGTCTTTGTAGATACAAGAAATGGCCTAAGAAATTTGTATTCATAAATAAGACGCTCGCAGAGCCTACCTATAAGCACTACTAATTTTGTGCTTAGGTCGACAAGAATTATTGGTTCTGAAAAATATCCGGAAAAAATAGCGAAAAAAGGTATGTATATAGTGTAGGGGCATATGTCGATAATATCTATCCCGTGGGATTTTTTATGAAGGAGTTTTGTACCTATGTGGGATTGATAGCTCTTCAGTGACACAATCGAGCGTTATCGGGTGTTTTGTTCGCATCCGTGTAGAATGGGTTGATATGACAACATCTTTCAAGATGGCTGCAAAAAATTATAAAAAATACAACTTTCGCAATCGGGGAATTATTATACCTGATTCCATATAATTCGAGGACGAGAATTCCTAAAAAATTACTTTCAAGGTTATCTGACCTTAAATGACCATGAAAATCGCAAAAAACAAGGTTTTTGTCATTTTCTCTTCAAAAAATGATAATAATTCGACGTTTTGTCAGACCAACTTCAAATGTACCTCAAACTATTTGGCATGTATGCAAATTGGGTCCTTAGAGTTTGATGCCGTTTGAAGCTTCATGACCTTGAAAGATACCCCAGCAAAATTAACAAATTGGAAAAATAACATACTAAGGGGAGCTATTCATCAATTATTAAAGGCAAGAGAACCAAATTGGGTAACAAAGATAAGAAGGTCAAGTCCAACAATTTTGTAAAAAAAATTGTTCAGCTATGACGCGTTTCAATATGGCGGCTGATATCTCAAAATAGAGACCTATAACTACATTTTATTTTATCCAATTACGTAAAAAAGTAAAAATAACAAGGTGACCATCAATTCTTGATGACCTTGATTGACCTTGAAAATACCTGGTAAAATTGAAAAACCAGCTTTTTGTAGTGTTTTTTTACAATTAACAACTACGCAAAAACTTTAAGTGCCGGAGATGAAATTAAGATCTTAGCTAAAAATAAACACTTAATTTTAAACCTTTCTTTCATTTTTTTTTTGATCTGGCGTCCCAGATGTTTATGCTATACCCCGGTAAAGATGACCTATATGCCTGTTGTTTTTTGTTTCGGAACTGTGAATTTTATGTTCTACGCACTTGTCTAGCCAACAAAGTCATTTAAATTACCTATACTATAAAAGAGTTAGCAGAAGTTAGATATACATTACCATATTCTGGACCAGGTGTTTTAGATGCCATTTTTCAAAATGGCGGTTGAAAAATCATAAAAAATACAATATTTACAACCGGTGAGTGATTATACTCGATTTTATATAAATCGAAGACGAGAATTCCAAAAAAATCACTTTCGAGGTCATCCGACCTCAAATCACCTTGAAAATCGCAAAAAACACGATTTTTGCCATTTTCTCCTCCATAATTTAACCTTTTGTTACACCAACATCTAGAACACCACATCAAAGAAAATGATGAGGAGGTTTAAAATGAAGTGTTTGTTTGTTTTTTATGGCTAAGATGATAATTTCTTCTCCGGCACTTAAAGTTTTTGCGTAGTGGTAAATTGGAAAAAACACAACAAAAAGCGGGTTTTTCAATTTTACATGGTATTTTCAAGGTCAATCGGGGTTATGCATCAACTAAACTTTTTTTTTCATAGTAAGCGGAGATATGTCAACAAGAATTGATGGCCACCTTGTCATTTTCCTTTTTTACGAAATTGGATAAAATAAAATGTGGTTAAAGATCGCCATTTTGATATATCAGCCGCCTTATTGAAACACGTCATAGCTGAACAAAACTTTTTTTAAGAAAATTGTTGGACTTGACCTTCTTATCTTTGTTGCCAAATTTAGTTATCTTCTAATGCCTAATAGTTTGAGGTACATTTGAAGTTGGTCTGACTAAACGTCGAATTATTAGGATTTTTCTAAAGAAAAAATGGCAAAAATCTTGTTTTTTGCGATTTTCAAGGTCATTTAATATCGGATGACCTTAAAAGTAAATTTCCTCGTCCTTAAATTATATGGAATCGAGTATAATCATGGCCTGGTTGCGAAAGTTGTATTTTTTATGATTTTTGCCCGCCATCTTGAAAGATGACGTCATATCAGCCGCTTCTACACGGATGCGAACCAAACACCCGCTAACACTTGATTGTGTGACTAAAGAGCTATCATTCCCACATAGTCACAAAACTCCTACATTAGAAATCCCACGGACTTACACATGCCCCTTCACTAATAGCTATAGCACTGGAATCATAAACATATGCTCAACATACTTTTATTGAATCTTAGTAATATAGGGTGTTTCAAAATTCTGTATCAAGTTTTTAGGGCCGTATTTTTCAGGTCAAAATAAGACTTTTTTCTATAAACAGGTCCGCAAATGCTCCATTGCCGATCCACAGAGCCTTAAAGCGTTGTATGAACGTAAGTTGTTCATACAACGGTTAAAGTTTCCAGAGTTTTTTTAGTTTTTTTTCTTTTATAGCTCTTGCAGTTTTGGACCTGCAACATACGCCCCTAAAAACTTGATACTGAATGTTGAAACACCCTGTATAGGTGTATATTTAGTAAATTATATTTTTTGTGACTATAACTCTTCTTTCAGTGTAAAAGTTTCAATTTAAATGCTTTCTGTAAAGTTAAATCTTATTGCCTTGTATGTAAGCAGTTTTGTAAGTGTATCAGGCAGCAACATTTTCTTCTTTTTCTCGAAATTACCATACTTCAATGTCGTTTGTTTGGGCTTCTTCGACTTTTATTACCCACTTCTTCTCACCTTCTTTATTTTTTTCTTTGCCTCTTTTTTGCCTTATAATCTACTTCGCGCTCGTTTGGTTTTTTACAATTAATGCGTACAGCTTTGATGGGAAAATAAACTCAAATTGATTGGAATTACAAGTAGGCGTAGTTCCAAACAAGCCACTACAATTTTGATATGTTTATGTTATGTTGTGATCGAGGCCCGATTGCGATGACAGAAGCGATGTGTACACTGTTCTGTCATCGCATCCACCAAAAAAGCGAGCCTTTTTTCTTGTTGCCTCCTAAGCTTTATCCGCCCCTGAGAAGATCTGGTACTTGTCAAAAAGAGTGGTATTGATTATCAATGGTAATCGCCCTCCCCTCCAGCAGCACACCTAACCCACTTTTTTAAAAATATTTTCATTAAAAAAGTAAATTTTTGAAGAATTTTTTTTCTCAACCATACTAATATGATATGGATGACTATTAAAATCGTGAAATTTTGACTTTTCCTAATTTTATCAAAAATGAGTTACTAAGGTTCCAAAACACCTTAATCGACGGAAAAAAAAGTTGTCTGTTGTCTGTCTGTATACACGATAACTCAAGAACGTCTTAATAGATTTTAACGAAATTTGGTATAAAAATCCTCTATCGGCTGATCATGAACTGATTAACTTTTGGGTAGGGTGGTGGGGGGTTGAATGGGGGAAAAGCAAGTAGCGATATACGGTTTTCAGATTTAAATTCCATGAATATGGCCTACAAATTTTGTTGTAAAGTCCAAATTAGTGGGAGCTTTAGTTTCCGAGTTATTTGAAAAAACGTTAAAATATATTTAAAAAAATCATAACTTTAGAAGTAAAGCAGCTATTGATATGCGGTTTTCGGATTTTGGTATTCGTAAATATTACCCAAAAATTTTGTTATAAGGTTCAAATCTTTCAAAGCTACAGTTTTCGAGATATTTTCATTTCCTTTCAACATAAAATAATTGATTGTTTGGTGGACTATGTGCTTTCTAGTTTTGTATAGAATCCAGAATCAAAAAATCTTTAAATAAAATGTGTGTACACATTTAAACCTAGTACATTTAATTAATATAATATAAATTAATATAGAATAACTCAGTGCATATCACAAATTTTCTTGTTTAAAATGGCAAACTAAGATTTTTATTATTAATAATTTATTTTGATTGGTTAACTTTTGAAAAAATAAAAATTCCTTTGTCAGGGGCGGCATCCTAAGGCCAGGCGCTGCCAAATTAATTTTGGCCAGTAATATCTTGAAAAATAAGACCCTGCTCTCAGTATTGTTATAGAAGTTACTTACTTTTAAAGTATTCTATTTGCCAACGAAGTTACATGGTTGCAAATTGCCGATCTGAAAAATAAAAATAACAAGAAAATAAGTTCTGAACGAACGCGAACGAATTTTTGAGTGATCAAAAAAAAAACAAAGAAAAGATTTGTCCAAAAATCCATTTACAATTTACAGCTACTTCCTAATTTACTACTTAAATAGTTTAGCAAGTAGTTTTAAGAACCGAACAACAAGGAAATCGTGACGCTCCAGCCAGTACTCTTTACAGTGTTTTTATATATACAAATTACAAATCCATGACTTTCTTGGTTTCCAATGCAAAAATATCTGTTTTCTGTTTAAAGGTGCAAAGAAATGCAGGCAAATGTCAGAAAATTAAATGGCCAACAGTAAGGATATGGTGCGAAATTTGAAAAGAGTAGGCGGCGGCGGCGACGTAAATGCTCTTGTGTAGCCATAGGTTTATAGTATAAAATTAAGTTTTTGTTTTCCAATTTTTTGTATTTTTTGATGAAGGCATTAATTTAAAAAAAAAACATATAATAATGTTCTTACAAACCGCGCTGAGCTTGTTTTAAAACCTGCGCTTGTAAAAAAGGATTATTTTAGCCAAAAGTTGAAAAATCAAACTGTTTTAAGAAGAATACAGTATAGTAGTTTTAACAACTAGTGGCTAAAATAGTGCTTTTTTTTACAAGCGTTGGTTTAAATAACGAGCGCAGCGAGGTATTTAAAAATGCGAGTAAAAAAAGCACAGTTTAGCCGCGAGTTGTTAACACTATTTTTTTAATACCTTTATTAAAAAATTGAAGAGAACTCCTCGCAACGCACCATCTTTTTACTATAAATCAAGGCGGCTGGTAAATGAAATAACAATCGTTTCCATAGCAATGTGTCTTTTTACTCGGTGACGTTCATTGTTGCGACATTTTAATCTTTGACAATTTAATATTTTGACGATATTTTTAAATGATTTTTTTCGTAAATAATTGGTGAAAACTGGCGGAAATGGCTTATTTCTTAGACAAGAATAATTAGATTTTTTCAATATTACTATTTTCCGCTATTTCTCTTTAACTTTGTGTAAAAAACGGACAGAAATTTTTTTTGCACCCGTGATCAAAAAAAAAGTTTTTTTACATCGGTAACCAAAAAAGTTATGCTTTAGTTATCTGCAGACAGTTACTAAAATCATGTTTTTGATGAAGGTAAGGTAAAAAGTAAAAAAAAGTCCAAGCTTCATGAGAACCAAAATGCGCAAATGGTAGTATTGGTTGTTAAACTTTAATAACATTTTATATGCACTGCCTGTCAATTTACAAAATTAAATGTTAAATCCAGACCGAATTCGTGATCTTATAAAATCACGAATTTTACAATTACGTAAAATTTCGGGTTTTTTTAAAAGTAAGTAGTTAGTCGATCTATTATTATAGGAATTAAAAAAAGGTTAACCACGGTTTCGGTGTGAAAGCAACATGCACTTATTGTTCTAGTTAAAAGTACCTAAATATGCTTTTTTTAGATTAGTCGCCAGGTCGCGGGCAGCCTTTTATAAAAAAAACTCATATAAGATACTATAACGGCCCTTCCCTTGCATTTTCCGAAAAAAAAAAAGCCCTAGCGATTTGACACTTCGTAGTGGTTGAAGTAATTACTGCGTCTGCGCAATAGCTAAGGGTTATTCTTCAAAATGTGGCAGAAACCAGGTTACAGGGAATTATTTGCGAGAGAATGAGGGATTTTAGATTTTTTTCTGTAATATTAATTATAATTACACTTTAATTGAAACAATCAAAAAATTAAATTAAAAAAAAATATATATTTTTGTAATGTTTTCGTATCCACCGAACGTGATATATCACGTCCATGGACGGTTACCAATATACTTATTGAAGTTTAGTGTCCTTTAGAAAAAATCTGGCAAAGACTTCACATATTTTGCGTGGATTTACAAACTTGGTTTTTCGTTAAAAATTGCCCTAAACATGCACAAAAATATTTAACTTGAAATTCAAAAAGATTTACAGTTTTTTGTTGCTGTTACCAAATAATCGCCACGTCCGTGGACAGAAATTAAAATTCAAAAATCCCGCGCCCGCCCTGGTATTGCACGCATATCTTTTAGGTGGTCCGGCAGTCATTTAACAATTTAACACTGTCAGTGTGTTGTTTACTTGATTAGAGACCGCATTTTCCTGAAAACTAGAGACATTTTTGAGAAAACCCATTTCGTCAAGTACTGAGATCACGTCTGTGGATGCAAAAAAATGTAAAAATAAAAAAAGATTTTTTCTTGTGAATGAACACTATAAACAAAAAATAGTAAGTTAGATTTAGTTACAAAACGATTAATAACATAACCTCAAAAGCAAAATTCATGACCGTCTAAAAGCATATTGTTCATCACGTCCGTGGACGACACGTCCGTTGATTACAAATATTTATGCACGCCTTAGCGTGTGGAAAGTTCCGTTTTCCGCACGCCGTGCGAGAATGGATTTTTCCTGTGTCTTTTCCATATGGCGTGCGGTAAATAACTATTACCCAACAAGTGCGGAAAGTCATACTTTTCCGCGACGGCAGTTGCACGAACGACGCGGAGCGTAGTCCGAGCAAGCCTTCACGGACGGAAAAGACACTTTTCGCACGTGTCAGGTACAAAATTTTTCCTACTTGCGTAAAAACCGTCTTGGCAACATTATATTTTCATTTTTAGTTATTAAATTATGCAAATAACAAAAAATTGTTTTTGTTTGCATTTTCTTTACACTTGAGTTGAAAAATATATAAAAAAAAGTCGAATTGCACCAAAAAAATGGGTAAAAAAAAGCGTACGTAAAAGTAAGACACAGGGAAAATCCATTCACGAAGTGCGTAATAGAGCACTTTTACGTGCGTTAGTAGGAAAATAACTAATTAGATATTCTTTTTTGCTGAGTGCAGTAAAGTAACTTTACCGTACTCAGCACAAAAATTAGTTATGTTTTCTGTTGAATTTAATTATTTAACTTATTAAGAGTATGTATATAAATAATCACGTCCGTGATACACTATCGGCATCATAAAAGTGGTACACAATACTTTTTGTTGTAATACCTTGGTCTATTTTTGCAAACAAAGTCACCCGTTATTGTATTTTTCTTAAACTGTCAAAGTATGTCATTCTGTATTTCCGTCTGACAAATAAATAAAAAATGCCTCCACAAATTCCTTTATTTGATAAAGCCTAACTCCTGGCAAAACTACAACTAGGATGGTCAATTAGGGACGTGGCTAGACATTATGGACGCAGTAAAACCACGATTATAAAAATTAAAAAGCGATGGGAAGAAGATCAGACAATAGAGAGAAAACAAGGGACTGGTTTATTGAAAGTTTCAACTGATGAATAAGATTATGACCTTATCGCTTTTATGAAAGAAAACCCTTTTGCATCTGTTGCCCAGGCAAAGAGATTAACCCAATTTCCAGGATGTGTAAGAGTGGCACGAAATCGCGTAAGGAAAGGCTCTAATTTAAGATGTCGTGTAGCCGCTAAAAAAATTAAACTTACGAATGAAAAAAAAACAGGCCAGGTTACTTTTTGCCCTTATTACTCTCTAAAGGAACCAGACTTTTGGCGAAAGGTAATATTTTGCGATGAAAAAGTTTTCCTGTCCTGTAGTGACAGAAAACAATTTCGGGTGTATCGTCCACCAAGAACGGGCTATGAGATCGCGCTGGAAGATTATCGGTAAATATGTGGGATTGGATTTCTGCTAGAGGTCATGGTGCTCTATTTCGAATCAATGGAAGGTGCACCACAGCACAGCTTTACGTGGACATTTTAGAGAACACCAGGCTTCCAGCCGTCACAGAACTTCAGAACTTTATCAAGACCAGTTTATTTTTCAACAAGACAACTGCCCTGCTCATACGGCCAGAATTTGCCAAACTTGGTTTCGGGAGCAAAATATTGAAGTTCTTCCTTGGCCTGCGAAAACCCCAGACGCCAATCCTATGGAAAATATCTGGGGTTTAATTTCAAAAAAGCTGGAAAGATTTAATATTGTGCCGGGAAATCAACATCACTTGGTCCAGTTAATAGTCAATGCTTATGAGGAAGTTATTGGTGAAAATGAAAATCTTTTTGAAATTTTGACTGATTCTCTACCAAGAAGGTTAAACGGTATAATTGAGGTGAATGGCGCAATGACTAGATATTAAAATTTATATACCTAATAATTTGTTTCTATTGTTTTATGCGTTAGCGTATTATTGTAATATAAAAATTATTTTTGAAAGCCATCTTTGATGTCAATATTTTCACATTTTAGTACCAGTCTGTCACAATATATAATCCGGTAGTTAACCATACAATTTAAAAAATACCTATGTTTATCACGTACCACTTTTATGATGCCGATAGTGTACCTGGCTATCACGTCCGTGGTCCACTCAAATAGATTTTCACAAATTTTAGCAAAAGTAAAAATTATCTAGCTTGACCACTATAAACACTGCAGAGAACAACCTAGCTACAAGCTACAAAAGCAATTTAAAGTTTTGAAATTTCATCAGTCATATTTGGCAAAATTATGAGAATAACCCCTAAACGTCATTCCGTAATGGTAATTAACCACTACCGCTGCCGTAAGCTACGAATCCATTTCGTTGTGGTTGTGGTTATTTTTCTAGAGAATTTTGGCTTATTTTCCAACATATAAAACACTTATTTTGTAAAAGTAAGCCAATTTTTTTATTTTTCCTCATTTTTAAATTTTTTTACAAGTGACAATTTTTAATGTGTTCCAAAAACTCTGAGTGGTAGTGGTAGTGATTGTTCAACACTACTATAGCGGCTGTCAAAGTTACCAAAATTTTAAGCGTTCCAAAATATCCCTAATAACTCTCCCAATCAAGTTAATCTGGAAAAAATGCAGAGCCAAAAAGTCTTCGGACCTCAATTCTTGAATCACTCTAGTTTCAGTCGTATACGGACAACATGTTAGCAAAAAATTAACGAAAAAAGGTGTAAATTTTCTCTTATCCGCACACACAACATTAAACTCATACTGAAATTCTGTAATATTAAATTAAATTCGCCGTAAAATTACAATTTTACGTTTGTGATGTGCTTTTTGTCGCAAGTTTTGACGTTCATATGTCATATTCGCTCGGATTTGCATCGATTGCTTCTACCCACTCGATGTAAATTCGACCGAAAACGACATCTAAGCGACAAAAACCGTTCTATTTTTCCCGCCAAAAATGCAATATTTAAATTTTGGCCCATTTTAATTGAATATTATGCATTGTGCATACGAGTTAGAATTTGTGGGCATATTTGGCACTTGAAATAGTAAAAATTTTTTGTTAAAATGTGATTCGTAGACAGTAGAGTGATTCAAGAATTGGGCCCCTGGGCGCGAGCAGACTGCGTCAGGCATGCGCAGTAGATTTTTCGCCCTTGGCCTTGCCCAGGGCCAAGCCTGATTTTTAAATTGTTTTAATTGTTTTTCAAAGTTATTATTGGTACCCGTTTTGCCACACTTGGGCCATTACAGTCTGATAACTTTATGAAAAAACTAAAATTAATAAAGGGAAATAAAGATTTTTCATCCATCCTGGTAAAAACATACCTCTGCAACCTATATAATAATATGATAACAAAATTCCACCACAGCTTTTTCTGGAGAATTCTGGCATTCTTATTGTAACTTTTCTGGCTACAAAAGAACCATGACAAAACTATTACAATGCAAAAAACTTCATAGTAGATTCAAAGACAAAGTGACTTGCTATATGGTATAATTGTTTATGGTTTTAAGGCATGTTAATGGCAAACTAAGTAATTTATGTTTTTTACCTAAGACCAACGAATAATACTAATTTTACGACCATCTCAACACGACTTTAATGGCTCATTTATGGTCCTAGGATAATAAAGCTTAGACGTAAACCACAAGATGGCGCGACAAGCGATGAAACTTTATTTTATAAGAGCCGGCCCTAATTGGCACAAAAATATGAATTATTTTTCTATATTTAATATATCTTATCTTATCGTTAAAGGTAACTTTAAGAGGTTAAATGCTTTTGAACGTAGTCAATCGTTTGGCGGTAAACGTAGCCTTACTTTTTTTATTGACTTTTGTTGTTCTTTGCTCAAGTCCTTTTTTTATTTGCTTTTCTAACCATGTCATGGAGGAAAATATTAATTTAGTGATATATAGGACTGGGAGACGGACACCCCAACATAAATTTAGTCAGGCAAATGATTTTGCAAGATATCTTTGGTGGAGTAACTTATTTGTACTTACTCACCTGTTTACCAAAAAAAAAAACGGTAAAAAAGGCACTACTACTATAAACACGGTTAACAAAAAATAAAATCCAAATATACAAAATTTTTGTAAAACAAAAGAAACTTTTATAATCTAAAATCTTCCACCACAGAATCACATCTAGTTTGGTTGGTTGTCTTTTTAACGGTAAAGGTAGTCGGTATTGGACGCTAATTAGCGCCAGTGGTTACCTTTAATAAAGGTAATATCCTGACAGAGCGCTACTGCGTCTGCCCAGAATAAAGGTAAGGGTAACAGACTGACAAAAAACCTGACCAAAATCTCCTTAATTGATTTAACCACAAAAGTAGTTATTTTTGTTGTTATTTTAGATGGTCCAAAATTTCACTAATAAATATTTATTAAACGTAAATAAATCCAATATAATTTTAGTACGTAACTAAAAATAAGTCCCGTTAAATTGACATATTACGCATGAAAAAAAACTTTGTTTTTGAAAAGATATATGAAAAGGCCCCCTTAGTAACTAGCTATTTGTCTTGACGTTTTAAATTAAACGTCATTGAAACATCAGGTTATGAAAGTTGTTGACTTAAGACTGTTCGCGTTTGATATTTTTTAAAGTATAGTACACTAACTCGCATGTTATGGTCATTACACACGCGTCTAAAACTTCATCTTTGCGTTTAATGACCATGGTTATGTAAACTACTATTTATTGTTTAAGGCATGTTTATGGCAAACTAAGTAATTTATTTTTTTTTAATAATTGTTTCGGGTTACGGTCTCATAGGAGGTACTTTTCTAAAATACATACAAAAAAAATAAGGCATGTTACATTTTAAACAATGAAGTTGCTGTCAAAATTTTATATTTGGATTAACACTTTTTTACATTAATATTTTTAAAGCTTCTAAAAAATTATTGGATTTTTTTATTCGAAACTTTTTTCTAGATAACATAAAAATAATGGGGTAGCTTTAATGTGTCTAGTGCCTTAAGAAGGATATTTATTGCCCAGAAACCTAACCTAGTTTTTATTGTAGAATGGTTTAACGATCCTATTTTTATTTTTTTTGAAGGTTTATGGGTTGAGGAATCTTATTATTGAAACGTCCTTTTTTTTGAAATGCCAATGTTTCGCAAAATTTATTTGCTTCTTCAGGGCTCTAAAATTGAATTTACAATAAAAATAGTGTGGATTTAAAAGAATTTTTGTTAAAAAAATGTTATTATACAACCAGGAAATGTTTAAAAAGTAAAAAGTAAAACGTTATATTTTTTAGTATAAGTTTGAGAAGTTTTAAAATTGAATGTATGAGATATGATAGGGCGCAATCTTAGTCGATTAACACGCCCCCAACCAGCAAAAGTTTAAAAAGTAAAACGTTAATTTTTTTATTTTTTAGACGGCCGTTCCATATGACGATTCTATTGCCAATAGACGTCATCCTTTGGTAAAAAGGCATTATTTTTACACAGGTACCGTACAATTTTGATTAAAAACTTTTAAAAAGACATAAACAAACACATTAAAATATTATTACTACGGCGAGTATTTCATTCGCATTTAATTTTTACACTGATATGCAGCAGATGCTTGTTTTGTTTTGTTTCCCCTTCCTATTTTATTATTTTAGTTTATTAATTATATCGAAATATTGTGAAAGGTCGAAAATTTCAAGTCAAATTATTTAATTAAAAAAAAAAGTTAGTACTTTTTGTTTAAAAAAAAGTCGTTAAAAAAACAAAAACTTTTGTTTCAGAAGTAGTAAAATAAATAAAAAATAAGTTGAAAAAAAAACTAGGTAGGTATGATAAATTTGAAAATATTTTTTGTTTTCTTTCGATATTTTTTTGAAAAATATTTTCTTTTTAGCAGCCAACCTCAACGATTGTTATAAAAATTTTAGTTAATGATTTTGAAAATTTAAATATTCAAAATATATTTTTTTCTTTGTTTCATAAGTTTTCAAAAATAATTTTGATAAAAGTTTTAATAAAGTTTTTAAAATCATTTTCATAAAAAATTTTAATAAATTTTTTCTAAAAACGGGAAATTTATTCTAAAGAAATATTTCTTACCCAAAATAAAAAACAACATTTAAGTTCAAAAAACCAACAATCACAAAAAAGTATCTAAGGTCAAACACCCACTGTGTTCTACGTCTATAGACATAGCGCGCACTACCGAGGTGTTGTTACGTTAAAAAATTGTTAAAAACTAAATTCAATTTGCAGAGCTCCGAAAAACCATACCTACGTCACGTCATTTAACAAGAATTTTTCATCACATGACCGCGAGATCACGCGTGTATTCTTGAAAGTCCTACGATATGTGATCATTCTCTAAAGCGATTTATACCACTCCCTGTTCAGGAATAGACTTCCAGCACATAAGCCCGTTTTTTTCTGGGAATTCGGCGCTAACGTCGCATTTTGATATAAAGGCCAAAATTGGCTTAAACAGAACACAGTTGAAATCCAAACGAGTTCCAATACTCATCTTAAAACAGTACAAGGCAGTTCGAAAGAAAATAGTTAGAATGTAAAAAGTGAAGTTTGGTTTGTGAAAGTATTTCAAAATGTTAAAATTTTGGAAGCCCGGTATAAGAACTGTCGTGTGGAAGTTAAGAATCAAACGAATGCTGTAAAAATGTTAAAAAGTGTAGTATAGTGATTTGACAGGATGCAGGATGTAAGTCGAGATTTCCTGGACTACTGTATCGGTCAGACTTTGTGTAATGGTAAATTTTCATGCAAAATACTTGTATTAGTGTAGGACTGTTTGTTTAACCGAACATTATATCACAATGGATTTGAACTTTAGCAATGGCAATAAAATACCTATTATATTTCTGAAAAATCGAATTGTCTGTTTGTACATACATCCCCAAAAATTAAATATTACTATGCACACTAAAACGCTCATGTCCAAAACAGTGTAAGAAAAATATGTGGCGTTTCTTAAGGAGTTAAAAGTTTTCCGCTCGAACTTTAGAAATAACCCTTAAGGGCCGTTGTTCACAATATGAGGTATTTAAGTTTTTTATGCCAGTCCTTTTATTTATAGAGTTAGGGATATTTTTATTGTGTAACATCTCCGAGAAAATCCTCTTTTTATAATTCTATTGAGTGTCTAGGATTCTTGTTTCCTGGAAGTTAAATACCTATACTGGAGAACAAAAAAATGCAACACCAGAAAAGACAAATATTTTTAAAGTAATTTATTTATATATTAATACATTAGGATACTCTTAGTAATTGATTACATTTCCAAGAAGATTCCTCCATGATAATCATAAAAAAATTAATAATGAGGGCTCCTCCATGGTTATTTATGCACTCGTTCAAGTTCTATTAAAATAAGAGTGCCTATATCATATTGAGGAACAATCATCGAAATCCTCCTTACGACATGCCAGAGTTCATCTAAGTTTCCAGGGATGCGTGGTAATCGACTAAGATTGCGCCCTATCATATCTCACACGTGTTCGATAGGCGACAAGTCAGGCGATCTTGCTGACCATTCCAAAGTCTCTATGCCAAGTTTATGTAAGAAGTCCATTGTTTCACGAGCAATATGCTGTCGGGCATTATCTTGTTGAAAGATCGCATTTGGGATAGTTTGTAGGTAGGGATGTAAAACTGGTTGCAGTACTTCATCGATATATCGCCGAGCAGTAAGCAATCCAAAAAGACCAAAAACTACGAGAAAAGTTGTTTTTGAAAATGAATAGAAAAAATCTTTGAAAAAAGGAAAGATTGGAAGACAAAAAATTTATGAAATGTTTCTTTTGAGATAACAAATAATTTTCATTCAAATAATTATCCATATACATGGTGCTGCATTTTTTTTGTTCTGCAGTATATGTGTCCTTTTTCTTGAAAATGTTCAAAAGCGCCGTTTTGTTTTCTTTTTGAGCTTGTGGGTGACTGCAGTCTCTTATATGCTCTTGTAATCTTGTTTTTAAGTATCTCTGCGTTTGACCTATCTACACCCCATAAATTGCGTTTGTTTTTTGTTTTTATTTCTGAGGAAGAAAAAAAATACTTTTGGAAGTAAAGTTGCATAAATAGAAAAATAGAGAGTGCTTAATCGTAATCGTGTCTCATTGCGCATGCTAGGAACGGATACGTCGTGCAACAGCGACTACGTCTCACCTATCTCTACGACCACCCTTGCAGTATTCGTAAGCAGCTAGCGTATCCTAACCATTTTGTTATCTGTTGGTTTCCATAAATTCCTGATCCACAGTTTCACTCCTTCTATTTTCCATTGTAATGCGCTCTCACTTTTTTCGACAAGGAAGGAAATAGAAATGTGTGGCATGAATTAAAACTGTGCATCAAGAACTCAACAAGAATTGGTTTGATTAAGTCGTACGTTAAACCGTCAAAGGTACGCTAACATCAAGGAATCAAAAATAGCTTGCCCAGTGTCTATTAGCTAAAGACTCGCAGCTTTTCCTACGGTTTAACCCGTTTTATCCCGTAGACCGGTTTTGATGAAATAAAGCCTATGTCCTGCTGAAGACTCCAGGACCCCAATTTTTGAAACGGGAACGTGTGGTTTTTTGTGCGAATGATCACCAGTCGGTAGGGATCTATCCCGTGATGTATTTTTGGATGATGAAAACCTGCTCACATTCTCGCAAAAAGTGGGAGATCCGATCCGACGGGTTTCAAGTGAGAGAACACCGCGTTTTTCGAGAGACGCCTGCGTAGAACGCACGATTTTCTAACCTCTATTACTCGTTTTGTTTTTTTTTATTTGTGTCTGTTGTGTTTTTTTTAAGGATTAAAGGATTTTAAGGATAAATTTAGAAATTAAAGGTAAGAAAATCAACGAGATGCTCCCACAATTATTGAACCGTTTTTTACGTAAAATAGTTGAAAAAAGTTCCTGCTCGAAGTTTCGGGTGTTTAGCCATGAATTCTATAATCATTTTTTTTTGGATTGTATTAAGTTGGGCCGTCCTTTTAAGAGGAACGCCCAAGCCTCCTTTCCCACTAATTTTAATTATAAAAACCCAGAAAACTAACCACAGAGGTGAACTGCAAAAACCAAAGAAGTTTTTTCGGAAAATGAGGTTAATTCGGCACTGCGGCAGAGAAAACGTAATATTTAATTGGGGTAGGCCACGGATGTAGAAACCTTGGATTGCTAATATCTATGGGAAATTTTCATGAAAATTACTGCCGCGTGTCTTCCGCCATTTTCGCCGCCATGTTGTGGAGATTTGGGTTGGCGACATTAGTTTCCTTAATTTTAAATAGTAGTGTGGCAACACTGACTGTCAACAGTGTCAAAATATGATTGAATTTGACATTTTTTTGAAAGGTTATTTTTGTTGTTGTTTTTTAATTGTTGATCTGAATCTGCACAGGGACTAAAACAGCTAAGCACAGATGCACCAACATGATACAGTAACAAAAAATAAATTAATAGAGGGAGATACTGACTTTGATAATAGCATATATGGCTCGGCTGAAAGCCAGAGCCATGGCAAGGCAAGCAATATTTAGCGATCACAAAAAAAGTACATCTTTGGCACATGGAGTCGAGCATGGAGTTTTAGAATATTTGAAGACCTTGGCGGAAAAACCTATTAACAAACAACTGTGTCGACCATTCCTTCCCTAAGTTAACAAGTTATTACTAAGATATCCTTGAGTTTTGGTAAGTTTCCAGCAACATTTTTTTTGTAGCTCTATCTTTTATAAAGGATGTGGGATTTTGCTCAAAACTGCATATATTGTAAGTTTCATTGTCCTGATAAAAATGTATTATTGCTCCATAGTGATCTGGTATGTGGTTTTTGAGATACTGCATTCAAAGTTTTGAAACATTTTGGTATTCTGGCTTTTCTCTAAAATCAGTTTTTGCACTTTTTGTGAAAATGTAAATAATATTTATGAACCAAATTGTAGTCTAAGAATAAGTAGCAGAAAAATATAGGTTGCGTCGCACTGGCATCACAAACATAAAAAATATTAAATTCATATGACCAAGAAATAACTTTTTTAACAAAAGGCAAATTTCAATTGTTATGTTGCCACTTAGTATTTAACAAACATGCTTCAAAACAAAAACTGTAACATTTTTAGCCATTTTTGTTAGTTGTTGCTATGGGGCAATGACAGATTTTCATCAAGATAAGCAAAATCACACAGAAAGCCAGTTTCCATAAGGAAAGTGCATCATCCTTAAAAAACGAATCTACAAAAAAAAGTGTCAAATGCTGAAAACTTACCAAAACTTAAGGATATCTTAGTAATAACTTTTTCTGCTGAATTCTTCAGAATCAGAAAACTTTTATTACAAAAATTGGTAACAAAAAGCATTGTCACAATTGACGTCAAAATTTACTGTTAAAAATTAACATTAAGGTAAATTTAACCTAAGAATATCTTTAGAATGTCATTTAGATATTAAACAATGTTAACATTAATGTTTTGTTAATAAAGATTAAAAAATAAATATTGATTTTTCTTTATTTCTAGTAAACTGGTAAAACATCTTATAATTACTGGTCTTAAAATCTCAAAAAAATACTGGCTACAATATCACAAAAATTGACAATGAAATCTTAAACTACTTACTTAAAATTACATATAGAAAGTTACAAACACATGAAAATGACAACAAGAAAAAAAAATATACTGATAAAATACATATTAAAATTATTTTTTTGGTAATTATGCAGTATACAGTTTTCTGCTATTTTTGACTTTTTATGAAAAATTCTTTATGGGGGCACCTTTTAGGGTCCCTAGGACCCCAAATCCGCCTTCGCCGGTTGTTTTTTTTTTCGATTTTTTTTTTAAATTTTTTTCACTAAAACAACACAGTCCAACCCAACGTAATCCAACCCAACCCAAAACAATCAAAAAAACACATTACAACCCCCCCCCCCGGGCACCCTTTTTTCTCTTAAAAAAAAAATTGGGCGCAGGCGGATTTGGGGTCCTAGGGACCCTAGTAGGTGCCCCCATAAACAATTTTTTTTAAAAAATCAAAAATGGCAGAAAACCGTCTACTGCATAATTACCAATTTTTTTAATATTCTTTTTAAAACTCATGAAGTATTGTTCTTATTTTGTAAAAGTCGATAACAACCTCGGATTTATAAACTGTTGGCGCATATCTGTCCCTAGACGTTTTAGTTCCTGTTTCAGAGATCAACTTAAAGGATTTTCGATTTAAGAATTGGTCCTGGTTCTGGTTGACATTATTTTGACATAAATTTTGACAGCGGTTCTAAAATAATGACGTCATTTAAAATATTATTAAAATATCTTTGATTTTACTCAAAAAAAGATCATCTATAATTTTGCAAAATTTTAGGGGTTATTTTTACAACCAAAGGGCCGAACCAACCTCCCAGGCTGGTTCTAAAATTTCATAACCGGGTTGCAACTGTGACGTCATGGTTTTAAAACGAAAGGATCGGTTGCGGTTCTGGTTCAACCAGAACCAGGACCAATTGTAAAACGAAAATCCTTTTTATGAAGGTTTATCTTGAGCGGGAGCGCCAGTAGCAATGGTTGACAGTACCCCATGTTGTAATTTATTTGTTCAAAACTTGCACATTCCCCAGACCAAATGAGAGAGATTATCATGGCGTGGCCGTTCCAGCATTTGTCTGTCTTTTAAATCGTTTTTATTGCTTGGTTCTTCACTTTTTTGTTTTTGTATTAAAAAACAACAACAAAAATAACCTTTTCTAGAAACGTCATTTTTGACACTGTTGATAGTCAGTGTTCCCACACTACTATTTAAAATTAAGGAACCAATGTCGCCAACCTAGATCTCCACAACATGGCGGCGAAAATGGCAGAAGACACACGGCAGTGATTTTCCCACAAGGGTATTATCGATCCCTTTCTTTTTTACATCCGTGGGGTAGGCCTTTAACATGAAAAAGCAGTTCGTTTGTACCAAAGTAAACATGGCAACGATGCACAAGATTTGGGCAGGTTGAAAAATACAGCGATCGAGTAGCATGCGATGTGATATATCCCCGGATCAATCACATCGCTTAGGAGAACGTTCCTTCTCTCACAATTCAAAAATTGGGGTCCAGGGAATCCCATCTCCCATCAAAATACATTAATTAGATCGTTTTTGCCTGATGCTGGAATAAACAAACAGACAAAAATTCTAAAAATAGTATTTTTGGTAACTATATGGTTTGGTTGGAAGCCAACACTAAAAATTTTTTAAAAAATATTTAATGTACAGAAATGGTTTCTCTAGAAATTTATAATATGTATAGATAGATCTGTCTATTTGGATACGTGCTCGACTTAATTTTAAGCACTAAATTTCTCTCACAGTCTTTTAAATGTCAGTACACATTTTTCGTGAAAACTATTTACTTTTTACAATTATTGTTCTTCAAAGGCGTCTGTTTAACCGTTTTTGTTTTGCATAAAGCACTGACAGTAAACGTATTACAGTCGTAGTAGTTCTATTGTATTTGTATGTTGTTCAACGAGAGAAATTTCAGGTTTATATGCCACTAGGGTCAGAATTGAGGTCTTATTTTATAAGTGCGAAATACAACTTTAAAAGAACATTATGCGAGTATTTTTTTCTATCACAGACAGGTCTAAAAATAATCTTATAGTCAATGGGGCTCTTGCAAAAAATATCGTTTTTTTCTTAAAAGTTTGTCTGTCATCACTATTATTGGTTTAAATAGTCCCCTGAGTGTTACTTGAATTTGCTTTAAATAACTTATGTCTAATTTGTTGCCTATACTTGTTCCAAGACTATCAAAACGAAGTTATCCTTGGATCATCATGTGTCCTCTTGGTACCAGTATATATTAGTCATTTAAGGTAAATATTTCAACGCATTGGTATCGCTATACTAAAACAAAGCCAAAAGACACTAGATTTTTCACTTGAACGAGACCCGCTTTTATGGTGGATGCGAGGCCTGATTAGCGGCTTTCAATCAAGTCATTAGACACTTAAAGTAAACATTTCAATGCATTGGTATCCCTATACCTAACGCGTTCAAAACGCAGCCAAAAGACACTACATTTCTCACTTGTCTATGCCATGTTTTAAACGAGACCCGCTGTTATAGTGGACACGAGACCTGAACAGCTGATTGCAATCGTTGCGTACGTTGATAGGTCCGTAAAGGTGCAGTTAGACTGTGGTAGTGTAGTCGTCGTTGCATTGCAGCTGTAGTGAATTTTTTTCCATAGATAATGTAGAACAGGATATTTTGCAGATAAATAGTTAACAATATATTTGGTACAAACTTTTTAATATAATTTACCTTGTTTAATGTTTTAAACAAATATTGGTGATAATAGACCCTCTTGCAAAATTTTTGAACATGTTAAAAGATCCACCTTACATATTTATTTTGTATTAACCGAGAAAGTTCCGTTTTTTCTTAAGATAAGTTCAAAAATGCTTTAGTTTTAAAATTAGGGTTGATTGGGTACCAAAGATGGACAAAATAAAACTTTGGGAAGAAAAAAATGTGGTAATTTTGTATTTACATACATACATACAGTCAATAGTGTGGTATTAGCGATAAATTAACAAGTTACTATACTAGTTATATGTGATCCGCTGATTAATCATTCTGGTTTATATAATTGCGAAGAAATTAGAGCCTTTTTTCTAAGTGACAAAAAGCGCTTACTTTTAGCATTACTTCGCTTGCATGGACAAATTATATCAAATAATTTACCTTCTTAATCTTATATATTGATTTAGTAATAACCTTTAGAAAAGTTATGGTACCGTACTATCAGCGGTGCACCGTGGTTTTAGTGAAAAAAACTCACACAGATATAGGTAGATATTTTCGTTATTTTCGTTCGGGGGCGTATGAAAGAGATGGCATGAATACACCAACGTTAAACATCAGATATAACACTATAGTAATTTGTTAATTTATCGCTAATACCACTGAACACACTATTGACTGTATGTATGTATGCAAATACAAAATAATCACATTTTTTTCTTCCCCAAGTTTTATTTTGTCCATCTTTGGTACCCAATCAACCCTAATTTCAAAAATAAAGCCTTTTTGAACTTATATTAAGAAAAAACGGAACTTTCTTGGTTAATACAAAAGAAATATGTAAGGTGAATCTTTTAACATGTTCAAAAATTTTGCAAGAGGGTCTATTATCACCAATATTTGTTTAAAACATTAAACCAGGTAAATTATATTAAAAAGTGTGTACCAAAAAATATTGTTAACTATTTATCTGTAAAATATCCTGTTCTGCATTATCTATGGAAAAAAATTCACTACAGCTGCAATGCAACGACGACTATACTACCACAGTCTAATTGCACCTTAACGATACGTACATCCCTCCGTACGCAACGAGTGGAGTCGGCTGTTCTCCCATCGCATTCACCATAAAAGCAGACCTCGTTCGAGACTTGCCGTAAACAAGTTAAAAATGTAGTGTCTTTTGACTTTGTTTTGAACGCGTTAGTTATACCGATACCGATGCGTTGAAGTATTTACTTTAAGTGTCTATTGCACCCGAAATTTATACACATTGATTGACGTCAACTGTCAACGAGAATTTTAAGTATGACGTTTATTTTTTTGTTTCTCCTTAGATTTTTGGCCACACCGATCACAAGTATGGACATGGTCTCATTGTTGAGTTGATTGTAATAGAGGGTTTTTGAATCATTTTTTTTGCCATTTTGTTATTGTTATCGTAAGAGAATAGATCACAGTGTACTAGGTATGGCCAAGACCGCAAGTGTTGATCCAATACATAAACATAAATAGTGCGACCTCTACACATCATAGAAGGGGCTAGTTATGAAATCTTAAATGAATGAAGCTCAGACATTGTTTGGGGCACAGGCATGGTGGACGCACCCACCCATTGGTCATTTTCAGGGGAACATGAGACATATAGCCGCAAGAGTAGAAAAATCGATAGAAATCTGTTTCGTCACAATTCCCTCTAATATTAGGAAGTAATTTGTTATTTTAAATCTAAAAATTGCAGTGTTTAGATAGTAGTTGTTATGAATTTACAGCTTTGGATCAAAACTTATGAATTTTTACATATGCTTGTTCTTTAAAAGTTTTTTTTAATAAAAATTTATTTTTTGTTCAATTGTGTTTTGGTTTCTGTAAATTCGGCTTTTTTGTGGCTTCCCTTGGAAGAGAGCAGAGAGGGCACTTAAAGAAGAAGAAAATTGAAGTCCGTCTTTGTGGACCCCCTCTAAAAATCTACAAAGTTAAGGCTACAGTTTCTCCCCAGATTTTAAGTAAAAAAAAGTACAACTGGCGACGCCTTGTTCTTTAATTTTTTAATCTTTTGCCAGAGTGCACAGGGAAAACTAAACATCAGAATTAGCTGAAATTTTGCAGTGGTGATCATTTTTAAATGCTGAAGGATTTTTCAAAATTCTCAATTATTTTTTCTTCAAAATAAAAGCTCTGGTGCTGTCAGCATCTATCCCAAAAGCCTTAAAATAATTGCGGTTTAGAACAAACCCGATTTACAAAAAAAATAGAGAAATACTCACAATTTCCTCTGGATTACATTTTTCCTTTTTATATTTCCTTGCTTTAGCGAAAATAAAAACTAAGTTTCCTTTTTTCTAAAAGCCTGTGCACTCCAGAAAAGAAAACCGATCAATCAATCACACTTCATTGAATTTGGGAGACACACGCAGTTCAAGTGTTGGCCGATAGACCGCAGAATTTATACGATTGCCTGGTGACTGCAGGTGTTTTGTCAACAAACTTTAAATCGGGCCGCAGTGGGACAGAAGAGTATTTTTACGTTTTCTGCGTCTGCGATCGGCCGCCGAAAAAGGCCTAACGCTGCGCGGGTATTACCTCGAGTCTATCAAAGAACCAAGAGAGAGTTTTACTGGCTCGCTGGGATTACTAGAAATTCGTATAGAAACATTCGGCGCCCATAACCCCAAATAATTTTGTTTTTATGTTGATTCAACCATTTTTTTTTAAATTTAAATTATTGCGGCATAGTTATGTGCAATTGTACTAGTGAAATCTTGGAGTGCAAAGGATAGATTTTAGAACCTCAGTTTCAAAAACACACGGATACTTGAGTACTAACAAAACAGGTCAGTAAAGCTCCATTTAGAGGTTGGAAAGACTCTTGCTAGTCGTTGACGCTCCTGTTTAAAATAGAATACGATTATTTCGTCAAGCGCCAGTAGCCGATTTTTAAATCTGCATGCTTTTAAGTTAACCTGTTGTCGGTATCAGCTAGCGGGAGTGTTTCCAATTCAATTATAAATACACCTTAATACGTAGTTGAGTAGCGTTTTCAGCAGGTAATTCTGCAATAAATGGATTTCTTTTATTTTAGTATTTTACTTGGTTTTTTAGCGGCGCAGAACGCGAAGAGTCAAAATAAGTAACCTAACCCCAAATTTTTGACCCGGTGCTAAAAAATCTCTGGTGTCTCACTGTGAATAAACATAAATAAAGTATCCGCGTTGCCATGGAAAATAAATTCAATGACGTAAAATTTTGTAAAAAAATCAGGTCGACATAGTTAAACTGATTTCCCGTACAGTGCTGCTAAAAACAATTCCTCAGATTGTAACTACGACCTTAACAATACAAGACTATTTATGAATTGAAGCAAAACGGAATTTTCAGTTCTGCTTATATAGTATGGTATACAAAATAGAGCTAAAGAAGTTTAAAATAGCGCAATGAAAAGAAAAGAAAAAGAAAAGAAACATCTTTGTCGCATGAATGCCTTCTTGGAAGCTATATTTTGTTTGGGTCCTATTGAAAATCTAGTTAGAAAATGTTTTAAATAAAATCAAGAGATAATACCTATTATACGGGTATAACATGTTGAGATACGTTGCTATTGAGAGTTTCGAAGAATTCGTTTAGAATATAGATAGTTAAAAAAAAACACATTATTTTGTAATGAAAGGCAACTCTAACGGAATTTTGTCAAAGTGTTTCAATAGAGAAAAAATTAATCTTTTTTTGTATAAAAGGATATTGAAAATAATTGTTGGCATTTTTACTAAATGCTCAAATGATAAAAATAACAACTCAGAAATCGAATCTACATGTAAAAAGTATAATAAATAATTTTCCTTCCATAGAATCCAAACACAAAAATATCGTTCTTTCTCCTAATGCAATGAAAATAAGAATTTTATTTTTGTGATTCCGGGAAGTATTTTTACCTGTGCATGCAACTTCTCTATATTTTTTGGGGGTCGGTCAAGTTTGCCCCTCTCCCAGAGAGCTTTTGTGAAAAATTATAATGCCACAATTTTGCACAAACAACAAAAATTAAATTTTGCACAAACACGAAAAATCAAATTTTGCACACTATCCCACGACTAAGTGTGGCCATTTTTATATGGGGGGTGGACTATTTTTTTCACTCCCCCCATCCTCCCAGGAAGCGTTGGGAGAGAAGGAGTTTTAAAAGAAGAATTTAAAAATTGATCTGCATAATTTAAAAAATTTTAAAACTTATTGTCTGGGGGGCTAACTTGGTTATTTGAGAACACTCCTGTGGGTTTCTAGGGGGCGTACAAAAATTGGAAATGGATCTACAAAATTGTGCAAAATTATACCTTTCAAATGACAAAAAATTTTTAAAAAAATATCGTCTCGGAGGGAGGCTTACCTGGTTACTTGAGAACTCTATTGGGGACTTCTGGGGACAACCATCAAATTAGCTCCTCTCCTATATAAAAATAGCCCCAGTTACTTGTGGGAGGGTGTGCAAAAAATAATTTTTGGTGTGCAAAATAGTGAAAAATGTGTGCAAAATATTGGCGTTAATTTTTTTTAAATGCTGCGGGTGCGGGGGCAAACTTGACCTACCTATTTTTTTGACCAGGGTGCTCATGTGCTCATTCTTGAAAGTGTTTAAAAAACTTTCTCCATTATTACGACCAATGGCAAAGCAAGAAGCTGTCACAAAATTTACCCGAAAACCAATCACTTTTGGTTTTGTAAAAACTCGGTAATAAATGACTCACCTTGAGTGAACCAGTAAACTGATTTCGATGCGGTCTTTTTTCTGTTTGGACCTAGCTATCCTTCAAGAAATGTTATTAGCTATGTCCGATAAAAATACACTAGGTAGTTTCAGAGATAATACGCTTCCTACACAAAGATGTCAAGGAATTTGAGATATGAGGACAAATATAATAGGGTATATAACTCCTGAGATGATGATCCAAAGGCGAAGAATCTACTGCATTTTTTCCAGGCAAACTTGATTGGAAAAGGGCTTTTTTTCGGAAAATGCAACGGGACGTTATGTAGAGACTTAAAGTTTGCAAGCTATTTTTGATTCCTTGTTGTTAGCTTATCTATGATACGTTTGTGAAAGCGTCCTTAAAAAAAAGAGTTAAAGTTGTGCTTACAAAGTACGACGTAACCAAACCAATTCTTTTTTAGTGTTTGATGCACATTTTTACTTCACGCCGCTCACCTCTATTTCCTTCCTTGTCGAAAAAAGTGAGAGCAATAGAATGGAAAATAGAAGGAGTGAAACTGTGGATCAGGCATTTATGAAAACCCACAGATAAAAAAAATGGTTACGATACGCTAGCTTCGTACGAATACTGCAAGGTTGATAGTAGAGATAGGTGAGACGTAGTCACTGTTGTACGACGTATCTGTTCTGAGCATGCGCACTGGATACGTTTACGATTAACCACTCACTATTTGTACAACTTTAAGTGTCTAGTATCTCATACTTATATGAGCGAGTCGCACCTGCAGGGCTGTAACCATATGGTTGACCGTCTCCTTAAAGGAGAATCAAAGAAAAATTTACGACTGTAAGATAAAACCAAATAATGGGCTAGATAAAGAGGTCACGAATACAGATAGGTTACTTCTGGGAACGCAAAAACTTCAGGAATCCTCGTTAGCAGTGCTTATTGGCAGTGAATGACTGGGTAGGTACTTATAATACGGAAGACACAAACGAAAAGAAAATCCTATTCCTTCAATATTATTAAGGCGGCTATCTCGGAGAAAAACAAACACCACCTAAGGAAGGGATATAAACATTCTTGACCTTTCAAAAAAAATTTTTCAAAAAAATTATTAATAATAAAATTCCTTCAGAAGATATTGAATAAAAAATACTAAGCGGTGGAGGGTTTAAGTTAAATTTAACTGAGTAAGTTGCAGCTTTTCTCCTTTCCCTTCTTCTCATACCACTCCTCTTCCCACCAAACCCCCACTTTCAGGTCGTCCCTCAAATCCTCCCCCGCTCTGTCTGCGATTTTTTTTCCGTTTTTTTTTATTGAAATCATAATATTTGTTTTCGTGAATCGATTTTGATAAATTCAGTGGTGAAATTCCTATTAAAATTATTTTGGGTAGTTTTTGCGTGATACTGCAGCAAACAAACGCACATCGATTGATTGCAAAACTTTTAAAATTTTTGTGATGAAGTAATCACACCTTTTCGATACCCATTGAAAAACTAGAGTTTGATGTGTATTCGGTGTAAAAGTTAAGTGCTGGGTCAACTGCTAAAATAGGTAGGCGAATAAAAAGATTCCGTTTTCTTAGTGTTAAACAAATATGGTAACAGTGTAGTATACGGTTTTCTGCCATTTTTGATTTTTTATGAAAAGTTCTTTATGGGGGCACCTACTGGGGTCCCTAGGACTCCAAATCCGCGAACGGCAATTTTTTTTTGTTTGTTTTTTTTTCAATTTTTTTTTTACTAAAACAACCCAATCGAATACAGCCCAACCAAACCTAACCTAACACAACCCAAAAAAATCAAAAAAACACATTACAACCCCCCCCCCCGGCACCCTTTTTTCTCTTGAAAACAAAACGATGTTCGCGGATTTGGAGTCCTAAGGACCCTAGTAGGTGTTTCTATAAAGAATTTTTGATAAAAAATCAAAAATGGCAGAAAACCGTATACTACATAATTACCAAAAATATTATATGTTATGAACCTGCGCTAGCCAGAAAGTACCAATTGGTTAATTGATCGTAATGTTGGGCGGGTAGCGAAAAAAAACGATGGTATTTGCTCTGAAGTTTGTAACGTTAAGCACCAGTGACGTCACGAGGACTTATGGAGGATTTTGTCAAGTTTGAAGCGAAATCACACGATGTAGAGGCGGAAAAAATGTTGTGAGAAAACATTTCGGTAATTTAAGGGTCCCAAAAATATAATAGGGACTTATTGGGCGTTGCTCTATAAGGTTTTACCATAATAAAAGAAAACCGTATTTTATTTAGGTTGAACCTTAACCATACTTTAAAAAAAAGTGTTATTGGAAGTCGCATTACTTTTCCTTATTCCTAACCTAAAATTTTTAACCTTGCAGGGATTTTCCCTTATAAATTCTCGCAAAAGAATTATATCGACAGTGTAGCTGAACCTCAGTCGTGTAGGTTTCTCCAATTTATTAATGTTTTCACATAAATTTTAAAAATCCACAAGAACGTTTTTTGTTTATAAACAAACAACTAAAAATGCAAAGAATATTAAAAAGTCGTGTCGAAAAACAAACCAACCATCACCATTATCCGCTAATTGAGGTTATGTTTAAAGATAAGGGACGTACGGTAACTGTACCGAATTAAGGGAACAGCGTATTTTATTATAGTTCCCTTAATAAAAACGCAGGTCACGCGCATGCTCGGACGTCAAATGTCAATTTTTCTTAATAAGGGAACGCGAATATGTACGCCTAATAAGTCCCTAATAAAAGAATAAAATCGGAATTTTTTTAACGCACGAACCCCATTATGTATAAATATTTTTGTTACCGCCTCCCTTACGACAACCACCAATCGATAGATGGCTGTACTACAGAGTACATTAGTTGGTTGGGTACTTACTTTGTGAAGGCCGCTTGTTCCCACAAATGTATACAGTGCACCATATGTCTAAGTTAAGCTAGTTACCGATTATATTAGATAGATTAGCCAGCAGGTCTAGATATTTAGTTTAGTTAATTTTTATGGCGGAAGTTTAATTTGATAACACGCGTGGTCTCAGAAACAAACCGAAGAATTTTAGAAGAAGCCATACTAAGTGAATAAAATGTGCCAGATAGATCCCTATATACAGGGTGGAGACTTTAAATGGAATATTGGCCGTAGCGGGTTAAAAAATTGTTTTTTAAAAAAATTGAAAAACACTTCAACTAAGATTTTTAGCAGCTAAAATTTTCGCCAAAAATGTTTTGTGAACGGACCCTCAGAAAGGGGTCTATTCACATATAGCACTTTGTTGGAAAGCTTATCAAAAAAGAAAAGCGCTCTTGTAATTTTTTTTGACATTTGTCAATATATGTGTCAAAATCCTCAAGAAATCGTTGTGTTGTGCTTCAAATGGAACATTGCCCCTAGCGAGTTGGAAATTAGTTTTTTAGGAAATCCAAAAACACATCAACTAGTATTTTTAGCAATCAGAAAGGGATCTATTCAAATAGAACTTTTTTTTTCAAATGAGAAGATCCCTGCTTGTGGCACCTTGTTGGAAAGCTTTTATCAAAAAAGAAAAACGCTCGTGTATTTGTCAATCCATGTGTCAAAAATTCTCAAAAAATAATTGTGTCGGACTTCAAATGGAACTGCCCCAGGCGGGTTGAAAATTCGGTTTTTCCTTTGAAAAAAAAAGTTGTATATGAAAAGACCCCTTTCTGTGTTTTTGAATTTTTCTAAAAAACAAATTTCTAACCCGCTCGGGGCAATGTTACACTTGAAGTCAAAAACAATAATTTTTTGAGGATTTTGACACATGGATTGACAAATGTCAAAATAAATTACACGAGCGTTTTTCTTTTTTATAATCTTTCCAACAAGATGCCACAAGCGGGGTCTTCTCGTTTGAAAAAAAACTTTTATGTGAATAGACCCCTTTCTGAGGGTCCGTTCGAAAAAAATTTTTGACGAAAATTTTAGCTGCTAAAAATCTTAGTTGACGTGTTTTTGAATTTTTCTAAGAAATAATTTTTTAGCCCTCTACGGTCAATATTCCATTGAAAGTATCCACCCTGTATGCTGCCATATTAAGTCTAAGGGTGCCCTTTTGTACTTTGATGAAAACATTAGTAAAATAACATTTGTATGCCGTACCTAATGGTAAAGCTATGGTAGGACACGTTTTTGGGTAAATTTAAAGACTGTAAAGGACTTTGAGTGAAAGAAATTAATAATACCTTATATCTCACACACTTTATACTTTGAAAAATTACAATTTTTGCTGTCTTCTGTATAAAAATGGCAAAATAAAAATCATATGCACGACACCACTTAAGA
The DNA here is from genome assembly GCA_963921995.1 of Oxystoma pomonae. Classification (NCBI taxonomy): domain Eukaryota; kingdom Metazoa; phylum Arthropoda; class Insecta; order Coleoptera; family Brentidae; genus Oxystoma; species Oxystoma pomonae. The sequence continues at coordinate 43,127,811 of OY998169.1, read as the reverse complement.
TGACAGACAGATGACATAACAGAAATTTTTTTAAATAAATGCCTTAAATTATTTTCATCTTTGTCTAAAATACCTTTTTATAGCCTGCTGTCTCTCTTCAACAACCTTAAATATTTCTGCACTTCACTAAAATATCTCTCCATCTACCTCTAAAATTCTGCCCTCTCTCTCTAAATATTTTTCATTTTAACAGAGAAAAAATGTTTTTTGGTAGTACCTTTTTTGAACGCTAAAAAAACAGTAAAAACTTGAAAAATTTGAGTGTTTTATTCTAAAAATCGAGCTTTAAAATTCTCAAAAAATAATTGTGTCGGACTTCAAATGGAACTGCCCCAGGCGGGTTGAAAATTCGGTTTTTCCTTTGAAAAAAAAAGTTGTATATGAAAAGACCCCTTTCTGAGGGTAGGTTCACAAAAATTGTAAGCCGAAAATTTTTACTGCTAAAAATATAAAATATTAGTTAAGTTTTTGGATTTTTCTACAAACAAATTTCTAATCCGCTAGGGGCAATGTTCCATTTAAAGCCTTATATAATTATTTTTTGAGGATTTTTGACACTTGGATTGACAAATGTTAAAAAAAAAACTACAAGAGCATTTTTCTTTTTCCATAAGCTTTCCAACAAGGTGCCACAAGCAAGTTCTATGTGAATTATATGCCAAAAATTTTGATTGCTAAAAATATGAATTGACGTGTTTTTGAATTTTTCTAAAAAACAAATTTCTAACCCGCTCGGGGCAATGTTACACTTGAAGTCCAAAACAATAATTTTTTGAGGATTTTGACACATGGATTGACAAATGTCAAAATAAATTACACGAGCGTTTTTCTTTTTTATAATCTTTCCAACAAGGTGCCGCAAGCGGGGTCTTCTCGTTTGAAAAAAAACTTTTATGTGAATAGACCCCTTTCTGAGGGTCCGTTCGAAAAAAATTTTTGACGAAAATTTTAGCTGCTAAAAATCTTAGTTGACGTGTTTTTGAATTTTTCTAAGAAATAATTTTTTAGCCCTCTACGGTCAATATTCCATTGAAAGTATCCACCCTGTATGCTGCCATATTAAGTCTAAGGGTGCCCTTTTGTACTTTGATGAAAACATTAGTAAAATAACATTTGTATGCCGTACCTAATGGTAAAGCTATGGTAGGACACGTTTTTGGGTAAATTTAAAGACTGTAAAGGACTTTGAGTGAAAGAAATTAATAATACCTTATATCTCACACACTTTATACTTTGAAAAATTACAATTTTTGCTGTCTTCTGTATAAAAATGGCAAAATAAAAATCATATGCACGACACCACTTAAGATGACAGACAGATGACATAACAGACATTTTTTTAAATAAATGCCTTAAATTATTTTCATCTTTGTCTAAAATACCTTTTTATAGCCTGCTGTCTCTCTTCAACAACCTTAAATATTTCTGCACTTCACTAAAATATCTCTCCATCTACCTCTAAAATTCTGCCCTCTCTCTCTAAATATTTTTCATTTTAACAGAGAAAAAATGTTTTTTGGTAGTACCTTTTTTGAACGCTAAAAAAACAGTAAAAACTTGAAAAATTTGAGTGTTTTATTCTAAAAATCGAGCTTTAAAATGTGAGCAAAACCCCTTAAATTATGTTAAAATATTTTAAGCCTTAAATTCCTTAGTTGGGACGTCATAAATGGGAATTTATTACTTGAGAAATAGAAAATAAGAATTGCACTAGCCGGCTTACGTAGGGACAAGTTGAGTTTTGCAGGCAAATCGTATTTTGTATAGCCGAAGTTCCTTGGGCACCGAGAAGTATGAAAGTTACCCTCCAATCCAAGTAAGTAATCCAATCTATTCAACCCACAAAAAAGGGTCCAAATAATAATTAGAATCAGTGGCGTGCGGTAAAATTTCAAGTAAGGGAAGCAATTTTTGCACATTCAAAATATCCACTAATCCTAAGTAAGAATTCATTAGCCCCATGTAGAAAGTTAATTTAAATATGAGACAAGTGAATTGTCTGCTTACCATAAGTTTTCTCACCTACTTAAGGTTATAAAATAACATACTAACCATAAGTAAAAACTTACAGTAAGTGAGGTATCTACTAACCGTTAGTAAATCTATAGTAACGGAAAACCAGTATAACTTCTAAAATATGGCTTTAAAAATAAAATATAAAAAATATATTTTTGAGCTCTAAAAACCATGTACTATCACAATACACACTAAGAAAAAAAAGTAAAAATGAATAATTAAAAAAAGTGCGACGCGCCTACGGGGTTCGAATCGACAACCTACAGGTTTATAGACCAATACTTTATCCACTGTATCATGCGCTTATAAAGAAATAAGTCGAAACCGAGGAATATAAATGTTTTGCCGGATTCCTATTGGTCGACTGAAAAGTATTAATCATGCTTAAAGCTTAATCAGAGAATTTTCGCGTTTGGTGGATATATATGGACTAGTATCTCTAAACCAAGGGTTACCGGGTTCGTTTCCGGTCATTGATTTTTTTTCGAGTTTTTTTAACTTATTTCTATCATGATCTCCCTATAAATAGAACAATGATCGTTGCAAATGGGATTGTCGAATTCTTATGATGGCAATACGTTGACACATCATTATAGGAATGCATTATTATTAGGATGAATATATTTTCCCGCATCATTTTTCAATATTTGATGCCTTCTCTTGTCCTTAGTAGAAAAATTCACCAACCGTAAGTGAAGGGAAAGTTAAGTGAGTATGATTGGGTTAACAACATAGTAGAAAAATTTAATAACTCTAAGTGAAGGGAAGTTAAGTGACTTGTCGCATATTGGTAAGTAGATAAATCACTAAGGATAACAAACTCGGGTCTAAGTAGGTCGTTTTACTTGCAGCTATTGAATTCATCACTTGAGGCTAATAGAAACTTCACTGACCACTAACAAAAAAAACTAAGTACACTTCACTTGGAATGGTTTTCTGACGTGGATGCTCTGACAAGTTTTGGAAGAGTTTATTTTCAATGGGCACAAGCTATATTTGCAGAAAGTCTCTTCTGACCTGTTGAATTTCTCACGAAATTATTTATACGTTTAAGCGTTGAAGAACCCTTTATTATTAAGACACACACCGCACATTCATACACAATCTTCTTACTTAACTGTTCAACATTTTTAGCATTATTTTCGTGAGCTGAAGTTGACGGTATTTGCATGTCCCAGTCCCTATTGTCTTCCGTATCGCTCGACGCACGTACACTCTACACACCGATAGCCGTTTAAACCTGCAAATAACCTACTACACTGATAGCTTCCACGCCGGCGTAAAGCACGCGAACGCGAGTCGATGCATTCAGCAGGTTCAATGGCCTCTCGACGCACACGAAAGCAGACATACTGCTGCTGCCAGCGAGCCGTATTATAGCTGCAAGCTACAGAGAACCTAGCAGCGAAGATTTTTCTGGAGTAGTGACAAGCCGTGCGCACAAGACACGCGGGCAGACTTTTTGCTGTGACTCGGTTTGAGTCAAGGACGCATTTGTTATGGGCTTGATATTTAAAATAATTTTTGGCATTTTTATTACAATCTAAAGTAATTGTTTCCTATTTCAAAAATTACATTTAAGAAGCACTTTTTCCCTTGCTTCCATGGACCTTGCTGATTAGAATTAATAACAGTGGATGTTTTTTTTTCTATATATTGGGGCCTTAAGGTGCCTGTCGTTAGAGTTTTAAACCTGCATTATATAAAAGATCGACGTGGCCGGCGTGCGTCTGGGAACAATCTCGGTTTACGATCCGCTTCCGCTGCATTGTTGTGGCAAATTAATAAAGCGTTGGTAGGTAATTTAGCCGTAATAAAATCGCGCGCAAAGTTGTGCCGATCCATGATGATGAAAAAAGAAATAAATAAATCAATAAATAAAGCCGCCTTTTGTACAGCCTAAAGGAGCTTTAGTCGATGTACCGTTGGTTTTAAACAAGAAATTCGTGAAAGGGGTTGTAATATTAGATTAGCGGCGTGCGGTGAAATTTCAAGTAACACGGGATTTATAAACGCGTTCGCGTCCGCAGTTGAAATATGTAATTCCATTTACAATAAAAGTTCGCGTTCGCCTTTCGCGTCGGCGTTCGCAGTTCAGAGATAACCAAATTTTATGTTGGTAGTTGGTGAAGTTCGCATCAACCAATCAAAATGCAGGCATTTTTGTTTGTTGTTTTTTTTAAGAGAAATTTTTAGGTGCTGCTTCACTTTGTGGGCTACATATATAAGAATTGTGGCCACAAAGAAGCCAAACAGTTTTTGGAATTCACAAGAATCACTTTCACATGGGCAAAATTTTTTCTGATTTTTGGTTAGTTTATGATTTTATATCAGCTGTTTCACATCATATTCACTTGACCTTGGAAAGAACAATCAAGTTTCAGCAACGAACTGCGTTTATAAATGCTGTTTTCGGAACTCCCAACTACGAACACCGAACGCGAACTTCAACTGCGAACGCGAATGCGTTTATAAATTAAGCTTAAGGGAACCAAACTTACTCTATTTTTTCAACCAATAAAAACGTGGATGCTCTGACAAGCTTTGCAGAAGTTTATTTTCAATGGACAAAAACGATATTTGCGAAAGTCTCTCCTGACCAGTTGCATTTCGCACGAAATTTTTGATACATTTAAGCGTTGAAAAGCCCCTTATTATAGACACACACCACAAATTCACACACAATCTTCTTACTTAACTGTCTAACATTTTTAGCATGTAAAGTGTACACATGATATAATAAAAGAAAAGTATGGTACATAGCGGTTCAAAATTCGTCTAGATCCGCGCATGACGTCATCTGGTGAGATTTTTCTGGCGCGAACAGGGAACTACCTACACATAGCTGATACCAGGGTCAGTATTCTTGAGGTACGTTCGGGTAATAATAAAGAGTAGGAGTGGTGTGGTGTAGGAGTGGAGTGAGAGTGCGGCGGAGTGTTTGGAGTGAAATTGTAATAGTCGAACACTTTGGAGTGAAACTTGCAACCAGTAAGCTAACCTAACCTTTAATTAGGTGTTCTCTGCGTGTTTTCGTTTGGTGTACAAACAAAAACAAATCTTTGCTGATTCTGAATGAAATTTTTCGAAAATTTTCCTCATGTTGATGGTCCAATTAATTTCCAAAAGTAAATTTTATATGATGATCCGTCGAATAAAGGACCCGTGGTTGTAGAAAAGGTTGCAAATTCATTTAATTAAAACTGATTGTACAAAATAATATAAAAAAGCCTTGAAAAAGCACAAAATGTGGCCGAATGTGGCCACTTTTCAAGAATACTGGCCCAGTTCACCTACAAACATGAAAATTTGAGAATAGTTTGAGTTGATAACGGAGGAGCGAGCTCACCAAGAATATATTTTTTATTATTTTAGCCCTGGGTAAAAATAGGTGTACATAATTGTATTGTGTATTTCACACTAGAGTGAATGTTGTGTACGAGGCGCTAGCTGAGTGGAACAACACGCGAATGTAAGAAAGTTACTTTCTATCGAGTTATTACGCTATTTTTCCTACGACCACTTTAGGATTTTATTCGTATTTTTATTATTATTATTAAATTTTTTCATTTTCATCTCAAGAGAAGAAAGTATTTTCTTCTCTAGGGACGAAAATGGTTTCGGTCTATTTCCGACGCTTCGACAAATCATAGTCTACTAGATATCTACATTGTTTGAATGGTTGGCTGTTATTCAGTTTTGTCACTAGAGAAGAAAACATTTTCGTCTCTAGAGACGAAAATAAAATTGATATGCGTGTGAAATATAAAACTTTCTGAAGCGTTATAGAGGGCAGATTTGGTTACTTTCGTGTGTGGTCGTAGGAAAAAGGATTTTCTGTATCTCAAAAACGAAAAGCAACATAAGTTTGAAAAATGGTATACAGTCTCTACAGACAGGGCGTTGAGAAATATGGATGGGTCTGTTTTGAAGGGGGTACAAATAACTCACGATTACTTAGAGTTCTAAATCAATGTAGAGCTAAAAATTCGCATTTATGTTCTCCTTGAAAAGAAGAATAGGTGTTTTTGGATTTTTGGAAAATTTAAACGGGTGGTTGCAACCACCCCCCTGTATCCTGTCAAAGTATGGGTTGTGGGATATCAAACAAAAGAAAACAAAGTCAGGAATCTAATATTATGTTTTTTTTAAGTAACAATTTAGGGTGGGGTAGGGGGTTGCAGGTAGGAATGGTTTTCCGTCAAAAAGTACTACAAGGTTTTAAATTAAACGAAATGCAGTCTGGAAAACAACGAAGAGGTGGGGGATTGTGAGGGAGTAAAGCTGGATTCAGTGTTCCATAATGTAAGCGGTATGACGAGGTAAGACGCAAGGGAAATAAATTACAGGGTGAGGACTTTAAATGGAATATTGGCCCTAGCGGGTTAGAAATTTGTTTTTATAAAAATCCAAAAACACATCTACAAACATTTTTAGCAGCTAAAATTTTCGGCACGGACCCTCAGAAAGAGGTCTATTTACATACAACTTTTTTTTCAATTTAGAAGGCCCTGCTACTTTTTTGGCGTGTAGCCCAGCAACTCGTGTTTAAGGTTTTGCTCATAATCGTTATCACTAAAATGTTTGGAGCAAATTCAAGCATTATTCACGTTAAAGTTATCATCGCGTCCACAAAAATGCTTTCATATACCTTCCATTTTCTTGTCTTTCGGAAATCTGAAAAACTTAATGTCACGCGAAAAACCTTTTGTCTGATTGTCCACACCACATCCTTGTACACCGCACCTCATTTTGTTAGTTATTTCCACTGAAAAATTATTAAAAGTAATTGTAAACAAACCACCATCTCGTAATAAAAATGGCGTCTCTCCCGTCTCTCACTTAGACACGTCTACTCCTGCGCGATATCATCTGCAAATAACCTAGTTAGTCCGTTTATTTCTTTAAAATTTTCAAAAAATGTGTAAGATTGTTTAAACTTCTATGAAATGACACCATGACTATATTACAATCAAAAGTCAAATAATTTGGGCCTACATCCCTTGGGGGCGCCCCCCCCCCCAAGGAATGTAGGCCCAAATTATTAACCGAATTTTTAATAAAAAAGGGGAAAATCCAATGATAGCTTCCAAGCGACTGCGACTCGATGCTCGATGCATTCAGCAGGTTCAATGACTCGACGCACACGAAAGCAGGCATACTGCTACTGCTGGCGTATTATTACTGCAGGCTACAGAGAACCTAGCAGCGGGGATAGCTTCTATTGGATTTTTCTAGAGTAGTGAAAAGCCGCGCGCACAAAACACGCGGGCAAACTTTCTACTGTGACTCGGTTTGAGTCAAGGCCGCATTTGTTACGGGCTGGATATTTAAAATAATTTTTAGTATCTTTAATACAATCTAAAGTAATTGTTTCCTATTTCAAAAATTACATTTAAGATGATGATTTTTTTGTAGGGGACAGTACGCCGATATACTATAGGTTGTACTCTTCAAAATAACAACTACTGATTTAAAAATGTTTACTAAAATAGCGTGTCGGTATTGATAATAAAAAGTACAATTTTTTTTGGAAAATTGATGTGGATTTTTTTTAATGAAAATATTGTTTGAAGAGCAAACGCAAAGGGGGAGAGCGACCCTTACATGACCGCCCTAATACATCTCGTCCTTTTTACGGTGCATACGTGCTTGAGTAAAAAGCAAAACTATAAACAAAAATATCCACTTTCATCTAAACGCACCTGCCGAGAATGAAAACTTTATATATAGCCTCGAGTTTGAAGGAAAGAGTTAAATAAAAAAGAACCCCCTCATTTCCGTTTCTGCCACCTTTATCGGCTCCTTGTTTTGTTTTGTGTACGAGAAGACGACTTCCGTTGGCTAGTTATTTTGAAGGAAGTTCCATCATGTATAGGCATAAACAAATGCACTATGTAATGCTCGAGAATATTATAGATACTTGTAATATAGAGTGGCCCAAAAAAAACGGAACATCACTTAAAAAGTGTTTGATTTCAACCATTTTAACCATTTTGAAAAGCCAAAAAAAATTGGCAATTTAAAAAAATCCCAGATAGTAGATATACAAAAATTGGTATTTTTGACCCTCCTGCAATTTTTTTATGTGCGCCACTGGTGAAAAACTTAAGTTTTAAATGAAAAGCTTAATCTTTCCCGACTGTACTGATGTATGTGTATATGTTTACATCGGGTAAGAAATAAGAAAGTTACGAATTGTTCCAATGAGTGCGTTGGGTGAACCAAATTCAGTCAGTCCAAATTTGTCGAAGACATCAATATTTACATAAACTGCAAAATTTTAAAACCTTGGCCAGTGGCTGCTCGTCAGGGGACGCGGATGAAGCATCGCTTCACCTACAATTTCCATATTTTCAATAGTTACAATTTTGACTTATATATATGAATACAATTCCAGGTTTTAAATAAAAAATTTTCGTGTGCGCTTCACCTCCTATCAAGGCCACGAGCCGCCACTGACCTTGGCTTTCAAAATGGTCGGCATTATTAAAATCAGACAAATACAGCCGAAAGTATAGGCAAGCAAAAAATTTTTTTTTGGCCTAACTGAATTTGGTTTACCAAACTCACTCATTTGAACAAATCAAAACTCTCTTATTTTTTACCCGAAGCTAACAATTAATACATCAGTAGTACACTAGGGAAAGATGAAGTAAAAATTAAATTTTGCAGTGGGGGTCAAAATTACCTATTTTTTCCATCTTGGATTTTCAAAGGTTGTCAATTTTTGCAATAAAATATTAAATTTTGAAGTCTTTGCTTTTCAAATTAAATCAACAGATCCCGATTCTTGAAAAACCGTCAGAAAATCTCGCTTTTACAAAAAAATCTGACGATTTCAAAGTAAATAAGTATATGTCAATTTTAATTTTTGTAGGCAGTTTTTGTGAAAACCCCTTTTTTTATTTATAAATGTATGTTATTAAGTTTATTTTTGTGTGTAAGAAAATCTTTAACAGTGGGTCTAAATATTTACACTTTTGGGGGGCACTAAATCTTAAAACCAGCTTTCAAAAAACACTCACCTATACAGAAAAGACACAAAGTTATTCATTATTTTGTATTGTTATTACAAAATACCACTGGAAAACTGCTTTCTTTCTCAATATATACCATATTTTGGGAGAAAATGCCCCAAAACTTATTTTTTTTGACAGGTTTCAAAATGGCAAATGGTGAATACGCCAAAAATTTGGCACATAATAGCTTCATTATCTGTGTTTGAGATTATAAAGTTGGTAATTTTTTACACCACCTCTGGGGGGTTTAAATTTTTTAATTTTGTTTTCTTCTAAATTGAAACTTTCTTCTTAAATCCAACAAAAGATTGTGTTAAGATGATTATTTACTAAAAAAATTTATTAAAATTCTAATTATAAATCAAATTATGTCCAAAACTCAAGGATGTTTGGTTTAAAATGCTTAAAACAATATACGTAACCTTAATTTGTTATTTCCTTCCTTCTATTTTTAAACGTTTATAGTCGGAGGTTTTTTCAAACCTATAGGAAGATTTTTGGTAATTTTGTTCTAATTTGGCACACACTTAGGCATGACTCCGGGGACCACCAAACCAATGTAAATTTTTTCGGCGACGGCGTACGTTAGGCGTCGCGACGCCCTAAACTTTTTTTAGGACTTAGGGTCATTTTGATAGCTATTTCTCGGTCAAGTGACAACAAAACATGATATTTTACTTCCGGTTGATTGCAAAAAAAAAATGTTTTCTTTTCTAAAAATTTACAAAAAAAAATCTATTCTCTATTTATGAGCGGGATTGTGCCAATTCATTTTGAAGTGACTGTAAGAAGGTCCTAGCTAGTCGCCGATATCAAAAAAATGAAAATTCATGCCACGGAAAAATCACAAAAAAATCGGAAATTGACGCGACGACTCCGGCTGCTTAACTTACATAAAAATAACATTTTTCACCACCCCCTCTTCACTCGTCTCTCCCATTTGATGGTTTAATCCAAAATAATATATGGGAAAGGCCAGAAAATCTTGGACTGATTTAATTTTCTAATTACTTTTTTTTTCCTTAGCCAATTTTTATAAAGTTTGAGATTTTAGGAAGTTAAAAGAACAAAGTTTACTCTTTTGTACAAAAGATGTAAAATGTCAAAGATTCAAGATGGCAGACGTAGTCAAAAATTTAGTCTGGAAAAAAAGATCTGAAACTTTTTTCGATCTCCCTGTAATTTTTTATTGCCAAAATACGAAACCTTATGCCTTTTCACGTCTAACGCGGTAGCACAGATAAAATTCGGTTAGGTAGTACAAAAGTTGCATTGCATATTCTAACCACCCCAAAATAATGTCTCTTGTTGTTTCCCAAGAACTTTCTTATTTCTTATCGGATTTTTACAAATTTATATTACTTCTGGAAAGATAAATAAACCGTCAAAACTTCAAATGTCAAAAACCCAAGATAAGGGCCATAGCAAAAAATTACTTTTTTGACCGTTCTGTTATCTTTTATTGCAAATCTAGAAAAGCATTTCACGTTTAACGAGATATCACTCATAAAATTCGGTTAAGTAGTAAAAAATTATAAGAATCTTCGTTTTCGTTAAAATGAGCTTTTTTTGGAAAAGTAATTTTTGACCAGGTATGTCCGCCATCTTGGGTTTTTGACATTTGACATTTTGACTTGGTTTATTTACCTTTGGAGACAAGATAGACCTGTAAAAATCCGATCAGAAGTAAGAAAGTTCTTGGTAAATAAAAAGAGACATAATTTGTTGGTGGTAACGTTATGCCATTGCAACTTTTGTACTACTTAACCGAATTTTATGTGTGGTAACTCGTTAGTCCTGCAAACGCATAAGGTTTCCTATTTTCAGATCTTTCTTTCCAGACTAAATGTTTGACTACGTTCGCCATTTTGAATTTTTGACATTTTACATCTTTTGTACAAAAATAGTAAACTTTGTTCTTATAACTTTCTAAAAAGCCAAACTTTATAAAATTCGGTTAAGGAACAGAAAAGTAATTAGGAAATTAAATCAATCCAAGGGGCCGGTAAAAAATGTTATTTTTTATGTACGTATTTCCTATTAGGTGCACCCACACCGATAAAAAATACTTACCTACTCAAAACTGAATAAAATAACAAAAGAAGCAATGATTTTTTAAGTAAAATGGGACGACTTGTAAAAATCATCTATGTTTGACAGCTCACAGACAAAAATCCTGAAGGAGTTCAAGATTCAAGTTTGGTGTTTCTAAAAGGATAATTCATTACCTTCAAGCAGCTGTAAAAATTTCAGGAATCCCCTGAAAAAATTTCTAAATACACGACAGAATGTAAAGTGTGACATAATTTTTGTTATTTTTGAATTTTTTAGCAAAAAGCTTTTTTATGTATGTTGTTCAATTTTATTAAAATTTGGGGGCTCATCGTGACATGTTACATTTAATATTCTAGCGTGTTATATAGCCTTTTAAAAAACATATATTGGCAAGTCTGTTAAATTTGAGATTTTGTAAATTTTCTGAACATGCGTCAATTTCCGATTTTTTGTGATTTTTCCGTGGCATGAATTTGTATTTTTTTGATATCGGCGACTAGCTAGGACCTTCTTGCAGTCACTTCAAAATGAATTTGCACAATCCCGTTCATAAATAGAGAATAGAATTTTTTTTGTAAATTTTTAGGAAAAAAACACAATTTAAAAAGAAAATCAAATTGTTTATTTTTTATGCAATCAACCGGAAGTAAAATATCATGTTATGCATACTATATTAAAGACCATTTCATAGCCTTTTAAGAGGTTTAACCACAATTTTAAAATGTTGTCACTTGACCGAGATATAGCGGTTAAAATGACCCTAAGTCCTAAAAAAAGTTTAGGGCGTCGCGACGCCTAACGTACGCCATCTCCGAAAAAACTAATATTCATTTGGTGGTCCTCGAAGTCATACCTAAGTGTGTACTGAGTTAAAACAAAATCACCAAAAAACTTACTATACAATGGAAAAAAGATATAAAAAACCCCCGACTATTATGGCATCTGTTTTGAAAAAAATGCACATAAAATCGAGTTTATGAACATTAATTACGTCTTAATGTGCCTCAAAAAGGGCAAAAATTTTGAATTTTGTTTAAAAAGTGGTGCCCGAATATACAAACTGGTAAAGCTTTTTGTTGAATTACATTACTAAACACTCTTTACATGAACACTCTAGGAGGTCCCACGAACATAAATCCCGAAAAGTTAAAAAAAAAAACACACACAAAACCTGGGGTTATGTAATGAATGTTATAGAGTAAACGCGTTCGATTTACGATCTCAAGGCAAGTGCTCGGATTCGGAATCGGCCTCAGATCACTCTCGGACAGACTTATGACGTCACTGCTATGGTTGCTATAGTTGGGGGTGATCTGAGAGCAGTGTCTTTCGAAAACGCTGTAAATTTTTGCTTTCGGCGCTATTTAAAACCTACATTTTTAGCTGCTCTCTCCTCCTTAAGCTTTAGTAGCCCCTGACCAAACACTCTAAAAAAATTTTAAACGGAAAAAAATCATTTTTACCCTACTGACTACGGGGATGAGGGGAATGTTTTTCGAGTTAAATGGAGTATGTTATTAGCCACGATAGAGACCAAACTGCTGAACCAATTTAAATAACCCTGTTATCGCTAGAATGCTGAGTGTCCCGAGAGTGCTATAGGATATATTGTTTTCGCAAAAATTCAAACATTTCTCAATTCTGTACTAAACCCTCTTTAGAACTGAGCACTCGGATAGTTTTTTTATTAAATTTTTTCTATGGCTGTATAGAGTCAAATACCTCAGAGCACCTACTTGATTCTTGTACATATAGTTGGCTGGGGCAGTTAATTGTGCGTTATAATCTTAATTATTGTCTTAATAAGTGAACACCGTTTGTTGCGTGTTCTATAACTTTGTTTACAGTTTTTTCCTTGTCTTTACATCTTGCCCGTCTAGTAGGTAATGACTGTACGGTTTAAAACATGAATAAAAATTGTGCCTTTTTTTCATTTTTTTTTTTTTTTTGACTACCTAGATGACTTACTTTTTGCTTTAGATACAATGTAGTTACATAGTAGGTAATAAGAACCTACAGGGAGATATTTTTTTAGAGGTCAATATAGCTATTTTTCCTATCAAATGTGGTGCAAGCGTTAGGAAAAATTGTTTTTAGACAAGCGTGCGGAGAACGAAGGTAAAAAAAATCAGAAACGTTATTTTTAATAACAATAGTAATTTATTTAGATGCAAATTTAAATTTTATTAATATTATAATTAACAGTAAAAGTACAATTATTTGCGCTGAAATTGATGGCAGATGCCATTTTGCTTACTATACTGGCATCGCCAGGATCTGTAGTTACAGAAGTGCTTGAACTCTTTCTCGTACTTTTTCTTTGACCTTTTGGGTAGCAAATCCGCTTTGACCTCTTCAGCTGCGTTTAAGATGTCTTCTCGAACGTTTTCACATTTTTTAGATGGTTTTCTTCCAGATTGAAGCTCATTTTTTATTTTTTTACGCTTTTTATACAAAATGGCGAATCAACAAGGAAGTAGTATACCATTAAGAATGCAATTTATTGGTTTGTGACATTTCTGTGCGGAAAAAATTTTCCACACTAGTGCGGCAAAGCAGAATTTACTAAAAATTGTGTGGAAAATCATATTTATTATTTTTGTAGAAAAAAGGGTTATTATTAATTTTTTTCCTCGCCGTTTATTTAAATTACTAATAAAAAAAGGATGTTCTTTGGTTTTGATTAAGTTGTTTTTTTTATATATAATTATTTTTTTTCTCATTGGAAAACATTTGTACACTAAACTTAAAACCAAAACCACGAAAGAATTTACAATACACAGTACGAAAGAGAGTATCTTTGTTAACAGTATACAATAATTTATTTTAAGCATTTTTGGTTTTAACTTGTTTTGTTCTTGTTTAAATGTCTTTTAACTGTGAAGTCCAAAAAAACATACTGTTTATTTTTTGTAATGTTTGTATTCTATAAGAGACCACTGGAAAACTACCCAAATGTAAGTACCCGCTTCATGAACCCCTTTAATTTACAAATTTAAAATAGTCGTTTAAATTTCTTTTGTCATATATATATATATATATATATATATATATACTCTGTAACGTGCGTTCTTTTTTCTTCTTTTCTCAATTTTAATATTGTTTATTATTTTTGAATCCCGTGGGAGCGAAGAAAAGTAAAGAAATTAATTAGCCGTGTCATATAAAAACAAACAATGACTTTTAAATTAACAGGTTAAACTAGCTTCTTTCATTTTTCTTTTGTATTTTATTTTAGAAACCCTGAAGATGATCTAAAATACATCGAAACGTCGGTAAATTTAATTTTGTTTTTCATTCTCCTGACCCTAAATTCACAAAACTGAATATAAACTAATTCTAAAGGTCACTAACAATTAAATATAAAAAAGGATCGCTACTCTTAAAATATTGATACTGAATTTTGACACACCCTGTATTTTACGAATTAATAATAATAATGAACAATTATTTTTTTGGTATTTACGTACAATAAAAATTCCATAAAGTTAAAATTAATTTCATATTTTATCAAAAACAATTTTCTCCTCGCGAGGTAAAAAACCATAAAATCACTCTTTAAAGCAATTTTCACACTCCGTTTGGCAGATGACATTATAAATTTTCGTTTTGTGCATCAAATAAGCAAGAATCATACGGTTTTATAGTAAGTATAGGTACGACCAATAAATATTTATTTCCTTGCAATATTATGTACCTACTATTTTCTATAATTCTTCTTCGATCCTTTTTTATCATTATTTTTCCAATTATATACCTACAGTCTTTCACTTCTTAACGAAGTGCTAGGCAGTGAAAGAAACGAACTCTCAAACCATGAATTTATCAAACCGTTTTTAATAAAAATTTCATATCTGGACCCTGATAATACCATATTATTGCATTATTAAATTTGAAGACAATTGGATGTGCATAAGTCAAGTAAAAATTGGTTAGCAAAACATGACCAAAAATCATCCATCTTGAATCCGCCATATTGAATTTTCCAAATCTGATCAAAAATTCGTATTCCTTATCCCCAAAAATCCCCGTATACCAATTTTGGTTGAAATCGGCGTTTTCCCCCCTCCACTCTCGTAGGAGGAGGGGGGTGTCTAATAATACCATATTATTGTATCCCGGAACTAAAATTTGAATTCAATCGAACATCTAGAAGTAGTCAAAATTAATTTGCAAACAACCGGTATTTTTAAAACCGTTATTTGTAAAACCCTTTTTTTAGCAAATCAAATTTCTGTTAAATTAATTGCACATTCGCCAATAAAGCATGAACGTGAAGAGTAATCTATATTATTGGAGAAGGCGCAATTAATTGAACAGAAATTTGGTTTACTAACAGTTTTACAAATTCCGGATTTGATTTTCTTCAAAATCAAATGATTTAAAATCAAATCCTGAATTTGTAAAAACGTTATTTAGTAAACCAAATTTCTGTTAAACAAGGGTTTTACAAACAGCGGTTTTACAAATACCGGGTTTTATTTAGAATAGATTTGATGAAAAATAGTTTGTCGAATAATGGTTTGATTAAAAACGGATTTTACAAATTTCAATTTTGATATTGAATAGGTTTTAACAATTAATTAGTTCGGATAAAAAATTGGTTTAAAGAATTGCGTTTCTGATAGTGAATCGTTTTATGATTGAACTTTCTTTTATTTAGCGGGCTTGGTTTTGAATATTCTGTTTGCCAACGGCCATTCTTATGGGTCAATTGACTAAAATACCCACTAATTAACTACGGGTGAGAGAGTTTAAATTAAAGGACGCATAAAAAAGTCGCTGCAAATGGGAAGGAGAGACCCGTTGGCAGCAACTTTTTCTTGTGTGCATGCCCTTTATAAACTTTTTCTTTTTCGTAAATTATTTTTAAGCGCGTTTACTTATCATTAAAATATCATGTCGGCTCGCAAGCAGTCGTTGTTCTGCTATGTAAAAAAACATAGCCACTTTCATTCTGTGATTGTGTATTATATGATTCCGGAAACTAAGCAAGAAAAAACAACTTATCAATCCTCTCCGATACTCCAGGCACGTAGAATTTGCTGCCATATAAAGAGAAAATTACTTGTTAGCTCCTTATGCGTGGTGTAATAAACTTTTTTCTCTGATCCGATTGAGTTAGTGAATCAATCCTACATGCATGAGAATCTGCCTCAGTTTTTCTTGGATCTTACTTGAGCTTGAGATTGCCAATTCACTGTATTTTGTTATTCATTCGTAAACTGGGGCCCGGATTTTATGCATTATGTGAATGATCCTGTTTAAAAGTAAAAACTTTTGCCATGGTGGTTGCGGGCCGGGTGCCGGAAACTTGTTCTTGCAAAAAAATGCTGATTTTATTATTTTTCAGATCTTTCTGCTTCTTCATCGTGTAATTTCGCTTCAAACTTGGGACCGTTAAAAAAACTTCCGTAAGTCATCGTGACGTCACTAATGCTTAACGTTGCCAACTTCATAGTAATTAGAGACCTTTTGCATCTATAATTTTGATACCTTTTTACTTTATCGCTAATTTCGGGCATGCGCAGTTACGAGGTAACAACGGAATCCCTTACTAACCGATAAAGTTTGACGTTACCTGCGGGAGAATAGCGTATCCCTTATAATTGACATGGTTGCCGACAGTAAAACGTGAAGTAGAAAAAGAAAAAAATTAAATTGATTTTTGAATGCAAATATGTTCTGTATTCTTTTTAATTGTAAAGATAAGTGCCAATTTTTGTTTAATCATTTTCTTTGGCTAGAATTTCGTAAGAAATGTAAAACATTGATTTACACTGGCAACTATGACAAGTGATTCCGATCTGTTTATCATAACCTCCCTTTTCTCTGTTGCGTTTTTGAGTTTTTAAAGATTAATAATAAAATTAAAATTCACCGTAAAAAACACAAGAATAAAAAATTGTTTTTGTAAATCTTTATAATAATAAATAAAGGCGGGTGCAAAAACTAAAAATGCTGCCTTAAAAATAACATGACGTTAGCTACGTCACAACACGTTATTAAACGATCACCTAACGGGGATTTTTTTGTAAGAGGTGCAAAAGGTCTCTAATACGACCGATTTTTTTCGGTAGCCGCCCGAGATTACGGTCAACCAACTAATTGATAGTTTTTGGCTAGCGCAGGTTCATAACCTATAATATTTGTTTACCGCTTTTTTTGTTTTATATTTTATTTCATATATATATATATATAGGGTGGATCACAAAAAAGCGAAATGTTTTGTTTTAACTGCCAATTTTTTATTTATTGTCGGATTTTAACGCAAACAAGAGTTTTAGAAAGGTAATGAAATAGACTTTTTGAAAATATGTCAAAAAATTACATTTATCAAAAATTCAAAATGGCGGATGTCTAAAAGTTTTATGCATCTTAAAAAACCGTAGAATTTTTTTGAGACACTGCACATTTTTTTGCAACTATAAAAAACTTCTGTCTATTGTCTGTAAAACGATGGATCATTTGAAGAATTCTATTGACAAATAAAAAAAAACTATCGATTTTTTCGTTATCTCTTCGCCAATTTTGTTGACAAGAACTTTCTACAGATGCTTACAATAAGGCTTCTTTGTCTAAATGTAAAAAAATTGTGACTATATATTACAGTTTTATGTAATTTAAAAAACCCGTTGGATTTTTAAACACTTTGTATATTTTGTTGCTATAACAGAAAAGTACCAACTATCTGTTAACCTATGTATCATTTGTTAAAATCTATTAAAAAATAAAATAAATATTAGGATTCTAGTGTAATACCTTTTATGTTAACGTTAATTTTTTATTTTATGCATAAAAGGTGTTACACTCTAATCCCAATATTTTTCTTATTTCTTAATAGATTTTAACAAATGATACATGGATTAACAGATAATAGTTGGTACTTTTCTGTTATAGCAAAAAAATATACAAGTGCTTAAAAAAACCAATGGGTTTTTTAAAATGCATAAAATCGTAATTGTCAGTGAAAGAAACAGAAGCCTTATTGTTAGGAGCTGCAGAGTGCCCTTGTGAACAAAATTGGAGAAAAGGTAACGAAATCCGGTAACTTAAATAGTTTTTATTTCATGCAAGAATTTGGTATACGAAAAAACCCATAGTTTTTTTTATTTCCTAATAAAATTTATCAAATGATTCATCGTTTTACAGGTAATAGATAGAAGTTTTTGGTAGATGAAAAAAAATATACAAAGTTTTTTAAAAAAAAAACAAAGGTTTTTTAAGATGCATAAAACTCTTAGACATCCGCCATTTTGAATTTTTGATAAATGTAATTTTTTACATAGTTGCAAAAAGTATATTTCATTATTTTTCCAAAACTCTCTTTTCGTTAAAATCCGTCAACAAGAAAAAATTGGCAGTTAAAACATAACAGTCCAGTTTTTTGTGATCCACCCTATATATATGAATAATCTGTGACTTTAAAATGCAGTGTTGTATTCCTGGCTTTTCAAATAACTCGGAGACGCGTCCCGAAATACCTAACAAGTGCGGAACGTCATACGTTTCCCCATGCGACGGCAGTTGCACGAACGACGCGGAGCGGAGTTCGGGCAAGCCGTCAAGGGCGGAAAAGACACTTTTCGCACGTGACAAGTACAAAATTTTTCCCACTTAATTAAAAACCCTTTAGAAAACATTATATTTCCATTTTTAGGTATTAAAATAGCAAAAAACTGTTTCTTTTTTGTATTTTCTTTTAAAAAAGCGGGCGTAAAAGTATTTTTTACGTACGGAGTGCGTGCAAAATTCTATTCCGCACGCCGTAAGGAAAAGACACAGGGTAAATCCATACCCGCACGGCGTGCGGGAAATGCAACTTTCCGCACGCAAATGCATGCGTAAAAGTGCACTTTCACGTACGCTAATAGAAAAAAGTAATTTTCAACATTCCGAAGCACTTGTATAAACACTTGTATTGTATTGGGACCAGTTGATTTTTGGACTTTAAACACGCTCTAAGAAAACGGATCTTTTTATTCACCTATCTATTTTAGCAGTTGATCCAGCACTTAGCTTTTACACCGAATACACGTCAAACTTTAGTTTTTCAATAGGTATCGAAAAATTTGAACAACAAGACCACGCGAACGTCAAAGTCGAAAACGTCAAAAATAATTTAGCGGCTAACCGCAAACAACACCATTCTCAACTAAAAAGCCTGTTAACTCCTACCGCCTCAGTGCCCTTTGGCCTATTGTGGCTGCCATTTCTATAACCAAATTGACAAGTAAAACATGGATTTTCTGTCAGTTTGGTGTCAATATGGCACCCATCATAGGCCAAAGGATACTAAAACGAAAATGAGTTAACTGGCTTTTTAGTTGAGTACGGTGTTGCCGCAAACAAGGTCATCAGCGCGCTAACTTCAGAGCATGAGGGCCGAATTAGCAGTTTTTCAAGAAGTTCTACTTTAAACGCGGTTTTCTCCGCTTATAGTTACTTTTTTTTTAAAAAAAAAAGATAGGGGTCGAATATTTTTTACGTAGTTTCCAAATATGTGGTATTAACTGAAAAATGTGCAAGAATGTCATTGCCCGAATAACAAATCTCTGGCCACATTTGCCCTAATCCAATATTTTTAATTCTTCTAGCTTTTCAATCATTCTTGATAAGCGCCGCGGTTTAAATAAATTATTTAGTTATTACTTAACTTAATACGATTCACTTTCAAACCTTTCATGAAAACGCGGCGAATCAAACTTTTCTTTCGTTGGCACTTTTTTGGGATCGTATCGGGATCCAACTGCATGAAAACAGGTATCGTATCGAACTGACTGATGACACCTGCTTTATTTTAGTTATATTATTGTGCTGTAAACTTATTGGCTTTAAAAAAGCAAACAAAGTGGTACACTTGGCCAAAACTAACCTCAAAATATATCAGCCAAATGTCAAAAGCTGAAATCGTGTCCAAATCGCATTCAATTCGCTTCATGAAAACCCAAAAGTGAATCGCATTGAAAAGGGTCCCTATAAAAAACCTGAAACCAAAGGATATCGCCCTTTTTGAATGGAAATTTGTATTCGGTAGAATTGCCTGATTTTTTTATATTTTGAAGTACTCGTTCTAAGAAGATTTTACCCGTCCCAAAAGTACCCGAAAAGTGACGTCAAAGCCGTCGATTTCGCACTTTTTAGCCATTTTTGAATTATTGTACTGACCTTGCTTATTTGCAAAGCGACCAAAATCTAATTTTCTTTTTTGAATTTATCATAAGTGTCTTTTTAAAAATAAAATTTTAAACGTCAACATTGCACTGCTATCTTGGATCCGCCATATTAAACTTTTTTATTTCTTATCTGATTCAAACGAAACTTTCTCTAAATTATAAAACATTTCCAAAACACCTAACTGTGACAGAAAACAGACTGATGTCAGAAACATTTCCAAAACACCTAAGTGTGACAGAAAACTATCTTCATCTTGCGTCGGCCATATTGAACTTGGTTATTTTTTGTCCGATTTAAACAAAACTTTTGTTGCACATAGCGTTTTCAACAATATCCAATTTTGACCATACGTCAGTAACCATCTTACAAGGGCTATATTGAACTTCGTTATATTTTGCCACTACTTTTTATACATTTCAAGATTTTCTAACATTACTTAAATAGGACTCGATATCCCATATTGAAATTCGTTGGTTTTTGTCCGATTTGAACAAAACTTTTTTGCACCTAAAGCGTTTTTAACAATATCCAATTTTGACACAAAATTGACATATGTCAGTAGCCATCTTGTGTCGACCACATTGAACTGCGTTGGTTTTTGTCCGATTTGAACAAAACTTTTTTGCACCTAAAGCGTTTTTAACAATATCCAATTTTGACCCAAAAATTGGCATATGTCAGTAGCCATTTTGCGTCGGCCATATTCAACTTCGTTGGTTTTAGTCCGATTTAAAACAAACTTTCTAGAACATAAAGCGTTTTTAACAATATATTATTTTGATACAAAATTAACATATGTCAGTAGCCATGTTGCGTCGGCCATATTGAACTTCATTGTTTTTTAACCGACTTAAGTCAAACGTTTTTGCACATAAAGCGTTTTTAACAATATCTAATGGCTATCAAGGTAGCTACTGACATATGTCAATTTTGCGTCCTATTTAAGTAATATTAGAAAACCTTAAAATGTATAAAAAATTATGTTTCAATCGGGTAAAATATATCGAAGTTCATTATGGCCCTTGTAAGATGGCTACTGACATGTCTATTTTGGATCAAAATTGGACATTGTTGAAAACGCTTTATGTGGAACAAAGTTTTGTTTAAATCGGACAAAAAATTAATTAAATTAGATTAATAACATCAAATGTAAACGAAAATAAAATTTTTAGAAAATAATTGAGCAGAATAAAACTGAAGCGAAGCATAATTTGCTCAACAGTTAAAAGAAAAGAATATAATATCTTCAATATCGCTATTGGGCATGCGTCAAACTTAAATCGCTAGAGCGCCGTAGGCCCCGGATTGCGGCGTTGACAAGTTTCTCTATTTGGAAGGTGACACGGGGATTTTTTTTTATTAAACGATTTTATTTAACTTAACAGTTTCTGTTTGTCTAATTTTGTCATCGAACCTATGTAAGTATACCAAATTTTATCAAAAACCGGTTAAAGGGAAGTATGTCGAAAACGCTGTACAATTACTTCGACTCTCCCCTGCCGTAAGCCTGGCAACGTAGCATTTGAATTCGTGGCATTATTATATTTCTATTAAATTATTTTCGTTAAAAATATTTTCTCACATTTTAGGTTTCTTTTGAAATAATTTTCAGACCAATTTATTTCTATGCAATTATTTTCGGACTCTTGATATTCGGTTATTTAATTTTCTAGATTTTTTCTCGGAAACTCTATATTCTCGATCGACTTTATTACGGTGTTATTATTTCGGATGGATGGAGTTCTGCTCATTTAAGGATCGAGCATATTATTTTCTATCAATTTGTAGTTCGGGTGTTTTTCGTTTCTAAAAAATTATTTTCGATACTTTTGTAATTCTGATATTTTAGGGTGTGGGAAAATTATAATCGGTTAAATTATATTCGTCTTTTAAGGATCGTTCATATTTCGTTTCGGACGTTTTATTTCCTGTTCAATTGTATTTCGGTGTTTTTAAATTCGGCTTTTTTGTGGGTTCTCATTGAAAACCTATTCAGTTTCACGTGACAACGTAGTAAATAATACTTTAAAAAACTGTAAAGATCAGGGTTGGCCCTTGGCACGGCCAAAAGCGAAAAAACTACTGGCTTTGATATGCTTATAATTTTGAACCACTTTTAAAAATTTTGAACCACACTCCTTCCTGGTTTTTTTTAATATTGAAAATGGGGGTGCAGCCGGGCGTTAAGCTACACCCCCCTCATTTAAAGCGTAGAGAAAAATGAAAAGCAACTATCCCAAAATTAAGAACTAATTTCGAACTCCTAATATCACCAAAAAGAATTTCGAAAAACCACGAGTAACCGTGTTTTTTAAAAAAAATATGGCGGGAGGTGCAGGTTGACGTCAAGCCACACCCCCCCCCCCCCCGAAAGATATTCGAGTTTTGATATGCTTATTTCGAACTAATTTTGAACCACTTTTAAAAATTTTGAACCATACTCTTTCCTGGTTTTTGTTTAGCTTGATGTCCGGCTGCACCTCCCATTTTGGATATTAAAAAAAACCAGGAAGGAGTGTGGTTCAAAATTTTTAAAAGTGGTTCAAAATTAGTTCGAAATTAGTTCAAAATTATAAACATATCAAAACTCGAATTTTTTTCGGGGGGTGGGTGTGGCTTGACGTCAACCTGCACCCCCACCATATTTTCTAAAAAACACAGGGTTACTAATGGGTTTTTGGAATTTTTTTTTGGTGATATTAGGAGTTCGAAATTAGTTCTTAATTTTGGGATAGTTGCTTTTCATTTTTATCTACGCTTTAAATGAGGGGGGTGTAGCTTGACGTGCAGCTGCACCCCCCATTTTGAATATTAAAAAAACCAGGAAGGAGTGTGGTTCAAAATTTCTAAAAGTGGTTCAAAATTAGTTCGAAATTGGTTCGAATCGAATATCTTTCGGGGGTGGGGGGTGTGGCTTGACTGACCTCTTTAAACTTGATTAAGAGAGTTATTATCGCTACGGCATTTTTTTCGGAAGATGCAAGGGCAGGGCCGTTATAGTATGTCATGGTTATATGATTCAAGTGCACAATAGTTTATAGGATTTCTATTCTATTTCTACTTCAATACAAACAGTGTGTTTCAGGGAAAAGAAGAATGCAGACAAAAATTGTTTTGAAAGTACAAATGTAATTTTAAATTTGGCGCGATCGATCGATCGAACACTATCGTTAGTATTTCAAGATCCTTCTGCCGCCTCTGAATTTTTATTAACTGTGACTTTACATTTTAATTAAATAAATTTAATTTAATAGACGAAATGCATTATTGCTAAGAAAGGAATAATTCTGAATGATTTGATTTAGAGGATAAAGGCAAAAAAACCCCTGGAGAAAAAACCTCAAGAAAACTTCAATGTTCCATATTAAAACCAAATAGCGGTTTCGGTTTGCGTACCCTCAGATCGATCCGGAGTAGAGTAGTGACGTCACGAATCTACCCGCGAGCACTCTAAATCCCAACCGAGGTGGTCGCGCACAGTGATTATCGAACACGCCATTTGATCGAAAAATCATATTTTAACCTAATTTTTTTAGTTATTTACTTTTAAATCAAACAAATATGGTCTTTCTCCACTAAATTTTATTTCTTAATATCAAAAACCCGACATGTTTCGGCAGTTTAGACTAGCATCATCAGGGGATTCCTGGTTTGAGCTACAGTAAAGCAGTATGGCCGAACAAGAACCAAAGAAAATTACCCTCAACAATGGAAAAATAAAAAAAACAGGAGGGGAACCCATAGTTTAAAAAAAAACAATATATTTTAAACATGACTTTTTAAAAAATCAATAACGTAACTAGGTATATCAAATAACATGATTCCCTTCTGACCATGTCAGAAAGGATCAAGTTTTTAATTTAAAAAACCAGAAATGCTTTAAATTGATAATTTAATTGATATTTGATATACCTAGTTACGTTATTTGTTGTTTGAAAAGTGATGTTTAAAATATATTTTTTTTTCAACTATGGGTTCCCCTCCCGTTCTTTTTTTTCCATTGCTGAGGGTACTGATAGTCCGTTGAGTTGGCCCATTTAATTTTCTTTGGTTCTTGTTCGGCTATACTGCTTTACTGTAGCTCAAACCAGGAACCCCCTGATGATGGTAGTCTAAACTGCCGAAACATGTCGGGTTTTTGATATTAAGAAATAAAATTTAGTGGAGAAAAACCATATTTGTTTGATTTAATTATCAACTCCACCATCATGGACTACTTCAATTTATTTACTTTTACTATTTTTGAAATTGGACAGCAGTTTGAAGAAGACGCGAACCCACAAAGAGAAAACAGATCAGAAATTAATTAAAAAAGTAAAAGTAGTCTAGTCGTTTGTACCTAGCCTTCAAATTTTTTTTATTTTGCTTACTTGCTCCTCAGTATAATCGGGGACCAGAGAAATGGGATTTTTTCCCATTTCTCTGCCTCAGACACATAAGTGCGTATTTTGGCCTGCTTTTGGGAGGAAGTAGAAGAATTGAGGAGCAATTCTTCAATTTCAATAAACCTTCTTTTTCGATTCATTTCTTGCTATTTTGATCAAAAAGAAGTTTATAAATAGCAAAAAAATAAAATAAAAATGTTATAAAAAAAAGTAGGGTTATGACAAAATCCTTTTGCTGGAGCAGAAAGATCGATCTGTTTCAAATCCGGAGTAACAGATTCGGAAAACCGAACACGCTACTCGGAGCAGGAGTACATAATCGAACATCCAAATCCTTTTCGGATCGATCTTGGAGTACGCCAAAGTGGTTTTAGAGCAATAAGGTTGAGTGGAAGAGCGCTGCCCCTTAATTGGTTCGCCCATTAAGGAGGTGCGAACTCTGCCTTTTGTCGTCCTATTTTTTTTCTTAATATATTAGGCATAAAAGTTTAACTGTTATGTAAAAATGTATAAGACAATAATAACAATAAAAAAAATATAACGAAAGCGCTCTAAGTTAAAATAAGTACGTGAAGTTCTAATAATTTTTATCCAGGGGTTTTTTTAAATTGAAAATAAACTGATCCAATATTAGGGCGAGTTCTTTTAATCGGCTTAAATTCAGCGATTGCTCAATGCGCTTTATGCCTCCGATTGAACAGCTGTTTTTGACAGATCCAGCCCTGGAATCCAAAAAAAATCACTCTAGGTACTATAAATCAAACAAATCACATACTCCTCCTAAATAGCATAAACAGCTGATAAAGAGGAGCTATGTAAAATCCATTTATCGATCGGCATCGGAATTTTTCCAAGAACGCGCTGAGTTTACAAACCCATCCTTATAGGGCGAGTTTGTAAATTCATCAGATTTTTTCACCGATGTCATCGGTTTTTTGACAAATAATATATGACGTTAATCTGCCATTTCATGTCGTTGAGCTCGAGCCATCTTAAATTAAAAAAACGCGATAAAATTAAGTCAGAATTTAGTTATAGCCTAGATTTAATCGTTATTAAAAAAATATCAAATAAATTAAAAATTGGTGCTAAAAAGCACTGATAGTCCACCATACAATCAATTATTTTATGTTGAAAGGAAATGAAAATATCTCGAAAACTTTGGCTTTAAAAGATTTGAACCTTATAGCAAAATTTTTGGGCAATATTTACGAAAACCAAAATCTGAAAACCCCATATCAATAGCTGCTTTACTTCTAAAGTTATGATTTTTTTAATATATTTTAACATTGTTTCAAATAACTCGGAAACTAAAGCTCCCATGAATTTAGACTTTATAACAAAATTTGTAGTCCATATTCATAGAAACTTAAATCTGAGAACCGTATATCGTTACTTGCTTTTTTTCCAAAGTTACAATTTTTTTAAATATTTTATCTCTTTTTCCCCCCCTTCAACCCCATACCACCATACCCAAAAGTTAATCAGTTCATGCTGAGGCGATAGAGGATTTTTATACCAAATTTCGTTAAAATCGATTACGGCGTTCTTGAGTTATCGTGTATACAGACAGACAACTTTTTTTTTTTCGTCGATCAAGGTGTTTTGAAACCTTAGTAACTCTTTTTTGATAAAATTAAGAAAAGTCAAAATTTCACGATTTTAATAGTCCCCCATAGTACCATATTGGTATGGGGAACTAAAAACAGCTGATCAAATGACATTAGTGACATTCATCGGGAATGGTCAGAGGCTCCCAGAGTCGGTGAGCATCGATGCCATCATTTGGTGTAATGGTGGAATCAATCGGGTAATTTAAGAACCCGATGAATTTTACCAAGAATTGTAGATGAATTTACAAATTCGATTGTTTTCATCGGAGAGCTCATCGGTGAATTTACAAACTCGCCCATACTCAACTTTGTCTAGCTTGATTACTGGTTTTATTTTTTATCCAAAGACTCTTCAATTACCAATTTAAAGTAAGTGTTTCTTGTACTTGAAATTCAATAAATAATGTAATAAAACTCCATAACCGAAGCAAAAAATTAAGAGAGATTTCGTGGCCCATTAAAGACTAAATATAAGCATATGTAAAGTTCAATTCCTATTATTAATATACCTGTAATATTTTATTTTAATAACAAGTAATAACAACATACCTACACACATATTTTACTTTAAATGTGAGTAAGTTGTATAAGTTTCAATTTGTTGGATCATTTATAATAATTGCTAGTAGGTGTATACAGGGTGTTCATTTGAAAACTTCCCACTCAGGAATCACGTATGTAGAGTATGATTTAAGAAAAATCCTCGGACACGTCGAATTTTTATTCAAAGAGGACAAATTTTTGTTACACGCCCCCTTCGAGGGTAAACTTTACCCCTATATTTTGAGGGAAAAGTGGGTCGAGTGATACCTTGTTTTGAAGTTCTTTCGAATGTCTTTCAATCAATTCGTTTCAGAGATATTATTGTGCAGTTGCATGAAACAATGCAAAAATAGTTTTTTTTTTCAAAATAATTTTTTTATTTTTTGAAAGATCCCGCGACACGTCGACTTTGTTTCTGTTAAAAATAAATTTTATCATTGTACTTTTTCTTCTATGGTACATTCCTGCGAGGAATTAAATTTGCCTGAACAATTTGAGTTTATTTTAAAAATGAATATCTCAAAAACAAATTCTAAATTTTTACACGGTTGTAAAGAGTTTTAAGAGACCTTTAAAACAAAGTATCACTCGTTTTAAGAGACCTTTAAAACAAAGTATCACTCGACCCACTTTCCCTATTCAAAATTTAGGGGTAAAGTTTCCCCGCGAAGGGGGTGCGTGCTACAAAAATTTTAATATAACCAAAATGTCCCCCACCCCTCGAACAGAAAATCGAAGTGTCCGCGGATTTCTTCAAAATCAGACTCTAAATACGTAAATCTTGGGTAGGAAGTTTTCAAATGAACACCCTGTATACCTTTCCTTTATTAATAAATGCAGCACGACTATATACAAGGCTTTTTCCTCACGAGGTTCCCAGTAACTTGTTTGAGTTACTTCTAGCTGTGACCGAAGTCCTTCCTATCTGTGACCGTAGTCATGTGTTCTTTGAAAAAAACTTGTGCATTGCATTTTTGTTTCAAACTCTTGGCTGCTCTCATCCTAAATGGTAACACCCCTTTTTTCTGTCTTTAAAATATTACAGGCTGCCTCAATCTCTGAGTCTTAGTGCCCGGCTTCTGATGTTGAAGTTGAGTGATGTGGGGCTGACCTGACTACGTGAAACTGTGGATCAGGCATTTATGAAAACCCACAGATAATAAAATTTTTATGATACGCTAGCTTCGTACGAATACTGCAAGGGTGGTCGTAGATATATATATATATATATATATATTGTTACGTCTCCACATTCTTTACCCATAAGTAGATAATTACACATTCACTGATATGTTTTTGAAAGTAAACGTTCTAATCATTATTTTAACATTAAGCATTAACCTTTCTAATGTAAACATCTTAATATAAAAACAAACGCACTTTTTCTTTCAGGATATAGTCGTATAGATATACCAGTCAGTCTGTTCTTAGGTTTAGAAGTAGCAAGAGCTACATAGTTGTAAGCCGTAGTAATAAATAAAGTTTTTTAAAAAAGTGATTTTCTGGTGGTGATCATTTAACTGGCGCTGCGAACAGGATAGCTACAGCTCTTCTTTATTGGGATACCATTGCAAGAGTGTGGTTCTCAAGCCTTTAGTAGCTATCCTACGGGAACTGGTTCATCAAGAGACCGCAGTAGTGAAAACGATCCTCCTTTATTGGGCAACCATTGTGACGGATCCCACGCTGTTTCCCATTTTCCAGAGGAAAAATAGGCCAATTTTCCTCAACGAACCCGACGCACCAGAAGACACGAAGAATACAGCCTACGCTTACCTTTTGCGGAGAAAACCACATGAAGATCTTTATCGGAAGCCCGTTGCTCTTCCTGTAAGTTTTTTGCTGATTATTCGTTAAAAAACTTCTTAGATTAGGTAGTTATTAAGAAAACAATTTTTCATGACTGATGAAAATATTGAAAATTTAGCAAGTTTTCTAACTCAATTAAAACTAGAAACCCCCTCAAATAATAATCAAGTAGTTTGTAAGAGTACAAAAATGGAAGAATTTAAATTATTAGCCTCATACCTCCCAACATTTGACGGAAAACCGGAACATTTAGAGTCTTTTATTTTAAAAATAGATAGGTTTTATAATAAGTTTAAAGTACAACACTCAGAATTAACAGAATATTGCATAGGCTCGCGAATTGTAAAAGATGCGCAAGACTTTTTACTTTCACGACCAGACCTGACCACCTGGCCAACAATTAAAACTGCTCTCAGAGAAAAATACGGAGATCCCATCTCTTATCAAGTTCTCATGCAGGAAATAAATTATTTTTCTAAACTTAAAAACGAAAATAACATGGACTTTTTCGGTAGACTAAAATCATTTTTAAACCGAGTTCATTTAAAAATCCATGCTGAAGTTAGCGACGAAAACATTAAAACAGCTTTTATTTCTCAAACAAGTTATCAAGCAGTAATAACTTTTATGGCAAATGTACCACCAAATTTACAAAATATTCTTATTCAACAAAAACCAACTACTCTCGATTCGGTGTACACACTCTTAACCGAATTTAATTTACTCGAATC
This sequence comes from Oxystoma pomonae, assembly GCA_963921995.1. Lineage (NCBI taxonomy): Eukaryota > Metazoa > Arthropoda > Insecta > Coleoptera > Brentidae > Oxystoma > Oxystoma pomonae. The sequence goes on along the minus strand of OY998169.1, from coordinate 43,098,460 downwards.
ACAACTTAGATTTACAACTCAACACACCCCATTAATTAAAAACCACAATCAAAACGTTATACAACCTGCAAAACTTAATGTACCACACAGATTTCAGCAAAACCAACCATCATTTTTCCAGCAACCATCATTTTCACAATTCTTACCCAGACCTACATTTGCACAACAACTAAACCCAAATGTTAGACCCCAACAGTTTCCGCAACAAAATAATAACAATAATGTATGGAAATCTCAACCAATACCAATTCAACCCCGACAATTACCTCCCAGACAATTCCCTACTAATGCACAAGTTTTCGGCAAACCCCAAAATGTTTTTCACCCCAGAAATGCAATTCCAGCGAGAGACACCCCACAACCTATGTCCACATCCACTATTCTAACAAATCGACAACGTCAAATGCATAATATTGAAGTACAAGATAATAATCTTTCCTTCCCTACATGTGAAAATTTTGAAAATTACCAGTACGAAAACCAAAACTTTTCACAAGAAAATTTAGAAGACAGTTTCTCAACACAAAATGAATTATACCCAAATTTTTACGAAATCCAAAACGAACCTCAATCAGACGAAATACAAAATTTTTTCCAACCTGCCTCACGATCCACCATTGACTTAAATAACATTTGTTTAAAAACAGAACTTCCTTATCTTTATTTACCGCAAAAACAAATTACAGTTTTAATAGACTCTGGAGCATCCGACTCAATAATAACTCCAAAAATTGCAAGCCTTTATCAAAATCAAATTTTTGAAGAACCCTTTCAAGTAATAGCATGCCAACAAAAATTCGAAGCAAACAAAAATCTAAATTTGCAACTCTTATCTGACTTTGGAATAAAGAAAAATTTTAAAATGAGAATCTTGGATTGGCATAAACATTTTGACGCCCTTATAGGAACTAGCGATTTAGAAGACTTAAAAGCCATAGTAAATTACCAAGAAAAAAACTTAATAATAAATAATATAAAAATCCCCTTTGCTAATATGTATAATCAACCCCTTGAAAAATCTATAAGAAACTACAATAATTTATTAACTATTCCTGTTGACTATTATAATGGCGATGCAATTCTCCCATCTTTTCAAATCGGAGATTATATAATTCCCGACACTCTAATCAAAGTGCAAAATGGCCTTTGCCATTTACCAAAACCCCATTCAGAAATTGAAGTAAATTTTCTTGAACGAATGCATGTAATTCCCCAAGAACATTTTGAACTTAAAAATCCGCCAAAATCTTTCCAAAAAAATGAAGTAATCCAACAGTTAAGATTAAATCATTTGTCAGAACTAGAAAAAATCCATATCACCAAATTGTGCAAAGAACTAATTACGAACTCTCCCGTACTCCAGTACCCTGACTATTCAAAACCTTTTAAATTAACGACCGATGCTTCCAACGTTGCCATAGGTAGCGTCTTATCTCAAAATGAAAAACCGATTGCTTACTATTCTCGAACACTTAACACCGCCGAACGCAATTATTCCACAATTGAAAAAGAGCTCTTAGCCATTATCGATTCAACCAAACATTTTAGACCCTATCTCTACGGACAAAAATTTATTATTGAAACTGATCATAGCCCCCTTGTTTGGCTCTCGAAAATAAAAGAACCAAATTCGCGTTTAATTAGATGGAAATTAAAATTAGAAGAATTTAATTTTGAAATAAAATATAAAAAGGGAAAAGAAAATCTTGTTGCTGACGCGCTTTCTAGAATCGAAATAAACAATGACGAAACCGAATCAATTGCTCCCAACATAGGTGACGATGTTGCCAATCCCGATGATTTTATACTTCCTGAATTAAACGAAGATAACCAATCAGACATAACTGTCCATTCAAATCAAGACAACACCGGAAAATATTTACCGATTTCTGAAAGTCCTTTAAATTTTGCACAAAATCGCTTAGTTATCGATTATGGAAAAAATTATTATTGTTACCACTCTAAACCCTTTAATAAAAATCATTATTCTTGTCGTGTCCAAAAAGAAAGGGAACTAGAGCACTTAAACAAAATTTTATTAGAAATTATACGACCCGACACTACCTTCGTAGTATTTATCCCCAAAGAAGATCTAAAACAAAAGTTTCAAGATATCGTAAATTGTCAGTTAAACCCTACAGCTAAATTAATTTTTGCCACTAAATACCTTGAAGACATCATTAACACAGAACAACAAAAACAAAAAATTGAAAATTATCACACTAAAAATCATAATGGCATAAATGAAACTTATCAAACACTTAAAGAAAAATATTACTGGCCAAAAATGCGAGATACTATTCAGGAATACATAAATCAATGTGATATTTGTTTACAATCAAAATACGAAAGAAACCCCTACCACATATCTTACCAAGGACCCCTACTAAGCGAAAAACCATTTAAAACTATTTTCCTAGATACCTTTTCCACTCAAAGCTGCAACTTTTTAACAATAATTGACTCATTTTCAAAATATGCTCAGGCTTATCACATTCAAGACAAAAATGGAATTTCTGTCTTAAATAAACTTAGACATTATTTTTCGCACCATAATACTCCAGAAAAAATAGTAGCTGATTCTGGTTTAGAATTCAAAAATAAGACAGTACAAGAATATTGTAAACTTTTTAACATTGAGATACATTTTACTACCCCCTACAACCCTACCTCAAACAGCTTAGTTGAAAGACTACATTCTACTCTTGTTGAAAAATTAAGAATATTAAAATTGCAAAACCCTCACGAACCAATACCAAACTTAATGACATCAGCCATCTTGATATACAATCAAAGCAAACATTCAACCACTGGTTTTACACCTTTTAATCTAATTTATGGACCCTACATGAATGAACCCATAATTAACCATGACTTAACTCTTTACGAGCAATATAATGAAAAACGGAAAAACGAAGTTTTACCCTTTATAAACGAAGTGTACCAAAATACCCTTCGAAAACAACAAGAAAATACAGAGAAAAGAAATAATAAACCTAATGAGACATTAGAATTGGCTCAAGAACAAATTGTTTATAAAAAACAAACGAAACCAAGTAAAATTAACCCCAAATACATTCCCTTAAAAATTACTAAAATAAAAAATAACACTTTAACTGGAAAAACACCAAACAGGCAAAAAGCGAAAATTCATGTCAGAAATATTAAAAGAATAAGAAAGAAACCTAAAAAAAGATGTTTCATTACAGGAGCCTCCTGACCCTTCTGACAACCCTCAACCAGGCCCTTCAAGTACATGAAGTTCCTACTACAGGGTATTACAATGAAAAAATCGATCAAGCCTTAGTTTTTGATCATAATCATAAGACATTTATTTATTTTAATCTTACACAAATTAAGTTTACTATAGCCCAACTAACAGTTACAAACGAAGTAATATTAAAATCAATCATATCTCAAAAATTAAACAATACTATTTTTCATAACAAACTAAATCATCTTAACAACCTTTTATATGACAGCTATGACATATACTCGCGTATTACGTCAGTTAACAAAAACGAAAGATACAAAAGAGGACTTTTTAACTTTCTTGGTTCAGGCGTAAAATTTATCACAGGCAACTTAGATAACGAAGATCTAGAACTAATAAACAAAAACATGAACATTTTAAAAAGCAACGAATACAAAATAATTCAAAAAATTAATGATTTCTCTTCATATGCAGGAAATATTACTCACACACTTAGCCGTGCTATTCAATCAATTAATGTTAACACCTTACAAATACACAACGAATTTGAGATAGTGAACACAGAGATTCAACTATTATTTAGCCTTCTTAATCAACAAACACAATTGGAAAATTTGCATAATTATTTGGAAAAAATATTGCGAACTATTTCTTTTGCCCATTTAGAAACTGTTAATCTCGAATTATTTTCAACTCAACAAATTACTGAACTTTGGTCATTTTTGCAACACCATTATGACGATAAAACCTTATGGTCCTTGCAGCATCTTTCGGAACTAACCTTAGTATGTAAGTCAGGAATTGTATTTTACGACGATATGATTGTATTAGTTCTTAAGATACCTATATTCACTAACCAAAAATGTAATCTAGAATTTATTTATCCTCTGCCAAACGAGCAAAATCAATTGTTAATTATACCTAGCAAATACTATTGTTCCTCTTGGTATTCAAATTGTATTAAAATTTCAAGAAAATGGATTTGCTATTCAAATATACAGTCAAACTGCACACTTAAAAAATTGCACATCAGTACAAGTTCAAAACAATTTTGAAATTTCTCTTTTAACTTTCACAAATAATCTTTTATTATGCTCTAAACAAACTCATGAAGTTTTTGAGAATTGTCAACAATTTAAGAAATTCAAAATTCCCAAATGCGCTTTACTAAATAGCAATTGCGAAATTATCTATAAAAATCAAAAATTTCTTACAAAAGATAATTTAATTGATTTTAGCACAACACTTAATACTAGCATTTTGCCAATCAACTCTACAATTAATTTAAAACTTGAACACATAAAAAGCCCAGAACTTATTTCACGGGATCTAAGTGAACCCATTTTTCTTGAAAATAGGTTTGCACATCATTCCTCCTATTTGGTTACAGTTATTATTTTAAGCATAATAAGCCTTTGTATAATATGTGCTATTTTTCTAATTAGGAAAAGAATTTATACAAAACTTTCACAACATGTAGAAAATTTTGTAACTTTTGAAAAAGTTAAGAAATATGTTCATGAGGACATGAACTTTTCTAAGGAGGGAGATGTTACGTCTCCACATTCTTTACCCATAAGTAGATAATTACACATTCACTGATATGTTTTTGAAAGTAAACGTTCTAATCATTATTTTAACATTAAGCATTAACCTTTCTAATGTAAACATCTTAATATAAAAACAAACGCACTTTTTCTTTCAGGATATAGTCGTATAGATATACCAGTCAGTCTGTTCTTAGGTTTAGAAGTAGCAAGAGCTACATAGTTGTAAGCCGTAGTAATAAATAAAGTTTTTTAAAAAAGTGATTTTCTGGTGGTGATCATTTAACTATATATATATATATTTGTCCCACTTTAAGTGTTTATTATCTTAATGGCATTCGTTTGAGATGGCGGCTGCTTCAAATTGATGTTTGTAAGTTGTCCAGGAGAACTGATCATCGAATGCCGGAAGTCTGTCGCTGTTTTTTTTTTAATTTAAACTGCCTGTGCTAAAATTGAAAAATAAGGGAAATATTGGAGGGGCTGTTAAGTTTAGTTTCTAGAAAGAAATATTGCCAATAGTAACATAAGAGATGTTGTAAATTATAAAAACACGAAATAAATGAGCTTTATTTTCTTTATTAAATTTGGTATTTGTTTCTGGGCTAAATTTCTTAGCCTACTTACCTGGATTTCTCCACTGTATAAAAGCTTACCCGAGAGGCACAGGGGACTCCAAGCCCCTTTCATTTCTTGGAGTGGCGATCGAGACAAATCTCTATCAGTTTTTCAATAAAATACATAATTGACAGAAGTGATAGGAAACCCTGCGTGCCAAGCGAAGGGGAAATTTCTCACATAGAGAAACCAAAAGCCTTGGTATTGGTAACTTTTGTAATTGGTCTGCTGATCTTGTTGATGATGACATTTTTGCAGCACTGAATAGTTTTTTTTTATGCGCTTCCGGGAATAAATGCACCCATTTAATCCCGCTTTTGCGGGAATAAAGTGGGTCATTTATTCCCTAGGGAAATAAAGTAAAATTTATTGACATAGCGACGCATATGTTTCTGCGTTTCGGCATACTGGATGTTATCGTTTGACATAAAGAAAGAGCGAAGGTACATGTGGCGGTTTGTCTACAGAGTGCGATTTTTTGAAAAATAAATAAAAAATATAGTTATTTTTTTTCCTTTTCTGCTTATTTATCCCTCGATTAATCCCTCGACAAATTATAGCCCGACCGAAGGGAGGGCTATAAACTTTTTGCCTCGGGATTAAATGTACCACGTTACTCCCTAGGTTTATAATGTACTATTTTTTTGAATAGGTAACTAAAAACGCCATGTTTTGTTTTTTGCAGACAATGAGTAAAATCGTGGTTTTGATGAAGGTATAAAAATATTTAACTATAACCATTGCCTAATATTAGACAATGCTATAACATTATACTATTGTCTAATTATTAGACAACGATTACACTAATAAAGTGTTACCTAAATCTGAAATCACGCCTGAATGGCCTGCTTTTATACCAGACATAATCATACAGGAAAATTCACATCATTTCGATGTCTGGGTCAGATAAGCAAAATTTTTAAAGCATCTTTATTTTTGGTGTTTTTTAGCCAAACAATATCAGTACAGAAATAAACAGTCGAAAACCACTTTTATAAAAAACAATTCAAACACGTCTTTAAGGAGATTCAAAGAAGATTTTTTTTATAATTTCTATTAGACTTTCTTAATAATTTGATTTATGTTAATGATAAACTTAAACCATCCCAGGTACTTACATCATAACACAAGCATGCAAAAGGATGATAGTTATTACATAATATAGTTCGATCATATCTGAGTAACTCATTATTTTTCGAAAAATTTACTTGCAGAAGAATCCGGAAATAGGTTTTGCTAAAGAATTCGATTATAGTACATGGATGGGTAATTCCATGGAAAGGCAAATTTTGAAAATCAATGGGTAAAAGAACTTATACCCAATACCACATATTTCCGATCAACTCCTATTTTAGTGTTTTTTTTTACTTCCACCGCCATTATTGATAGAAAACGGATGGATTTTCTGTCACTTTTAAGTGAAAGTGGCGGCGAAGGTTCATTAAAGGACACTAAATCGGTAAGAGTTGATCGGCCTACGTGCCTGGGGAGGGCACTGATGCTTATACCATGCATAATACATTATATCCCAACACAACGCAAAACTAACAAGCCAAAATAAAAAAATAAATATTTTCAATTTTTGTTTATCGGTTGATGTGCCAACCCATTTCAAATCTCTTGACACAAAACTATACATTCAAGCTTACTATAGTTACTATTGTTCTCTTTTTCTAAATGCCAGGAAAATGGCCTGTGAAACCCGCCTGTACACTCTTCGACCCCACACATCTGTCAAGGATAACTATTTCAAGGTTATATTTTAATAGACAGATGCAATGCAATTAAAAGAAGAGAACAATAGTGTAACTACTGTAAGCTCACACGATAGGTCAAAGAGAACAATAGTAACTATGTTAAGCTCGCAGAAACGGACCTAAAATTGCTTTTATAGAGAAGGTACTCTAAATCTATATGAGGATAAAACAGTGTGGGATAGACTTGGTGCTCTAAAAATCGTAAGGTTTTCTGAAAATAAGATAGTTTTTTAGTCGTGCCCATTTACAGCACGATAACTTCGCCGACAACGATAACGTTAACACTATTTAATAGACACTTAAAGTAAATATTTCAACGCATCCGTATCGGTATACGTAATGCGTTCGAAACAAAGTCAAAATACGCTACATTTTTGACTTGTTTATGCGATGTTTCGAACGATGCCCGCTTTTTTGAAGGGTACGATGACAGGACTGCTAATTGAAATCGTTGCGTACGTTCGTGGATCCCTATACCGATACGTACATCCTTCCGTACCCAACGAGATTCTGCCATCACACCCGTCAAAAAGCAGGCCTCGTTCGAAACATGGCATGAGCAAGTCAAAAATGTAGCGTATTTTGACTTTGTTTCGAGCGCGTTACGTATACTGGTACGGATGCGTTGAAATATTTACTTTAATGGTGGGATTTACTAAAAAGGTTTAGTCTATTTTAGAACGGTCCTAAGTTTAAGTGAAATTTTTGGTTTTAAGCATTTTAAACCAACCCCCTTTGAGTTTTGAACATAGTTTGATTTGTAAGAAGAATTTTAATAAATTTGTTTATTGAATAATAAAACTTTCAATTTAGAAGAAAAGAAAATTAAAAAATTTAAACCCACGCGGGGTTTAAATAGGAGACACTCTGTAGAATAAATTAATATTGGGGCTATATGTCACTCTAATTAAAACTTACCCTTGTTAATTAATTTTTCCAATTCCGATTAACACTTGATGATAATGATTGAAAATAAGGAGTAGATTAATTTTGTATTTATTTAAAAGGTGTTTTTATTTATGCAATGTATTAAAAAACTTAAATGCAAGTTTTTTTACATTTCTGTCACTGTCGAAATGTCAGTTTAAAAATATTAGCGTTGCGTTCAATCATAAACAGCGAGTTCGGATCTTTTACCTCTGCTTGCACCTTGGCTTGCACCAACCTCTACTGATGAAAGCTACAGCTTTAAAATGAGTGGGCTTTGAGTAAGGAAAGTTTTTTTGACTGAGTTTTTAGATAACCTCAATGTTTTACTTTCAGTTTGTAAATAAATTAATATAGTTGTTTTGGGTTTTTTGTTTGGTATATTTTTCGTGCATAATCAGTGACCTTCACTTATGTTTGTTTTGCCTCGTAGTGCCCTCATAAATATTTTTTGTGGTGAGAATAGGTTCAAAATATGGCATTTTTCTGGACAAAATAGGAGGTGTTTTATTGGGTAATGAACAACTTGGGATATTAAATCAGGTAAATTAATCCTTGTAAAAACAGTTACTTAGGGAAATTATAAACGAACTTATTACCAAATGCCACAAAACAATCCTTTCTGGGGGTTATAAATTTAAACCACCCCCCTTAGGTGGTCCAAAAAATCACCAACTTTATAACCTCAAACACAAATTATGAAGCTATTACGTGCCAAATTTTTGGCATATTCACCATTTGCCATTTTGAAACCTGTCAAAAAAAAATTATTTTAGAGCATTTTCTTCTAAAATATGGTGTATTTTGAGAAAATAAGCAGTTTTTCAGTGGTATTTTGCAATAACAATACAAAATAATCAATAACTTTGTGTCTTTTCTGTATAAGTAAGTGTTTTTTGAAAATTGGTTTTAAAATTTAGTACCTCCAACAGGTGTAAATATTTAGACCTGTGGGGGGGTACTATTTTAGATCTCATTGTAAGTGTCTAATGGTTCAAAATACTCTTTTTGGTATATGTTTTACGTTGACGGTCCGGTTCTTTGACATTTCGGATATTTCATTAGTTTTTCTTTTTAATTTTCAAAATAAAACTGGTTTCCGTGGTTTTCCAGTTCAATCCCAAATTTATACCTTCTTAGTTAAGTTCCAAGAAAGTAGAGGTTAAAAACTACACAAATTTATTGCTTTTATTTAAATGCGTTTTAAAGTAGGTACATACTTAATTATGCTGAAAGAACGCTCAAACACTTGATGTCACACAACGATTTAGATTAATTAATAATAATAAAATAAGCAGTAGATTAATTTTGTATTTATTTAAAAGGTGTTTTTATTTATGCAATGTATTAAAAAACTTAAATGCAAGTTTTTTTTTACATTTCTGTCACTGTCGAAATGTCAGTTTAAAAATATTAGCGTTGCGTTCAATCACAAACAGCGAGTTCGGATCTTTTACCTCTGCTTGCACCTTGGCTTGCACCAACCTCTACTGATGAAAGCTACAGCTTTAAAATGAGTGGGCTTTGAGTAAGGAAAGTTTTCTTGACTGAGTTTTTAGATAACCTCAATGTTTTACTTTCAGTTTGTAAATAAATTAATATAGTTGTTTTGGGTTTTTTGTTTGGTATATTTTTCGCGCATAATCAGTGACCTTCACTTATGTTTGTTTTGCCTCGTAGTGCCCTCATAAATATATTTTTTGTGGTGAGAATAGGTTCAAAATATGGCATTTTTCTGGACAAAATAGGAGGTGTTTTATTGGGTAATGAACAACATACATACATGTACATACTTAATTATGCTTTATTATAATCGTTCGTTTATTACGTCTAGATTTAGCTAGGGGAGGTAAATCCGAACCGTTCGGTAATTCAGCTCCGATCAGGCGTAAATCCGTGTGCTCGATGGTTTTTGGACGACGAAACAGATTGATTTGCGATTGTGAGGTTAGGTGTGTTTAGTTTTTTAAATTTTCAGTTATCATTTTCTTAACAGGGGTCAAAATCGAAGTTTGTTGTCAGAAAATACCTGCTACTCAGCTAGATAATAGAAAAAAAGCGAAATTATGTTATTTTCTATTCTCAACATAGCTCTCAACTTTCAGCAAACTAGAGATTCCTTCATCGTCTAAAAGTAATGTGTTATCCATAAAGTGCCACCAAAAATCGACGTTGATGTGCGTTTCTTAAGCCCGCTTGACATGCAGCAATATACGTTGCAATTGCCTGCAATTTGAGGTCAATCTAAAATAAACTCACAAATTTTTTAGCGTTTTTTTTACTCCTCCTTCTTATTGTCACAATTTGTGTTTTGTTGTTTGTTATGTTTCCCTTTCACAACACAAATTGAGACATTAGGAGAAGGAAGTAAAAAAAAGACATAAACATTTTGTGACATTATTTTAGAATGACCCCAAATTGCAGGCAATTGCAAGTTATATTGCTCCATGTCAAGCGGGCTTTAGAATAAATATGTTTTAACAAAAAACTTAAAGTAGGCAATCGATCCAGAGCGTTCGTTAATTGCAATAAATTTAGACTAATCTGTGATCACGTGATCTAAAATCTGCTTTTGGGAGTATCTTGGGTATACTGTGCCAGTGTTGCCAACGTCTAATGATGGAAAAATCCGCTGTAGACCGTAAAAAAATCGAATTCATTGGGTCTGCTCTATGCACACCCAAGGCTGGACTTCCATAAGCTTTTTTTCTGGCGGATTTTGAAATTTGACCTTGTCTGTCAGTGAATGAACGAACGATTGGCACCTTCACCATAACTTGAAATCCGCGCGGAAAACCTACTAATGGAAGTCCAGCTTAACACTTGCAAAAAACAGGTCTTGGGTGGATAGTTTTGAATTATCGAGTGGAGATAAAGAAAAATCCTCCAAAAACTCCGTTTTGCTCTGAAATCCGCAAATCGGATTTTTATCCGCTGATTGCCAACACTGTACTGAGGGCAACGGCACCCTGTCGAAAAAGGGCGCAGAATTTAATAGAAGCTCGTCAAAATTTTTATGTTAACCATCCGTAAGTTTGCGGCGTTTCACTGCAGTCCTTAACCATATATGACGTTCAAATGTTAACCATGTCAAATAGCGTTAGTCGTCGGGCGTCGTCGGCACGACCAAAAACTATCTATTAGGGAATTATTGAAATACGGCTGCACTGGATAGTGCCTACTTAGCGCCGACCTTAACTTAGGTGTGCCTGCCCATAAAAGGTGAAAATTAAAGAATTATTGAACGCGCGTCTAGCGAAACGGTACGAGACGTCTTTATTTCTAACCTAAAAATATATGCTGCCTATTTTCCAAATTCTGTGTTGTTTTTTTTCACCTTTTCATATTTAAAAGCATGGAAGATGTTGTGTTCGAAGCAGAGCTCTTGGTGGGGTAGAAAAGAGGACCTGGAGAGACCTGGTTAGAATCTGCAGAATTTGTTGTGAAGGGATTTTGTTGAAGTACTTCTCGTAGCAAACAAATATTGTCTTCATTGATAAAACGAAGTCTTTGAGCCTTGCTTTTTCATTTTCTTCAAAAAACAATCCTTCTGTGTCCAGTTTTAGCTTTTTTGGCCTTCACAACACAAAAAATTCCCGAAAGTAGGGTTAAGGTAAAAAAAAGTGGCAAATAGTTGTCAAATACGGCCAGACACAGCCAAGATACGACCCAGTATAATTCCTCCACAAATAGGGGCAGGCCCTAACCTTATTAGTGTCGGCACTAAATGTGGTCGTTCTTACGCATGCGTATCTGTCAACAGCGTCAAAATAGTGCCTGGCCTTATTAGTGCCGAGCCCTAACTGCGTTTCAATAATTCCCTATTATTAATGGATGTACCCAATATAGTGTGTATTTAAAGTCAGTCTGTTGTAAGGCTTTTTTTTTAGGGTATACCCTGAACCCTCTTATTAAAATTTTCGAAGAAGGGCCCAACAAAGGAAAACGAAAAGGGCAAAACTACATACGAACAACACCTGTCAACTCGATTTCACTGTTAAGAAAGTCAGTAGCGGATGCTGTTAGAAAAAACATTATAACATTTCTTTTCATTATTATATATATAAAGTGATGACTAATTAAGTCTTTTATGAGAACTTGCAATTATTTCGCTAAATTTTATTGCTGGAATTTTATGAGCACTAAAATTAAAGATATAGCTCACTTGACCTCAAAATTCGTAGGCTTCACAGTACGTTTTTAAATATACATACCTACATATTTCAATTCCTACCCATATTATTACTTGTGCCGCCATGCCTATCCTAAGTAGAATTTATCCCTAACACAAATTCAATAGGGACTAAATTACCGAGCCAACACAGTTACGTAAATATTACGTAAAAGTTGCAACACATGATTACTTTGTTACATAAACTCTGGGTAAACTGGAAGTCACAACAAGGTAAAAAGTAACTTCCATGTTTTGCATAACGCCATGCACAGAGTTCCCTAATTTTACGTAAATAATATGTAATTAAAATAACGTAAATAATACACATGGCAACAAAAAATTGGGAAACGGCAGATATCGATTAACTAGTAACTAGAAAATAAATCGAAAGGTACAACTTGACATCACGTAAATAACGTAGTCTTTATGTTACTAATATATAAATTTATAACAAAAATGTTATATAAAGATTATTATTGGAATGTAACATTTATGTAAAAATTAAAGCCATATTGTGTATATAATTTCAAATACATCATTGTCTCAAACTCTCAAACAAATTTATATACTTCTGACACAACAAGGTAAAAAGTAACTTCCATGTTTTGCATAACGCCATGCACAAAGTTCCCTTCTTATTACGTAAATATAACGTAATTAAAGAAACATAAATTATGTTATGTAAATATTACGTGAAAACTTTAAATTTTTCACTTTAGATTTAAGTAAATACTATGTTTATGTCACAGATATGTTTGCTGGGTATGTAACAAATTTCACCAATCTACCTAAGCAGTGGCGGTCCCAGCCATTTCAAAAGAGGGGGGACGGTGTCGATACGAAAAAAAAGCTAGAATAAAAGCATAGCTTTTATGAGGAACATATATGTCAATATATGTAAACAAAACTTAATAACTACAAGCGCGGATTTGTTCTCAAATCTAGGCGGGGGTACTCAGATTTTTCAGTCGTTTATTTTATATATTTTTTATTTTAAAAAATGTTTAAATCCGCCGAAAATTTTCAAGAAAATTACATTAAAAATGCAGTATCATAGCGCCGCAGGTGAAAATTTTTAAGAAAATTGCATTAAAAAATGCATTTTTTGATTTAAAATTAAACTAAAATTGTAAAATTACACTACAAATACCATTTTTAACACAAAATTAAACTAATACCGTAAATATCAAAGGTGTAATATTGCCGCAATTTTTGCTCTACTTTTGCTTTTTCAAATGATTTCATAAAAAATTTAAAGCAAGGGTGGGGGGGGGGGGGGTTAACTACCTCCCTATCCGCGCTGAAAACCGCGCTTGAGTAACCACGTATAATTTTTTCAGTTACAAGAAACAGATAACAAACAAACCACAAAGAAAACCTAATAGCTAAATACTTTTTTTTGAGGTCTAAAAAGCTTTTTTAGTTGAAACATTACCTTTTATATTGCATATCTCAAACATAAGATGCCTATCTCAAAAAAAAATCGTTTCGGGTTTTTTTGGGCAAACCGGTCAATGACTCTCTCAATGTCAATTTCAATATGTCTGTTAATATGCAGCAACGCTGAGCCCGTCAGACGAATTTCCGTCATAATAATGTTTTAAGTACTTATGTTTTCAATCTTTTGAGGCATGAGAAGATTCTTTCTGACGAAGCGTTACTTACTGGCAAACATCCAAGAATGTTTTTATCAACTGAAAAATATCGCCACACTTGTTCATTGCCTCGAAAACGTTATCAGGTATGTTTTGAGTTAAGCTTTTGCCTACTTCTGACCAATATTGTTTCCAAATACTGAATTCTCCTAGCTCAAGAATTTGTGCTTTGGATTAATCAAACAGGTTATATTATTTACAAACGACTTTAGTTAATTTTGCCTTGATTTTGGCTTCACGTTGTATAAAACTTGGTATGATTTTGTCTAAAACTTGTTTATAAATAGAAACTCTATAATACTGTTCTTTCAAAAACCCGCTGCCACAGGAAGGAGTGATCTGGTACACAGACGGATCAAAAACTGACGAAGTGGGGCAGGAATATTCGGGGAAAGACCTAGGAGAGACCTGTATTTCTCACTGGGATCGTACCCGACAGTATTCCAAACAGAAATCTTTGCCATCCTAGAATGTGCAAGAGAGAATAATAGAATGGGTTACTTCGGTCAGACCATATCTATATACTCGGATAGCCAGGCAGCCCTTAGAGCGCTTATGTGCCCGAAGGTAACCTCAAAGCTAGTGTGGGAATGCCTTGATGAACTAATGAGACTGGCGGAACATAATAAAATAAATTTAGTATGGGTGCCGCGACATAGAGGTATCCAAGGCAATGAAAAAGCTGACGAACTTGCAAGACAAGGATCGTCAAAAAAATACATCGGACCAGAGCCAGCCCTGGGGGTACCAAAATGTACAATAAGATCCCAGGTCAAACTCTGAATAAGGGAAAAACATGAAAGCCACTGGCTAGGAAGACAGGGGTTAAGACACAGCAGAGCCTTTATCAAAGGCTTAAACGCTAAGCTCACCAAAGACCTGCTAAAGTATAGTAGGATGCATGTGAGAACTATAATAGGAATTATGACCGGCCACGGTATCACGGAGACCTGAGCTGCAGACTATGCAATCATGCAATTGGATCGCAAAAGGCATCTAATATTTGGGGTAGTTAAACTAGACCCAATATTGACTGGGGACTACTCCATTAAGGACCTGTACAAACTTGCGCAGAGGATAAAACTAATGTAGTGGTTAGCCTAGGAACTAAGAGGGTGCACAATAAGCCAGTAATGGCTGCAGTGCAGTGACTGTGGCTTGCCACCTGGCAGGTTGGAGTCGAGGGGTTTTAGTCGGTAGGAATCCGACACTACCCGGGCTCTCCTGGTAGAGGAGAAATGATACCCTTGAAAAAAAAATAATACTGTTCTGTATTTCCAATGGTTTTCGCGGTAAGTACGTCATGCGTTTGTTTATTCTTGGTGTGACGAATTGAAAATCAAACTGTCCCAAAATACTGTGGAGGGATTCTAGAATGTCTTTAAAGGAACTTTCTCCAATTTCTCGTTTTTTCTCCCCAAAGACTTTGGGGTTACCACCAGCATCTTTGTTGTCTACTTTTTTCTGGAGCAAAGGGGGGGGGTGATAAGAATTTCGAATTTTCTGTTTTGTTATCTGTCAGTCATCTTGAGTGGTGTTGTGCATATAATTTTTATTTTACCATTTTTATTCAAAAAAAATGCAAAAATTGTAATTTTTTAAAGGGTAAAGTGTGTAAAATATAAGGTGAATCAAAGTTCTTTACAATCTTTAAAATTACCAGAAAAACGTGTCCTAATTTAAAGTATTTTAGGTGTTTAACTAAATTATTTTACTGGTCATTATGGCCGTACCATGAAAAATGAATATTTAAGAAATCACAAATACGGATTTTTTTGGCACTTAAACATTTTAAAGACTTTTGATACTTTTTAACAGTGGAAAATTAAAAGAATATATATATATATATAGAATATATATATATTGATATAATAGTAAAGAATATGGCGTCCCATCGATGTTTGACCTGAAAGGAAGGATTTGTTATATAAGGTGGACCAAAAAAAACAGTACGTTTTTTTTTTCGTCTGTAGTTTTTCTACCGTAAGTTTGATTTTTGTGATTTTAGTTTCTGCGAAAAACTAAACTTCGGACTATATGAAACTTTTGTCAAAATTGACATTACGTTAAAATTCAAGATGGCGCATGATTTTTAAATTTCCCCATTTTTAACAACACTCGTCAAAATTTGTTTGAAAGTTTGAGACAATGATGTGTTTGAAATTAACTCTGTGTTTCGGACTTCCATTGTCTATATTTTATTTATACACGACGTTTCGATCAGTACAATCTCTGATCGTCTTCAGGTGCAAACTACAATCATTGCATTGCATTGCATTTACCAAGTTCCTTGTGAGTGTGGTGAATCATACATAGGCGAAACTAAAAGACCACTATCTGTTAGGCTTAAGGAACATCAGACGAATACCCAAAAAGGTGAAACCACGAAATCAGGAATTGCCGAACATGCATGGTCAAAACAACACCGAATGAAGTGGGCAGAAGCAAAGGTTTTGCACAAGGAGTCACACTGGAAGAAACGAAAATTCCTTGAAGCTGCCTTTATTGGGCAGAATCAGGGTATTTTCAGTAAACCAAGTGTTGAAATCCCAAATATTTGGAAGCCCCTCCTTGGGCGGAGCCAACTTCTTAAACTTCAAGGTTGAGTGATTTCTCACAGTATATAAGTACGTAGCCTTAGGAATTGATTGTAGTTTGCACCTGAAGACGATCAGAGATTGTACTGATCGAAACGTCGTGTATAAATAAAATATAGACAATGGAAGTCCGAAACACAGAGTTAATTTCACTCGTCAAAATTTTATATGCCCCACTGTACTCGATTTTAGACATTTGCCATAAAGACACGTCTTTGTGGTGCACAGAGACGTATAACTTCTAAAAATCGGACAAAAGTAATACAGCTCAACGAATTAAGTGCTGGTTTAACCTTTTGTAAAACAAAGGTTAAAGACCTCTATTTTTGTTCTACTAGGGATTTGTTAAATCTCGTCCGAATCTTGAGATTTGGAGCTCTGCCGAAAGCTAAGCCAGAGGCTATATACGCTCTCTGTCAAATTTGACATTTTATGGAAATCCGTAATGGCGCATGCTTTTTAAATTTCCTGCCAAACTTTTTTGTAAGCCAATGTACCTGATTTTAATCATCCGGAAAGCCACATCTATTCAAGAACTAAAACAGCTTTGCTTAACGAAAGAGGTCTATATTCTGGACTCTATAAAATAACAAATTCGGATAAGTTAAAAAAAATCAGCAAAATAAAAATTTTCTGTATTTTATCTATTTTACACGGGTTTTAAAACCGCATCTCTTTCGTTAAGCAAAGCTTTTTTAGTTCCTGTCCGATTTTTACGAGTGATACCTCTTTGTACACTGAAAAAACATGGCTTTCCGGATGATTAAAATCAGGTACATTGGTTTACAAAAAAGTTTGGCAGGAAGGAGTGAAAAATACCTAAGTTTCAAAAGCTTGCGCCATTACGGATTTTCATAAAGAATCGGAGGAGATTTAACAAATCCCTAGTAGAACAAAAACTAGAGGTTTTTAGGACTATGTTTTACAAAGGGTTACAACACTTGCTTCGTTGGCGTTGAGCTTTATTACTTCTTGTCCGATTTTTAAAAGTGATACCTCTCTGTGCACGACAAAGACGTGTCTTTATGGCAAATGTCTAAAATCGAGTCTAAAATTTGTGACTACCGCGGATATCCAAAGTGTCCAACTATAAAGGCAAACTAGTTTTTTAAAAAGAGTTACATTAAGTTTAAGTATGTTATTGGGACAGTCCCTAAGAGCATTTTGTCTCATGGGCACAGATGCCGATATCTACAGAGTAAGCCAATAAATGCTGCCATATTTTATTATCAGTATTAGAAAAAGTTTCAAGAACGCTTTGATTCCACCGGTGGAACCAGGGGAAAAAAGAAATAGTTTAATTTATTGATCGCGTTTTTTGTCGCAGTTAGCATCGCTTGTGGTTAAACAGCTAGCAGGGCTGCGTTCTGTATTTTATCTATTTTAACGGGTTTTAAAACCGCATCTCTTTCGTTAAGCAAAGCTTTTTTAGTTCCTGTCCGATTTTTACGAGTGATACCTCTTTGTACACTGAAAAGACATGGCTTGCCGTATGATTAAAATCAGGTACATTGGTTTACAAAAAAGTTTGGCAGGAAGGAGTGAAAAATATCTAAGTTTCAAAAGCTTGCGCCATTACGGATTTTCATAAAGAATCGGAGGAGATTTAACAAATCCCTAGTAGAACAAAAACTAGAGATTTTTAGGACTATGTTTTACAAAGGGTTACAACACTTGCTTCGTTGGCGTTGAGCTTTATTACTTCTTGTCCGATTTTTAAAAGTGATACCTCTCTGTGCACGACAAAGACGTGTCTTCATGGCAAATGTCTAAAATCGAGTCTAAAATTGGTGACTACCGCGGATATCCAAAGTGTCCAACTATAAAGGAAAACTAGTTTTTTAAAAAGAGTTACATTAAAACCTCAAATTGGTCGCTGAAGTAAGAAACGGTACAAATTTTGTTGCCAGTAGGATTTCAACGTTTAAGTATGTTATTGGGACAGTCCCTAAGAGCATTTTGTCTCATGGGCACAGATGCCGATATCTACAGAGTAAGCCAATAAATGCTGCCAAAGTTTGGGATGAGCTTATTTTATTATCAGTATTAGAAAAAGTTTCAAGAACGCTTTGATTCCACCGGTGGAACCAGGGGAAAAAAGAAATAGTTTAATTTATTTATCGCGTTTTTTGTCGCAGTTAGCATCGCTTGGTTAGACAGCTAGCAGGGCTGCGTTCAGAAAGCCCACACCATGGTGTGTACACACCACCTATAATCTGTCATTCTTGCCTAATGTCATCTAATTTACAAAAACAAAAAACAAGGGGACGGATAAATGATAAAATAGGCTTTTCCTCTTATTTTCTAAAGTTGCGCTACAAGTGGGTAGAAAAATGTAAAAATAGGCTTTTTGTCCCCTCTAATTTTCGAATGATGGGTTTTGGGTTGGTTTCCGGAGTTGCTTTTCTTTTGTGGCATTATCCAATGACCCAATAAAGGCATGTTTTTAGGCTACAAGTGAGCAGAAAAATGTTGGATAGTTTTTAAAACCATCCCCACCACTTTTTTATTTCTTAAAGGATCATTTAATAAAAATAATAAAATCATCCCAAAATTTTGAAAATGATTAAGTATCAGCAAGAACTTTTTGAGACCTCCTATAAATAAAGTATACTTATATACTAAACTAATAAGACATCACATTTAAAAATAGAAAGAAAAATTAAAAAGTCACGTTTTTTTTTCTACTTCCTATACTTATTAGGTGTATTGGCTTAAAAACGACTCTAGAAAAAAAAACATGAAAAACCATATATTATAAAAAAATTGAATAAAATTAAATTTTTAAACAGTCTTGTCGTTAAAAATTATCCAAATTTCACCATATCATAACCTCATTCCAGCACACTATCATCGCCCAAGTCTGGACTGGGTTGACGGTGTGGTGTGATAAGCTCACTAAAACAGAAATAATTATGTACAATTTTGACCCCTATTGCCGCTTATTAGTGGCCTTACTGATGATGCTATAAACGCACCGGTAGACACACCACATTTTCTGAACGACGAAGATAAGACGCACCGGCCATTTTCACATTCCTGAACGGCGACACACCACACACCGGTGCGTTTTTTTGTATTTTAGAACTAAAATTTGGACTTTTTATGGTGAATTATAAGTAACGGACTAGAATTAGGCTGCTTAATGTTTGATGCAGTCATGCTGGGCCCAGCTGGAAGAACTTCTACAAGAAGAAAGATTATGCACATTTTCGTCGTTAACTCAAAAATATTAATTTCGTTCCCTCAAACTCATAACCGGGATAATTTCGTATTGTGTAGTGTCTTCTAGGGGTTTTGGTATGCAAACATTCCTACAACGGCAGTGGCGGCTCGTCAGGGGACGCGGATGAAGCGCCGGCGCCGCTTCACCTAAAATTTTCATATTTTCACTAGTTAGGATTTTTACTTGATGATTGATGATGATTCATGTGTGAATGTGCCAGTCTGGCACTGTCCACTGCGACTACTATAGGGTCTATTGTGGCTCACGTTTGACATTGTTTGTTGCTACAAAATATTCAGCCCTTTAAAGAGGCTCGCAACTTACTTTGGAGAAGCATCTTTGAGATCCAGTCCGTCGATCTATGGTTTACCGAAAATACGTTGACGCTGACGTGCAATGGCCGGAAATTCATACAGCACATGTCTGGCCGTCTCGTCATTCGGTGTCCTCACTTATACAGGGTGTCTTGATTGCCATGGGCCACTATTGCTATCTCGGTAACTATAAGAACTACAAGGTTGCTCAAATTAGACAAAATGTGCAGTTTTTGGGAGACATTGAAATTCTGCTTTCAGATTTTAAAAAAAATATATTCTATCCCGGGATACGGGGGTTTTTCGAAATCTATTTTATCAAATATCTAAAAAAGTATAATTTTTACAAAAAATTTGTAAAGGAAAAAATTTTAGCATTTTTAACGTTCTTCAATTTGGTAGTTTTTCAGAACATTTGCTAAGTCTAGTTTTCGAGATATTAACATAAACTTACTTTTTTTTAAATACGGACCTGTATTTTTTATTCCATTTTTTTAAAGAACTTTTTTTTCTGATTTTAACGATTTATCACATGTCCATATTTGTTTGAGGTTTAATGATAAAAAAATAAAATTTAAGTTTTATTGGGTTTGGAATTGAACGTCAGAGGTGGCTTAGACGACCGATAAAACAATTGCCTGTTTTAATAACATAAACAGACTGATGCAGCGTCTATTGAAAAAAACTATTTATTAAGTTTTTAAATATTTAAACTTTTTACCATTTAATTTAATTTAACTTATTTAACAGTATTTATTATTATTTTAACACGTTTTTTAAAACTAAACTTTCTTTTTCAATTTCTCTCAAAATCTCTATTGATATTTTTTTCATCTTCCCCGTACTCTGCCGATTGCTCCCCGTTTGGAAGGATTTTGTGTAGTAGCAAATTTCGCTCTAGCCTTGTAATTTAATTTTTCGATTTGGTACGCGCCTTTCCGGGTACGAATTTTGATACATTTGGAGCGCTCTTTCAGCATTTCGAAATGCTTTTGCATAACAAAAAATTGTATTTAATTTTTCACCTTTTGAAAACGCTGCCACGTTGAGTTAAACTTACCTTGACAGGTGTATTACGCAACATAAGCTTTTATAAGCAATTGTTTCTTTTTGCTTTTTAAGCCACCTCTGATAAAGCGGCAAAAGTGCAAAAAAACATAAATAACTATTTTTTACCATTAAAATGCAAATAAATATGGACAGGTGATACATTGTGAAAATCATAAAAAGAGGGAGATTTTAAAAAATGGAATAAAAAATACAGGTCCGTATTTAAAAAAAGTAAGTTGATGTTAATATCTCGAAAACTAGACGTAGAAAATTTTCTTAAAAAATACCAAATTGAAGAGCGTCAAAAATGCAAAAAAATTTTCCTTTATGAATTTTTTGTAAAAATTTTACTTTTTGAGATATTTGATAAAATAATTTTCTGCAATTTTTCGAAAAACCCGCGTACCTCGGGATAGAATATCTATATGTCCCTCAAAAACTGCACATTTTGTGTAATTTGACCAACCTTGTAGTTCTTATAGTTACCGAGATAGCAATAGTGGCCGATGGCAATTAAGACACCCTGTATAGACCCATTCTGTGCAGTGGTACTTTCAGCCTGCAGTGTCCGGTCCGGTCTATATAGATCAAACATTGCCCGGATCTCCTGCCTGGTGAGCTTAATGAGTTTCCCGGCCCTCGTCCTACAGAGTTCTGTAATGAACTCTTTGGAATGTGCCAGTCCTAGCAATTCTCTCCAGTATTGGTGGAACTTATTCTGCATCCAGCTTGAGAGAGCAGTGTTGATTATGCTGTATGCTATTTCAAAGGCTCATTCGGGGCTAACGAAGACGGCGGAGACCGCTTCGCGCGCCTGCTGGTCGGCAGTCTCATTGCCCGATGCCCAGAATGTCCCGGAATCCATACCAGCGACACAGTGTTTATTCGCCCAGGGGTATTCAGTGTGTCCTGGCAGCTCCTAACGGTTCTCAATGACCACCTATAGGATTCAAGAGCCTGAAGGGCCGCTTGACTGTCGAGGATTTTTACTTACTATATGAATAAAATTCCAGGTTGCATATTAATAATTTTCGTATGTGCTTCACCTCCTATCAAGGCCACGCGCCCCCACTGATATTGTGTAAATACTACCTACATGCAATAACAGACAAATTGATAAAAAAAAAATAAATATAATTATAACATGCCTACCCAAAACAAAATTACATTTTAAACGCTCCCAGAGTATTTTCGAGAATAAAAAAAACATTGAAAGTATTTTCCGTTACGAAATCAAAAATATCCAAAACACGAAACGCTGTATTTTACGTGCTAGAATTAACAAACAATAATTGCGGATTTGCGTTTTGGCATTTTGATGCAATATTTCTCACTACAGAAATAAAGTATATTATTTATTTACAATACAAGTTTAAACAAACGTTCAAAGCGATCGGGTTATATATATTTATCAATTACTTAGTTTATAGAGATCCGTTAAAACGTTTTAAATTATAAGCGGTTTTCTAAAAACGCATGTATAAAAACTACATAAACTGTTTAGAAAGCGAATTGACGTTCCGAAAACCGCGGTTCAAGCATAACATAAAAAAAAATTCATCAGAGTTTCTTTGACCAAAGATTAGAAACCATAAGAAAACAGCATATAAGAAGCACAAAACACACCCTAAAAAATATATTAAAAAGTACTTAATTATGGGTTAGGTTCTTCATTTGGTTAAACAAGGTTGGCAGGGCAGGGATTCACAGTGAACAGCTTATCCAAAAGCGTTTTTATTTTAAGCAATAAACGGTGGGTGAAATGCCCATTGGCTGTATAAACTAAGTAGGTGAATGTTAATTAGGAATATTTTTTCAAAGATTTAAAGAAATATTTTCTTTAAAAAGATTCTTTTTTTCTGTCGGTGACCTATATAAGCTCAGGAAATATCGATGTGACGTTGAAAACGGTTCATGTGATATCCATACTTTTTGGAGTCAAATAAATATCAGAATTGGCTGAACTTTGAATGGAAGGCACATTTTGTAAAAACTACGACACGACTAGGAGCACTTTTTTGATTTTTTTCCAAACTGAAACTTCGTTATAGGG
This sequence comes from Oxystoma pomonae, assembly GCA_963921995.1. NCBI lineage: Eukaryota > Metazoa > Arthropoda > Insecta > Coleoptera > Brentidae > Oxystoma > Oxystoma pomonae. The sequence continues at coordinate 43,075,328 of OY998169.1, read as the reverse complement.
CCACCGATCCAAATGTTTAAATATTTCGAATTGCTGACATCAAAAAAGTGCCGCGTCTTAGTTTTTACAAAAACTGCTTTCCATTCAAAGCTCAGAAAATTCTGATGTTTATTTGACTTCAAAAAGTATGCATATCACATGACCCGTTTTGTACGTCACTTCGACATTTCCTAAGCTAAGGTCACTGTTAAACAAGCATAACTTTAGGCCAAATTTCATTGTTATAAAAATGCTTTCAGAAAAAATAAAATCTGAATATGGGATATTTTCTTTTGTTTATAATAAACTGCAGAAAATCCGTATAAATGTAACCATCGACTTTTCAAATCCCATTCCACAAATGAATTAGGTTAAAGAGCATTTTACCTAATCCTATTAATCTAATAGGATGGGATTTATATATTGTCTAAAAGAGCTTGCAGTTCACTATTTGTTTTTCAAAAGATTAAATCTAGCTAATGGAGCTATTGATCTTTTAAATCCAATTTTAAATCAGAGCAAATCGTAAATCCTTCAGAAATAAAAAAATATAAAGGAAAACAATAACAAATACAATGATAGAAAAAGCCAGACATAAAGCCATCAAAAACTTGGCCTTTTTTTAGTGTTTTCTCTAAATGCGCATTTACACAGAAAAACTTTCCTTTGATGTTGAAATGCCGACAACATGTACACGAGCCTCTTGAGCAAAATGTTCAAAAAAAAGCTCACGGAACTTACGGAAATTTTGGCGAGAATGTTAAGCAAAATTTGTTTGAAGAAATATAGAAATTTCTTACAAATTTAAATTTTATAGTTTTATGGGAATTCATTGAACTTAACTGAAAATAGAAAGACTAAGTTTTTAAACAAGGTATTTTTAATTAAGTGCTTTCCGACGGAAAAACGATTTGATGTCGAAATTGACATTTTACCTCATAAGCAACTTCGATTGACCTGATTTTGATAAGGGATATGCCAGTATACTTGTAATTTTTTTAGGGTTGTAAAAAACGAGAATAAAAATATATTAATTGGCACTTATTTATTGCTGTTTCCTGTAAAATTTTACTTCCTAGTTTAAAACACAATACAATAATAATTAAGTGAAATTAAAAAACCTATATACATTTTATTAAATCTCAAATATATGAACAAAAGCACGTTCGGTCTAAATAATACCCGTTTATTACCCACTTTGACAACTCTACGATCCCAGACCCTTGTCTAAAAAATATAATTTAGCAGTAATAGACTAGATTTCTGAATCGGAATGTTGCTCCTTTGCATATTGTTTGTTCAGTGTCAGTAATCGACCTTGATTATTACATTAAATTGACAGTAAATATCTATCTTCAGCATTTTCATGAACCTTTTGCTTTTTTAAGCAACCGTTGGAGCCTTAACATAACTAGGTAAATCTGGTGTGAGGATGAAAAAAAAACAATCAAAGCTAAGGGTAAAGTTACAAAAATATGTTTAAAAAAAAATTCCCTCCCCACCACTCCTCATAGTCGTGAGGCGCGGATTACCGCTTAAAAGTGCAACTTTTGAGTTTTTTTCCGATATTTGAAAAACTCAAAATTTTTTTGGAAAAGAAAAATTTTCCTGGGTTATTTTTTGAATTTAGGAAAAACCCTTGGAAATAAAAAAAAACTCGCAAGAAAATCCCAAAAAAACCCCCGGGCAAAAATATCCGGAAAAAACCGTAAAAAAAAAATATTATAAGTAACCCTAATCCATGTGACAAAACTGATAGCCAAGAATAATGTTTCGCTTGCCGTCGGCTTTTTTTTGCAAAAATTTAAAATAAAAGTTGGTGTTCCATTTTTTTAAAGAATTGAGATCACTGATCACTGATGTGAAATTTTATTTATTCTCATCTTAAAATATCTGAAGTCGCAATTACACAGCGAACATGCTCAAATAAAAGCTCGTGCAAAAGATCTAAAATTTTTTCGTGAACATTTTTTTGAGCTTTTCTTTGAACATTTTATTCGGGTAAATTTTTGAGCAAGTTATTGCTATCTATTTTGGAAACATATTTTTAAAGATGAGAATAAATAAAATTTCACATCAGTGATCAGTGATCTCAATTCTTTAAAAAAATGGAACACCAACTTTTATTGAATGAAGGGATATTCTTTTAAACGTAAATTTTTATCATTATATTTTACAGGCAACAACAATAAATAAGTGCCAATTATTTTTTTTTTTATTCTCGTTTTCCTTACAACCCCAAAAAAGTTACAAGTATACTGGCATATCCCCTATAAAAATCAGATCAATCGAAGTTGCTTATGAGGTAAAATGTGAATTTCGGCATCAAATCGTTTTTCCGTCGGAAAGCACTTGATTAAAAATACCTTATTTCAAAACTTTATTTTTCTATTTTCAGTTAAGTTCAATGAATTCCGATAACAATATATATTTTGAATTTGTAAAGAAATTTTTATACCCCCAATTCTTCAAACAAATTTTGCTAAAACATTCTCTCCAAAATTTACGTGTTTTTTTTTTGTTACGAACATTTCTTTGAACATTTTGCTCAAGAGGCTCGTGTAAATGTTTGTCGGCATTTCAACATCAAAGGAAAGTTTGTCTGTGTAAATGCGCCTTAATAAATTGCTCCATTTCAACTTCTAGAGTTGTCCTGCTTAGCGGATTGTATAAAAATTCCACAAAAGGTAAGTATTTGCTGCAAAGAACAGATGAGGTATCCTAAAGGTTAATTTGTAGCTTAAATTCCTGCCTTTGTGTCAAAATAAACGAATTGTAATATATTGTCTTTCTTTTTAATTCTAAACTCACTAACTAGCGTAAATCACTAAAAACTAATTCAAGAAAATTATTGCCATGAAAACAACAATAAAATACGCTCAACCGCTTGTGTCAAAGCATAGAAAAAGTAACGTTTCCCCAACCGTTATGTCCCAGGGGGGGGGGCGATCGCCTCCCCCCTTTGCTCCAGAAAAAAGTAGACAACAAAGATGCTGGTGGTAACCCTGAAGTCTTTGGAGAAAAAGCGAGATATTGCAGAAAGTTCCTTTAAAAAAAAATATTTTGAAATAGTACAGAACAGCTGTTCTAGTATTATAGAGTTTCTATTTATAAACAAGTCTTAGACAAAATCATACCAAGTTTTATGCAACGTGAAGCCAAAGTCAAAGCAAAATTAACTAAAGTAGTTTCTAAGTACTATAAACTGTTTGATTAATCCAAAACACAAATTCTTGAACTTTTATTGGGAGAATTCAGTATTGGGAAACAATATACCTGATAACGTTTTCGAGGGAATGAAAAAGTGTGGCGATATTTTTCCGTTAATAAAAGCATTCTTGGATGTTTGCCAGTAAGTAATGCTTCGTCAGAAAGAAGCTTCTCATGGCTCAGAAGATTGAAAACATAAGTACTTAAAAACACTATTATGACGGAAATTCGTCTGACGGGCATATCTACAGCTAAAAAAAACCGAAAACGATATTTTTTGAGATAGGTATCTTACATTTGAGATATGCAATGGAAAAGGTAATGTTTCAACTTGAAAAGCTTTTTAGACCTCAAAAAAAAAGTATTCTATTAGGTTTTGTTTGTAGTTTGTTTGTTATCTATGTCTTTTATAACTGAAAAATATTAAGTAGTTAATCAAGCACGGTTTTCAGGGGGATAGGGGAGTAGTTAACCCCCCCTACCCTTGCTTTAAATTTTTTATGAAAACATTTAGAAAATCAAAAGTAGGGCATAAATTGCGGCGCTATAACACCTTTGATATTTACGGTATTAGTTTAATTTTGTTTTAAAAATGGCATTTGTAGCGTCATTTTCTTAAAAATGCATTTTTTAGTGCAATTTTCTTAAAAATTTTCGGCTGCGGCGCGGCGCTATGATACCGTGCGAACCGTGGACCGTTCGACTCAAAAATTGCATTTTTGATGTAATTTTCTCAAAAATTTTCGGCATATTTCAATTTTTTTTTTAAAGTAAACGACTTAAAATCTGAGAACCCCCCCCCCTAGATTTGAGACCAAATCCGCGCTTGTAGTTACTAAGTTTTTTTTGCATAAAAGCTAAGCTTTTATTTTAGTTTTTTTTCGTATCGAAAACGCCCCCCCCCTTTCGCATTTCATTATGGTTCGATAAATGGTTCTCCTGGATATATCTTGGTGTTGAAAGATTTGCAATTTTCCATCCTTGAGTATTTGCCTAATTTTCTTATTTGAGCTCTATGAACTTTGTGCCCAAACTTATGGGACATCCGTTAAGTGAAAGACATAAAATATATAGACGAGTATTTTTTTTCCTGCTGTAAAAAACAAATTAATGTTTTTTTAATAAATGTGAAAATTAACAATGGAAAGCAATGGATACTAATTCAAATTAGAAAACCATTGGTAAATAATTATTTAGTGATCATTAAAAGAGTTTTTGAAGGTAAGAGTAAGAGCAGTACAACTAGAAAACATCGGCATTACCATAAAGACATTAAAAATACCATCTTTCGTTGTAATGTGGACTTTTTTACTTCCAAGACGTTAAAGATTTGAATTAAATTCTTAATTTAATGTTGCAAAAAAGCATATTTTCTTTTTGATCTTGAAAATTACATCAAAAATTGCATTTTTGATGTAATTTTCTCAAAAATTTTCGGCATATTTCAATTTTTTTTTTTAAAGTAAACGACTTAAAATCTGAGAACCCCCCCCCCCTTAGATTTGAGACCAAATCCGCGCTTGTAGTTACTAAGTTTTGTTTGCATAAAAGCTAAGCTTTTATTTTAGTTTTTTTTCGTATCGAAAACGCCCGCCCCCCTTTTCAAATGGCTGGGACCGCCACTGATCACATCGTCGGCCCTAATTTTTTAAATTGGTGGGTTGGGATATCCATCCTCTATATGGAAACCACCAAATTCACTTTGGGAATTTGATGTAAAGAATTATCTTTTTCGTCGTGAGACACATTTTATTTGTAAGAGCGAGAATTTAAAAACAGCAAAGTTAATATTGTTTCCCCTTGTCAAAATCTGATCCAATAATTGTTCAATCCTTCCATGGTCTCGTATAACTCTTGTTGTCTACTACAGGCCGGAAGAGGCCGGCCGGTGCATTAACATAGAATTATCTTTTCGTCCTGACCAGATCATTTTCCAATAACTCCCGCTCTTTCTCTCTCGAGATCAAAAGACAGAAATAGATAATAATGAGTGCAGTTTGGCGATAAACCGACCGCAATTTTTCTTAAGCATAACGTGCTCTAGCTATAGAGTAATTATAGTAATCATCGTAGTGTAATTTTATTTCCTAAGGTAGTTTAAGTGAGAACACCCTGGTAGGGTCATGAGCACCAGGTGTATATTCCTGCGAGGCCACCCAGATTTGAATTGTTTATTATATCTCGACGTTTGTCATTTCTTGCATTTGGTAGAAATGTTTACCAATGACAAAGTTTACAAGAGTTCTCATAAACGCTCCAGACTTTAAGAAAGTATATCTATATCTCTCGGTTTAGTTAGTTGTTTTGAAAAACAGTAAAAATGCTTCAATGAATTGCAGGGTATTTGCTTTATTCGTTCCAAAGTACCAATTGAGTAGTTATTAAAACGATATTTAAACGACTTATTTTTAGTCCACCATACCAAATTTTGACTTTTCCTAATTTTATCAAAAATTAGTTAGCAAAGGTTCCAAAACACCTTAATCGACGAAAAAAAAAAGTTGTCTGTCGGTCTGTCAGTCTGTTGTCTGTTGTCTCCCTGTATGCACTAGAACTCAAGAAAGCCTTAATCGATTTTAACGAAATTTGGTACAAAAATCCTCTATCGGGTGACCATGAACTGATTAACTTTTGGGTAGGAAGGGGGGGGTTGAAGGAGGGAAAAGAGGGATAAAATATTTTTAAAAATTGTAACTTTGGAACAAAAGCAAGTAGCGATATACGGTTTTCAGATTTAAGTTTCCATGAATATGGACTACAAATTTTGTTATAAAGTCCAAATTCGTGGGAGCTTTAGTTTCCGAGTTATTTTAAAAAACGTTAAAATATATTTTAAAAAATCATAAGTTTAGAAGTAAAGCAGCTCTTGATATGCGGTTTTCAGATTTTGGTTTTCGTAAATATTACCCAAAAATTTTGTTATAAGGTTCAAATAATAAAATAAAATAATTGTTTGTATGGTGGACTATCCATGCTTTCTAGCACATTTTTTGAAGTTTAACAAAACACCACTGGCTTTTTAAAAAGTTAAGATCAAAAAGAAAATATGCTTTTTTGCAACATTAAATTAAGAATTTAATTCAAATCTTTAACGTCTTGGAAGTAAAAAAGTCCACATTACAATGAAAGATGGTATTTTTAATGTCTTTATGGTAATGCCGATGTTTTCTAGTTGTACTGCTCTTACTCTTACCTTCAAAAACTCTTTTAATGATCACTAAATAATTCTTTACCCATGGTTACTAATTTGAGTTAGTATCCATTGCCTTTTCATTGTTAATTTTCACACTTATTAAAAAAACATTAATTTGTCTTTTACAGCAGGAAAAAAAATACTCGTCTATATATTTTATGTCTTTCACTTAACGGATGTCCCATAAGTTTTGGCACAAAGCTCAAAGAACTCAAATAAGAAAATATGTTTATAATTTGGTTGGGCAAATACCCAAGGATGGAAAATTGCAAATCTTTTAACACCAAGATATATCCAGGAGAACCATTTATCGAACCATAATGAAATGCGAACAGGTTAACCTCCCTAGAAGTCAAAGATCAAGGATTTTCAGCCACCCTCAGTGCAACAGAGTGGTAAGATTGGCTTAGAAAAAGGACGGTGTGTCTGTAAGGAACCTAGCGAGAATAAAACAAACTTCAAAAATACTATTTGTAGAATTTTTGCCAGAATTGGTCAAAAATGCCGGAAAAGGCAAAAATGTCCAAAATACACCCCTAATCAGCTAGCCCGGATGTTGTCGTTCTCTTCGACGAGTTCATTTTGCGAACAACAAATCTGTCATATAATGAACGATAAAAAGTACTTTACTTTTGAAAGCGTAGAAATCCCGGGCAATCAAGGATTTTACACCGATAATATAGAGAAGAGTCCGGACAACGTAAAATTCAAAGAAAAAGCCAAATTCGCCAACAAAATTAGGTAGGTCCTGTATGGGGCGAAGCATTAACCAACAGAGGTTTATATTGAAAATTTCCCTCATATGTAAAACTGTCCATAAGAGGTGTGGAATTATCGCTGAATGTTTGGGGAAGATAAATCCGTTTTAATAAACATAAAAACAAAATTAAAGGTATAATGGACTCTTATGGTTTCTGCATGACTGTAAATGAATATACAAGAATTACGGAGGAAACTAAAATAATAATTGACCATGTAATAACCTACATCCCTGACAATCATAAAACTATCGTCCGTGATTCATTAATATCAGACCACAAAGCCCAAATTTTCACACTTCAACTTAAAGAAAATAGTCAAAGTTCATTTTTAAATAAAAGGATATTTTACACCGCTCAAACCTGCTCTGAAAAGACGGATTTTTTTTTGTTAAACTAAAATATGTTTCTGAGGAGAGCTTTCCTATAAAAAAGTTCAAAATATTGCAAAACCAAACACCAAAATCCAAGACAAATGGTTACCTCCAGAACTCAGAGAAGTTAGTCAACAAATTGCAGCCGCACATGATCTCTCCCGAATCAATGCAATATATAAAACTATGCCAAACAAATCTACAATGTCTCCGAAACTGGATAAAGCAAAATCTAATTACTATCAGAATGTAATTCAACAATCAGAAAACAAGTCTAAATGTATGTGGCTACTAGTCAACTCTAAAATAAAAAACAAAATGATAATAAAACACCAAAAAATGAAAACCCAGAATATCTTGATAATCAATTCAGCTACTTCTTTGTTAAAACCATTCAAGACACCATCAACAGTAAGCAGACTAGGCAAGTTCAAAAAGATTTTAGTTCTCTGATTAAGGGAAACCCAAATACCATATTTCTCTCGCCTGTGACTGAACAGGAAGTATGCGAAGTGGTAGCTAAATTTAAACCCAAAACATCTTGCGGCTTTGATGGCATTTCTCCTAAACTGTTAAGATCATGCATAAAAATAATTGCACCAGTTCTCTGTGATATTTTTAATACCTCTTTTGACGAAGGTGTCTTCCCAGAAGCCCTTAAATTGTCAATTATAATTCTACTCTATAAGAAGGGTAGCGCTGAGGAAATGTTCAACTACCGTCCAGTCAGTCTTTTGTCGGTATTTTCGAAGGTCCTCGAAACTCAATTTAAATTTCAATTCAATTCATTTATTATTTATAAAAAATTACATTTTCATAACAAGAAAATCCAGTTCAGAACACTACAGAAAGAAATAAGTATATAAATAATAATTAGACCTAAAAAGATTACTTAATAGTAGCAAAAACCAAAAAAAAACAACATTATAGTTAAAAAAATAAGTATAGTAAGTAACATGAGAAAAAAAGTGAAACAATATTTATTTAATATATTGACTATATGAAGGTAGCCGTGGGCATACTACTCGTTTCTAAGAAACGCACGTAATTTGAAAATACTTAGAGTTGTTCTACAGATCTCATTCGCCAGATTAGGTGTAAGATCATCCAACAAGACGAGAAAACTGTCGGGATCACACCAGCTTGCTGGACGCAGATTTTGGTATAACGGACAATAAAATAGTAGGTGGATAAGGGACTCTGGTACATGTATATTGCAGACAGTACATAACTCCTCTTGGTTTAGTCTATAAGTAATTCTCCTAAAGCTAAATTTACAGAAAAATTTAGTGCACAGGCAAATCTGGGCCAAACATCTCAACACGTACTTAGGTATACTGTATGATAAGTAATTTGGCCTTAACGAAGAGTGATTGAGCGAGGAAAAGAAAAAAGTGTAGGTAGAATTTCGCGCAATTGCAAGATCATGGTTAAAATAATTTCTTTCCACTCTCTCCATCACAGTTTTGAATTTTTTTTTTAGAACATGGATCAAGGGACCATAATTCAAAAATACTGTTACCAGTAAAAAGTAGTTTAAGTCGCTTGACCCAGTTAAATTTTGATGGGGTTGCAAACACTTTTTGGGTAGCCTATATTCAGGCATACTTAGTAACTTGATAAATTAGTTTAGTGCACATTTAAAAACAAACACTGCCATATGGTGAGAGCCGGTTTCTATTCGAAGCAAAGCAGATGAGGTGGTCCTAGTTAGAAGTAGCAAATGCTTGAGAAATGATGTGTGTTGAGTACAGATGATTGAAATAGTTTGAAGCAGCAAGAGAAGCCACCCAGTTTTACGTTGGACAAAACGTTAATAACCGCCCCAGCTGCCTGCCTCGAACGTAAAACGGTAGTTTCCGCCATTCTGCGAAAGCAAGGCGAAGAGGAGAATGTAACACCCAAATATGTGAAGTGGCTTACCACTTCCAACGGCTTGTTGTTAATCTTGAACAAGAAGTCTCCACGATAGGGGCTGCCAGATCTGGAAATTACAAGAACCTTGGACTTTGCCTCGTTAACAGTGAGTTGGTTTATTTTTGCATATTTTTCAAGAACGGTGAGTTTTTTTTGCAGATCTATTTCAGAGTCAGCAAAAATTATCAGGTCATCTGCGTACAACAGCAACATAATTAAGGTTCTTGCATCGATACTTAGTCCGAAGACCTCGTGCTTCAAACAGAAATCCTGGATGTCCGCGATAAACAAATTAAAGAGCAAGGGGCTCAAAGTTACTCCCTGCAAAACGCCACTATTAATATCGAACTTTTTAGACAGACCATCAGATGCTTTAATCTGGACTATTGCCCTATCATAAAGGCTCTTTATTATAGTAATGAAACAGGAGCTGACACCAAAATCAAGCAATTTAGACCATAAAAGGGAATGTGATATCGAGTCGAAAGCTCGTTGGAAATCTATAAAAGTTGCAAATATTTTCCGATTTTTTAAACGAAGATGGTTTGATACAAGTGAGTGTAAAATGAATACATGTTCTCGAAACTCTAATGTACAATTGCCTAGTTCCCTTTTAAAAAAGCCAATTTTTTTTCAGATTATTAGCATGGATTTGTCAAAAACAGATCCACAGAAACGGCACTGTGTGGTCTGGTTCAGTTTGGAGTTAGGGACAAATGTGAACAATGGATATCTTCTATCGTCTATCTTACCGACAGACTACGAAAAACATCTGTTATGGCCACTGGCGGTTGCGGGGAGTCTTCAACTCTCATCACAAACACGGGCATTGCTCAGGGCAGCGTTCTTGAACCTCTATCTTTTTTTGGTTATATCTTCGACCCGTCTTTAGTCTCTAACTCAAAAAAAGTATCTTTTTATAACTACTGTGATGACTCGAATCTAGAACTAAGAGCATCTAGTTTCCTGGACCTCGAATGTGTGGCAGGGGAACTGCATCAGGATATAGGTGATTGGTTTTATATAAATGACTTAATATTAAATGAAAATAAAACCAAATGTGTATTATTTAAACGTTGTCAGACTGCCGACCATCCTGCAGCAATTATCCTTGGCTCCAACTTTTTTGCATTTTCGGAGAGCGTTTCTGTCTTGGGTGTGACCCTGAATGCCAATTGCAAATCGGATAGCCAAATTGAAAAACTAACTGAAAAACAAAACAGTATATGCTATGCCCTAAGAATCCTTTCAAAATCTTTCAACCTTACAGTCCTAAAAAGCATATATTATGCTAATTTTTATAGTCGGGTGAGATATGGTATAGTAACATGGAGAAGTTCAAATCGACTCAATGAAATCTTTGTTATTCAGAAGAAAGCAATAAGGGTCATCTTTGGCATGCATTGCCAAGAATCATGCAGAGGTGTATTTAAAAAAAAAACCATTTGGTCACTGTGTTCGGCATTTATATGCTTGCTTAGTTTTTATTTCTAACCACAAAAACGATTTTGCAAGATTTGAACAGAACCATCAATACAACACTAGGCGCAAAAACGAATATGCATTCCCAAAGCATAGATTAACTTTGAAAACTCCCCACATTATCAATGCATGAGCTTTAAAAACGCATTACCAATCCATATACAAAACATGATAATAAGAAACTTCAGAACGTACTGTTCGATTATGTTTGCGAAATTGAACCCTCCTCAGCAGAGGAATTTCTAAATAAAAGTTAAAGCCCACTCTTGAAACTTTTGTTAGTACCTATTTTGCGTTTATAAGTAATTCATCGAAACCTGTTCTTTGTGTTACCTATAATAATTGTACAATTAATTACAATAAATAGTCTAATTTTTATATTCTTGAAATTTAATACCATTCGTGCTTTGAGAATTAATTCTGAAAAAAACGCACTCGGTTATTTTTTCCGTTGTATCAAAAAATTTCTGCTTTGACACAACGAAAAAAATAAACTCGTGCAGTTTTCAAAAAACACGTTTTTTCACAATTATCGATAATTCTCAAATCACTTATGGTATTACCCCCGAAAACTGTCTAGCGAAACAACGAGTTTATTCAAGAACATCATGCTGAAGACGAAATTATGTTTTGGCTTGCCATTATGCCAGGGTAACGCATAATTGGCTTCCAGTGCATAATATTCCATATGTACCAAAAAATGACAATCCTAATTTGCCCCAGGCTCGCTCCATTGAAGACTTTTAAGCCCATTTGGCAAGGGAAGTGTATGCCGCCGGAGGCTGGACTGCTCAAAATGAAGACCAACTGCGCCGCAGAATTTTAAACAAGTGCAGAGAAATTAATGTTGTCACCGCCCAGACTCTTATGAGAGGTGTCCGAACAAAGTTGCGGCTTGTATAGTTAAATTATGTTCTTATATATATATATAATTTAAATAAAAGTTTGTTTTTAAAAAAATATATGATTTTATATTTTCTGCCAAAACTTATGGGGCACCTGTTGTTTGTTGTTTTTCGGATACATTACCGACATTTTAAAGTAAGAAAAATGTTTTGTTTCCAATTCATTTTGTAAAAAAAGAAAGTGTCGTCAAGAGAGGGGCTATTTAAATTTTAATTATAATTCAACCGATAAAAAATCACCATGCGAGCCGCTTTCGGATACACATTTTCTTGGCTAGAGTACAGTGTCCCATTTTCGATGGGATTCAATGAGAAACTCCGTCTTACTTTCTTGAGCTTTAAAAAATGCTATTAACAGATTTATTATGTTCCTTGTAGTTTTCGAGCTACAGGAGAAAGTTGAAAAATGGTCAGAATCAAAAATTGATGATATCTCCCTTAACAAAATGATATTTTCGAAATTTTAATCCGACGTTTCGTTTCGTAGATACCATCATCAGAATCAAAAAAGTTAAATACGGAAAATGTTTTACTTCATATTTTAGTTTCTTTTTAAGTTTGCTTGATCATAAAGTATCATTTTTTTTATTTTCATGTTTCGATCCTGAACAAAATCATCTTCAGTGCGTTTTTTTTCTGGTACTGTTCTGTCCCATTTTAATTAATTTTTTGGTCTCAAGACCATTTATATTTAACTACTATATACTAGACCTGGACAACCAAGATAATGAACATATCGGGTGAACTGAAAAAAACCGGACAAATTCTTTTTTGACATAACTTTATCAATTTCAATAAAAAGAAAACTGCATTGATAAGACAAATAAGCCTTTAAAAAAAATTCGCTTTGCCGCCATATTTAAATCCAAAATCGCGCATGAAATCAAATGCGCACCTTTTTTCAAACTTGTTTTTTATTTAGGTATAAATGTTGCTTTTCGACATACAAAACAAATTATTTAAAAAAAAATGGCAACATATAACAAAAAGGGGTTTAATTTTTGCCATCTGGGATTTAAATATGGCGGCAAAGCGATTTTTTTTTAAAGTCTTATTTGTCTTATCAAAACAGTTTTCTTTTTATTGAAATTGATAAAGTTATATCAAAAAACAATTTGTCCGGTTTTTTTCGGTTCACCCGGTATGTTCATTATCTTGGTTGTCCAGGTCTAGTATATAGTAGTTAAATATAAATGGTCTCAAAAAAAATTAATTAAAATGGGACAGAGCCGTACCAGAAAAAAACGCACTGAAGATGATTTTTTTCAGGATCGAAACATGAAAATAAAAAAAATTATATTTTATTATCAAGCAAACAAATTAACAAAGCAAAAATATCATACAGTCAAGTTTTAAATTTCTTCTAATGTAATTTTTCTTTTTTTATGTCAGATTTTATATGTACTGACTTTTCAAAATGTAAATAACTAAAGATTTTAAAAAACGTTTTTTGGATCAGGGACAGCGGCGTAGTAGTATGGTGGATCTCAACCAAAATTTTAGTGGCAAAGCGAATGTTTTTTTGAAAAGGCTTAGTTGTCTTATCAATAGTTTTTTTATTCGCGAGCTCACACCTCGCGATCAAATCTTCCCTGTGTTTCCTAATCGGGAACTCGGTCTTTTATCCGCCCATTTTTCAAATTGTTTGATAGATTTGCCCAGTAAAATAAAAAAGTTATGCGCATTAGTAAGTTTTTAGAACCCAAAAACAGTGTGCTGGAGTAATCCCAATTAATGTAACCACGGCTCGGGGATGTATTAGCCCATATTTTGAGCTAAGGCAGTGGCAGCTCCTGGAGGGGCAGGGGGGGCGATCGCCCCCCCCCCTTTGCTCCAGAAAAGAGTAGACAACAAAGATGCTTGTGGTAACCCTGAAGTCTTTGGAGAAAAAACGAGAAATTGTAAAACGTTCCTTTAAAGACATTCTAGAATCCCTCCACAGTATTTTGGGACAGCTTGAAACAGGCGAAAACCACGATATTATAAATACAGAACGCTATTATAGAGTTTCAATTTTTAAACAAGTTTTAGACAAAATTATTTCGGACATAAAATCAAGGTTCAATAACGAGACTCTAAGTATTTTTGATCTGAACATATTCATACGAAGTTTTATACAACGTGAAGCCAAAATCAGGGCAAAATTAACTAATGTCGTTTCCAAATACTATAAACTGTTTGATTAATACAAATCACAAATTCTTGAACTTTTATTGGGAGCCAGTATTTGGAAACGATATTGGTCAGAAGTATGCAAAAGCTTAAATCAAAAATATATAACGTTTTATATATATGATAACGTTTTTGAGGCAATGAACAAGTGTGGCGATATTTTTCCATTGATAAGCACATTCTTGGATGTTTGTCAGTAAGTAATGCTTCGTCAGAAAGAAGCTTCTCCTGCCTCAGAAGGTTGATAACATAAGTACTTAAAAACACTATGACCGAAATTCGTCTGACGGGCTTAGCGTTGCTGCATATCAACAGACATATTGAAATTGACATTGAGCGAATCATTGACCGGTTTAACCAAAAAAACCGGAAACTAATTTTTTTTTGAGATAGGCATCTAATGTTTGAGATATGCAATATAAATATCAACTTAAAAAGCTTTTTAGACCTAAAAAAAAAGTATTTAGCTATTAGGTTTTGTTTGTGGTTTGTTTGTTATCTATGTTTTTTATAACTGATAAAATTATATATACGTATAGTTACTTAAGCGCGGATTTCGGCGGGTAGTTAACCCCCCTACCTTGGCTTTCAATTTTTTATGAAAACATTTAGAAAATCAAAAGTAGGGCATAAATTACGGCGCTATAACACCTTTGATATTTACGGTGTTATTTTAATTTGGTGTGAAAAATGGCATTTGTAGTGTCATTTTCTTAAAAATGTTCGCCTGCTGCGCTTTGAAACCATTGATATATTTACAATTTTAGTTTAATTTTAAATCAAAAATGCACTTTTTTGGTGCAATTTTTGTAAAAATTTTCGCCTGCGGCGCTACGATACCGTTGATATTTACGATTTTAGTTTAATTCGACTAAAAAATTGCATTTTCAATGTAATTTTCTCAAAAATTTTAACATTTTTTAAAATAAAAAAATGTATGAAGTAAACGACTTAAAATCTGAGTACCTCCCCTCCTAGATTTTACACCAAATCCGCGCTTGTAGTTGCTAAGTTTTGTTTGCTTATATTGATATGTTCCTCATAAAAGATATGCATTTGTTCTATTTTTTTGCCGAATCGAAACCGCCCCCCCCTTTTCAAATGGCTGGGACCGCCACTGGCTATGGTTACCATTATTTTTCTCAGTGTATACCTATACTTATGGCATGTATATTTGTTCACATTTTAGTTTATGTTAAGTGGCCTATTGGCTGTTATCCAGTATTGAGACCACCAACAAACAAAATAAACATAGGAAACGCAACTTATCAATATGCCACTCGATTTTCTTAATTAGCCACAAAAAGATAAGTCCACATAAAATAAAATAAGAGCATGTATGTGGATAAATACCATAGATCCTATTTGCTTTGTAGGTAAATTGTGCGCTTATTTAAATTTAATTGCAAAATTATGTTTTCGATATCTCATGGTGGCATATGGTGGCAAATTGTGATAAATTTGTGGAAAGTTGTGCTAGAATACTAAAACGAAAGATGGCTGCTTCTGTGAGGATAAAAACATATAATGATCTACTGGCAAATAATTTTATGTGATACTTATGAACTATTCTCAAAATAATGTGCAAAACATTGTCTCAGTTGCTAATCAACCTATGTTTTTAAACAGAATTTATTTTTTTAATATGATGTTATAAAGTACAGACTTTTTCATTTTTCATATATTTTTTATTTTTTTATTTTCATACTTGAATGTTGTTAACAACACCTGAGATCTCAGACTTTGTTAATGTCTTCACTCACAGGTTGTTGTGTTTATGGCATATTTTTGGTTCTTGAAACATCCAGAAAAGATATATTTCTTCTTTAAAGAAAAATTCAAAACATTTCATTTTCCATCAAAGAAGTTATCATATTTTAATATGGATCTTTAAAAACCAATAAGTATCAGTTTCTTCACTTCATACTCTCAGTTTTGTTAACAGAAATTTATTAAGCTAGTATTAATGAGTTGCCGCTAATTCTTGACATATTCTCAGTGGGTGGCTTTCATTTTGGTCGGTTATTCTTGTGTATCCAGAAAAGGAAGGTGTTTGTGCAGGTTTTTTCGGATTTTTATTCAATTTTATGGTAAAAAAGGCAAGTGTCATGCCTATTATAGTTTTGTTGTCTGATATAATTATTATAAAAACTAATCGCAGTTAAAAAAAATCAGTATTGCGGAGTTAAAGCCTTAAAAGTAAATAAACAATGCAGTCCTTAGTTTTGTTAACATCAGTTTTGTTAACATTGGTGTTAGCAAAACTGAGATTGTGCTAGCAATTTATTTTTAAAAACTGCATTTTGCAAAATCCATATTGTAGCGTCTTTATCAGATTCTGTCTCTTTAGTTTTATCGCCAATAAAAAATATCTGAACTACAGAGATATTTACTCCAGCTAAGTAAACCTTAACCTAATACAAGGCACTAATATGTGTTTAAAAATCATCCCTCGTTCAAAATTTTGGAAAAAATATTTTGTTAAAGAAATGTTTTTTATTTGTATTACTTCGTTTAAAATAAATAAAAACTCGTTTACACATTAGATTGTGTTATTATCTTGAACTCTCATTCTGTTTAGCATCTACCCAGTTTTGTTAATGACACATACTTATTTTTACAGTTTTCTGAAAAAATAAAAAACATACGGCTTGACCAGTAGATGCATTAACTTATATTATACAGTCAAGTTTTAAATTTCTTGTAACGTAATTTTTCTTTTTTTTATGTCAGATTTTATATGTACTGACTTTTCAAAATATAAACAACTAAAGATTTTAAAAAACGTTTTTTGGATCAGGGAGAGCGGCGTAGTAGTATGGTGGATCTCAACCAAAATTTTAGTTGTTTTAGCGTTGAAAATCTGTAGCAAGCTTTTTTATCTGAATCAGGAATATTTGTTTTATTTACACATTATTGACTCCATAAATCTAATTGTGATTTTTAACTTTAATTGCAATTAACTCTGTACTATCTTTTACGAAATTTCGTAGTATTAAAGAAACATTATTAACCACCGTTTCCATATTTTTTCGACTCTCGAATGACTACTAAAAAAGATGAAATAATTTAATTTATTTCAAAGTTTTGAAAAGATTTGAGAATTAAAACTAATTGTTAGATTTTGTATATAGCACAGAAGCAAAAGGTAAAATGTAACAGGTATGAAGTAGGTAACAAGAATACCGAAAAAAATATTGTAGCGTCTATATTTTGTGAAGGCCTGGAGGCCCGGGGCCCCAGAATCCATGGGGGGACATTAACCCCCGGTCCCCTTCGTTATCTATACCGGTGATCATTAACATCGGCATAGTTTCGTCGTAGATAGAGAAATTTTATTAATCTAAACGGTTTCATTTAGGAACGGATTTTGTCGGAATTTTAAAGCAAGGTGTTACAGAAAAGTAAAAAAGATAAAATTTGTCTAATAAAAAGGTTCCAGGTTGTGTGATATTTTTATAGCAGGATTCCAAAAAATATACAACCTTTGTGTTTTTTTTAATTATTTTAATATGTAAAAATGTTACAAATGAATCGGACGAAAGGATTTCCGAATAGCCAGTTAAAATCCCAGTTCCTCAGTAGCTCAGTTGGTAGAGCATTAGACTGGTATTCTAGAGGTCCCGGGTTCAAATCCTGGTCGAGGAAAAACCTTTTTCCGATTTATTCCCTCACCCTTTGCCCTCTACGCCACAAAACTTTTCTGTAAAGATATAATTTGTCTAATAAAAGGTTCCAGGTTGTGTGATATTTTGATAGGAGGATTCCGAAAAATATATAACCTTTGTGTTTTTTTTAATTATTTTAATTTTTCAAGAGACAAACAGGGGGAGGGGGAGGGGTGAATATAAAAACGTGGACAATATTATCTTTCGTCATCGTCAGTTTGATATCATTTTCTCTTTATCAGGAAACTTGGCCAGCCGTCTACAAATTTTCCTCTCAATTTACGAGAGAAATTATATCAAACCGATGATTGACGAAAGATAATTCCCTCCCCCCCTCCTGTTTGTCTCTTGAAAAAGCCTCCAAAAGGGGCGAAACGAAAATTAAAATAATTTTAAAAAAACAGAAAGGTTGTATATTTCTTGGAGAATCCTGCTATTAATATAATTTGTCATAAACGGACAAAGGCACGAATTTAAAAAGTCAAGGTGTCAGTCAAGTTTCTGAGACTATTAAAATATATTTCAGTTAGATATATCTACATTTATTTAATCAAAAGGAAGAATTCTATCGAAAATTATGGCTCAAAGTAAAAAAAAACTGTAAAAGACAAAACATATTGTCAGCCATTTTGCTCAAAAATGTATATTCTTTATTATTTTACTCTTCCAAATGCTCTTACATTAAGTTGGTCGTCAATGAATTTTCTAAAATATAATTGTAAAATAGATCGGCTCTTAATAAAATGCTAGTGTAAAATTGTCCACCGCAGAAGTGATTTATTACCACTTAAGTTCTTATTTTATTCTACGGCGCGGCGCGGCGGTAAGATAAAGATGCAATTTTACATCCGGTTATAAAAAGGGGACATGCATGACATGGTATTTTTTTAAAATTTAGATCCCACCCTTTAATTTTGAAACAATTTTCTTGGAAATAACAGGAGAAAGATGATTATATATATATATATATATTGATTGATGATTATATGGATATCTTTAAAGGGGGGGGTAGGTAAAATTTGTACGAGGATATTCTATTTGAGTTAAGGATCAACGTATATATCATGGTCAGCAAAATTTCGATATAAAAATGCCCGGTCGGCAAGCTTTTATATAAGTTTTGTGGATATCTTTAAAGGGGTGGGGAGGTAAAATTTGTGCGAGGGTGTTCTATTTAAGTTAAGGATCAACGTATATATCGTGGTCAGCAGAATTTTTGCCCGGAAGTACCCGATCAGCAGAATTCGACCGGGTCAGCAAATTAGGAACACCCGATTATAAGTGCTAGTTTTTTTATTGACTTTTGGCAAGATTTAATCCACCCACCATTTGGACCTTACATGATAAATGGACGTCCCTAAATTCAAAATTGCGGTTCATTTAAAAACTTCCATCCATAATATTCATGATAAATTCCGGAAGTTATTATTTTTAAAATAACCTTTTTTTACAAAGCCACCTGTTTTTGAACGTTTTTTTTTTTAATATAACTGTATCTATCCTTGACATTGTCATTGCAGTATAACATGACAAGGTTACCACCATTATTATTATTATGCACAAAATCTCTGCAATTAGCTGTAATACCTGGGTATCATTTTTTTCCTTAAATATTGTTTTAGATATTATTCCATAACCATATTTATTAACTGTCATTATGTAGGTAGTCCAGTTATAATTATATTATTGATCAATAATTTTACTGCAAATTACATAATTTAAAAAAAATGTTATATAATACGTAATATTGATTCTTATACAGTTAGCTAAAGGTATGCGTTTTATTGATTTATTCTATGTATATTTTACAGTAATGCTACTGTTAGTTTTTTTTTACTTTTTTACTGATTTTCTTTTGATCTTAAATTACATTATTTAAAAAGAAATTAAAAAATACGCTTTTCTTGTCAAATTAAAACAAAAAAAAGCAGTCCACAAAAGGTACACAAAATTTTTTTATAGTCATTCAAGAAGGAAACCAGGGGAAAACCGTAGTTTCGAGTTTTATTGTCAAATGAAATATTTCATGTAGTTCATAGACATTTTTTTACATTATAATTGACTAAGTTTTTCATATAAAGAGGAAAAGACAATATTACAAGGAAAACCGCGTAGTTAGGAGTTCTATGAAACTTCTTGACACTTTCCCGAAATCAAAAGAAAACTTTTATTTAGTAAAGTTATTTTCGCTGGGTTTATTAAGAACATCGACTAAAATTTAAATTCAATTATATGGAATAGCAGAGAGAATTTATGGGGTATTCTGTATTGACTATATTGAGTTAGGGAAATCTGTTGCCGCAAAGGTGAGTGGTTATAACAGTTTCTGGTCGTACCCAAAACGCCCGATAACTAACGCTATTTGACGCTGTTGACATTTGAACGTCATATATAGTTAAGGGTTCCCGTGAAACGCCGCAAACATACGTACCAAGCGTATTTTTTTGTTTGAGAGTTCTTTAATGAAAATTAAATAGGTAAGTACCTGCTTTAAAACAACGCAATAAATTTGGTTATTTTGAATCCTCTTGGTACTGGTACTGGTAAACCACAGTAAACTAGGTTAGGTTAGGTTTGTTATGAGTGGTGCAATTTACAGCTCCCTCCACTGCGACCTGAGAGATCTATTGTGGCTCATTCCCCCCCCCCTACCTCACTCACCAGACCGGTCTGATGAGCACCCCAGGGAAGGCAGTTTTCTTTTCCTAGAGGGATTTAGACCTAAACCCCTTTGTCGGGGCTAGGGATCTTTAACGTGCTCCACTATCAATATATGGATCACACGGGACCGTCCTCTTAACGTCCTCTCCGAAGGACGGTATGGAATCGAATTACCCTGCCTTCTGGCTAACTCGGTCTACTCCGCTTCATACTGCGTTTTACCTTAATCTTACAAAATTCTGTAATTTTATAAGAAAAAGTCCAAGTAGACTACCTGCAAGACCCGGGGCTTGAACCCGGCATCTCCTGCTTGAAAGTCGTGGCATTAACCCCGACAAAAAACAGTAAACTAATTTAACTTTAAAAATTAAAAACAAAAATTAATAAATTATCCCAAATGTCAAATAACCGACCGTCGCGTCGGCGTCGACGTAAAACCTGTCCCAAAAAGGCTAATCTGAGCTGTCAAATAGGGTTGAAGTTATCCTTGTCGGCGAATTTATCGGGCTGTAAATTGGCACCACCAAAAGCTATCTAATAGATCAGTAAAGCCAGCTAAGTGAAAGCTTTCTGAAAAAGTATTTTCCTATTTTTCTTGGATTTTTTGATACACGTATGAAAAAAATAGTGTTAACATCTCGCGACTAAACTGTGATTTTTTATGATCACGTTTTTAAATACCTCGCTGCGCTCGTTATTTAAACGAACGCTTGTAAAAAAAGCACTATTTTAGTCACTAGTTGTTGAAACAAATATTTTCTTTAATTTTTTGTTTTATACTTAATGGTAACAAATCACATCGGCGATCCCTTGGGGAGCCCCCCCCCTCAATGTTGCTTGCAGTTGGGAAATATGAAGGTTCAGTTGAGAAATTTAAGTAGATTTTACAAAACATTTTGTATTTCTAATTTCTTCAAACAACTATAAAAAAAATCTCAAAGTTTCAGGTACCTTGGGAGTTGCTTTTAATATTAGTTGGGGAAAAGGTCTTTATCCCCCCCCCCAATAAAATGCCTTCGGATCGCCGGTGACAAGTCACGGTACAATCAGTGAGTAATAGTCTGTTTATTCAAAATTCCCTGGACCGACTGGACCATTTCAATATTGCAGCTGACATTCAAACACAGAAACTAAATGGAACTATTACTTACTACGTCTATACGCGCCTTAAACCGGTTTTATATAAAGACGGTTTTAAATAAAATCGCCTTATCGGAAGGTTTGTACGTCCTTCATTAGAAGAACTAAGTTAACAACAGATTATTCGTTAAAAACACGGTTGAGCATTTCTTTAGGTCGGAAGCAATGCGATAAAGCGTTTTTAAAGTGTTTATACCGATCCTAAAATCATTTTTAAGGCAATAAACCACTTTTTTAAATCGCTTTAAAATAAAATCGATTAAGTGCGTAAAACGGTTTAGTGGTGTTTATAAACAAAGTAATTGTCAGTGTCAGATTGAATTTGGAATGAAGTGTTTTTTATCTGGAAACTTCGACCACCTTTTTCTCCACCTTAACCCACTTTCAGTCTCTCAAATTTTCAGTCTCTTAAACCCTTCCATCCTCTCGAATAACCGCTTTTCCTGCGGTTTTTTCCCGTTTTTCTGCTTTAAATGATCATACCTTTTGTCCCCGTGAACCGATTTTGATAAAATAAAACCTATGTACTCCTCACTAATCCCAGGAATGCAGCAGTGACAGCCCCATCAAAATCGGTCCTGTAGTTTTTGCGTGATGCTGGAACAAACAGACAAGTCGACAGAAAGACAGACACACAAAAATTCTAAAAACTGTTCTTTTGTAATCTACATCGTTTGGTTAAAAGCCTCCACCAAAAAATAAAAAAAATATTCAATGTACAGAAATGTTCTTTCTCGAGATTTATTATATAATAATTAATAATGTAATAAATCTCTATAGAAAGACCATTTCCATATATTGAATATTGGTTTAAAATCCTTAGTAAATTTTAAAAAAGGGCAATTCCCGGCGGGGGCTTCTAACCAAACATAATAAATTTTAAAAATCCCAGTTTTTAAAAAATTTTGGTCTGCCGTCTGTCTGTCTATCTGTTTGTTCCAGCATCATGCAAAAACTGGGTTGGGTCACTTTCACTTTCATTGCTGTATTCCTTGGACTCCTGTAGACTACATAGGCTTTATTTCATCAAAATCGGTAAACGGGAACAAAAGTAATGACTATTTAAATCAAGAAAAACGGGAAAAGTTTGTCAATAATTTCATTGTGACTCAACTCAACCAAACCCATGCAACTTTGAACCGTCTAATAAGCATTATATTTAAATGCAAGGGCGAATCTATAAATTTTAGGGAAGGGCAATCAGATTTTAAGTCATTTGCTTAACCTTGATGAGTTTCTTGCCGAAATCATCCCTTAAAAAATGATGCTAAAAATACAATTTTTTTACATATCCTGAATGTTGTTGAAATAAACGCACTTCTTTAAACTTTGTACTATTTTACGCAATAATATGCTAGTGGAAACACCCCCCTGGATCCGCCAGTATGCAGGAAAATTTTTTGTTTTGTATTTTTTTTACTTTTTATTGGATTTCGGTTTGAAAATGGATTTTGAAGTTTTATCACGAGCCAGTGTTAAAAAGCTGGTAGAAACATTGTTTTTTTTTATCAATATCATTGTTTAATATAAACAATACATTACAATGCAGATAGTCATAGCACGTGCGCTATGTTCTAATCTTATGCGGTTTTTTTTTAGTTTTGTATATATATTTTGGATAACTTTTTGATTAATTTTTTCTCTCCTTTTGAGTCTATTAGTTGATTTCCTACTTGGTTCTTTTCTGTTTAAATTTACTTCTAGTTTTATTGAACTTTTTGATTAGATTACTAGTACTTTTGCTCATTTTTCCATAAAGGTATTAAAAAATATTTTTTTTAAATTGTGGTGGTTTTTTTGCTCGCGTTTTTAAATTGATGCCACTATTTATAAGTTGGAAAAGTCTTGTGATGTGATGTTTCCTCCTTTTCCTTGATGATAAGGTACACGCCTCGGGTTCTACCTATTTGTGAGTTTGGTTTGGTTTTGATACTGTCTTACCCAATTGGCAACTATTTTACATATACTACGTTTTCACGTGGAACTCAATGCGTTTTCAATACGATTCCCTTTCAAAGCTGAAACTTGAATAAAGAGTATTATTATTATTATTATTATTATAAACCTTCTATGAAAACGCGGCGAATCAATTTTTTTTTTCGTTTGGACTGCCCAAGTTCAATACCGCTTAGCACTTAAAAATATTCCTGCAAAAAGTAGTTATACATACATATTATTGTGCTGTAAACCTTTTGGCTTTAAAAAAACAAACAAAGAAGTAAAATTGGCAAAAACTAACCTCAAAATGCTCAGACAAATATCAAAAACTCAAATCATGTTCAAAACAGAAAAGTGAATCGTATTGAAAACCTGTTGAGTTACACTGAAAACATAGTAATAGATATCAATACTGTCAAAATTCTGGGGGTCAATTCTTAAAATAAATGCGTCAATAGGAATTGTGTTAAAGTCTCGCTTCTTTTCATTGTCATTGCTAATTTATTTTAAGAATTGAATGAATCAAGCGCCAAAAAACAAGCCTAAAAAAGTGCCCCGAGGCATTCTACAACTTTTTGTTTTCTATTTTGGTAAATTCATTACTTTTCTGCAAGAAGTGCGCATTTATGAACTACATCTTATATTGCAGGTTTTTTCTGGGGCAAATGCAAATGTATACCTATCCACAGTTTTAAACAGCGGCGTGCGGTCCATGGAAGCAAGAAAAGCAGTGCTTCCCCTAGAAAACATCATATTAAATGTTGAAAGAGGAAAACAACTATTACTTTAGATTATATTCAAAATGCTCAAAATAATTTTAAATATCAAGCCCATAACAAATGACTCAAACCGAGTCCCAGCAGAAGGTCTGCCCCTCGGTCTGCCCGCATGTCGTGAAAAATCCAATAGAAGCTATCACCGCTGCTAGGTTCTCTGTAGCCTGCAGTTATAATACGCCGGCAGCCAGTATGCCTGTCTGCTTTCATGTGCGTCTAGAGGTCCTTGAACCTGCTGAATGCATAGAGCATCGACTCGCGGTCGTGGCGTGGAAGCTATCATTGGAGTAGGTTATTTGCAGGTTTACTACTATCGGTGCTAAAACTTCAGCTGATGGGAATATGTGTGTGTGTCTTAATAATAAGGGGTTTTTCAACGCTTAAAATTTTATAAAAAATTTAATGAGGAATTTAACAGGGCAGGAGAGACGCAAATATCGCTTTTGTCTTTTTTGAAAATTTTTATCTTTTTTGTTTTTTGTTTTGCCTTTTTTGTCCATTGAAAATAAACTTCTCCAAAGCTTGTCAGAGCATCCATCACGTTTTTATGATGACATCATTGACGAATTTGCAAAAAGTGATCGAATAATCGAATTACATTACTTGAAATTTAAAGTTGCATTTTGCATTTTCATAACATTTTTTATTTAACATGTAAAAAAAACCCTGCTTTGCATCCCGCTCCTGCGACGACGCAATTTTAAAAGTTATATTTTACAAAAATGCAGAGGAATTAAAAATACGAAAAGTAAAAATAAAGTAACAGAAAACTAACTTTTTGGACGAGAAAATAACTTTTCATGAATACATCTGCGTTGTTTAATTATTAAGACATTTGTATTATTTGGACACGCAAAAATACAAAACAATGTTTTAGGTATCTTTACATCCAATAAACTGATCTTGGTTAGTGGGCGGGGCGGGTAAGAGGGAGGGTGAGAGCAAACGGGCAATAGGGAATTGGGCAATGCGATTGTTTCTCCAAAAAGAATAAACATGAAAAAAATTATAAATATGTATTTTTTTTAATTTTTGCGTACGACATATTTTTTGGCACAAATATTAAAATTACATAATATTTTTATAATTACCCCTCCGTACCCTGGGTTTATGTAGTAAGTATACAACACTGTATAGCTAAAATAGAGGCAGCTCCAAATATTCTGTTCTGAGAAAAAAAACAACGTTGTATATTTGAAATTGTTTCCTTTTCATGGCTCATTTATTGCATTTAATATTTTTTAAAAAGAACCCTACCTTTTAGAAATAGAACCTTAAAACCTCAAAAAAAATATCAGTCTTGTCAAAAAAAAAAAGTTAGACACCCTCACAAAACTCGAGAAAAAAGGGTGACCTTTGGCTTCCGAGGTCAAAAATAATTGACGATATTTTCTAAAAATAGCCAGGATTAAGAAGACGTTGTGACATAAAAAACTCACAACAAAAATTTCATTTGGGCATAAGAAAACCGAGAATAAATTGTGTGTAAAAAAGCAATCTTACCTTTTAAAAATAAATCCACAAAACCTCCAAAAAAAATTACATGGCCACAACTTCCAACTTTCAACAAAAATTAGAGAAACTGCACAAAAAACGAAAAAAAAGGGCAACCGTCCGAGGTCAATAAAAATGAACAAAAAAAATTGACGATATTCTCGCGTAAAGAAATGTCCACGAAAAATTACGCGAGCTTCACTCGCGATCGAGTCAATTGCCGGCACTCGAAATCTGGCGCACTGCGATCGCTGGTCCTACTGACTAGTTACTATTCACAGGCGCTTTCGTATTCACTTGTTCGCGCGCCGCCGATGGGATATGGACTTCTTTGATATGGCAGGGAAATAGCAGGTGCAGGTGAATTAGTCTCACCCGCGGTCACCTGTGTCTTATCGCCACCCTCTTACCCTTGGAAAGAGTTGCGGTGCTCGGCTATTTGCTTTTTTTCAACGTGTTATTATTATAACTTAGAGTCTAGAAGAGTAGAGAAATTGGACGCAAATAAGGGATTCCACAAACAAAATTTTGCTGTGGCTTCGATCCACTTCTGACGTCACAAGTGGAAAATCTCTCAGTTATTACGTGCCTCTACCCTACCCCGCAGTTCCCACTTCCAGTGGCGGATCCAGAAATTTCACCAGGGGGGCGCAAGCAATAAAACATATGTAGGCCGGCTCGAGCGACTACGAATATAGGGCAAAAAAGTCCTTTTTTATGGTCATCATTGTTTTTGGGGGTTTGTTTAGATTGGTATGTTGGTTAGTTACCTGACCATCTCCACTAACCAAAGAGTTTCCACTCACATATGTTCGCAGTTACTTGAGCCGTTGGTGGTGACTAACATATACTACCTAATACAACTAATCTATTTTGGCAAGTATTAACATTCCAACATTATTATCGTATTAATAAAACTTTTAGTTATAAAGTAAAATTAAGTTTTCTTTTTTGCTTTGAAAACCTAACTAAGATATATTCTAAATCCAGGTTTATTGAACGATATATATACAAAAGCGCAAAGCCATTAAGTCTCTCTTCTCCTACCATGGACCGGATATAAGTTTTCACAAGACTTAAAGTGGAGAAACTTCTTTCGACGGTAGCAACCGAAACAGGAAGAGAAGACCCAATTTTTAAACTTTCGTTTTTAAACCATCTCCCATTAACACTGTGTGAGAAGGGTTGTTTAAAAATGCGCCAAAATTTTCTATAGTTTTTGTTACCATATCTGATATTTTTTCTGCGTCGCATCTTTGAAGGGTCGTTGGAATGCATAAACTTAAAACGTATTTTTTTATGAACTCCTTTAAGTTACCTAAGCCAAATCTATTTTTATTACCTACAAATAATTGAAATAAAATATTAGTCAAAATAGCTTAAAACAGAAATTCAGAAATTAACAAAAATGCCTTATTTTTGACCATCACCCGTATAAAAAATAGGCATCCAACAATAGACACTTAAAGTAAATATTTTAACGCATCCGTATCGGTATACATAACGCGTTCGAAACAAAGTCAAAATACGCTACATTTTTGACTTGTTTATGCGATGTTTCGAACGATGCCCGCTTTTTTGAAGAAGCAGGCATCGTTGGAAACATGGCATGAGCAAGTCAAAAATATAGCGTATTTTGACTTTGTTTCGAACGCGTTACGTTTACCGATACGGATGCGTTGAAATATTTACTTTAAGTGTCTAATAACAATAGACTCTTGCGTACAGCTTGTGTTCTGTTTAGCAATTTTAGCCACTTTTTTTTCATTTATTCTAGAGAGACCCGTATTTTCTTAATTGAAACATAACAGTGACTATTTTTCTCACTTTGAGAGCGGATATCTCAGAAACTGATCGTAGAGACGAAATAAAAACTATCCATTTTCGTAACAGTTACAACATATTCAGTGTCCAGTGCGTGGTTCTTTAATCTTTTTAAAACTTTGATAATGTTCAGGGGGGGCGCGCGTCCCTCGCGACCCCCCTCTGGATCCGCCACTGCCACTTCCCATTTCTGACGTCACAAGTGGGAAATCTCTCAGTTGTTACGTGCCTCTAGCCGTCAGCGAATTTCACACTTCCCATTTCTGACGTCACAAGCGCGAAATTTCCCAGTTGTTACGTGCCTCTAACCGTGGGCGCATTTCACAGTTCCCACTTCCCATTTCTGACGTCACAAGCGCGAAATTTCTCAGTTGTTACGCGCCTCATACTCGTCAGCGCATTTTACAGTTCCAACTTCCCATTTCTGACATCACAAGTTAGAAATTTTTCAGTTGATACGTTCATCTAACCCATTTCTGACGTTAAAATATTTTTGACTACTTTACGGAACTATGAAATCAGCTTTATTAACATAATGTCCAGGCTATACTTACCCATAATACCCATGAACCATTTTTCAATTCCCAAATAAGTTCAATGAACAGCTACCCTTTCCCAAAATCCCTCTGTTAAAAATAACCTCTGTTTTACCTTGTTTCGATTAATTTCTTTTTCACATTCAGGGTGGGTTTGTAAACTCAGCACTTGAGCAATCGCTGCCAGCAAGCGCGTTCTTGATAATGTGCTGATGCCGTCAAGCGCTTTGTTGAAAAATTCCACCGGGAAGCATCCGGCAAGTCCCATCGGCTTTAATACCTTTAATGCCGATCGCCGGATGCCGCAGTTTATGTTATTTTTTTGATTTATAGTACCAAGAATGAATTTTTTTGGATGCCAGCGCTGGATCTGTCAAAAACATCTGTTCAATCGAGTGCTGAAAGCGTACTCAGAAATCGCTGAATTTAAGCTGATTAAAAGAACTCGCCCGCACCGTGCACAAAACGCTGTTTTTGTTAATTTTGAGATGAGATGAGGCACGTTTTTAAAATACACATTTTTTCAAATTCAGTGGCATCGACTGATGAACAGATGAATGGTGACATTATCACCGATAAATATCACATTGGCCATCAAACGCCGAATAAAAAACGCCCCGATATAAATTACTTTTATATCAGTGCCGCCCGAGGGAGGGGGGGGGTGAGGTTAACCCTCCTCCCTCGAGAAGCCTGGTTATATACAATTGGCACAATCAAATAACAGCAGGAATAAAATACAAGAGCCCCGACTTTTAATTTTTAACAAAAATTTTTAAAAAATCATATTTTGTTTGCAAAATTTTTACGATTTCGTTTGTACATGGCCCTTTTGATTTTTACTTCCCTTGCTAATGGGAAGTAATGTAATCATCGAAAAATCGCACGAGATTTTCATGATCCTCTACGAATTTTGAGGTTTCGAATAGTGAAACACGAATCCAGACGCCGTCGCTTTGTCTGTCGGTCTGTTTGTCGCCTACTTTGTAGCCACTCTAACTCAAAAACTCCTTCACTAATCATAACAAAATTTTACATAGTGATTACTTTTGTTGACGCGCAGACCCCTATTGCTTTTGAGCATTCTCTTAGTAGACCCTTCGGAGCTACCCCCAAAAAACTTCATCCCTAAAAAAAAATATTTTTTTTTCTTACCGTGTGATACCTCCTTGGAAAGCTTATAAAAATTGTAGTTGAATCGCGCCAAAATTTTTGACTACATATATATATATATACATATATCACATAAAAAATGCAAAATACAATTAAAAAATTTAATTTTCTGCGCCATATATCTGGAGTTATGAAACGAAATGTTAAATAAAAAGTAGCTTAGGATAAGATTCAGGTCACATCCTATTGTCTTATCAAATTTCATACAAATCGGTTTAGCCGTTATTGCGTGATTAATGGACAAAAATCTTATGTATACGGGGATATATATATATATATATATATATATATAGCACATGTAAAACGAAATGTTTTTAGAACTATAAAGTCTGAATCTATATATATATATATATATATATATATATATATATATATATATATATAGCACATATAAAATGTATGTAAAGTTTGGAAAGACCCTGGAAAAGTCTGGACACACTCAAAGACCCTTGAAAAGTCTGGAAAGTCCCTGGAAAAGTCTGGAAAGACCCTGGAAAAGTCTGGATATACTCTTGAAAGGTCTGGAAAGACACTGGAAAAGTCTGGAAAGACCCTGGAAAAGTCTGGATATACTCTAGAAAGTCTGAAAATACTCTAGAAAGTCTGAAAAAACCCTGGAAAAGTCTGGAAAAACTCTGAAAAGATCCTGAAAAAGTCTGGATATACTCTGGAAAAGTCTGGAGAAGTCTGGAACGACTCAGGAAAAGTCTTGAAAGACCCTGGATACACTCTGGAAATACCTGGATACACTGTGAAAATGTCTGAGTACACCGTGGAAAAGTCTGAATACACCCCTGAAAATTGTAGATACACCCAAGAAAAGTCTGAATATACTCTGGAAAAGTCTGACCAACCCAATTTAACCCATGTATATATGAGTAGCGGTTTTTTTTATATAATATGTGTTCTTCTGAGCGAGGGAAGTTTGGGAGTAAAGCTTTACTCGATTTATTTTATTGGTTTTTAATTTGGATCACCATCAAAATGGTATTTTTAATGTAATTTTATCAAAACATTTTGCCATTTGGTGTCAAAAATGACATTTTAAGTGTCATTTTCGCAAAAATTTTCTCCTGGCTGAAGGGTAAATAAACAACTCAAATTCCCAAAACCCCATCAATATTTACTTTAAATTTCATTTTAAGTGTCATTGTCTCAAAAAATTTTTCCAGAGGTGCATTGCACCATGATTTTGACATCAAATTTTGCATAAATAAACAATCTTAAATTTGATTACCATCCTCCCCTCTACATTTGAGCCTCGGTTCGCGCTTGTATAAGCACCTGTTTCCTTGTATCAATTATGATCACATCTTTACTTCAAATTAGGTTACATTCATACTCATATTAGTCACTATCACCTACAAATTTTCTTTTATACGAATTTCTAGCATGAAGTTTACTGGTGTAGTCTCGCTGAAGGCTCTAACAGTAGTCGGCCATCATGTGGCTATCCCATCGTCCTTGATATCGATCTTCCATAGTTTTAATATCCTGATCTTTTAATATCGGAATCTTTCTCCTCGTTCTTCACTACAGTCACCTAAATTTTCTGGAAAACGATCTAGGTGGCTGTGGAGGTAGTGAACTTTTATACTCATGTTACAACCGAGAATATGAAAATTTGAAAGCATAGTTTCCACTAATTTTATGTAATTGTTTGCTTTGTGATTTCCAAGAAAATTTTTAACTACTTGAACAAATGAACCCCAAGCATTAGATTCAGTCTCATTCATTGATGTGGTGAACTGTGGATCTTTAATAAGTTGCGTTATTTGAGGAAGATCAAATATACCAGCTTTTAGTTTTTCCGTGCTAATCCCAGGAATCTTACGTGACAAGTACCCACAACAATTTCCATCTCGATCTAACGCTTTCACAAACTGCTTCATAAGCCCCAACTTGATATGCAAGGGTGGTAGTAAGATTTTTTCTCTCGTAACCAAAGGTTCATTCACTACGTTTTGTTTTCCTTGAACCATAGTATCTCTTAATGGCCAATTTCTCTTAACCCAGTGCTCATCTTTAGCTCTGCTGTCCCAAAGACATAAAAAATAGCCGTATTTTGTATATCGCCTTTGCTGTCCAAGGAGAACGTTCACCATTTTGAAATCAGCACAAATTGCCCACTGATGTTCTTCGTATTTAATTTGTTTCAAAACTTGTGATATTGTTTTGTGTTCCTCTTTCATGGTAGTAGAATGTCCAATAGGAATTGAGGCATATTTGTTACCGTTATGTAAAAGGCCACATTTTAAACTACGTTTTGAACTGTCAATGAAAAGGCGCCAATCGTCTGAAGTGTATTCTGGCAAACCCATTTTTTCTAAGAGTACTTTTATATCGTTACAGAATACCAGGTTATTTTCCTGAGTGAAAAAAGGCAGCAGATCCTTTTCTCTCTTACGATAAAATGTAACATTAGTGCCTGGATAATGAAGGTTATTTTCTTTTAATCTTGATGCAAGTAATTCAGCACACTCCTTTGAGAGGTATAGGTCTCTCACGACATCGTTCAGTTCTTGTTAATTATAACACTGAGGAGTTGTTAAATCTGCTTCATATTCACTGTCGTTTTCTGATTGCATTCTTTGAACTTCATCAGACGTTGATGTTTCTGTATTATCTTCCGGGATTTCAGGAAGACCGCTGAAGGTTGGAATGGGTATTTCCTTAGAGTGCGGTACAGGTCTTCTTGCAGAATCTAGATCAGGATATGTCCATTTATGTTGATTGTTCTTTATGCCTTTAATATTAATGAGATAAAAATAGCAGTCATCATAATGATTACGTGGTTCTCTCCAAACCATTGGTGCACCAAATTTCCGGCACTTTCTGTTTCCAATTGTCCACTATCGGAAATTTTCAATACATGTTTTACACACCACACGTGGAGCTCAAGATTTATCTTGATCTCCCAAATGAACGCCAAAATATGCAAGATAAGACCTTTTCACAAATTCAGAAATAGTTTTTCTACTTTCTTTCAAAGTGTATTCGCCACATCCATAACAAAAAACATCTGGATGGTTTACACAGCTACGCCTGCTTGTGGATGCCGTTGTTTTAGTTTTAACACTATAAAACGACAAAAATGTACAAAAAATTATGACACAACTTTATTTGCAAAAACTAAACAATATACTAATTCGAGAAGGATAAAGGTAGACAATAGGTACCATGTTTCCAAAACCAATTAGTCGGGGTTGAGCAGATATGGGGAGATCGGATCATAGGGAATTCCAAATATAAAATAGATAATACAATTAATAGGATTAAGTAATGCGGGTTACCCAGGTCTATGAATATTGGTTTACGGACAATTTCAAGTATATTTGGCTAATTAGATCCTACTTTTGAATAACAAGTTTTTATTTTGAATTTTAAAGAGTTAATTGGTCTCTATCTCAAAAACTAGAGCTGATAGAAGAAATTTCCTGCCAGTTTTAGAATGAGCACATTAAGTATATCTAAAATCAGTTCTTAGATCTCAGACGCCAAAAAATGTCTTTTATTTTGTTGGCCTATCCCTAACCCCCTCCCGAGCCAATTCCTGGGTACGCCACTGTTTTATATACACCTAACGTCTACTCCAGGCATTCTAAAGTGGGACTTGAAATACATTAAATCCTATATTTGGCCACGGTTTTGACTGGTGTCTGGTAAACGTAAAAAACCCTCCAGGAAAAAAAACTCCAAGAAAAATTTCTTAAAAAATCTTAAAATATTTTCCGTTTTTTTTTCTTAGATTCGTTTTAACCATACAGCCTTAATCTTTGTCTTTTTCATATTAAAATTAACTCCAGCTCCTCATCATTATCAGAAAAACTGATGCGTTCTTGAAAAATCTTTAGGTCCGTTTGTGCAGCCACGGCTCCTTTTAAATTTACTCCCATCTCTCGTTTACAATAAAAATAAAAGATACCATAAAAAAAACCAACAAACGAAAAAATCAGCTGAAATTTTGTGTGGTTAAATAATCCATCAAACCATTCCCACCGACTTCCGGAGTCGGTGGGCATTGTTGGCATCAATCTGTGAATCGGTGAAATCCATCAAGGATTTTGTAACTCTACCGATGGCGAACTCTTTTGCGGATCCATCGATGAATTTAAAAACTCGCCCATGGTTACAAAAACCGCAGCATTTGGGGTTTATTCCGTTTATAATTCACAGTATTGATGGTTTTGTAACCTACCTACTACGTAACATATATTTTGGATAATACAGTGGCGCACTTAGGAATTGGCTTCGGGGAGGGGGGTGGGTTAAGGATAAACAATAAAAAATACTTCATTTGAAGTAAAGATGTGACCAAATTTAAAATTGTTTATTTATCCAAAATTTGATGTCAAAATCATGGTTAAATGCGCCGCAGGCAAAATTTTTGGAGAAAATAACACTTAAAATTAAACCAAAATCGTAAATATTGATGGGGTTTTGGGAATTTCGGTTGTTTATTTACCCTTAATTTGTTTGCAAAAATGTTTAAATGCGGCGCAGGCGAAAATGTTTGCAAAACTGCAACTTAAAATGCCATTTTTGACACCAAATCGCAAGCAAAATGTTTTGATAAAGTTACATTAAAAAGACCATTTTTATGGTGATCCAAATTGAAAAGAAATTAAAAAAACATACATTTTTATAGCAGTCATAAAAGAACGAAATCGTAAGAATGAAAGTTTCTATAGCGCCACAGGCGAAAAATTTCGCAATTTATGATTTTTTAAAGATTTTTCTGAAAGGTTCTTGTATTTTATTCCCTATATATTTTATTTCCGCTGTCATTAAATTTGATTGTGCCAATTGTATATAACTAGGCTTCTCGGGGGGTCTTCATCCCCACCTCCCCCCTCTCGATGAGCCACCGGATAATATCTCTATTAACGATGGTAAATGTTAAATGATATAGAAAACGGAAAACGTAGTAACTGAGAAATTTCATACTTGTCAGGTCAAAAGTGCGTTTGTGACGTCAGAAATGGGAAGTGGGAACTGTGAGATGCGCTGGCGAGTAGTGGAACGTAACAACTGAGAAATTTTTCGCTTGTGATGTCCTCCCGATTTTTTCACCGTTCCTCCTCCCCCCTGACCGACTGACCCCTCCCCCCCACGCCTAAGGAGTACGCGGTGGGTTTATATCTTGTGACACATGACACACAGTAAAGAATAGAAAAATGTTTTGCAGTCGCATGCCTATAGCATTGATTAAAGCAAAAATAAAGCATTGATTAAAGGAAAAATATTGTTCCTTTACTTTAATGCCTATAGTATTTTCTAGTAGAAGTTTATACAGATTTAATTGACGTGAACTGTCCGCGAGAATTTTCGATCTGACGTTTGCTAATTTTATGTCTCCCTAAAAAGATAGTTTGTCATAATTGGGCCATCAGTGCCGCATAGTTTTCTTTAATTTTATATTGTTATTATAATTTCATTAAACTTTTTTTTGTACACTTTTTTATCTATAATTTCAGGGATATAGTGATGTGCACATTTCCAGCCTTGTGTGTGCCAAAAATAACGATACATTTTGTTGTAACATGTCAGTGTCAAAAGTGCAAACAATGAAAAATAAAACGAATGCGGTGGCACAATTGAATGGTATTTTTAAATAATTTTATTTTCACTGGCCAAAATGTAAACTAATAGTCTTTCCGCCAAACTTTCTGTCACAAAAAATCTAACCTAAAAACTTAAATGTGAGAAACACTAAGAGTAAGTTAGAGTTTCGAACTTGCATTTTTTTTCCTTTTTCACAACGCACACACAGCAACACACAAACATAACTCAGGACCCAACCACCACCACAGAAATAAAAATCTACCAAACCCTCTCCCTACACAGAAAATACTTTAACGACATTGAAAGGAGCAAACTCACACCGCACTACATATGTGTGAACTGCCGAAAATTCATAAGGAAAACATGCCACTTCGACCGATAACTAGTTCTCGCAATTAACGACTTATAATCTTGCTAAATATCTTCTACTAATCATCCAGCCTCTTCTAGGAAAGTCATCATCATTTGTCAAAAATTCAAAGCACTTCGTGGACCTCCTTATGCCCGTGTGCACCACTTCCCCTTACCACATCCACTTGTTCAAGTGCCGCTTGAACTGAGGGTGACCCTTGAGATTTAGGTTGGAATTTATAGTCGATCCTCAAGGCCTCCTTAAAGCTGAGTGGTATTTAAGGATCCCTTAAGGTCGGAAATGAATTTTATAGTCGCTGAAGGAAGCCTTAAGATTGAGTAAAGGCCAAGGTAGCTCGGAAGCTACCTTAAGGAGGCCTTGGGTCGTGTTTCTCAGGTTAGATTCTGGTTTTATGTGTTGTTGTTGGTGTGATTTTTGAAGAGCAGTTTTTTTTGGGTTCTTTTTTGCTAAATAACGGACAAACCTCAACTCCTCTCACCATATCAGCGAGTTAAAAAAATATACCTCAGAGATTTTGACAACGCTTTTGAGAGGTTTTCTGAAAAAATGTTCAAAAAGCGATATTGTTTTTTAAAAAATATATTTAAAGATTATATACTGCCAATTGTATATGATGAATTAAAAAAAGATAATAGAAGAGGGCTGTCGATAGAACCAATGATTCAATTCAATCATGCAGAAAAATTTCTGTTGTAATATTTGGTTATTTCTTCCCAAGCCCTTTGTTTTCTTTGAAGTGATATAGCTTGCATCTGTTTTTTTTGGATTCCAATATGGAAAATTTTGCCACCAGTGAACACAAGTACTCCTTTTCCTCATTAGAAAAAGGAGTTATGTT
The DNA here is from genome assembly GCA_963921995.1 of Oxystoma pomonae. NCBI lineage: Eukaryota > Metazoa > Arthropoda > Insecta > Coleoptera > Brentidae > Oxystoma > Oxystoma pomonae. Next base: position 43,039,352 of record OY998169.1, on the reverse strand, counting down.
CTCCTTTCGTTTTTCCATTGCTTAAATAGTTTTAAAAACTAAAAAATAACCTAACATTCTTGACAACCACCACAGTTTACCACACAAAATCCTGTTTTGGCTCAAACCTGACATCGGCCAACAAAAAAACAGCAAAAATGCAACGTTGCCACATATCGGGCGACCTCAGAGTGGCCTTCAGCAAGCCTTTCTCGAGGAAGACTTTATAAAATGGACTCAATGAGGAGCCCTCAAGGAATCCTCACCGAAGGAAGTCTTTAAGGATCGTCTATAAATTCCAGCCTTACTTGGTTTGCAAAAGTTCCGACTAGGTTCCACTTGGAAAAAGAGATAATTATTGGCAATGTGGCAGTTATTTGCATTATTTTGTGTTTTTTATGTAGTGATCATGACTTTTACCTGTCAGCTGTCAAAAAGCAATGTAAAATTCTAGGTTATTTAAAAAAAACAAATTTGATTGATGATTTATGATTATATGGAGGAAGAGGCAAATAAAACTACTATAATTGATGCACTATAAAACCTGACCATTTATTATCACACCACCAGATCAACCCAACCCCTTTTTGAGTTTCTTTGCAACGAACTTGCGAAAAAAAGGTGAATTATTCGCTTAGCGAAAAAACTTTTAAAAACATGCAGGCAACGAAACAATTTTATAAACACATAAAATTAATGGATTTTGTTTAAAAACATTATCAAAAAATACCTCACATAACCTAAAAATGCGCTTAAGCCGAAGTAATTCTACGGCTTATCTTATACAGCTTAAGTGCCACTTACATGATATTCCACACCCTTGCAAACCAAAACTAAAGCTTAAGCTCGGCTTACAGGTCAAGCCGAACCCGTGCAAACTGGCATTAGAGACATCAACCTACAACCTGATGACCAGTTTGTTAGTTTTGACGTCGAAAGTTTGTACACGAACGTACCACTAGAAGAATCACTCAAAATCATTGATCAGAAGCTACCTACTCAAGGACAGCCACCTCCAAGGTTGCCAGGAACATAATAATTATCAGAATCTATGATAATGTTGGGGAAAACATGATAATTAATAATGACCTATTATCAACCCCCAAATCTATGATAATTTAACAAATCCTCACATAAAACGCCATTTATTCTTATAATTAACGCAAACAGTGAATATCTCAGACTAATTTTTTATTAATCTGAGGTGAATATATAATTGAGATATAAAAAAACTGTACAATAATAATAATAATACCTAAGTAATGTAAGAAATGAATAGTCTTTTTTTTGTCACTCAAAAATAACAATCTTTTTGGTCACTCAAAAATATCAATACATAGTAATACTCAGTAATCTAAGAAATTAATAGTCCTTTTTTTTTGTTCACTCAAAAATAACAATAATTTTAAGCGAATGTCAGGAAAAAACAAAAACTATGATAATAATTTTTCCCTAAACTTGATAATTTTTCGGATTGCAAATGATAGTTTTTTTCCAACCTCCTGGCAACACTGGCCTCCTCTCTGATAGAACCAATCTACCAATCAATACCATTATGGATTTGTTGAAATGCTGTCTGCAGAATTCTTACTTCCAGGAAAAAGACCGATATTTTCGACAGGAAGATATAGTGGCCAACATCTTTATGGAAATGTACAAGAAGCTAGCAGCGCAACTTGCGATTTTTTTATTGAACCCATATAAGTAATTAGAGATAATTTAGTGCTAATTTTGTTCCGAAAAAAATTTAGAGGTTGCGTTTTTTAAAAGTTAGCGCATGCGCTGCTAGGTTCCGTGAGAAGCCAGCAGCGTATGCGATTACAGCCTAATTATACCTACATAATTAGAGCTAATTTAGTGCTCCATAGTTTCATATATATTTTTTTAATATATAATACGAAAATTATAACACAAATATTATATTCTGATGTCATTTTCTTACAAAAAAAAACGTTTTTATTTTACAGTGAATCAATAAGATTACTTAACACTAACATAACTATTAAACCGAGCAAAGTTCTAAATTTATATTCCATAAAAAAATGTAAAGCTCGTTTTTTTAAAACAAAGTGAGCGTGCGCTGCTAGTAATTTAACTCCAAAAATCACATGAATCACTACGACCGATTTAGTGCTACAGAGTTATATCATTTTTAACAAAAAAACTACTCCTCGGGAAAATCATCCTTTAGGCATTAGATTTTAAGTCTATCTCATTTAGTTATCCCAAAATTCTTGATATTCAATTAATTAAATAAAACTAGAAGAACTATTTAAATATGTTAAGGCACTAATTACCTAACGCCTTAAAAAATTTAGAGCTCGCTTTTTTTAAAGTATAGTTTAATACCAAAAGTCACATGAATCATTAGAACCCATTTAGTACTACAGAGTTACATTACTTTTAGTAAAAAAAAACTACTCCTCGGGAAAACTTCTCTATATCAGAATATAATATTTGTAGTGAAATTTTCGTATTATATATATAGGGTGGGCCAAAAAAAACGGGACTTTTTTAATTGTCTATTACTTAAAAAGTATTTGTCCGATTTTAAAACCTTTAGTCATTTTGAAAAGCCAGAATATTAAAATTTTGGAATTTGATGTTAAAATTGACATTCCGTAAAAATCAAAGATGCCGGACAATTTAAAAAAATAAATATTTTTGACCCCCCTGCAAATTTTTGGTGTGCGCTACTAGTGCATAACTAAAAATATATTTCGAAAGTCATGATTTTCCTTAGTTTAGAAATATGGAAGATATAAATTGTTTAAGTGAGTGGGTGCGGTAAACCTAATTCAG